>JAVBIV010000010.1:1200000-1837830 GCA_031142775.1 Microdochium paspali
CGCGGCAGGAGCTACTGTCTGCCCCATCCGCCCGGGCAGGTCTATTAGTGGCCGGGACCGTGACAGGGGATCAGAAATGGCGGCCAAGGTCAAAGGCGGGTCTCAGGGGGCTGTTAATAGCGCTGAGGCACTGCCACGGAAACGTCCCACGCACGCATTGCGGCCGGCGCAGTCCCAGCTCCCGAGACAGGCCTGGAAGTCTGCCAGGCCTCAGATTGAGGTGGAGACAATATTGGAAGACTGTTTCGTCCATGAACGAGCCTCGAATCGATGGAAGCAGCAGTCACTCGGCCTGCAAAAGAGGTCATCCGGATTCCTTGTCGAGTGGCTTCTTTCTGATTGTACCTCACCGAGCAGGGCATGGTCATGCTGACAGGTGCAAAGCCTGGGCGTACTGCAATAGCGTGTCGCAGCTCAGGGTTGCATGGACGATGTCATCGCCGGGTACCATGGAGACCGGCGACTGGGCTGGCTAGACTGAGCTCCTGCAGCCTGCAGGTGGTCTTGGGGGCAGTGAGCCTATTTCGGGCGACGCAGCGCAGCAGCCACGCTTGGCTTGGGTTGCCGGAAAGCGGGAGAAGATCGCTCGCAGGGGCTGGGGCTAGGCCCGGGATTGTGTTGCTGTTCCAGACGGTGGTGGCAGCCACTCTCGACAAGACGCGTCAATGGCCCGAGCCAGCGACAGGCAGCAAGATGAAGCCACGGATGTCTATGGTCGTCGTGATTGCCGTCGTAATCGCCAGAGACCACAGAAGGGCCGAGTCCCTGTTTGACCGCAGCGTCGACCGTGGAACTTGTCGATGGCGAGATAATTACATGGCAGCTGGGAAGATGCCTCGACTAATATGTGCATACTCCGTAGAGGTGTGCCCACGGACGGGGGTTGCTGACCTGCAGGCCGCGTCAAGTCGCAGGGGCCATGGCGAAGCCATTGATGCTGAGGGACCTGGCCGAGAAATGCAGCATCCTGCCAGAGAAGCCTCTGATTGTCATTGGCGCCAAATGGTTGGGATGCGCATACCGTCTGACATGCCGTTTCTGTCGGCGCAGGATTGACCAGTAACCATAGCCGCGCAACACAAATGCTTACCTCGTTGGTGGTGCCGAGCATCTGCAGACTGCTGCATGCTGGGCCGTGGAGGGAGCGCCATGGCTCGCAGCACGGGCAGCTCTGTAGTCGATGGTGGGGGTGGCGAGCAGGGACCGGGAGCACAAATGCTGGCTTGCGTTGCAGTGGTGACGACGGCGACCGCGTCGGCGATGGCAGCCACTCTGGGGCACGCTTGGATAGGATAAGATTCCGTTGTGCAGCGACAAAGTGTTGTATTGTATTGTATTGTATAGTATCGTATCGTATCGTAGAAGCCGGAAAGGGGGCGAAGCGCACGACGTGGCAATCAGCAAGATAGTAGTAGTAGCAGCAGCAGCAGCGCGGAAGTAAGTACTAAGTACTGGCCGCGGTGTTTCTCAAGGTTGTCCGGTCCTTCCGCGCAAACATCCTCCATGGCACTGGCTGCGGGTGCCTGCGTACCAACTTCTTAAGTAATCATTTGGAGACAGCTCATCTGGGGAGGTCAACTGGTATTGTCTTGAACTCACGGGTGTGACTAGCACTTGAGTCACCACGCAGCCTCACGACAATGCCTCTGCCTGCCGTGCACGCAGCTGTCCGCAGTGGACGCCATGCATGCCTGGACCAGAGAGGCTGAGCCCAGCCCGTTCAGCTTGACGCCGCACCCAAGGCCTAAGCCTAGGAATGCCTAACGCAGGGCAGCTAGCTAATTACGAGCAACCTCATCTTCAAAGTATGTCTTTTCGAGGCAATGTCGAGCCTGGCACGCGCGTTAGGCCAATAATTATTCTGCAATGCCTCAGCCAGGAGAGAGGACCAAAATGCCCAAGGCGCGCGGGGCTGGTTCATGACGGCTGCACAGAGAAAGCTAGCACTCATTCGAGACCTCCAGTGCCTCGGGCAGACTGGCAAGTGATGATATGGTGTCCTATCGCAGCAGCCATGGCCACATGAGCACTTCGGGGCAGGCTGTCGATATCGCGTCTCTCCCCGTGACCCATCCAGACTAGGAGCAGCTGACAGGGTGCTGCCAGTCTTGCCTAATCAACGACTCTAGGAGAGACAGATGGCGAGGTACAAGTAGACCCATGGCCCCGTGCAGTTGCCCGTGAGGCATCGTAGTATCGCGGCTGTGGCAGCGCTTTCCATCCGGAGCTGATGTCACAAGATGCCGCTCAAGTTACTGCCTTGGATGAGACGCAGGGAGATGGAGAGCAGCGAAGCTGGCCTGGGCAGCGCCGCTCCAGCCACAATATCGGGCAGGCTGCGAGCAAGCCACCTGTGGCGGCGCTCCGACGCACGGCGGGGCAGCCGGGCCACGCTGCGGCGTGCCAGAGACCAGCAGCAGGACCCAGCAGCGCTCCCGCTCAACGTCAGCTCCCGCGTGCCTGCCAGCTCAGACCCAGCCGAGCCCGCGCTGCTGCTGCTGGCGCCGCCTGCCCCACCGCCGCTTCGGGCCATCGACCACCACCATCACCACCAGCTCCCGCCATCGTCACCACCATTGGCCCAACCAGCAGCCTCGAGCATATACCGACCTTTCAGTCAGCAATTCACCGCATCTTCACCCGAGAACGTGTCCTCCGGAGCACACGAACGAACCTCCACTCCAACATCCTACCCAATTCGCAGCAAGCCGCAAGCCTCCAGCCATAGCACCGAAGCTATCACCGTGCAACCACCACAGCTGCCATCGTCGCCGCCACCGGCCCTTCACGACCTACGACGCCGCCGAAACCCAGCCACATCATCTACCAAGACCGCCATGGCCGACCGGACTCTCCAGACAGTGCTCAAGCAGCTGCAATCAAATCCCAACCTTCCCTACCCGGAAGCCTCCTCCCTTCTCTCCAAGGCCAAGATCGCCCTCCTCCAGCTCAATGCCTTGACACCGACACCCCAGACGCCGGGAGGACTCCTCGCCGCCGCCCGCGACGTCTACGAGGCCGGAGCCCTCTTCAGCATCCGCGCCAAGGACGCCGACGCCTTCACCCGCTACGTATCGCAGCTGCAGCCCTTCTACGAGCTCCCCCCGAGCGCCGCCAAGCCCAACAATGTCGAGCGCAACAAGGTCACGGGGCTATACCTGCTCCTCCTTCTCACACAGGGCCGCTATGGCGAGTTCCACAGCGAGCTGGAGAGCCTGAGCTGTCGCGAGCCAGGTGTCGAGATCGAGAATGACAGATTCTTGGGGTACCCGATCAAGCTGGAGCGGTGGCTGATGGAAGGCAGCTACGACCGGGTATGGAAGGCCATGAAGAGCCGCGAAGTGCCGTGCGAAGAGTATGGCGTCTTTTTCGAGGTGAGTTGCGACACATCCCAGGACCCCGTGTATACTTTCTTGTATCACCGATACCACAACACTTTGGCACCAAAAGCTAACATCCTATGAACGACAGATCCTCACATCCCAAATCCGCTCCGAAATCGCATCAAGTAGCGAGCGTGCTTATCCCTCTCTCCCTCTGAGCAGCACTAAGTCGCTGCTGTTCCTCGAGTCGGAAGGCGCCGTGGTCGAATTCGCACGGCAAAGAGGCTGGACTGTGCGGGACGGTCAAATCTACTTCCCCACGGCGGCCGAGAGTGGCGAAGACGGCGAGGAGAAGGACATCAGCCAAATGGTCATCGAAAACACGTTGGGCTATGCACGGGAGCTAGAGACTATTGTATAGTTATGTTCGGCAATCTCTGCCCAAGGATTGATGATTGAGAAAACGAAAGGCGACATGCTGTGCCCCGGAATGGAGCAGATTTTTCACGGGCATGCTTGCAACCTAGGCTGTGCACGAGTACACCGACTGTTCAAGTCCTTAAGAACGGATATAAAGAAAAGCTTAGATAACAAGGGGGCAGCTGATGTCAATGAGAGAAGACACAAACACGAATAGCCACAATACTCTCGGTCGCGATACGTCACTTTTGCACGGATAGTGCGCACACTGTGCCATCTGTGTGGTCATTTTGTCTCGTATCTTGTTATCAACATCATGAGTAATTTTATCTAGACACTGCCCTGGTTCTTTTGCCCTGTGGAAAACCCTGAACATCCCCCACGATAGCGATCATTATGCTTCATCAGTTGGCTTTCTCGTGACACGTGCACGCGATTACGGGAACAACTTCAGTCCACTACCGTGCTTGCCAACCTCGCAAACCTCACACACGGCGCAGACCGTTCCCTTGTACTTTGAGTGGTACTTGGACCCGTCGAACGCGCAGGACTCAAAGGCGTCGCCGCTGTAGATGGGCGTGTAACTGGCTGCGCACACCTCAAACTCGGCGAACTGGTCGTACTCGATTTCAACAGCGTCGTGCGGGTTGCGTTCACACTGCGCCTTCACTCGTTTGGCCTGTGACAATTGTGAATTAGTGTGTGAATCTCAGTGACAAAAGCAGAAATTCAGGGTTACTTACATTTTCTAGGATTCTTGCAGCCCCGCCATTTGCAATGATCCGGTTGGCGAAGCTCAATGCTGAACTGAAGTTCTTGCTTCTTGATGCAAGGTTCATAGCGTTGAGCAACGCTAGTTGCCTGTGCGGAACCTCAATCTTGGGGATGGTGAAGTACGCAGATAGCTCCAGGCTCCTCTTCAAGAGCTCTGGCTTTCCATTGACGGTCTCAGGGGATCCAAGCTTGCGACGAGCAAGTTCGATAGACATGGCGACGGCGTACTCGCTGGCTGACGCAACAAGCTTCTTGGCCTCAGCGACCTCGCTCTCACTAGAGACGGCGTTGACGAGAATGGCATGGAGAATGCCCTTGAACAACCGGAGGCCGTCATCGAGCTGGTTGGTTTTCATTGAATCGTAGCCCTTCTGAAGATCGTTTGTGGCCAAATATTCCAGATCCCTAGGGATGATAGGCAAGACCTTACGAGGATCAACCTCGTCCGCTGTACGTCGGATGTAGTTGACAAGAGGAGGAAGACCCGCAGAAGCCGGCAGGAAAGAGCGCGACGCGGTGTAAATCTCCAGGAAGCGTGGTTTCAAGGGTGCAAAGTTGACAGCACCGACTTGCCTGTTCAAGAGGTTCATTGCTGACTCAAATGAGCCTCCAGCAATATGGTCAGCAGCCAGTGGCGAGTTGCGTGCCCACATATCAGCTTCACTGCTGCCCGCGCCTGCCGCGTCCGTGCTCTCTACATTCACGAAGTCGCTATCGGCTTCTGGGGCAATGTCGTCGCCCATGTCCCAACCAGCGGCATCATCCTCGTCGTCTTCGAGGGCAGCTGCTTTCTTAGAGGGCAGCTCATCTCCCAGAAGGTCACCCTCGACACCGTTGGCGGTCGCCGACGGCTCATCCTCAATGCTGAGACCTTCGAGCTGGCCGGCGAGGGCTTTTTCAAAGAATGATTGCGAGGTCGCCTTGGTAGGCCAGTTAGCCTTGAAGGTTGGAACAACGGGCTTCAAGGTCGCCAGAGGCTCGCTCAGCTCTGGAAGTGTAAGCTGATCTTCTGTAACTCCCGTGACCTCCAAGATGCTCTGGCACTCCTCTTCAAGGCCGTGAGCCTTTGCAGTCAGGTACGCTAACGGGTCTGCCAATTTCGTCAGCTACATGTCTCAATCAATATCAACAGTCAGAGCTTACAAAGATCGATCTCCTTGAACATCTGGATTCTGTCTTCGACATCGCCAAGATACAAGGCGTTCTGGAATCTGGCCTGGAAGTCACCACGATGCTCTGCAATCTTAGCCATCCTACCAAGCTTAGAGTGATCACCAGTCGCAAGATACAAGAACGAGAGCTTGTCGAACTGTTTTTGCTTCTGGTAACACATCTCTACGATCTGGTGATTGCCATGGGCCAGAGCTTCAGTGCCAAGTCTGGTCCACAGCTTTGGCCTGTCGAGCTCCTTGGCCATTTCGAGACCGACATCCAGGTTGCCGCACTCGATGGCAAGCTCGAACCGGGTCTGTGGGTCCTGAACGAACTGCAGAGCAATCTCAGGGTATCCCTTCTTCTGCAGATACGAGATGATGGACTGTCCAACCAAGCTGGAGGTCCGGATGATGTGCAACATTTCCTCGTAATTGCGCTTGACGAGAGAGAGCTTGAAGCGGTACTCGGTGGGGTCAATGTGCAGGACCTTGGGTTTCGCACTGCGGTCCAAGCAATAAACATTCCGACCCTTGACTCTAACCAGGTATACTGTCTGATCAAGCGTCCGTACAATTCCGTTGTCACCGTTCATCAAGGTATACTTGACGTGATTCAAGGTGGAGTAGAGAAGTACGCCAGCATCGTCCCACGTAGCGCTCTTGATTCGGATAGTCTCGTGCAGTGTGCTGACTTGTTCCAACGTCTTGGTTACGATCGTCACATTATGCTTGCTAAGGAGAGCGGCATGTAGACCATCGTTGGACCACACGACATACTTGACGCCGTTAACTGCTAGCTCCGCAATGCTTTTCTTCTGCTGAATGTCGTATAGGTGCACTGCGGTGGGTGTGATAATGAGCAAATTGCCGGTACCGCCGAAGTAGATGTCTGTAGTGCCATGAGGAGGCTTGAATGAGCGTGCGGTGTTGTTCGAAAGATCCTTGATATCGATGGTCTGCGTGTTGGTGCTGAGCACGGCGAAGCGGTTGCGTGCCACGAAAATGGCCGAATTGCCCTGGCCTCTTTTGGAGTCGGTGGCATCGGTGGCTCCAGAGCCATCGCGCGGCAGGTTGATGAGCTCGTACGTGCCCCCCTCAGCTGGGGAGGTGACAAGCACGGAACGCTCAGCAGGGTTGTATGAGAGTGTTCGTGGAGACACCCATGCATTGCCGAGACGCTTCAGCGACAACAGGGTTGGGCTCTCAGTGTTCTTCTGGAAGTCGAACGATCGTACATGCTTCTCTTTGGTGATGAAGAAGAGCGAGTTTTGGTGCACCGTCGAAGCTGGGCGCTCCCTCTCGAGCTTGAAGACCATGACGCCGTTGTCGTGACCGGCAGCGAACAAATTGATTTCAGGATGCGCCGCAATCACCCAGAACCGATCATTTTCGCGCTTGAACGACTGTACTGCCGTGCGTTTTTGCGAATCCCACACGCGAATCGTCTTGTCCTCGCCGCAAGACAAAATGAGATCCTGATGCGGATGGAACAAACATCCCGATGCATTCTGGAAGTGTCCTCGACACGTGTCAACCTCCCAAGCCTTGGTCTCGCTGTAACGCCACAGCTTGATTAGTCTGTCGTCACCGGCCGAGACGATATGGGCTCCAGTGGGATGAAACGCAACCCAGTTGACACCACGGTCATGGCCCTCGAGGACAAACTTGACGACCGCATCAGTGTTGCCAAACATGTCGGCCTGTTGCTGATTCGAACGAGCGACCTGGTCTTCGAATGACATGGACGTGGGTGCGGAGTGCTTCTTGCGGAGACCCGAGATGTCCCATACACGGACTGACTGATCAAGTGACGCGGAGACAACAAGGTCATCCTTCGGGTGGAACTGTGCGCACATGACATAATGGTTGTGGCCAGTCATTGTGCAGACTGTAAAGCTGCGTTAGTTGCTGCTGATCGTGCCTCGCAAAGAAAATTGGGTTGTGGTCAACACGAACTTAAGGATCGGTTCTGCCAGTTCCATATCCGAATTGTCTGATCATCTGAGGCGGAAATGATCCAGGGCAGCTCATGGTGGAAGAAAACTGTGCGGACATAGTCGAGATGGCCATTGAGTGTGAAGAGGCATCGCCTCGTTTGGTATGACCAGACCTTGATCTTGTAGTCGTCACCGGCCGACACGAACAGCGGCTGGGTCTTGTGGAAGTCGACACCGCGCACAGGACCGTCGTGCTCTTCGAAGCGGTCAATCAGCGTCCCCATGCGGTAGTCCCAGAGTTGAATGGTTGAGGAGTGTAAGGACACAAGGATCCAAGGTCTCTTCGGGTGAAAGGCGATGCCCTTTGCCCGCGAGGACTTGGACTCGAACTATGCATTGAGAGCATTAGATTGTGATCAGGGAATTGTCGTGGGCAAACTTTGTAGCGCAATTGGCAAACAGCTTACCTTAGTGAGCATGCCAGATGCCATGTTGAGGTATTGGTGCCTCAGGAGGCTCGGTCGCGAACAAAGCTTCGATTCGGCGGGAAGCAGCGTTTTGGAGGGGAAGGGCGAGAGGGTCGATTAGTGAAGCGAGGCGGCGCAAGTGAGAGCCTCGTAAGCAGGTCGGTTGGCCTGGCGCAAGCTCAAGGAGGCTGGTGGTCGTGGTGGTGCCTCCGAGGTGTTGTGCTCGCGAGCAACAGCTTGTCCTAGCGGAGGTGGGAATGGCATCAATGTGTGTGCCCGCCAGTCAGTTGCGGCGGTGGAAGGTGCAGCTGCCCCAGTACTGCACTGCGTGGCAGGCACCTGCTTCAGTGCAGTGAATTGCAGCTGCTGAGAGGCAGATGTGGGGCAGCTTCAAGTATGCCAGGCTGGCCACTCCGCCTCCACCGCGAGCATCAGCTCGTCCTCTCAGAGGTCGAGTCGTGAGAACATTGAAGCACAAGCGGGCCCAAATTCAGGGAGCCCTCAACCCCTTGGTGTTGCGATTCACATGCACACAACATTGCAGTTCCTAGAGCAGCAGTGGAGGACCTCTCGTTGTAAAACTCGTGTGATGGCCGTCTGACTCTTAGTCCTCTTACTTCGCTGGACGTACAAAATCTATCCCGCTCGTCAGCACACTTTATATTCCAACTCGTTGCTCTTCAACTTTGTGGAAGGAGGGGCAGTTCCAATTGAGCTAAGCAAGGGACTGGAGCAGAACCCCTGAAACGCGCCCGCCAACAGTGGAGCCAGGGGTACATCTGGACGGAGTCGATGGTGGTGTTACTTTGCGGATGAAGAGACCTTTGTCCCAGGTATCTTGAGGGCCAGCAGGTGCTCAGGCCAGCACGAAGCAGCCCTGGAGTCCTGGAGCTAACGTCCATGTGTTCACTACCCCCATCATCACTTACACCGAGCACAGTCGGAGCTGTCATTATCTTGTCAAACAGCAGCAGCGGACAGTTATAATCGGCACCTGAGTAGCCACATGTTGGTGCTCTCTGCGGTCATTGATCTGCCCACAATTGGCTTCTGTTGCGCCAGCTGTGGTCCATTGTGAAGGCGCGAATTCGCCTCTCGTACTGCCCCTCAACGTGCTCTCACCGCAGCTTCATCTCCTTCATTCCTACACGGAAATTCAGCCAGTGGCTGCCGTGAGGTGCCGTGCTGCGATGATGGCACGGCCATTTCGACTGCCTCGAGGGCTGGCCGCCCTGGTGCTGTCAGCCTTGACACCTATACTGATCCCTCCGACGACTGGCTCGTCTATCAATGTAGGAATGAGAGCGGCCTTTCCCACACCTCCATACCTGCTCGAGCTATTGTGAGTGGCGATATCTAACTTTCTGCCCGTTGCCGGATACTGAGACATTTTTAGGGAAACGGCTGCCGAGGAAGATTCCGAGGCCTACTTTCCTCTTCTAGACGAGATCGCTGCAGGAGCTTTCGCGGGTGTAGGGAGCGATCAGGTGTTGTATGAGAAGTTCATCGAGTTGCTGGTGGCAAAGAACCTGGTGCATAGCCAGGAAGGGATCTCGACGTTCAAACTGGCTCTTGCGCTGCGGTCATCTGCGCCACGAGTGGAGGCTCACTACCAGTACTACGAGACTGCAGCAGAACCATCCAAGACGGGCCTTGGGCTCGACTGTGAAAACTGGATTTTGACAGGAGGTCATGGTTACTGCCAAACTACGTTTGATCAGACTGGTCCTGGTATCCAGGGCGACACGTGAGTTCTCGAATGATGCCTCTCGGCCAAGGTGGCAAGACTAATCATGATACAGACAATTACGCCTCCTACCATTTGACCGCGAGCTAGGTTCTGGTCCGATTGCGGTGCTTTATGCGGACCCTTTTCACGATGATTTTCCACGACTGCATCAACAACTTGCAGCGAGGGCCCGCAACGGAGAGTTGACTTACAGGTTGAGATACCGATCATCTTCGAGGGGCAGTGCACAGCCGTTACCGGTCAACGGATATGGAGTAGAATTGCAGCTCAAGAGAACCGACTACATTGTTATTGACGACAGGGAAGCTGAGGACGTCGAAAACGAGGAGAAGCAAAGTGCAACAGCTCAAGTTGTGCTTGATGATGATGAGGAGGTCTCGGATCTGAAGCCTTTATCATCGTCTGAAGTTGCGTTTCTTGGACACAAGGCTTCCTCCTTCATTCTCAACAGCGAAACACCTCTGGTAACACTGGTCAAATTGACCCAAGACTTCCCAAAGTTCTCTGCTTCGATCGCTTCGCACAACGCGTCCGATGAGTTCTTCACCGAGCACCAAGATAACAGGGGCATCCTGGTGCCCGCCGGCCTGAATGTGCTATGGATGAATGGCGTCCAGATCCAGATGACTGACAGAACAATCGATCCATATACCTTGGTCGACAGCATCCGCCGAGAAAGGAAATTTATCAAGGGCGTCACAGACATAGGCTTGACAGGCGCGCAAGCAGTTGCACTCCTCGGCCACCACGAAATCTCAGCTGCAAGTGGATCAGATGAATCTGGAAGGTTCGACTGGACTGATCGTAAAGAAGATGGACGGGTTATCATCTGGCTCAATAACCTCGAGAAGGACTCTAGATATGCCAACTTTCCCTCTAATATTATGGCAGTGAGTTGTTTCTATTCTCCGACTAACGATTGCTAGAAAAGACTAACAATATCTCAGCTTCTGCAACGGGGTTATGGTGGGCAGATTAGCCCTGTCCGCAAAGATGTCTTCAACCTGATTGTCCCCGTCGACTTTAGCAGTTCAGCGGACCTGCATTTAGTTGTTGAACAACTCATGAGCTTCATCAAGCGGACTCTACCTGTTCGATTTGGGTTGGTTCCTCTGACGCCAACCAAGGACGCCGAAATGCAGGCGAAGCTTGCTTACTACCTCCTTGAGAATTACGGGTTGGCTGCCTTCATGTCATACCTACAGCTCGCTGCTGCAGACGACAAAACGTCGTTGCCAAAGCAGGAAGCAAATTTTGCCAAGGCCATTGACGAGCGCAAGCTCCGCGAAGATTCTGTGGCGCTGTCAGTTAAAGAAGTGCTCGAATCTGATAACTATCAATCCCAGATTGAGCTTGCGCAGCGATGGGTGCGGAGGCTCGGCGCGGACTCTAAGATTCCTCCGGTCTTCTTTAATGGCTTCGCTATACCCAGGGACCCGATGTGGCTGCAGACAATGAGCCGCAGACTTGGTGCCGACATGCAGACTATCCAACAAGGGATCTACACAGGAAGCATTGTTGATGATATGTGGGTTCCCGGCGTTTTCCTTGACGGCGCAGCGAGCCGGCGCAACGCGTACATCTTGACGGGTAGCGACAACCCACTTGTTGTCCTAAATATCAATAAGCTCTACACAGACCACAAGGAGATGTTCGCTCAGGTCACGGTCATTCCCGAAGACTCGGATGCCCCGAAAGACACATTGGCGCTTTTGACTGTCATCGCTGACCTCGAAGTGGAAGAGGGGAAACGCCTCCTGCTTTCGGCCTTGGCTTTCCGACGTAAGACACCTGGGGTTCGCCTGGAGATTGTCCCCAACCCGACAAAAGCCATCACGTCTGACTCTCTTAACCACGCGCTGAAAGGCCAGTCTCAAGAACTTCTACGAGCTGCTTCGCTTGAAGAACTTGCTTCCATCCTGGATCGCCCAAAGACAACGATTTACAAAGGATTTGACACAAACTTGACCCCGTTCTTGAAGACAGTGGGTGTCCCCACAGGAACGAACAGCGTCCTCCTAAATGGCCGCGTTGTTGGACCATTCACACAAGATGCGCGTTTTGAGGAAGATGACTTCCAGCAATTACTCGAGTACGAGCAGGCAGCTCGAATTGCTCCAGTCTATCGTGCTGCCGAAGCTCTTGATCTTCTCGACAAAATCTCAGATCCAGTTGCGGCTTCGAAGCTGACATCCGTCACTGCGCTCTCAAACATACCCGACGTACCGGACGGCATCTTTGATTCCGCGCCAACTGTTCGCACCACGATGTATGACAACTTCAAGTCCGAGCACACAATGTTCGAAGTAGGCGATGCTTCCACTGCGACAATCCATCTCGCAGCCGTACTCAATCCGGTTAGCGAGCAATGCCAGAAATGGGCAAGTATCCTGAAGGTCTTGTCTGAACTCGATGGCGTGTATTTGCGAGTTTTTCTTAACCCTCCTGACCGGTTGGAAGAGCTGCCGATCAAGCGCTTCTACCGTCAGGTCTTTGAGTCCGCACCCTCTTTCGATGAGAATGGTCGAGTTGCCCCAATCAAGGCTCGATTTACTGGCATTCCTTCAGAAGCCCTGCTCAATATGGCCACAAATGTTCCTCCTGCCTGGCTCGTCTCGGCCAAGGAAACTATTCACGACCCTGACAATCTCAAGCTTGCTTCTATCAAGGGCGATGTCGACATCATATATGAGCTCGAGCACATTCTGATCGAGGGACACTCACGAGACAATAATGGATCACCACCTCGTGGTGCACAGCTCGTTCTCGGCACCAAGCAGAATCCTCATGCTGCAGACACTCTCATCATGGCGAACATTGGCTACTTTCAATTCAAGGCCAACCCCGGCTTCTACAACATTGAGCTCAAAGAAGGACGTAGCTCGGAAATCTTTGAGATCGAAAGCGTTGGCACACAAGGGCATGCTGCTGTGCCTGGAGACGAAGGCACAGAGGTTGCATTGATGAGTTTCTGTGGGGCGACTCTGTACCCACGTCTCAAGTTCAAGGCGGGAATGGAGGGAGCGGACGTTCTAGACGAGAGTAGCTCCAAGGGCGGAGATGATCTGTTGTCTCGCGGCCTCAAATTCGCCGAGGGCCTGCTTGGCGGTTCCAAGACCAAGAACAAGGCTGTCGAGAAGGTCAAACATGCCGACATTAACATTTTCTCCGTGGCCAGTGGTCACCTCTACGAAAGAATGCTCAACATAATGATGGTTTCCGTCATGAAGAATACCAAGCATTCCGTTAAGTTCTGGTTCATCGAACAATTCCTCTCACCATCCTTCAAGGACTTCATCCCGCACCTTGCAGCGGAATATGGCTTTCAGTACGAAATGGTAACCTACAAATGGCCGCACTGGCTCCGCCAACAAAAAGAAAAACAGCGCGAAATCTGGGGCTACAAGATCCTCTTCCTCGACGTCCTCTTCCCGCTCTCTCTTAACAAGGTGATCTTCGTCGACGCCGACCAAGTCGTGCGAACGGACATGATCGACCTCGTGAATCACGACCTCGAGGGTGCTCCCTATGGCTTCACACCAATGTGTGATTCACGCACGGAGATGGAAGGCTTTCGCTTCTGGAAACAGGGGTACTGGGCGAACTACCTCCGAGGATTACCATACCACATATCGGCGCTGTACGTCGTCGATCTAAAGCGTTTCCGGGAGCTCGCGGCTGGTGATCGCCTGCGGCAGCAATACCACACTTTGTCCGCAGACCCGAACTCCCTTGCCAATCTGGATCAGGATTTGCCGAACCACATGCAATTCAACATCCCGATCCACAGCCTGCCCCAAGAATGGCTGTGGTGTGAGACGTGGTGCTCTGATGAGTCCCTCAAGGAAGCGCGGACGATTGATCTGTGTAACAACCCGCAGACTAAAGAGCCCAAGCTGGATCGCGCGCGCAGGCAGGTTCCCGAGTGGACTATTTATGATAACGAAATTGCTGCTGTCGACCGGAAGCGCAAAGGCCTACCGCCTGTCGTGGCGCAGTCTTCGCCTGGTGCTGTGGGCACTGAGGGTGATGGCCAAGGCATGTTAAAGCCAGGCGCTGGTGATGAAAAGCAGAAGGTTCTGCGTGGGGAGGAGAAAAGGAATACAAAGAGTCGAACTTTGGAGGCAGAACCCACTTCTTCGGTGAAGGATGAGTTGTAGTCTGCCTGGGGTTGGGCTTTATTCCGGAGGCGATGGTGTCGTAGCTGGATGATATGGTAGCGAAATTGTTCGTCCTTCAATAAAAGTGATTCCGATCACGAAGTGCACGAGACAATCGGGTGAAGCGGACGTAGTCGATGTGTATCACGATCCATGCATAAGTACAGATAAATGCATGAAGTACATTTTATTCAGATATCTCTCTTCCGAGACTCGTCGCAAGGACCTCCCAGAAATTGCCCACTCCAATAAGCCACGCGAACTCTACACACTTCATACATCCACGAAGAACTTTGTTCCTGCCTTGAAGGCCCTTTTGCTTGACGACGTCTTCCATGATTTCTGAAGTCCTCGCTCATGCTTTCATTCAGTACTTGGTGCCGTCCAATCACGCCCACAATGACAGACGGATACGCACGCTCTTATCTCCATTGCCTGCCAGCGCCCTATTGGTACATATCCGAGGATGAGGCGTCGACTTCTACACGGCTTTCAATAGCCAGATTACTCACATTGCACGCTCAGGCCCCACAGGCACTCTGTTGGTTCAACAACAATCTCACACGACGCTCCAACTTCCTATTTTGCTCCTTCAACCACCAGTTCTCGGCGTGCAGAGCCTCTACATCAATAACAGAAGCGTCTATCCTGTCGTTGGCCAGATGAATGGCTGTTGCGGCTGCTCGAATTGGTGAGGACGTAGGAGTTGTGCGCGTCGAGTCGGGAATGGTTACCCTCAGCGATGTTGTTGTTTTTGAGAGAGACTGGGTTGGGAGGGCCTTGCTGATATTTTCGGGCAGTGTGCTGACATGCGCAATCACCTCGGAGAGGCTGGTATAGTGCGAGGCTGGCGGATTTGTGGCTGCCATATGCTGCGCATTAATCTGGGAGAATGGTATTACCGCTGGCTGGGATATCGTAGCGGGAGCAGTTTCGTCTGACGTTGCTGTGGGAGCGTCTGGCGTCGAAGGCTCGTCGATAAGAATACTCTTGAGATAGGCCGGCAGCACGGTTGTCCCCGGCAGGATGAGTGGTGTTTTGTTGTTCCTAGACGGTTGTCTTGAGTGGCCAGACGTGCGGCTGGGGTCGCTCTCTGCTGGGCAGGCGGCAGGGGGACTACTCGGATGACCCAACAGCGCGCTTTGTATCTTTGAAACTAATATATCGTTTGTATCATCACACAGGGCTCCTCCTTTTCCTACCCCAAGTTGTCCATTCGCCGGGTTTGACGGGTTCACCAGACCAGCATGGTCACTTCTGACCTGTTGGCCTTGGAACTCATTACAGGAAGATTTCGTTATTAGTGAGTGGGATGAAACTTGCTCTCCGGAGACACTTCGCTTGGATCCTGCCGAGCCCGGACGATCAGAATTGCGCTGTGATATCTGCGCCTGGCGGGCCATCGCTTCATCGTAGCAATCGAGGACCTTGGCGGTGTCACTATTCAACAAGGAGGCGACTTGCGGGAAAATAGTCTGAACGATATGCCACGATATGTTGGATACTTGGTGCATCTTCTTCAGCTTGACGTTGTCATCCTCGACCTTTTCAAGGTTCTGCATACACCGAACCAGTTTGTTCTTGACCTGAAACAGGTCGATGACTTTGGCTCGGAGAAGCTGGATCTTGAGGTCTTCAATTTCAGCCTGAAGCGTGACTACGTTGGGAAGCGTTGAAATTGGCGTCGTGTTGGGTGGAGGTGGGCTTTGAGGTACATCCTGGGCGAGAAGCCGGATATCTATAGGCGACTTGTCCGAGCCTGTCATGGCTGGTCGTGAGCTAGGCCTTTGGGCTAAACGCTTTCTCGGCGGTGATTCATGCCCAAGTATTGGCGAAGGCGGGCTTTGCCGCTTTTTCTGGCCGGCCACGAGACTTGGTGAGCAATCTTCGTCACCATTCTCGTCCTCGTTGTCGGTCCGAGCGGAGATGGACTGGCGAAGAGATGACCTCCGTTGTGGCATATGAGGGTGTATGCCCGATTTCTGATGGAGGTGTTAGTGATATCCAAGCCATTCAAGGTGATGAGAGACTTACTTTCACAAAGATCTTGGGCTGAACTTTGGGCGACATGGTGCTCGCGTATGCAAACGTGGCCGTTGTTTGTGTATTGTGAATCAGTCTCTCGGAGTTGTGTAGACACAAAAGAAGAAGAGTCCAGGGTGAGTGTCAAAGATTGCCTGTGTCGCCCTTGAGATCATGAGCCCAGCGATGCAATTACCGTACGGAACTGGTGGGATCCCAGGTGACAAGTCATCACAATTCATGCAGGAACAATTGTGAAGTTGCCTGGCGATTGTTGATCCGTGTGACCACCTGCATGAGTCGACGAGATGCAGGTGGCCGGACGGATCAACATGGGCGAGGCATGCGTGTATGCAGGGCCGCTGCTGGCTCTTGTGTGAAACCACAGCAACAGGTTTGGTGTCCCCATGGCGAGCTTCTGTGGTTGTCCCGGATACATGTGAGCTGTGGTGACTTGGTGAGGGAGAATTGTTCGACGCGGTTTGACGGACGTCGCCGACTTGTCGGCCGTGGCCAAGGTGGACTCAGCCTACCTGGCAGCGATGACGTCGGCAGCTGCGGCTTGGCACTCTGACAAGCTGCCAACCACCTGCAGCCTGGAAGCTCCCGGCGCAGTGTAGTGCCGTGTTCCGCAAGCGCCCCGCGATGGAGCTTGGCTGCAACTGCACTGAATGCGCTGAAGCCTCGTCGGCCGGCTCCTCTGTGCCGGCCCCAGAGCAGGCACCCGTCCCTGCGCACAACATGATTGTCATAAACGGCACGTGTCAGCCAACGGCCTCAAGCTTCAAGCTTCCAGGAGACAGTCTATACCAGAAGATCCTAACCACCAAGCTCGACGACACACTCTGCTAACCCGGCGTATCGACCGCACTCCGGCTAGAGGCGGCTTCAACTGTTGCATCCTCCACCTCAACCCATCTCACTCGGGACATCGTAGCGAGCAACACACCGGGGCTCGAGTGGTGACGACCTGGTCAGCACACCAGCCAAGATGTCGGCTTTCCTCAGAGGCAAGCAGTCGGGTATGCACAATGACCTGTCTGTCAATATTCGCCCAGAGCTCTTTGCCCCCGACGATCGGTCCCGCTATGGCATAAACTCACAGATCAGGTCCGTTCCCAGTACCATAGAAGCTGTATCGGACGACTGCTGACGGCGACTTGGGAGGAAAGTTGTCTATGCTATGAGCCGGTCCAGTCTTTACTCGCAGTTGGCACAAACGAATCAAAATTTGGCAGTGGCCGGGTCTATGTCTGTAAGTGGCTGTTGCTGCACCTCTTCGCATGATGACTGGAGACGATCATGTATGCTGACACGGTTCCTTCCCTCGTGTAGTTGGGCAAAACCGTGTCCAGAAGCTTTTCGTGCCGAGCCAGCCATGCTCCTTCGTCAGCGTCCAATTTTGCGCCAACCGCCTCATCAGCCTCGACTCCAAGCACGAAATGGTAATCTGGAACCTCGACACGGGTTCGAAGATCAGCTCATTCCGGGCACCAGGCATCGCTATGTGTATACTTACAGATCCGATGCTTGACTGGTGCTTCATGGGCATGCAGTCCGGCGACGTCTTCGCTTACGACCTCGACCGCGAGCGCATGTCCAACTTCCGGCTACCAAATTTCTGGTTAAAGAAGGACCCGAAAGCCCGGGCTGTCTCTCTTGTGTCCCTGCAACTTCATCCCCGAGATATCGGAAAGCTCCTTATTACGTACAGCCACGGTGTCGCGGTTTACTCGTTCAAGCAAAACCAACCCACCTTATTCCTTGAGTATGAGGTACCACCAGGAGCTCCAGGCGGAAACGGCTCTGGTGTCGATATGCTACGCAAACCCAGAGTCACACATGCTGTGTGGCATCCGACAGGAACCTTTATCCTCACAGCGCACAACGATGGCAGCTTGGTCTTCTGGGATGCGAAAGATGGACGTGTGGTGAAGGCGAGGAGTCTTGACGAATTCAGTGTTGACCAACCTGCCCCAAACCAATCCACACCACGGCAGAGGCAGCCCTTCATTCGTATCGCGTGGTGCTGCAAGCCAAATCCAGAAGACAGCGCACTGCTGATCGCCGGTGGTCATAGTATGAACGAGCCAGCGAACGGCCTGACATTCATTGAGCTGGGCGTTACTCCAGTCTATGCGACGTCTTCGTGGCAAGTTTTGGCCGACTACTGCAAAGGAAAGAAGCAGACAACCCTTGAAACACCTCCCGGAGCAGAAGTAGCGGACTTCTTCCTCGCCCCGAGAGTGTCCCCACACTTCAACAATGCCTGCGACCCAATCGCTGTCTTGACATTGCTATCTTCTGGTGAGCTCTTGACCATGAGCTTTCCAAGTGGCTATCCCATATCTCCTACAAATCAACTTCACCCTTCATTGTCATTCGTACACCCATTTGCCACAAAGTTCGAGGTTACCGTTGTCGATCGACCAAGATGGCTTGGAATGGTGGAGACGCGCAATCGCGGCGAGCCACTACTGAAGGGCGGTGCAGAGGCAGCTCTCCCATCTCGCAAGTTCGAAGGCCGGACAATTATACAAGTTGCCCATGCTGATAGCACCGTGCGTATCTGGGATGTTGGCCATGGGGATGAAATCGAAAACTCGACCCAGCTTCAGGTTGACGTGGCCAGATCTCTTGACCGATACGAAGACATTACTGTCACAGCTTTGAGCATGGGTGCACAAACGGGTGAGCTTGCCGTTGGAACTACTGGTGGCGAGGTGCTGGTTTACAAATGGGGCGGCAACAAATTCTTCGGACAAGATCAATCGCAGCATCTCGACCCAAACCCTGGCGGTCTAACAGACATCAGCTCTAGAGCTGAGCCAAGCCTGAAAACGGGCCTGCAGCCAGCAGTCATGTACGAGATGATGCAAGGGCCCATCAGCGCGCTCAAGGTGTCTGACATTGGATTCGTCGCGGTGGGATCAGAAGGCGGTTTCATCTCCATTATCGACCTGAGGCAACCTGCGGTGATATTCCAGGCTTCCATGGCGGACTACGTGAAAAAGGAGAAAAGAGCCTCGTTCTTGAAGGGGAGTACACCGACAGCTAGTGGGCGAGACTTTCCAGTGAAGATCGAATTCGGCGTCATGACTCTTGAGGACGACAGCTATTCTAGCATCTGCTGTTTCGTGGGAACAACAGAGGGCAAAGTCGTGACGCTAAAACTTCTTCCGTCGGGGAATAGTTATACGGTCCAAGCCGCCGGCGTCAGCCAGTTCAGTGATCGAGTTGTAGCCCTATGCCCAATCGTCGCATCCACAGGCAAGCCTGCCTACGCAACAGGCAGCGCCGTTGCGGGCCTGAGGGAGGGCAAGGGTGTTGATGGTCTCTTGGTCGTTGGTAGGTCGCATCCTTATCTCATGATGCAGATCATTCGCTGACAAATATGTAACAGTCACGCGTAGCGAAGCACGAATTTTCAAGCCCGCAACCGCGAAAGGCGCGAGCAAGTCCTTTGACGACTACCTCTGCGATGCAGCATCCGTCACAGAGTTTCAGCTTCACGGCATGGCTCTTGTTGGTGTTTTCGGCGATCGCGTCACCCGTGCATTCTCGCTGCCTGGTCTTAAAGAAATCGGCAGCGCAAGGATCCCTATGATGGACGGCAGCCGTGGCGAGGACGCAATTGTGACCAACGATGGAGATGTATTAGTCTGGGCTGGTCCTTCCGAGCTCGCAATCCTTGACGTCTGGGGTATCGGCAAAGAGCTCGGTAATACCGCCGACAAGCTGGTCAACCCAGCACTTGCCATACCTCCGCGCCCCACGATATCAAATGTGCAATGGATCTCAGGCACGCAATACATCTCACCACCGGATTTGGACATACTGATCGGCGGACCCGACCGTCCGCCTAGCAAGCGGATGATGGAGGCTGCCGCTGCCATGCAGCAAGGTGGAGGAAACAGCGCTACCAGCCAGGGCTACAGCGCGGATGCTGGTACAAGCCAGGAAGGATGGGGTGATTACCTCACACGACAGCTCAATGAGCGAACGGAGAAACTCAATTTAATGAATGACAGTGTCGAGGGTGCGGCTGATGCCAGTCAAAACTGGGCGAACGAGGCGAATAAGTTTTTTAAGAAGCAGAAGAGGAATCTGCTCTGGGGCTCGGTGACAAGCAAATTCTCTTAAAGGACAAATAGCGATCATTGGAGAGGAACCCCTCGCCGAGAGGGTCTTCGTTGACCGGCCAGTACGTAGTAGCGTCGCTCTGTTCTCGCGATGAATGGGGTGAGGTGACGCGATATCGTTATTGCGCGTAAGCAGGCCTCATGGATTTCATGCCCCACGGTCAAATAGCTTCGTCTGTCTTATCATTCCCAAAATACCAAGATACCGTCTCTGAACCATGTATGCGTGACAAAAAGCATTTTGTGACCCAGCGCCACGCACACAGCACAACAACAAATAGCATAGGCACGACGACGGGCATCTAATTTTGTCCTACAATCTTTTGTTCCTACATAAAATCAAACTCCGACAAATGAGACGTGCCTGCTACTTGAAAACGCCAATTCCAATTCTCCTAAGCCTTTTCCGAACGCCAAAATCACTCAAACATGCAACACCGTTTCCAACCGAAGTTTTCTTCAGCGACTCTTGCTGCTGCGGTGGCGACCACCAGTTGGCGCATCACCAAGTCTGCGCCCTGTCGCCCAGGCTGAATGGCCTGCACCTCCTGAGTCTGCACCGTCCTCATCCACCACGGCAGCTGCCACAGCCGTGATGTCATCGTCACTGTCGTATTGAATATCTACGTGCACATCGTCGTCTCGCAAAGCAGCCGATGGGTCATGGTCCCCGAAATCAATCATCTCGCCTGCCGCACCGTCGCCAGCTACCACAGCAGGACGGCGCTCGTGCTCGTAGTCATACTCGTCGCCCGCGCCGTCGAGCTGTGCGTGGGGCACGGCAGAGGCCAGTTTGCCGGGCTTCAAGTCTTCTCCGCGGACGACGATCTCGGCCTTCTCGAAGAAAGCGTGGTCCTCCCGCAGGGGCTTGCGGAGGCAGAGGAACCCCATGGGCGAGTGGGAGAACTCTTGGCCCCGGCGGCGGACGGAGAGCCACTCGCGGGTGAAGGAGAATGGCTTGCTGCTTAGGACGTGCTCGCTGAGGTCCGCCACGCCGTCGAAGGATGGCAGGGAGGGTTTCTGCTCGTTCCTGGCGCTCTCGGATGGCGAAGTGAGCTCTGTGTCGGTGCTTTCTGCGCCGCTGGTGCCGTCGGTACCCTCGCTGATGCGCAGGTCCTCCTCTTCCTCCTCAGCTGCGGCGTCGATCGTGTGCTTGCCAGTGTCGGACGTGATGCCGAGGAGCTTGCAGATGTCCTTGTACTCGTCCCAGTCAAAGTACAGTCTTCCAGCGAGGATACCGACTTCAACTTTAAGCCAGGCTGGTGGCGACCAGGTCGCGGGCAAGGAGGGGATGCTGTAGAACTTGAAAGATCCTACGGTGGTGCGCATTCGCCGTGTGGTTGGGCCAGAATATGTGAGCAGGTACGCGGAAGGTTCCGTCGCTTCGCTGCCTTTCTTGTTGTGCTGACGAAGGATGGGGATCAAGCACTCTGCCTCTTCTGGAGTGATGACTACTGCAGCTTCTGTTACCGGCGAGTACAAGATCCATTGGACGGGACGCTAAAGGGTTTGCGACAAGCATTAGCTAGGTCTGAGATTCTTGAGAATATTAGAAATGTTGACTTACAATGAAATTGTCATTGGTGGCAACAACCTCGATCCTGACAGTTCTGGTGAACTCCGTCGTGACAAACAGCTTTGATGATCCTGCCTTGGGGTTGACCTTGAACTTGCGACCAGTCGAAGAGCGTGCAAGAAAAGTCAAGGCTGGAACGAAGATATCAGAGCCGGCGGTGAAGCGACCACTTTTAGCAAACGTCTCGACATCCCTGTGTAGCCCAGGGAAGGTGAACGGAGTGCAAGGCAGAGGCTTCTTGACCTGGCGGACAGCCTCGACCTCCTGCTCGATTTCCCGCTCCTGCTCCACCTCCTCGAGCGCAGAGGCATGCACCGCGCTGCCGGTATCCTGGAACCTCTTGCGGCGCTGATTGAGTTCCTTCCGGAACTCTGCGAGGACTCCGGTGAGCACGCGCTGATCCTTTGCGGCCTTTGCCTTTGTCTTGGCCTGGGGCGCGTAGAGCTGCTGCAGAGTCTGCCGCTCAGTCTGACGGATGGTGCGGGTGTACTCCTTTCTGTCTGCCGCATCCGAGAGGAAAGCCGGGTGGTCTGTCACGGCCTGCATCCGAGCACAGAAGTCCATGCCCTGCGCAAAGTACAGAGGTTGCAGCGACTCGGTGAGACTGCAAGTGTTGTACACAAGCCACTTGATTACGTCGCTCGAATCTAGAGGGGCTCTCTCACCTTTCCGGCAGACGTCCCGGATGCTCTGGTCAACTTCCACAGGCGCGAAGAAGGTTATCGATTGGGTCGTGCCGAGCTGCCGGAGTCGCATAGCAGCTTGAACAGTGTGATCCTTGGTCTGTCCAAGTCCCAGCGTCAACGCTGCATGCGCGTTACGGTCGAACCGCAAGTCAGTGCCACGAGTATGCGCCTAGGGGGGAGGGGGGTTTGTCAGTCTTCAGAGTGGATGCGACAAAAGTTTGGGAGTGCTTCTGAACCTACCTCGTCAAGGTAAACAAGCACCTCCTTCAGGTTATCTGCATAAGGTGATGCAGAAAGCGGCATAGATGTCCCAGTCTTTGACATGACATATGGCCGATCGCCATTGAAGTAGAGGGCCGCACTAGCACGACCATCCATTTTCAGCCACGCCTGAACGAGCTCTGCGTTCGTCATCTCCAGAATCTGGGCGCCAGAGTCAATGAGAATGCGGATGCCGTTCTTGCTGTACGACTTGAGCATGTAAAGAAACTGCCTTTCTGTCATCCTCTTCCCTGAGGAGAGCCTCATCACCTCGTATCTGCGAGACCGGTATTGCAGGAGATAAGTCAGCACCTCTGCGTTAGTCTTGAGTAGAGAGGGAATGTCGTCTTGGCTAATTGTAAGTGGCAGAAGCGGCTTGATGTCATTAGTGCCAGAGAAACCTGTCGTCAGATGACGACCAGTCTTTGAGAACACAGCACCACGGCCTTCATTCTTAGGTTGCGGTGCGGATGTGAACAGGGGGATGTCCCAACCGCTCGATTGTAGTTTGACCCTGAATTGCTTAGCATGGCGGGGGAAGACGAAATTGTTTAGATAGTAGTCGATGACCACAACCTTGAACTGAACAAATTGGTGAATGTCCGCAATTTGACGTTCGTCGCCAGCGTTGATGGCATGCCAGTTTCGCAGGTGTTCAGGAAAGCCTTCTTGGTCGCACCAATTGTCGTACTCTGCAGCCGGATCGTCGGACTTGAGAATAGAGCCTAGAGCTTCACGGACCTGGTTTGTATTGAGCCCTTTGTGGTAAAACGCAAGACACGTTAGCAGAATGGAGACATCGACATGTCCAAATTCGGATGTGTCGCTGGGCACGCCTTTCGCGTGGAAAGGCACAGCAACTGGATCGCGTGCTTCATGAAGACCATATGTCACTCCATATCGCTTCTTCAATGTCATCAGGAGGATGCGATGAACCAGTAAACCCCGAAGTATCATGACTGAGGAGCGGATGTGCGCTTGGTCAGGGCAAAGTGTGTTGATTCGATCCATAGTCGCTGGGCGAACGTTGAATGAAGTGAGAAACTCTTTGATGGCCGAGCGATCGGCGCTGTCTAAGCCGTCGATGGGGAGGATGCCACAGTTGCCACGACAGATGTCTAAAGTCAATCGGCGGATGAGCTCTTCCTCAACATCGGAGCGAAGGAAGAAAACATGAGGGAAGCCTCCCGCCTCGCGTCTCACAACCTCAATGGACCGTGGGTACCTATGGTGCAGGTCGTCAAGCTGTAGCTCGACAAGAGCTAAAAGTTGTTCTGCCACTAGCCACCGGTGCGGATGGCCGTCGACGGCGGTCTGAGGTCCCGAAGGATAGATCAGCTGAGTTCGTACGGCTAGTGTATGGTCACTCTCGTCAAGCACGTCTCGCGCATGAGTCTCGAGCCATTTTTGGAAACGGGCCATGAGCCGAGCCTCGGGTACACGATCGTCTAGGACCCGCTGGGAGGTTGACAACGAAAAGGACAGCTGGTGTTCAGGAAGGCAGATCATTGCGCCACCTGGAACATTGTTAGCATGATCGGGAAGGATATGCGCACTGCATCGTTCAAGATTGCACTTACGGTCCTTTTGAAGCATAACGTGGAGACGTTGGAACTGCTTGATTGTTGCCTCATCTGTGGGTGTCTTGCGTGAGAAAGGTACGTGGCCAATCCTGCGACCGACTAGGCCTCCAAGCCGAGTCTGTAGGAGTTGGGCTGTTTGTTGGAGAAGAGCCTTCGGCACGCACACTCTCACAAGATTCTCCCCATCTGCAAGCACAGTGGCGACCATTGGGATGATGCATGACGTCTTGCCCTGGCCCATGTTGAGCTGGAGAACACTGCACTTGCCCGACTGCGGCGCGATGATAGCCTGCGCCACTGCGAATTGCCCATCGCGGATCAAGATGTCTGACTCAATTTCCAAAAGAAGCCAGTCAGGATACTCTGCAGGATCCCACATGCTATGTCCGGGATTGGCCTGCTCCTCGCGCCAGCGGACTGTGTCTCCGGCCTTTTCATGCTTGTCCATGCGCATGGCTCTCTGCAATTCAGTGATAGCCAGGGCATACTCCAGAACCTGAGCTTTTGGAGTACCCTGAAGCTTGACCTCCCTCGACGAACGAAGCTGTTCGAGGATGGTGACGGAAGAAATAACGGGCCACATCTGCCCAGCATGTAACCATCGTATCTGCAGACCGGATATATTATGGGAAGGAATCGTGGCGTCAGTCATCAGTGACTCCAGAAGTGTCACCGTTCTCAAGTCCAACGATCGAAGTGTACGTGTCACTCCGTGATCGCCAGTGAGAACCTGCTCGGTGTCGGAAAAGACGAAGGCGTCTAGACTGCGCTCAAGATCTGTGGCGTACTTTTGCTGGACCAATGATTTTGAGCCAAAGAGATCCTTGATAACGTTCGACAGCTCTATCACTGCTCGCGCATTTTCTTTGGTCATCTGGCGCTTGGCATTTGCGCGACCTGTTCCTAGCGTCAACTGCGCAGGCATGCTTGTGTAAGATTTGAAGTTCTCCTCTTCTGGCACATCGCTCCCCAGTGTTGCAGCGTGCGGCGCAGTCAAGACATCCGTGAGTGATGGGATACCTCGATTGACAGTCGGCCGCGGGAACTCGGAGTCAGAAGGACGAAAATCTAGGCGAGCTAATGATTGTTCAGATGACCTATCGTTCAACACAGCCTGAACCAGGTCAAGATGCATAGACAACTCTCGATTCATGTAGAGCTGCGCCCACTCAGGGAGAATCTTGGCATATGCGGCGGTGATGTCGAGAAGGTATGTCCTGGAAGGAAGTTGGCAGTGCGGAAGTTCACACGGCCACTGATTCAGAAGATGTCGAACAAAAAACTCGCAGTCCTCGGCAGCCCTCCTCTCATGCGCCTCACGGGCCAGTCTAAAGCTTTTCTTCAACTTGTTGGTGGCATACTCAGCCAACTCAGGATCCTTGTCATTTCGTCAGTAAATCCTTTCGTCGCTTAGGCTCTGAAATAGGCACTTACTGCTGGCGCTGGCATCTTGAACTGCTCCACGAGCTTTAGGAATACTGGCAGCTGCGGGGTCTCATGTGGATGGAAGTTGCTGAACGTAGGACTTGTGGGAAGTGGTATCTCTCGCAGCACTTCGAAAATACTGTGGGCGACGAGCGTGCGAAGAAGCTCTCGCTCGTTAGGGTTCCCGAACGCGACAGTGCCTAGAAAGAAGATGAGCCGATGCTTGTCCATCTCACGGACAGCGCGCACCAGAGGACCCCAGTCTGAGCGAATGTTGACATCCAGCCTGTCCGTGATGGTGGGTCTGTCGAACGGTGTCTCAAAGCCAGTAATAGAAAGCGATTCAGACAGCAGCTGAGCGAGATTGGTACATGTCTGAAGTTCAGTGGGTTCCTGGCACAGGAGCGTTGTGATCTCAAATACGCGCGCGTATTTGCCGTGATTCCGAGGCTTGTCGCGGGGTAGGTATGGGCTGTCTGTGACATCGTCCCATCTCAGATCCGTCTCGATTGGCCTGCGATGCTTGTCTCTGCGCCGCAGAGCTCTCAGTCGTAATTCCTGGCTTCCGTGCTCAATCTGGGGAGGAACAAAGCTGTTGTCGAGGCAGAAGGTGCTCAAACGAGCAGAGCGTTCCAGAATACGATGTGCAAGAATTGGGTATTCTTCTCTCTGGACATGAGCTGGTAGGTCAGGATTCCAGAGGGTTCTCTGCATTACGCGCTTGTCCTCGGGGTACCACTCTCGCAGCGGACTTATTCTTGCAATCGCATGTAGAATCTTGGCCGGTAGACTCATTAGAGGAGTCCACGGCTGTGCCAGGCCTGAGGACAGTATAGCAATGGCTTCTTCAGTGCCAGTGCGTCTTGTCAAAGGATCGGCCATCATGCTGGATGTAAGAGCGTGAATCTCCGCCTTCTTGTACACCAAGACAGGTTCAGCGGCGCAGTCCAGACGACCCAACACAGAGTTGACAGTGTATCGAATGTACGCCACCGTCGGATCGAATGTTCTGATGCCGTGCACCAAGACGTGAGAATAATGGCGGACCGCTCTCAAGGACAACAATGGCACAAGGACAGAGCGCTCTTCTGAATTGATGTTCTTGCATACAAGCGCACTAAGAAATCCATACCAGGTGCCAATGTTTTGGTTGAAATCGATCTGGACGGACAAGGATCGAGATTGGAGGGCGAATTCGTTGTTGACAAACCACCGGAGTTGCATGCGCTTCATATCGATGGTAAGTGCGTAGTTGTAAGGCTGAAAGATCGTGAGATATCTCTTGTACTCAAAGTAGTTGAACAGCCGGGCAACACGGGCGGAGAGGGGCGAATAAGGGTCGACCAGAAAGTCCTTGTTGCCGGTTCTGCCCTTGGTTCTGTAGCATGTGGACGAGTGCACATCAAGCCTCCAGTGACTGGGTTGTGACCACCAAGGACACCATTTGGGCCGGATCTCAAGCACACCGGTCTCTAGGTCACTAAGAATGTGAAGTTAGCAACGTTTCCGGATCGATCGGATACAAAAAGGTCACAAGTGACCAAGAATGAACTTACAGCCAATGGAAACAATCATCAACAAGTTCAGCTGGCAGGTCAAACTGCTGATCGCGGTAGAAAAAATCCCTAGCAATCAGCTCGTATACCTGCTCCTGCTTGACGGCTCGGATGATCATGCGCCCACGCACATAACCAACATGGATTGTATGGCCTTCCTTCTTGCCTTCCAGTTCTGGAAGACGGTAGTCAGTACTTGATACCTGTTTTTCTTGATGAAAAGAGTTGACATACCATATTTCATGCCATGATGTGAAGAAGGCCGTTTTCGTAGGTTGAGAACGCCAAAAAGCTCTGTCAAGATTGCTTCGTTTTCGGGCTCAGGCGCGAGTCGCTGCGGTGGAGACGTCAGCACTGCCGCAGAAAACGGGTGTCAGGCGTTGTTGATATTCTTACCGTTAGTGGCTCGTCGTCCACCAGAAGTACACCATGTAAAGAGTTGTACTGGAGGTCTTGTGGCTTTCGGTGGCTCGAAGAATGGATGGAGGCTGTTACCCAGGATCTATCATTCTCGTCAATCTTGAAATCGGCGAGTACGTCGGCATCAATCCAGAGCTGGTACAGGGCATCCAACAAGCTTTCCTCTCCGAACTGAAAGAAGGCGCGCTCTACACGCGACTTGAGCTGGTATTGTAGTTTGTAGTCGCTTGTAAGTGACTGGCGCAGAACCAGCGGCAAATCTTGTATCTTCTCGGGTGTAGAGTCGTGCGAAGCAGCACAGCACTCAATCAATATTGCCAGGTCTTCGGAGTCTATATCAGGACCCATGGCTATGGTGAAAACGGCAAAAGTGCGTTTGCACAGGATCGCTGCCCAGAGTGCGTAGCACTGATTCTGCTTGATTGCCTCGACCTCCTCGATCTGAAGCCCCGCCGTGCGCAGATCCCGCATCCACGTCAGCGTGATTTTTCGGCACGACTCAAGCAGTTGAATTGCATGGGTCACCCAGTCCCGGGACGCGCCGTGTTGGGCAGCAAGTGCGGCGATTCGGAGGCTGAGAGTAATGATAATCTCCATGAGGTGCATCTCGCGCCAGTTGTCCTTGATGTCTGCCAGCTTGCGCTTGAGCTGTCGCAAAAGAGCCTGACAGAAGATAGGATCCCGAAAAATGGTATGCACTGTGCCAGCGATATCCTTAGGATCTGCAGGGCCCAGTTGAGCCGACAGATGCTTCAACAGTATCACAGAATCTGCGGAGGACATGTTGAGATTCGGGGACGCCAGTTCGACGAGGACCGTGATCCATCGACATGTCTTGCCAGAGAGCATCGACTGAAACGCAGAGAATTCCTGAGAATTGAGGTTCGAGGGACAGCTTGTGTGATTGGCGACGATCTCGTATGAAGACGGGCCACTGCCGTCCACGGCGAAGGACTTCTTGTTCAGGAATGTGGCATATGGTGACGAAGACGGAATGGAAAGTCTGCAGTGATGCGACAATTTCGCTTGTGTCGGGAGCCTTCCAGGCCAGGTCTTTGTCAGGCTGTGATAGTACCCGTACCTCAGTGCGTTTGGCCTGATGACCTGGTCAAGACTGACTGGGAAAGTTGCCGTCTTATAATGTGTCATTAGGACTGTGTGATGTTTTTGTCAGTCTTGAACTCGCCACTAGGAGTTGAGCGCAACTTACATGATTTTGTAGTGGATGCGAGTGTCACTGCGCCAATGAATGCATCGTTGGTGTAGTCTTTGAGCTCAGAGTACTCCTGGAGGCACACGCGAGGGCCCTGACCAGGCTCATGCTTCTCAAAGCATAGGCTGTACCAGATTGCCCAAGTAGCATCGCGATAGGCAGCGAATATCGTGGGTGGGATAAGCTCGAAGACGACGACTTTGGCTTGAGTCTCGTTCTGAGGAAGAGGATCCTCAAAGCCTATGATCTCGATACGATTGCGTTTCTTGTTGATCTGGCATCGAGGGCATTGCCAGGACTCATGCTTGAGGCTCGAGATCCTGTCTTCAACATACAAGCAGGTGGTGGCTTCATACTGTCGCGTGAGCGCGTCGAATTGGTCCGTGAGCTCTCTCCATTGAGCCTCTTTGGCTTTTTTGGCAATTTCGGCGTCCGATCTGATTTCCTCAATCAACACCCCAAGTTGGCCGTCATAATCACAGCTGTCGAAGTATCTTTCTGCGAAACATCCTGGCTGAGGGTCATCAAGGATGGTTTGCGAGCCTTGTGCACACTCCGTGCGTTGCTGGAGATAGTCTTGAATCTTGCGTGCACGCACCATGTCCGAGTGGCGCGGAAGGGAGAGGACTTCCAGCATGGCTGCTTGGAACCCTGGGTGATACTCGTAGAGGAGGGGGATGGCTTGGCAGGCCATCCGGTCAAGGCAAACCCACGCCTCGAATACAGTGAGGAGAAAAGAGCTCTGTAGCTCAACATTGTCGGCGAAATGATTTCCAACACTGTCGACATATCGAAGCAGACTAGCTTTCAGCCTTGAGTAGTCGGCCGTGCTTGGAGACTGACACGTCTCCAAAGATGCACAAAGTTGTTGCAGGGAATCTTCTTGCTTGAAGAAAGCCATGTGCACCATCGCCGCCGGTCTCGCTTGACCGCCAGTTGCTCTGGCCTTAGATGAGAAACCTCTCGGTCGTGTCTCGCGACGTTTATCGGCGAGACGGAACCGCTCTTGCGCATCCATGAGCTCATTGCGGCTGAGTAGAAGCTGCAGGCGGAGATGTCCAGGCTCTGCCTTTTTGGGAAGTCTCGGAATGACCTTGACGAGGCTAGGCACATCCTTTTGCCAAGTATCAAGAGCACGCTGAGCTGCTCTGTCTATGTTGAAGTCCAGGATCGGCCTCAATTTTGATATGAGGTCAGCATACGCTGATTGAACCAATGGCGGCCAGTCCGTGCTCTCTCGGTCGAGCTTGAATAGTCGACGGCACACCTTTGATTTGAGATGCACTTGATTCTCAAGGGATACGTCGGTCTGGGTGCCTTCAAGAATGAGACAATGCACGATGCATTGGAACATCTTGTACTGGAGTCGTCCATGGAGTGGCTCATCCGCAAATGTGATTTGCATGTAGCGAGCAATGACCACGCGGAGGACCAGCCAGTAAGGGAGCCGTCGCCAGGGGCTCGCAGCATTACTCCAACAGACATCATCGCGAACCTTCTTGTGTAAGATGGTGGCTTGGCAGCGCCGGCCAGTTGCAGCAAGAATGGCAGAAAGAAGAGCTGTGATCAAAGAAGGATCGACTGTGTCGCGATTCTCCAAGACACTGCTGCCGGCTTTGGTGATAACAGGGGCAAAGTGCTTGGTGGATTCTGTCGAGGCTTGCTCCAAGAAGCCAACGAGGGTGTTGACGAAATCGTCGTCCTCAAATGTTGATCTTGTGACGGCCACAGCACTGCCTGGGAATGGCCACATGAGAGTGCCCGTAGGTGACTGCATGACATCTTCGCGATTTGGCGATGTCTCGAAGAACTCAAAAATTGCATATTGTTCATCGGTTTGTCTGTAGCGTGTTAGTCATCATTCGCAGATTTGTCGATGGCAGGACCGTGAGCAGTCCACAGATTTTGAAATTGATGACTTACTGAAGAGGCATCCGTATGAACACTGCGGCATTCTGAGCAGCAACCCGGAGCACCAAAAGATCACCCGCGACCATCTGCCGCAGAGCGGCCACTAGTCTGGCACGCTCTACAAGACCACCCATGTTCATGGCCTTGCAGTGCATGAGACATCGGAGAATGGCCCGCCAGGGAGCGGCAGCGTCCGGCTGGACAGATGCCATGATGGCACCCGCCTCCAAGAGGTAATCGATCACAGCTGTCTCGATCTCGGCGACATTGATGTCAGCTCGTTGAGGCAGCTGGGCTGGCAGCGCGACATGGTTGAACACGCTCGCCGGCACGGACAGTGGACGAGGTGATCGAGAATCCATCTCGAAAGCAGCAGGCTTCAGGGGGACGCCGTCGAGGTGGCCGTGGCGGGGTTGTTGTGAGGTGGTTGTGAGTGATTCGTGACAAGTTGAGGGAAGGTGGCAAGATGTTGTAGTTGACCAGAACGTTCACTAGAGGGTGCCGGCAGTAGTAAGCTTTTGAGGTGGTAAACAACATCCAAACCGCGGATGTTCTTGACATAAGAGTTGAGGTGAAAAGTTGTCGAGCTGTCTGGTGCGGGGGAGTTGTGGTGCTGTGGTAAAGGAGGCCAACTTCCAAGGCTGTGCAGCTGAAGTTGGTTGGTTGCCCGGGGCTGCCTGCAAGGCGTTCTGCAGCAAACAGATGCGGGATGGGTTGCAGCAATGGTGCGCGCACACACAAATGCAAGATGCACCAAGCCGTCATAAACAAGGAAAACCCAGCTGAACTGCCACATACGTCCGAACGGATTCTACGCGTATTCGTACATGTCGTGTAGGCAGTATAGAACTAAGTGTACAGAGCTAACTTGCGGACATAAGTTATGCTCGTCCGCCTCAATCTAAAGGTTGCCCTCTCAGCGGGTACTGATGAAAGTTGCACAAAGACGAAGGAGAGCGCGAAGCTGGAAACTTCCGTCTCCCAGCCTATTGCTGAAAGTTGATTGAGCTCTCCTGATTGTGTTGTTCTGTATCACCTCCAGGAAGCAACCTCTTCAGGAGCTGCAGCAGCCCGTTCGAATTAGAGGCTGCAAGCTGTTTCACAGGACCCGCTTATTGTTCACTTCTCTGGTGGTCTTATACCTGCAACAAGCAGGCTGCATCTACTTCCTTGGCACCGAACTGCACTAAATCCAACACTTGTGATGCCTGGCATTTCTGGAGCGACTTCAAACCTCCCTACTATGTTCCAATGACCCTCCTCAACCATCGCACAAAGATGCCTTCAGTGTTCACGTGGCGATGGACCTCGCAAACTGATATCGCATACTCTGGCGTGACAGCAAGGGACGCATCTGAGCTCTCCGCAATCTCGAAAGGCTGGGCGGATGGTTGCTGCATCAAGGAAGGACTTACGCCACGCCCCCGCAATGGGCAGGTTGGAGCCCAACCAGTTGGGCTGATATCTAAAAACCGATCACCCGTTCGAAAGTCATACCACATATTCAAGAAAAGGAGATGGCCTGAATCGGGGATCGAATAACAGACCCTTATGCCTCGTCACTGTTTTGTTCACCTGTTGTGACAACTGGAGAAAGGAGCTCGCAGGACAGAATCGAGGGTTACAGTTGTCTACCTATATAGCTGCTGGTCTAACAAAGGGAGAAACTTTGAATGGTGCGCCCGAGCGCTGGTACGCTGTTTACATGCTCCCGGGGGGAGGGGGCAAAAGCTTACCAACGTGTTTCGGAGTATCCTAGTACTTCATTCATGTAGCTTCTATCACATACCAGCCCACAGCTTAGTCATCGCCTGCCGAGAATGCCTTGGCATCGTTATGCAATGCTCAGGTGGCATGCGCCAACGACTCTTTGGGACATGCTCCCTAACAGCACTTGTTCAGTGTATAGTGGAACCTGTTTTCAGATGAGAGGTGCTGCAAGGGAGACTGGAGTGCTGTTTGCAGGCAAGTAATGATTGTTTACTGTGAACGGAGCGTTCGGAAACTCGCCAGCTAGAGGCAAAAACGGGTCGATTGCTCATTCTAGTGTACCTCATAAACAATCTTAAGCATAACTTGTCTCCATTTGCATCAAAGAAATCACAAACAACTGGTCAATCATGTATCCACCTCTCAGAAAACAATATGCTTATACCAACATGATGTTCTTCGACGTCGCATATATTCTCTTCGCGCCGAAACGCTTCTTGATAGCCTCGATCGCCGCATCGCCTTGGACCTGCACGACTGGCATGTCACTGCTGGACGAGCGGCTGGCGAAGCGGATCGCCGGTGCCGAAAATGTTATATGCCGGCCATCGAGCGTGCTCGAGTCGTTCCGCGGCACGTTTATTGTTCGCCGCATCTTGCCTGACCGCAGGTCGATCTCGCCGATGAACTCTTCCGTGGTGACGCTCGAGGAGGAGCCGACGGCGGCCGAGCGGCTGCTGCTAGCACCACCACGACTGCTCCCGCCGCGATAAGAGTGCGTCGACGAGCAAGACGCTGGCGAGGAGTAATAGGCTGACTGCTGGCCACTGCCAGTCCCGGTCGTGTAGGCCGCATCGTAGACTATGCATGAGTCCAGGTCGATGGTGATGCTGCCTTCATGCTCAACGTTCGCGGTGAGGAACGTGCCTGACTCATGGAATTCGAGACAGTGCGGTCCGTAGTACGGGGCCGTGTCAATGATTGATGTGATCTCTGCGGTATTAATGTCCATGGCCAAGATCTTGTGGGAAAGTTCTATCGGCGCGACAGAGTTGCCTTGCCAATATCGTTGGCTGATGTAGATGAGATTGCGCATGTAGTCGTGCACGATCTCCTGCGGCTCGGCAAGCAGGTCGTCGAGTATGTACAGTCTGTATGCGTACGCGATGTCCGCGAAGGAGCACAGACCTTGGCTCATAGCTGCTGCACGATGCCTGCCAATTAGACTCGCTTGGTTGACGCGGCTGCGAGAATGGGGCTCTGGTAGACGAGTGGGTGATGGGGGTTGTGCTAGACTTGGGGATCTTGTACGAGGTGTTATGACGTTCGTGTTGGCTTCGTTGCTACGTGAAGTCGAGCTCAGTCCGTGATCCTCGCTGGCACACTCGATTTTGATGTTGATGTCGTCGTTGTATTCTCGTGAGGCACTTTTTCTTTGTGCTGTGCTTGGATTGTCTGATGTTTGCCTGTGTGGCCTAGTAGATCTTTGAGTCGCCATGATGGCGGGTCGTGAAGGCAATGATATAGAGCTCAGCAAGATTAGGCAGACCAGAGCAAAGTCTCGAGGAGATGATCGTACTCTGAGGGCTCCGACTAGCATTGCCTTCACGGGTCGGGAACGTGCCTGATGAACTCCGCGATAGAGGGTGGACGTGACCAAGAACGATAGCATAGGATGACGAAATATGACCCGGATCGTACCCGGAAAACCTGGGGGCCGTGTCCGTCGTAAAAAGCCGACTCGGGCCAGGGGTTACGGTGTCTCAAGGAACGAGGGCTCCGCTCACGTGTCCCTGGATTTCAGCAGATCTAAGTGGGCGAAGCGTCGCGAATGCCTTCGTCGGTGTGTGAAAGCAGGTCACGCAAATAGATGGACATGCAACACGAAGAACAAATCGAGAAACGGTCCAAGGTGCAGACAGTAGTGAAGTTTATGCGAGTGCTGTGACCTTTTCCTAGATGGAGCGAACGAGGCACATGCCCCAGAAAGATCATATCTTAGTTTGTCCAATCAGAAATGATTGTGGTCAATTGGAGATCTATACCATCGTAAATTCCAACCAATAGGAGACGACTCCTGAACCCCATAGCAGCTGGACCAGGAAGGACAATCCACCTACAAGTGGGCCACTGGGAAGCATATGAATGCTGCAGCATATTCACCGGGGTGTCTGTCGACTTGGCTAGCACGGGGGTTCGATCATGGGCCTGCCGTCTCCCATGCTGACAGCCCATCAGCCGCCGGGACAAGCCCCTGGTCGCTCCATTCCGTCATTTCACATCATGGAAGGCGTCCCAGTCACCTGGTTGGTCCCAATACATTCGGTGAATCTAATGATTCACGTCCTGTCATCGTTAGGTCCGAAAAGTGCCAATTGTTCATGGAAGCCCCCATCAACTCCCAGGCTTCCACCAGGCTGCCTTATGTAGTCCTTCTATCACCCCCTCCGTCCTGTCTTGTGGGGAGCACCTTGAGCTTTACTCCTCCCGCAACAAGGTCGTCATGTCATAACGCACCAACAGGAAAATTCCATTGGTACTCAAAGTCTCAGAGGCCACCCGCTAGCGCAGTAGTAGGGAAGTGTACCCGATCACGGCCGCTAATTTCTGAGTCCTAGACAGGAATAGTTGATGGGTCAGCCACGGAAGCCTCCTGTGGCATCCCTGTCAGCGGCGTGCATACGCTACGACGCACACGCTGAGGCTCCAGCCGCCGACAATCACCAGCCCAGCAGAGCCACGGGATCACAATTTGAGGCTCCCTGACTGAAAGCCCCTTGCTGTGCCCGCGAGGCATTTCGACCCCAGTATTGGACTGGAACAATGTTCTGGTTTGGAGGCAATGCTGAGCTACAGACCGCTTGCTAGTTTGTGTAGTCTATATGTCTGGCATCGTCTCTAGGTCTCACCGAAGCCACGCCAGTTGATTAGTTCAACGGTTAGAACACTTGACCTAGCAAACCGATGAATGCGAGCGGCCCCCAATCAACACCGCCAGTCAGAAGCATTTGCGCACATGGCACCTACTCCGTAGGGCAGCGATTGGGTGCTGACTACTCTAGGGTGATCGAACCTGACCGAGACAATAAATCCAGATAGAGACTGACTTTCCTCATTTCACCATTGAGAGTCAGTGACTCGACCGACTAACAGGTAGCCGGTCTCTCGCCTTTAGTGCACCTTCACAAGCCACAACGGTTTCAGTACTTCGACATAGAGGCCTCATTTCTGTGCTGTACAGAAAAATACATGAGTCGTGACCACAACTTTAGTCTATGAATAGAGAACATGCTGTCGCGATGAGCCGAACACCGGCAAACTTTCCATAGGGGAAAGCCATCTGTGTTTAGCGCTTACTTTAGCGCAAAACGCAATCCTTTAGGGCTGGCCCGCTTTGATCCCTATCAGATATACCGCGGAGGCCATGCCGGCATACATATGAGCTGGTTTTGATGTCCAGGATCCCAAAACAGCCCAAAATATATTTAATCACCGACTAAGACAGTCTGGCTGCCTCAGGACGTCAGCAATCGCGCCTGAGCCGCCCACCATCTCTTGTTGTGTGTGGTGGGCAAGGCTGCAAATCAGCCCTATAGCCCCTGCTAGTGATGCTTGGCTGCAGCCGGGGGATGCGATTCAGCCTCGATGTGGAGACTGTCCAAGTGATTCATCGGCGGCCTGTGGGAGTTGTGTTCCCGTGACGTCGCACCCTGCACCCGAACACTCTCCCTGTTCAGATCCGCCTTTCCAATGGCTCTCCCCTGCCCCCCCTCCGCGTCGGCAAATTCCATGTCAAAAAAGCTCGAGCTTCCCGTGCCAGGCTTTAGCTCCAGGCCGTAGCTCTTCACCTCAAAGTAGAGAAAGCACTTTGTCGACCATGACCCCACGTCGTCGATCGCGACCCGTGAGGCACTTCGTCGTTTGGCGAGCGAACCATCAATCCGCGTACACGCGAGAAGCAAAAAGGTGACGACCAAGGATTATCCTACCTTTCTTCGCTTCCTAGGCTGCCTAGTAAAGTCCTTCTCCAGATACCCATGCTTCGTCCCCACACACCCAGGCTGCGCCACAAAGACACAATTAGCACCAAGACATTATCAGAACAGATAGCTGTTCCGCCCGCCCGCAACTGTCAGTGGCGTCAACGCGGCATATCCGAGTTACTTATCGTAGGCAAATTTACAGGTACCTACCCCCATCCGATAGCTCCGAACCGCCGCCCACTTCTTTGCCGCTTCAAGCAGTCAGCACTTACCCCCCTCCCCCCACACGGCATTCTTTACCCACCAAGTGCACTGGTCCTTTATGCCGTGCTAGGTGCTCCCACGCCCATGCATGGACTATAGACATGTGATCTGCCACAGGAAGCGCCCTGCAGGAGTGATTAGACACCACGCTTCACATTTTCCACGCTGATGATGCGCAGCGTGAAAGGTTAGATCTAACTTCCGTGTCAGTACCGGTTCACTGTATTTTAAACCTCGAGATCAACCAAAGAAAGTCCGACTGCGTGTGCTTGACTTGATGAAGTGCTTTGGAACAGCGCGAATTCATCGGTTGTAATAGGTCCCTAAACGGCACGTATTCACGCGGGCCTGCTTGCCGTCATCGAGTTCCGTGCACCGGGTGCCCGCCCTTTAAAGATGATGGTAGCCGCTTGTCCCTGTGAGCCCAACGCCACAAAATACGAAGACAAGAAAAAAGAGGAAGCTAAGCTCATATCCAAGCAGAGCTCCTTGGCTCTCAGAATTAACGCTAACACTATGCCCATTGCCTCCAGTGAAGCCGGTAGACATTTAGCTGATGTCGCCGTTCTGTACCCATCAAACGAGACTTATTGCAGGTGAGGCAATAAACACCTCGTTGGCCAAATCCAGAAGGCTACAAGTGGAACACGGTTCGTTTGGGCAGATTTTGGGTGTGACATTTGGAAAATTGGCTTCGCTTCAGATATACTCTTGGCACCCTATGAAACTAAGTTGAAAAAATAATGCTGGTAGGTCCGCCGGGGCTAGGAGAAGAGAGGATAGATGATGTGTTGTTCTTCAAACATGCACTATGCGAACATCATTCTCATAGATCATATATTCCAGGTTCATGTCCTTGCTGAGACCTCCTGTTGCCTGCCTAATTGATTCTGGCGTCGAGCATGTGTCTGTCAGGCAGAGCACTGCCAGAAAAGCGTCGAGGAGGTAAGCACGTTTGTTTGCACGACGATATGCAATGAAAACACTGGTCTTCAAAACATAATCGGACTCACAACTATAGCCTGGCTACCACTATTCGGCTGTCTTTTCCAAAGATTCGAATTGGCACGATATGAGCGTCAAGATTTTGGAGAGCCTCGATTGTAAGGATCAGGTACTCCTCACCGTGTTGGTGTGCTCCGGACCTATATATGGAGATCTACAGTGACGCTTGAGGGTTTGAAAAGCCCTTCTGGAATGTGTTGAAAAGCATCGTGAAGAATCACAAAGGTTTCAGATTTGAGAGTAACGCCAGTCCCGCCCGCCACTATGTCTCGACCTCGGGCAAAGCAAATTTGACTGTCTAACACTTTATGGATACAGCATAATCATTTGGGTTCTTGCAGACTCGCGGATGCCCCAGGACTCTCTAAACAGGCCATGGCCACAGTTACTGTTGGCCACACCTCCGTCCAAATCCTGACAACATTATCGGGACAGCTCCGGGTTCCACCGAAACCTCTGCTGTTCTCACCAGGAGTTATCGAGATACTCGGCTCCCAACACCACATCAGCCCGTACACGGGACTCACAGCCCTCGATAACACCAGGGTCCAGGAGCTGCTCGAAGCGCTGTGGGTGCCCGTTATCAACAAGAACAAAGCTAACTACACGGGCTACTTCTGGGAGACCCTCTGCAGTGACGAAACGCCTGTGTTCAACCACCACACAAGCCTGGCGCAAGGCTGGGTGGCCGATTCGACCGCCGAGCTCAGCCACTAAGCCTGGTTGAGAGAAGTGGGCTGTTTCACCGCAGACAATGGGCGAGCCCCGGGCCCAGGCCAAGCTGCCGACTCCCGTCGGACCGTTCCAGCTCAACTGGCAATTCTATAGCAAGAGCGACTTGCTCGCTAGGACTGTGCAGGCGGCCGTGGGTACCATAGGTACCGTAAGCCTACTTAATTCGCTGCTCGCTGGGCTACCCAAGACTAAGGTCCACGTCAATGGCAAAATTGTAGACGGTACACCCTTTGAGGTCAAGAGTGGTGCGGTTTCATAAATTTGCAATGACTAAACACCGAAACAAAATAGACACAGAAACCTTTCATTTGTCGAGTCAAAAAATCATCGAGCCAGAACATCTTGTATTCCAGGCAGCTGTGAGCATACTTATCCCTATTCACCAGATTCGTGAGCTCGTAGCGGGAAATCAAGTGGCCTGAAACCTACAGAGGCACCCTAGATTGTTAAAGACGGCCAACGTTGGGTAAGCCGAACAAAACATCTTTCCGGCAATTTAAACATGCCAGGAGATTGCTCACGTTTGGAACAAAGTCAATATTCGGCGAATTGGAATTATTTGTAGTGACGTTGCGTGGTGATAAGATGCAGGCCGTGGAGCTATCCTGACAAAATGTCGTTCAAAGACAGGGATCCATATGCAATGCAGAGCAGCAAGAAAGGGCACAATCATTCATCACACACCGCCGTTGAGGTGACAGGCGTATCTGGACTTCTGCTCTTCCACACGAATGAGCACGTACATAGACAAGTATGTCGCACGACCGCTCATCCTATCGCGTGCGCGCATATGCAGGAAGTGTCGCGGGATCCTGGCTCCGACGACTAATCTGGCCGAGCTCCACTAGAAAACAAGCATAAAAGCGGGTGACCCGGCTTTCTACTTAAGGTGCCGGCTACGGGTGGAGTAAATCCGGGGTGGCACTGCATGGTTGCAATGCCGCCACGTTGGAGTACAGATCGTTGTGCCTCGTCGCGTGCGCGTATTGCGTGCATGGCAAGTGTTCTCGAGCCCCTGAGCCAGCCTTGCTCTGGTTGCAATTGGTGGAGAGGAGGGTGGACTTGGTTTCCGTCCACTGAAGAGAGGTTTGATTGCAGTCCCATGCGACAGCATGGATCAGACAAAACGCCAAGGCCTAAATCTTAGCTTTTCTATCCCATGGACGGGTCACAATGACGTCTGTGGTCACGTACAAGGTGGAAGGCTAGCATGAAGACCGGTGGTAAAGCGTCTGATCTATCTACTTCTCAATAAAGCGATATATCAATTACTATCCCGACGAGCGAGTGTGTAAGTACAGAGTTATTCCAGATAGACCCCAAATCAAGTGGGCATGAACAAGGGTATCCCGCCAATGCTGCAGCCAGTCACTTGGCGTTCCAAAGTAATAAGCCGCTGTCATAAGGGTTGCACTGCGCCCCAGTCTTGATTGCTAGCTGCTACTTCTGGAATTGGGTTAAGCATATTCAGCTACGTACACTTTGTCCGGTCACGGGATGTTATGCGATTCGTGGACGCCAATTTTTCCTTGGCACTAGTCTGACAGGATAGGAATATTGCAGGGTTCGACGTTTACATGCGGAAACATGAAACATGTGCCCCTGCACGGTGGATTTCAACAGATCCGGAAACGATTCGCCTTGGAGGTCTATAAAGGCTCCAGAGTAAATGTCGAGGTTTTGACAAGAGGTTTTTCTTCTCACTATTGCCACCTGCCTCTTCACTGAACACTCTGAATTATTCGACTCCAGTCTTTCACCATGCATACGCTCGCCTACATCACCGCCGCGGCTGCCGCGCTCATGCCTGCCACAGCTGTCGCCAGCCCTCTGATTCCAAGGGCTGCCGCGAATTGTCAGAGCCCGAAGTACGATGTCGTTGGCTACGGTGCGGGCACTACGGGCGGTGGCAGTGGTAGTGGCACCACGGTTACTTCGTGCTCTGCGCTGACGACTGCTGCTAAGGCTGGTGGTGTTATCAAGATCTCCGGCAATCTCTCAGGTTGTGGCATTGTCGATCTCGTGAGCAGCACTACTGTCACTGGTGTTGGTGCTAACTCTGGTACGTTCTGCGTCTTTTAGTTTTCTACAGCTTGTTAACCAAGTTCCACCGCACTCTCCATTGCTTATACTGACGGCTTTGAATAGGTCTCACCGGTGGTGGCTTTCGCGTCAAGAGTGCCAACAACGTCATTATCCGCAACCTGAAATTGAAGAACTCCCCCGAGGGCAAGGACTTGATCGAGGTCCAGAAATCCACCAAGGTCTGGATTGACCACATGGACGTAAGTTATCCTGCATTATCGTAGACATATGCGTGACCCGAGAAGCTGACGTTTGTTCTGAAACAGCTCTCCAACAACGGTATCAACGGCGACAAGGACTTCTACGACGGCCTACTCGATATCACCCATGCGGCAGAGTTCATCACCGTATCCTACACCAAGTTCCACGACCACGTAAGCCACCACCAACCGTCTTCCCCCTGCACACATCAACCAAACCTCACGACAACTAACCTCCCCCTTCTCCCTCCCTACAACAGTGGAAGGGCTCCCTGATCGGCCACTCCGACAGCAACGCCGCTGAAGACCAAGGCAAGCTGCACATCACATACCACCACAACTTCTTCACCAACGTGAATTCGCGTCTCCCTTCGGTGCGTTTTGGCACTCTGCACGTCTACAGCTCGTGCTTCGAAGGCAACCCGACCTCGGGCATCAACTCGCGCATGGGTGCCCAGGTCCTGGTCGAGCAGAGCTCTTTTGCCGACACCAAGCTTGCTATTGTCACGGATCTGGACAGCGACCAAGCCGGGTTCGCTGTCAGCCGGGACAACATCTTTTCGGGCAGCACTACGACGAGAATCACCCAAACCGGGAGTCTGAGCAGCGTCCCCTACAGCTACACGTGAGTTGCCCTTACGTTCTTAAATTGCCACCATGGTTTGGACTGTTGCTAATGCCTTTACAGCCCTGACGCTGCTTCGTGCGTCTGCAGCATGGTCAAGCAGTACGCTGGTACTGGTATTGTCGCCTAGACGCCATTTTGGAGTCAAGAGGAGGTGCACGCAGGCAGATACAATGCTGTGCAGAATGTTCTCGGTCGATCGCCAAACATGACCGTCATGACATGAATTTGGAGGAGATGCTCTTCGCATTCGGTTCTTCAGGCTCGTAATAATGATGATTGGCGAGACTGAGACATCGAGGAGAATGTCCTGGCTTATTTGTAGTATATATTTACTCTTCTGTGTCCATATGAATATTTTTCAAACCGGCCTCACTCTTTTTCGAACCCTCCTTTTTCATGATTATTTTCATCACGAAAACGGTTGAGTCTTTTTGCAGCCAGACTGATACATCGCGCGTCACCCGTCGGATTATTCCCTGCAACTTGCGACTTTTATAATCACTATGGTAGGTCATTGATCACGTTGAAAAGAGCAATTATTACTCATATGAAACTCGACCTTAAAATGTCGAATGATGTCATCATAGTGCTATACTAGTTATCATTATTATTATTAGTACGTTATACCTACTATCGCGGGTTTAGCGGTGCGACAAATCTATCGTATAATAAACCTTACCTATACGGCTAGACTAAAAATATATGCTACGTACTCGCTACGCCAAAATAGCGCCTTTGCTCTACCGGCCCTCCGCGTATAATGAATAGCTCTTACTAGCTAAACTCATTAAAACCAGGGATCGCCCTATTATTAACGTATTTACCTAGCGTATAAGCGACTATTACGTAGCGCGGTCGTCTATCTAGCGCTACGAAACTATTATACGAGATGTACTCTACGGCCTCGTAATAATTACGATAACTATTGTTCTAGGGTAAGTAAGTTAAGGAATGATTAGGGCAAAAGAAACCCAAAACCGAACCTGAACGTACTCTCACTATTCACCAGGTTGCGGTAGTAGTGTTCTACGGCGTGATGACCCAGGGGATCATTACAGGGCGTTGTGTGTGAGGGAGCCAGCCTAACCCGAGGTTTTACCTATGAGACCAGGACTTTTGAGGGATAGAATGATTACAGTATGTCGCGTCTCCTATGGGACCCTCTGGTAGCCGGAATAGCGTTAGTAGGTGGTCGAAAATGAGGTGCGATATTAGTCGTAATGCAGCAGGCTAAAGGAGGGCCACACTAATTGTCTTAATTGATGGGCACTCCTACATCAGCCTATTATTAAAAATACGGTTCTTTCTGACTTAGTTAAATGCGGCTTCGTCTGATTATGCCTTCGAAAGCTATCTAGGCAATAGAATTAAATGGAGTACTGTGTATATAGAAGCGAAGATGCGATGCTGATTGTAATGTCTAACTGTGGCGGCAATACCTGCTCTAAATATATAACGCCTATCCTAGATGCGGTCTAATGCAGTGCACCGTGATGCGCTTGCCCTGCTCCACTACAATACCCGAGAGAGAGCGATAGCGATTAAGTTAGTATATTGTTCCGGCTTTACGCATCTATAGAATAGCAACCTAACCCCCTGCTCCGGTTGACCCCGCAGCAGGATCGTGATACCTAGCTATAAAACCTAAAACATAGAAATGCCGGCGACCCTCCAACGACAGATCGGATATATTATATATATGAGGAGAGGCGCAGACTCGATTGAGAAGCATATAGGGAGATGCGCGAATAGGAATCTCTTTTGAACAAAGGAGCCATGCCCGAACCCCACTATTACCGAAGTCTATTCGACCGAGTTCGCTATCTAATGCCCGTGAAAGATCGTCTTTCTACGGACCTGTTTAAAATTTCTCAGCTGCGTGACTCAAACGGTCGCAGCGCCCTTATCGATTTAATCAATCTTTGCACGCAGAAAAGAGAGGTCCAGTATCGGCCAGGGCTTGAACTAGACGAGTGCGGCTGCAATACAAAGGACGATAGATACGACTAGAGACACATTTATAACTGCTACAAAAAGCAACAATCTAGCCCGACGACCCTTTGCTTCATATGCCATCAGTGGTATCGTGGGGAGACGCAATGGATAGCACATTGCTCAAAACACCTGGACAGCTTGGACAGTATCCCGAAGTTCTGCGACCCCCTTACCTATGGCGGTGTGCTCGCCGCACCTGGCCTTTGTCGATTCTGTCTTGAGGACGAAGCAAGCGATCGGTCCAAGGTCTTGTCTTTCTCGATGGACAACCTCTCTATACGCGATAAACCCATCGGTGATATAGCTGTCGCCAGGCCACTGAGATAGAAGGTCCAAATGACCTTGGAGATAGCTGTGGAGATCGAGACGGTAAGTATGCGCCATAATTGAGGGAACAATTTGCTACAACTCTGGCTCGGTGGAATGCCCTAGCTCACTACTCGCTGCTATGCTTGATAGACCTTTACAGAGTGCCGAATAACTAACACTGCGGCGCAATTTTCTGATTTGGAGAATGGCAAGCAGGCAGGATTGCACATGCTCGTCATCATCCTAGGCCAATTGCGGGAAGCGGTAAAGAGTAATGGAGGTAAGTATAGTATCGCAATGTGCGAAGACAAACGGTGTTTCTAGTTATCGAAGTCTTCCCGTTAACGATTACAAAGATAGTAGTCCCGGGTAAGTTAAGACTAAAATGTGGAATTCGTAACTAGCTAGGCACCGATATACTTGATCGGTAAGGCCATAGGAGAATCTACAGTCGCTTCGCCTTCGTTGCAAAAGCTGCACGGGTCGAAGTGTAGGAGACGGTGAAGATGGCTATTTGATGTAGTGCGATACCGAGGAAACCACGCTGTCTTATTTATTTGGTGAACCAGTTCCCCACCATTACTAGGAGCTAAAGAAAGCCATGCCGCTATACAAAATAAGATCGTTGTGATGTTGGCCTTTCACTTATGATTCCGCGCATATTTCTGAAGAGTCTGCGCCCCGACGAACCACGAGTCACTTGCCATTTAATAAATATGAAGATTTACCACTGATACAAAAGCGAAGGTACCCTCTACTTTGTAGCGGGCTTATCTGTATATATATTTCACCACAATAAAGAAGTGGGACTGAACTCCCGCTGCCTCTGTCAGTGCATAACGAAGGTCAACAAGACACTGCATATTCTTATAAGCTTGATATTAGCTAAGAAATGGTCTTATAAAACTATGAAATCATTTCTAAGGTCGTTTACATGCGTCTTTTGCGCCACTCGTTCGGTAGCAGGGCAAGCGCCGGACTAGTAAAAGTCTCGGACACAGAACCGCTCCAGTGAGTGCATAAATTCTTTGAGGTACAATAATAGATCAGAGCTCTTTTGGGGAGTATTTGACAGATTGTAAGTGTGAGTCCTTCGCGATTCTTCATCATTTCCTAACTTGTTAACGACAGCCACCACACGCCATAATGAGCCTGCAACGAGCTGACTATACACTACTGAGTGCAGTAGAAGCTATAGATTGCAAAGTAGTCGCATTAGCGAGTAGTAAGACTATAGGGATCAGATCGCTCACGGACGAGGCAGTAGACTGGATATGGTTGTGGATTCTGCTCTCCATCCTGAACCCTGAGTACGGCTGGGTATATGTGAAATTGCAGCTTCCTAATATCGGGTCGTTCATTGATGCGTGAGTTATTACAGTGCCTACTAAGAGCTGAGATGTAGTGATGGATTGGCAGATAACATTCCAGATCGTGGGATCTGGTAAAAATTTCCGTACACTAATGTCATAGACCAACTCCAAATTTTCAGCCAACACCCCAACCGCTGCTCAGCAAGCTTGACTGAAAAAGCGTCCTGATCTTTGTCTGCATCGGTCGCTTACCTCACCAAGCCCAGCACTGGAAGCTGTCGATATTGTCGTTGAGTGGGTTAACGCCGCAGATGTTCCCAATTGCGGTTAGGTCATTACTTCCGGGCAATGTCATGTCGAAGTGATCACACGAGTTGGGATGACATCCAGGCCAGCTAGACATCGTTGTTGGGTATTAGTCTTATGTATGAATCACTTGTTGTCAATGTGATCTTCGATAGTTGCGATAGAGAGAGCTTGTACTTACAAATCGAAACGACAGTATGCGCCGCCATCCGGGCTGAGGGAGGAAATTTTGTTGGTCAATTCTCCGGGTAGGTCCACTGGGGAATCCATCAATCAGGATAGTTCATCAGCATTTATTGTCGCCGTAATTATTGAAACTCGTGCATTGGGAGGTTGCGATAAAACTCACCGCAGACGCGTTCTGGCGCTTCAATCCGGACGCAGCGCCCCTGATAATAGGCATCAGTGCAGAAGAACACTCCAAAGGTGGCACGCTTCTCCAAGCCGCCGTCTTGCGAGCTAGCACTTGTGCTTCTAGAGGGATGACTATAACCCGCTATGTCGGTGACATTAATACTGCCAGCCTTGATGTAATCGGGAATATCGTCAGGGGAAATGACCGTGTACGTGACACCATCAGGCAGCTCGTTGAGAAAGGACGGAATGGCGTTTGCCACAACGGCGCCCGCGAGAGCAACGAGAGAGAGGGCAGGTAGCATATTGGACAAGGCTTTGTAATCGCGGATGAATCGGTGGGATCGTCTTGCGTGTTAGATTATTGTGAGTATGGTATGGAAAGATATTTTCGAGCATCTTGGTACGGGGTGTTGCGAGTATTTATGCTTCCCAACATGCTATGAAACGAAGATCGAGAGCGACTTGCCGCTGGTCAGAATGTACTGAGAAGCAAAATGAGGTAGCATACCATCGCTTGGCTGTCGCCGATCGTGATCCGGTGAGGTCATGGCTCTGGTGTGTTGAACGCCCTTTAGGATCCTTGGCGCTGCGGATCGAGTGAGACCATTCGATCTGTCTCATATAGAATTTTTCCTGCGAGATAAACTGAATAGCTAGGCATAAATCTTTGGCTTGCTGCAAAATCAATATTGCTTACAAAATTCTAATGCCACACGCAACTACCATTAATCGCGGCCGGCCACGTGGTCAGGTAGCACCGAATTGATGAGTATTGCATTAAACGAGGAGGAGCAAAATGTCTTTTCAGAACTGATTGTTTGCTGAGCGATCCTTCAATTGGCTTGGCCGTCTTAATATCTGCTAGAATGAACGGGGTCTCATTGCTTTCACGTTGGAGGTCATGACAGAGCTGGCAAGTGGTTGAGACCTCATGCATAGAATAGGATGAGATGCCGTTGTCTCTAATACAGGTCGTGTCTATCAACAAGGTCGATTGGTCCCGTATCCCGGACGGTCCGTTGCGCATCGCCGATCACAGGACTCGTATTCCACATGCTGCAGAGACGACGCGGGTTCTGGTTGGACAGATATCTGAAGTACTGAGACATCGATGTGGGGATAATTGAGACTTCCCTTGGCTTGCAGCACGGCCACTTTCGCATCCATGAGACCCAACTTCAGCCTATTTGACGGCATATGCTTTGCAGCCTCAGAATCCAGCGGAGAGGCCATCACAGATCGACCATGCCTTACTTCTCTTTGACTCAAGACGAGACAGGCTTGTCGCATGGCTATAATCCCAGATGAGGTTCCGGCATCCGGCAGAAATCTTCACGGCCTCTTCACAATGAGAAGCAGCCCGACTTGCCAAACGGTCAGGGAAGATTTAGACATGGGCAATGCTAAATCAATAGGCATGTCTACATCACACCCTGAGTACTAATACAAAGAGACATGCATTCATGTAGGTCATAGATGGTTCTTGCAAAGTCACTACGTGGTGAGACCAAGACAACACGGTGATATGAACCACGTCTTGAAAAGCACATATGCATTGTTGCAGTCAACAGAAAAGACCGCAAATAAAGCGGTATGCTTGACCATGGACCCCGGTGGGGCGTACATGGATAGTTATGTTTCATAATTCAAGTTTACTGCCTAGCAAAAGTGAGCGTCGCAACCCCTTGTAGCAATACCGTGTTGCCTTTGTACACTCTGAAAGTAAACGAGTCCTAGTGATGAACCCTTCGGACATGATGATGAGCAATTCTCATCGCTCTACATGCATGTCTCGTCCGCCAAAGTCCACAATCTCGATTGAGCCTCTAACCCTCTCTGTTGTATGCACTTAGTCACCCTCAAGAGGCCTAAGGTGCCTCGTGGAAGTCGAGTCAAGAATCTTAGAAAGGCAGGTCATGAGCCTCACGCGGGCTTCGGTTTAAGCAAGACAACTCTTACTTAGCTCGAAAGGCGCTACGCTACATTCGCTAGCAATGATGTGAGCGAACATATACTATGTAGTTTGTCACGATCGGAGAGAAGTCACCACCCAGTTGCGCGCGGCATGCTCTTCTATAACAGTCCAGACGCACGTGTTCACGGCATCACTGTGATTCACCAAGCAAGATGCGCATGATCTAAAAATCGGCAAACGCAACGTACCACCCTGTTGGACTATTGCCACCAAGGCGGCACAAACTTAAGTACACACCACGACGTTGTAGCTCCGCCACTTAATTCTGCCCCAGCCAGCAGGCGGTTCGCGAGCCGTGTTGTGACACCTTAGCGCGGCGCTTATGTCGCTCTGTCTTCTTATTAGATGCGCGTGCTTGACCTGAGTATAACGATCGGACCCGGTACGAGCATGAACTTGGGCCAACAAGAACGAAGGATCTGTGCGTTACTACCAACGCTGAAGAACTTTCGTCAACTAGCCGCGCTGGGCCACCAGCCCATTGAGCTTTGGAACGACTCCCGCGCGCTACAATGCACAATCGTACCTAAAAGTGCAAGGTAGGAGCATCAGCATAAGAGGCGGCACTAAGAAATCAGCAGAAAAACTCAACCCCCCTCGGCTCCCGCCATGGAGGTGGTTAGAAATGGCGGCAATAGGTTCTCCACTACATCTGATTCTAGCGTGCTCGCGTCAGTTGGTCTGGCTCGCCCTTCATGTGAGCGAGGAAAATTTGTTAGCACAGGCCATAGACCTTGCAAGAAGCTCACTTTCATTATACAGAAACGACTCGTCTTGTGCGGCCATGTTATATGACAATAAAAGCAAGTGAATCCAGAATAACTATGCCCCTGCTCCAGCGCGCATTGCTTCCGATTACCATACTTGATTCCCGTACTTCTTGATAATCTACTTCTTCGCATTGTCTCGCGCATTACTATCAAGTAGACGTAACGGCTCTTCACTACTAACCTATGACATCACAATCATTGATTAATCGTCCACAATTCTTGACTCAAGATGTAAAATATTGTGTTCCCTTGTTCTTTATATTGACATTAGTCTCAGTAACAGTAGTCCGTTGGGGCAGGTCGAGACAGATTCTTCGCAGTTGCTTACCCAGCTTCCTCCACGTTCCACTCTCAATGGAGTGTGATAGAGGTATCATGGTGTCTTCCCAGGTGATCGTCGTCCTGACATGACTAGTCTCAGTGTCACTTTGGCAACGAATTTCGTTGATATTGTAGCTCTGGTTGCAGGCTACCATGGCCGACAAGTCAAGAGAAGTACGGTTGCGTTTGTGTGATCTGAAGTCTGAATAGGGTTTAGAGTCTTCTCAACGTCGCTTGTGGCGTTCTTTGGCGTTGCCGTGCAAACAGCTTGCTGACGGAGCTAAAGGAGCCCGGGCTGGCCGAGGATCTAGCTTCGAATGTCCTGATGCTGGATCGATTTTTGAAGTCTTGATCTGTCTAGGTCCTATTTCGGTTCGAAACCCTTCCCTGTCGTACTTGATGTCAAAGGTTGAATTACGTGACATGTGACACCATACTGTCCGTGTGTACTCCTCTGTTTGTCGCCGATTTAGACCATGTAGCCTCCTATTGCTTATTACGGACAAAGAACCAGTCTGGACAGACATGTTTGGGTCGTTGCATCGCTGTCGACTGAAATATTTGATATTGGTCAGAGATGATTGCTGGTATATTGAGTAAAGGTTCTTCGGCACTGTGATGGGGCAGGGCAAGAGCGCTCCGGTGCACCGCACTAGTCCACATCTGGGACAGGCACCATGTATTTAGAATAGGCACTGTCGCCGTAGTTAGACATCACCAGCGATAAAGCACCTCACCCTTTCTACCACCAGCATTCAATTCGACTTTATTTTATTGCACAGACGGTTTCCCGAAGCATGATCAGACAACCCCTCATTTAATCGGGTTGCGGAAGAGTGATCCTCATTATTCAACGCACTCGAATTAAAGTCGTCCCTTCGCGAGAAGGCCTGGAACGTCGTGATCATTCCATCCCTCAAAAGTCCTAGCCTCGAGGACAGATCCTCGAGCTAGGCTGGCTCCCCTCACTAGCTGCCGACCTGTGATGATCTTCTAGATCATTACGCCGTGGAACACTACCACCGCAGCCTAGTGAACAGTGAGCGTATTTGGGTTTGGTTTGGGTTTGTTTTGCCCTGATCATTCCTTACCTCACTTGGCCCAGTCCAATGTCGGTCCTCGTAGATGTGCTAGCCTTCCTAAAGCTTAATCAGCTTAGTGAGGCTCAGTCACGTGGTGAGTATAACTTAGGTGAAGCTCGGGCGGGGCTTAGATTCTTGGGCGAGGAAGGGTTTTGGTAGGAAGGAGATTTAGGTAAAATTACAGCGGCCAGCAGCAACCGCAAACGGGTGTTCTGCGCTTGTGCCGACTGCCGGTGGCACGAAATTGCCAAGCAGTTATCGTTGGCCCGTGGCGGGACCCGTAATCTTGCACGTCTTCGCCGCCCTGCATTTGCTGCGTTCAGGCGTTTTTTCCGGCACTCGACTGCCGGTCTTGGCAAGCCCTTGAGCCCTTCCCAATCGCAACAATGTCCTGGAAGGTTGCCGTTGCTACCGTGACTGTCTGCACTGGGCTCGGCGGTGCCTGAGACGAGACCCGCAGCGTGGGCATCGGACTTTCTCCGAGTTCAGGCCTAACAATGGACGGAAATAGCGCCAGGCTGCGAACTGGAGTGGACTTTTTGCTAGCTGTGTAGATGCGGGAGGAGAAACCGCCAGCAGAGGTCGTGAATGCTGCAGCTGCCTAGCTCACCCCAGCGGACGGCGAGGCCAATTGTGTGACAGCGACATCGATTTGTGCCGGCAAGAGCTCCTTAAAGAGTGGAGCCCCTGTCCCAAAGGATGCGCTAGAGCAGTTCCGGGCTTGGCGTATCACTAGCGGCACTCTGTTTTCGCCCATGACGACCTGGATCCCCAGGGCCCGCATATCATTCCACATCCTGGCGTCGCGCTTTCTTGTTGCGCGCTGGAGCGAGGGAGCTCCCGCCTCCTCTGCTGCCTGCCTTCCTCCACATTTCGACGCCCAGAGCCGCAATCCAGCTTTGTCAATCTCTCCGCATACATCGTGTAGCTCGTCGCCAGCTTCGTCGCTCCCACCTGCCTCGACATTCTCGCACGACTCCAGCTTGCGTATCGTCATTTCGAGTGTCGCACCTTGTAGCACCACACCACTGATCGATCACCATGGCAGGCCCAGGCCAGTACTACAACAACAATAACAACTACTACCAGCCCCAGCAAAACCAGTATCAGCAGATACCGCCTCCCAACTATGGCCAGCAGCCGCCATACCAGCAGCAGGAGCAGTACGCGATGCCTCAGTATCAGCAGCCCCAGGGTCCTCCCCCGCCTCAGCAGTCCGCACCCTACAACAATGGCGGAGGCTACGGCAACGAGAACGGCTACGGGGAAAAGCCAATGTTCGACCAGGTCTTCAAGATCGAGAAGCCAAAGTGGAATGATCTTTGGGCCGGCGTAGTGGTACGTCGAGTCGTAGCTCCCAATGCCATTGTGACAACCTCGCTGCGACGAGGTTCATGATCGCAAATTTGGCCAATTGCTAATCTTTCACGCCCGCGCAGTTCCTCCTCTTCGTCGCTGGCTTCGTCGTCGTCTCGGCTCTTTCTCTGCAAGGCTACTGTACGTGCCCTCACTCAACACTGCGCACTCTGAGGCAGAGGTACTGACAGCTTTCCAGCTTCGACCCGTGGATCTCAAGGAAATGGCATCTATGGAGGCAACAACACGGTTGGCCTCAACACCAACACCATCGTGCTCTTGTAAGTCTAATTCAAGCCCCAAGACTCGCAACATCCGCTGACACAATAGCCAGCATGTTCGTCCTCGTTGTCGCAGCCATACTCAGTTATGCCTACGTATGGGTCGCTCGCCTCTTCCCAAAGCAGTTTATCTGGGTTACCGGTATTTTGAAGTGCGTTGTAACTTCTCACCCTACAAGCGTAACGAATCGGCACTGACTACTCCTATAGCATCGTCTTTGGTCTTGTCACAGCGATCTATATGTTGGCTCGCAAGAACTACGCCGGTGGTGTTGTCTTCCTGATCTTTGTCGCGTTCCTGGCATTCTGCTTCTACACGTGGATCCCACGCATCCCGTTCAGCGCTCTTATGCTCAAGACCACCATCGATGTTTCGAAAAACTATGGCCACGTCTATTTGGTCAGCGCGCTTGGCGGTCTGCTCGGCGTTGTCCTCGCGGCATGGTATTCAATCACGTTCGTGTCGGTCTATACGAAGTATCAGCCCGGACAACCAGCGTGTACTGGGGCTAGCTGCTCGAGCGGCAAGGTCATTGGCTTGCTTGTCTTCATCACCTTCACCATGTATTGGATCTCCGAGTGGCTCAAGAACACGATTCATGTGGCCATTTCCGGAGTATACGGCTCCTGGTACTTTCACCCACAAAACCCGCCCAAGGGTGCCACTCGTGGTGCGCTCAAGAGGGCTCTCACGTACAGCTTCGGTTCCATTAGCCTTGGCTCGCTCCTCGTTGCCATTGTCAATTTCCTCCGCCAGGTTTGCTCGATCGCCCAACAGAATGAGGCTGCCCAGGGTGATGGGCTCGCGGCGATTCTCTTCTGCTGTCTTGGGTGCCTCCTTGGAATCCTGCAGTGGGCTGTCGAGTTTCTCAACCGATACGCTTTCTCGTACATTGCGCTGTATGGCAAAGCGTATTTTGCTGCTGCAAAAGACACGTGGAGGATGATCAAACAGAAAGGTATTGATGCGCTTGTGAACGAGTGTTTAATTGGACCTGTGTAAGTTTTTCCAGCCTTACTTGACCGCAGCCCATGCTGATATTTGACTCTAGGCTCACCTTCGGCGGTACCTTTGTGGCTTATGCCTGCGCCCTACTGGCATATTTGTACTTACTCTTCACCAACCCTGGGTACAACTCCAATGGCTCATACACTGCGGTGATCGTTGCGTTTGCTTTCCTGTAAGTTACCCTCCATTTTTCTCAACAGTTCATTATCGCTAAACATCTTTACAGCATCGGCCTTCAAATCTGCCATATCTTCACCACCCCGATCAGCTCTGGCATCGATACCATTTTCGTTGCGGCAGCCTGGGATCCTCAAACCCTGATGAACAACCACCCAGAGCTATACCACGCAATGGTTCAGGTCTACCCTCAGGTCCAGCAGGCCATCCATGCTTGAATAGCCTCCTGGTGCCTGCAAAAGAGAGGCTGTGGCCATTTGCATAGATCACAGTAACCAGCGAAGTCGCGTTGGTTTGTTCGAGTGGGCAGACTTTGCGTTCCTGGAGTTCTCATGTTGGATCCCAATCCCTTCATCAGTCTGGTGTGAAACTTCGTCCTATCACGCTATAATTAAATCATCACTAACACGCATTCCACACGTTCGCTATGTCTCTACACATTCGTATTTGTGTCTTGTGTTCGACTAATGACTGCACCTAAATCAGGCCTGTAACGCCACACTGCTCCCCTGTGGCAAATCATGACATATCCATCACATGGCTTGACCTAAAAACGAGGCGAGCTGTGAATTGTTGGTTCGATTGTCCTTTGGACGTTTAAATTCTCGATGATAATAATTTCCACGATTTACGAAGCCTACCATATTTTATTAATACTACTCCACAGCAAAGTAGATTCGTCAAGTATATCCTACCTCGCAAATGGTGGTCGTGTCGTCCTCTGATTCCGCTCCGATGGATTACCAGAACCAACGAAACCAGGGAGGGTCGCTAGACATTTTATTCTCGTCTCCCATTTGGTGGCCTTGGAGGCGCTTCATGGTTGTTGCATCACCTGTGGCGCCATGCCTCTGCAGCTCTAGAACGACATCAGAGTCGTGGAGATTCCTCCAAGCGGCTACGTCGAGGGGCGTCCTGCCTGCCTTGCACTTCGCGTTGATTGCTGCGCGGTTCCGCAGTAGATGGGCTATAGATGAACTCTGGTGCCCTTGTGCTGCAAAGTGTAACGCAGTGCGCCCGTTGTGGTCGGTAGCGTTGACGTCGGCGCCGTGTAGTAATAGACAGAACAGGTATCCAATATGCCCTTCATAGGCTGCATGTTGCAGGGCAGTGCTCCCGCGCGCGTCTTCACCGCTGAAGAGCTTGCTGCTAGAAGTGATGGAACTGAGAACCTCGAATAGACGGTCGTCGCCCCTGCTTGCCGCTTCTCGCAACAAGTCGGCCGTCGCCGCGAGGTTCATGTAGCGTTTTTTCCGCAAGAAACCTCTTGTCATTTTTTGCTGTTTGGCCCAATACGGGAAGGTATCTAATACTACATTTCTGTCTAGCAGGTATCGGACAAGTCCGTACTGAGACGCAGCTGCGGCGTGAAAGGCGAGATTGCATTTACATGCAAGGGGTGAGTCGTCTGCGATGGCGCGATGCCTGAGGAGATAGTCAAGTATTGCAGTGTCACCGCTATTGCATGTCACGGATAGTGTGATCAAGAAGTTGTTGGCTGAAGAGCATAGCATCCGCATTGCATCTGAGTGGTTGTGCTCTGGGCGTTGCAGACGTCCGTCGTCGGTGCCCCAGTGCAGAGCAGCGTGGTCAGGGTACGTTTCATGACCCAAATACTCCAGAGTAATGTTGGGATCCAGTCTGAGACCTCTTTCCACAAGAGGCTGGAGCATCGAGAGATTGTGACGCCGCAACGCCCACCGCAACGCAAGTTGCGCTGTTGTCTCCGTGCTGTTGGTCTGTCCCTGGGTTGCCACATCGCCGAGAGTCAAGAAGCCCCAGATACTTATGGACCTGCTTTCAGCGATGATCCTGACCATGTCATCAGCGCTGACGTACGTATCCAGAACGTTCAGAAGCTGGGCTTGCGGGCGGTGATGCTTGATGAAAGAGGCCAACTCGATGTCTGAGCAGCGCTCGCGAGCACCGCGATGGCGGAGAATGAGCGCTATGACGTTGCACGCATTCGAAGAATGCTGTGCAGCCGCGAGTAGCAGTGGAGTCGCGATGACTCTCCAGTCGCCCGTTTCGAGGAAGTTCTGCATCACACTGGGGTCGTCGTCGTGGTGATTTGCGACTGCCGCTTCCACTACCTCCCGGGCCATGCCCAATGAGGCGCCATTCTTGTTGAAGAATGCGTACAAACGAGCCCAAGACCGGCTTCGCTTTTCAGACACAAGAGGTAGGCTCGTTTCATAAACATCGCATCGTCGGCGCTTATGAGGCCTGCAAGGATTTCTTTCCGCTAGGAGCTGTGCGATGGTTCTCCCTTGTTGCTGGTTCCGCGAAGCGACCTGGACTATTCTCTCCATGCCTGAATTCAGATGGCCAGCAGACAAGAACAGCTGAATCATGGCTGCGCCATTAATTTCGTTCCGAGCCGCATCTTCGATAACGGAGGGTGTAACCTTAAAGTACTGACGCCTCCTGGCCAGCATGAATGCGATGCCGTCGACCGCTTCGGTTTCGGTCGACTGCACCAACAGGCTGAAAGTCCTGAGGTGAAGATTCTCCAAACCGTTTAGAAGAGATGAGACATTTGCGCTAGAATCCCTGGGCAGACATTCCACGTTACAACCGCAGAGGTAAGCGACAGTGCGCTGCACGACTTCACAGTCATCAATCGTATAGTCCGTGAGCAGCGTGCCGACTATGTCGTCCTCGCGATTGTCACAAAGGCCCAAAAGAGCATAGATTTTGTCGCGCTCCTTGGACGCTGCGGCGTGTCGGTAGGCCCTCAGCATTGTGTACAGGTCGTGTTGCTGACTCGTGGCTGCGATGCGACGTGTGGCCCCGGGCATGGCATCGATGATCTTCTGGCGCTGGTCGGCAACGGAGACGCTAAGCAACTCCGGCGCAGCGACAAAAATGCGAGAGGACACAGCCCATCTGCCGCAGTGGAAGATAGCATCCTTGGCGTTCCAGACCTCCTGGATGACCCAGACTCTCTCAAACCAGCTCCTCCCAAGGAGCTCGTACAGACCCTCGCGTTGTAGCGACCATACTGGGCCGGGTCTCCGTCGTATTCGGACTTGTACTCTGTCCCAGGCCCTGGTAATCGACTGCTTCGAACCACAGCTGTCGCCTGTAGCTCTATTCTCTCGATCGCTCATCTGCAACCTCCACAGCGCTTCCATAAGCAGGTCAGTGTTTCTCGTGGGGCAGCCGAGGTGGAAGATGACCCTGCGTGCCTTGGCATACACACGGCCCATCTGTTGCACCTGGTGACCCTTCTCCACATCGTCGTCCTGGTTCATGCAGATGGCGTCTATCCACAGGTATTCGTGTCTGCCAGCGCTCCGGAGGCGGCTCAGCAGCTCGAACACGCTCGCCGTAACCGGTAGCCATTTTCCTTCGGGAACAATCCAGATTGTCTTGCACAGCTCGCTGCTGCCCCACAGGTAGGACACAGCTTCGTAGGGAATCGCAGTGCGATTAGACAGGGGATTGCGACTGCTGTCGCCTTTGTTGTCGTCGTCGTTCTCGTCGCCATAGAGTCGCCGGGTGCGCATGTCACATTCAATTGGACCGCTGCGTGCTCGATGGACACGAACAAGTCTGATCTCATTCTTTGTGGGCTCCAGCGGTTCATACTCGTACTGACTGCCTTGTGGCGGCAAACTGGAATCGCCTCCCATGATGTGGTGAGGCTGGGGGGCTATGCAGCCATTAGATCGCATGTGCACAAGGGTGACGGTCTGGGTAAGAGAGAAGGAGCTAGCGCGGTGGAGAGCGCTGTCCAAGGTGTGCAATCAGTCTTGTGCTTTACTTGATCGCAGAATGGGATTCGGGTGGTGGCGAAACAAAGAGATGAATGGACCGGATTAACGTCTTGGGAGCACGAAAGAGAAGTGTTTTAAACCGGAGGGACATGAGCTGAAAAAGATGTGATACAGTAGCATGATTCTTGGATTCCAGCCGGTGGGAAGCCAGGGCTTTGAGGAAGCCACAAATGACACCGCTCCTTCAGCCGCTTTATGTGCTGATATCTGTGGTTGCTGCTGCCGCGACTCATTGGCTGATCCCCCGCTCAGTTCCGTACGTACTGAACTGCAGATGCACAGCCTACTCCAGGAAGCGGGGAAGCGCAGCCAGGCATAATGCAAGGCGCAAAGCGCAAAGCGCATGCCATTCGCCCTTTCCCAACATAGCCAAATCAAGAAGGCCTGAACGAGATTTACAGATAGTGTCTTCTTGGTGCTCGACTGGCAAAACAATGTTTGGAACATCAGAGGCCGGACACACTCTTGCCAACTTTTTAGGGTACCACACGTCCTTGAAAAGCAGTACGAAGCATCAATGGTCGTAGAATGATGATGTTAGGACGCTGAGGAGGATAGATCGTCATAGTCGCATGGCAATAGACTCCGACACAGTGGGTCGGCGTGTATACAGACAGTAGAGCTATTGCTCGGACTTGGACGAGTTGGTCATGGCAGAAGTCCCCGACCATGCTGATCTTTTTGTGCTTCGCGTGGAATGTCTCACAAATTTGGACATGGAAGTCACTTGATGCGCATAATCTGGTCCTTGTCTCGAAGCAACGTACGTTCCATTCCCGAAACACAATAACGAAGAGCATGCTTGGCTCAAGTAGCGTAGATCAGGATGCGATGCATTATATTAGTCAACGGACATTCCTGTGTCATTATCAGATTTGAATGAAAGCGAACACGCCGAGAGCAGCAGCATAACAAGCCGCGCTGACGAGGTAGGGAATACCGAGCGCGCCGTTGCCAAAAGATATCCCGCGGACCCAGAGTGTCGCCATGAGCGGCGCGCCAAGTAGGGAGCCGAGAGTCTTCGTCATCATTACTAGAGCGAAGAGCTGTGTTTCTGCTGTTGCTGTGCTGGCGTAAGTGTTGGTGTGGGAAACGTCGTGGTACTCTCCTGGGTGCGTTTGCTGGGAGTCGGAGCGCACTCTCGTTGAGGACGAGGGCATGCTGGGGTGATTTTCTACATCTAAGGCTTCTTGGTGTGTCGTAGGTGGTGATGCGGGATTCGGGACGATGTATGGAGATTTCAGCATCGAGAGTGTAAAGACCGGTAGAGCTGAGCCGAGGGCATATGTCCCCAAGGCGGGCAAGAGGAAAGTTATTGAGCCTGCGGACGCTATGAGGACGGCGCCAAGAAGTGATAAGCCTAGGCAAGTTCGCGCGTGGGATATATTTGTGCGTGTTTCGTCTTTGCTGTTTGTGCTGCTGCTGAGGGCTGGCGGTGGGAAATGAGCATCGAGCCCGGCCTGTGTAACGGAGTTGCGTCTGTCGCGGTCGGCTTGGAAGCTGTCGTAGTTGTGACTTGCATAATCTGTATCATCATGCCCACGACTTCGCTCCAGGAGACGAGGCACAATGAAAACGAGCAGGACGAAGTTGATGATGGCCTTGCAAGAAAGAAGGTAGCCCACTTCTGCCAACCGCCAGCCGTAGCGTTTAGAGATGTACTGCGGCAGAAGCTTGGTGTCGGAACTCGCAAGAGAGGTGAGGAAGAAGCTCGCCAGGAGAAGTGGGAGATTTTGACTGTTGACCTGCCTGGAGTGATGGGATTCACTTGAAGGGAAGATTGCACTTTGGAGAGAATATATATGCGCTTTTGATCGAGACCATATACTGTGAATGGTTGTTAAGGTTGTGGAAGGAGTGCTGGTGGCATGGGTGTTGCGAGCGGCCTTGAGGAGTGGAGACGAGGGCAGTAAGGACTGTTGTTCTTCTTCCACCTCCCCTGCATCCCCGGAAGAGCTCAGCATGCTCCCGCTCGAGAAGCGAGGGGTTGTGTTTGGTAGAAGGTTTATAGCCGGCACGGCAAGTAATAGAAGACATATCCCGATGACAAACGGGAGCCATAGCGTCGTGCCCATTGTGACGCTCGCGAGACCTGGGCCGAGGAGGTTGGTGACGTAGCTGACGGAACTCATGTACCCGAACAACGATGCTCTGAATCACTCCTTCTAGTCAGTACTATCGACAATATGACATACGAAATAGGGTACTGACCGCGTGACATAATTGTCCGTCGATCCAGCTGCGAGACTGTACGTGATCGAACCGAAGACACAGTCTCCACCGAGGAAAGAGAGACATGGCCCTAAGATGACTGTTGAAATGGGCAAAATCTCATCGAGCCCAAGGCCAACGATCGGAGCCCATGCGAGCATGAAGAGTCTGGGTGTCAGATTGAGCCAGAGGACTACCTTTTGCCCATACTTCTCGGCAATGAAGCCTAGTGGTATGGCCATTACAAAATCTGAACGGTCGAATAGTCAGCCAAGAACTTGTTCGTCAGAATAGGAGCGCGTTCAAAAGTCGTATGTCAACCCACCTCCGACGATCCAGGCGGTCTCCATCGCTCCCAATATCCACGCCAAGTCCTGCTGGACCTCGTCCACCTTGCACAGATTCTCATCGATTCCGGTACCATGTTGAGGGTGGCGCGCCTTGGCGTAGTAGTCGTTGCATAGTCGCCGCTCAACTAGGCGGACTAGTGGCAGCTGGTACAGGCTGGTGGCTAGCTGAACTAGGAGGAGCAGCGCGAGCAGTGCAGCTTGCGAGGCGGCCCTCGGACGGCGTGAGCCTTCTGTGCCTATGGCGAGATGACCATGGCCGTTCATACTGGCGCAGCGATATCAAAGTCAGCAGCCGTGAGGCAAATGTAGGTGTCTTCGTAAGGTTGTTGTGCACGGAAGGAATGGCTTGACAGCATCCGCCGACGCGCGGGGATAAGGAGTTGCGGGTGGGAAGGTGCATTGACAAGGGCCCACCAGCCTCCACCGGCTCATGGTACAACATTGGAGCCGCTAATTTGCCATAGCCCTCAGTTTCGACGTATATAATCACGAATTCGGGGAGCGGCTTAGTTATATAATTGCCTAAGAATAAAGAGTAAAATAATGAATGAGCGGCTGGAAGCTCCTAAAGGCCAACTTTATGTGCACCAGGAGCTCCGGCACGCTTGTTCAGGTGCCAGGGAGGTATCCATCCCTGACTTTGGATGCTCTATGTAGCACAACCGAGTTCGCTAACCTGTACATACCTCTACTAGGTGGTATTCTTATTTGCTGGAGATGCTGCAAAAAACATCAAAATCTTCCAGTTTAGATCTCGTTGGAAGATCCCAGTATTGAGCTACAATATGCAGCAACAGCTCCATGAACTCTCCTCAACCCGCAGCGTCTTCTCCCAGCACAACAGCCACCGGCGCCAAGGCCGCCAAGCAAGAGGATCAGCAGGGATTGGCCAAGCGGCCTGCAGGTGCAGCCATCATAATTGTTAGTGACACTGCACAACCTCGTTCGGCTTTGGTAAGCCTGTCCTGCAGGGTGAAGCACTGTCGAGGACCGGCTTCACGGGCCGCAGGCGGTCTGCCTGGGTTCTATAGAACGGTCTGGATCTCCTTCGGCTCCCAGCAGAACCTTGCGAAATTCACTTTGTGGTATGGCGGCGCTTTGAGAGTAAGCGCAGCCATCGTTTGGATGGCAGGGGTCAAAATATCTGATGGATATTTGAAATGTCTTTCAAGTTGTCAGCTGGTCCTTACGAGTGAATACAAAAATGACTTGTTTTCGCCTTGAAATGGAAGTGAAGAGTCGTATCGAACGACTGTATTTCACAAAAACAAGCACCATTTCAGCAGCATGCAGCTTTCGGAAACTATATTGGCGAGCTACGCCTGCTTACTTTTGTCAGCGGCGAGGTCGCTCGCTGTGCCGTTTCGACTTGTTGTCCACGAGAAGCCTGATGCCTCTGTGGGACTCACTCGGAAAAGCCACGGGCCAAGTCCGAGCTTGTCAACAATGGTTTTTGCGAGACTACCCCTGGTGTCGAGCAGAAATCGGGCTACGTCACCACCGGCGAGGATGTGAACATGTGGTCCTGGTAGGTCGCGCGTCACTCGCACTCTTCCCCAGCAACTCTTTCATCCGACTCCCTAGGTGGAATAATACTGACCAGCCCCCCCCCCCCCCCCTTCTATGTTTATTCTCTGGGTATTCGATGGCTAATCTGGATCACACTCATTGCTGAATGTAGCAAGTGCCTGCTCAGTCTCAATCAGGCCATGCTCAGCTTTACTTAGTCTACGTCTCCACACGTAGTGATGCCATGGTACCATAACTGTTGCACCCTAATCATACACGAACTTTAGCGTCTGCAGGACACAATGATTGATGATCGTCGCTTTAGCTTGCAGAAACCGAGCACGAGGGCATACTGCACTTCTCGATGTCGTCAAGAGTCATCGTGTTTCTTATATACTATTGATCGGCACCTTACGGTGGTGTGTGTGGTGATGACTGGGAAAAGAGAACCCCCACCCTATCTGCTTTGTCCCCGTGCGGTAATGTACTCATATAGCCTCTGAGCAGCAGCCATGCCGGTCTCGATCTGGGTCTGCTCGGTGGCGGCGCCCACGTGCGGCGTGCTGACGACGTTGCCGCTGGCCCACAGGTTCTGGTATCTCTCAAAGGTTGGAGGCTCCTGCTCGTGGCAGTCGAGGCCAGCGCCCCAGATGATGCCCTCCTTGACGGCGGTCTCGAGATCGGCCTCGTTGACGATGCCTCCGCGGGCAGTGTTGATGACGATGCCCTCCTTGCCGATGAGCTTGAGCTGGGGCATGCTGATGAGGTTGCGTGTCGAGTCGGTCAGGGGCACGTGGACGCTGACAATGTCGGCCGCCTTGAAGAGCTCCTCGACGCTCTGCACGCGGGTGTGAGGGATATCCGACCAGGCGTCGGCCGGCATGTATGGGTCGTAGGCAATGATGGGGGATTCGTAGCCGCCGCAGAATATCTGGGCCACAGTCTTGCCAATATTACCCATGCCAACGACACCAACGGGCCTCTTGTGGAGGATGAGGCCGGAGCACGTCTCCTTGGGCACGGGCCGGCCGGCGTTCTGGCGGTGGGTGATGGAGCCGACGCAGCGGGCGACGTTGCAGGTGAGGGTGAGAGCGATCTCAGCGACGGCGCGGGCGTTGACGCCGGGGGTGTTGAAGATCTTGATGCCGCGGGCATTGCAGGCGGCCTGGTCGATCTTGTCGATGCCGACACCCTGCTTGCCGATAGCGATGAGGTTGGGGGATTTGTCGACGTCGTCGGCCGTCAGATACGAGGAGCGGATGAGCAGGTACTGGGCCTTTGCGCGCCACTGGTCATGGCCGGGCTGGCCGGGCAGGATGGCGTTGAACTTGTCCTTGACGTACTCGATGACCTGGGGCTTGAAGCTGTCGAGGACGTAGACGGTGGGCTTCTCAGCTGGGGTGGTGCTGGTGCTGTCAGCATCCTGTACAATGCCTGGAGCCATGGTAGTGATGGTCTGGAGTGTGTGTAGATATGGAGACTGAGGAGGTGACGTCAAGCCAAGCCGTATCAACTGAGAAAGCTGATGTTGTGAGATCTTTGGAGAGAGCGACGGGTAACAGAATGAAGAGTCTTGACACTAACACCTTTTTCAGAGACGGTAGTTTTCCCTGCCATATTTATCGTGTGAAGGCATCATCCTGCCTCCGCCATCCAGAACCCTCCGAAGCGGCAACAACCGTATTGGGGATTTAGCATGTCGACGACGTGACTCCTGCATTCTGGCCGATGCGGAGTAGATGGGACGTAGTGCCGTGGGATGGTGTGGTAGCGTGCGGGCGCAGGCTTTCGGAAGAATCCCGTCGGTAAAAGTCCAGTCGACTCCAGGTGCCCCATTGCCCTCTCCCGTCCCTCTCCAGGCGTCCAAGGTGATCCAGCCAGTGAGCGGCCTGGACAGCGACGGGAGCGGAGGAGTGCGGGGTCGACCCCAAATCAAACCAAATCAAACGAAACCGAACTGGCAGGCCCCAGTGCGAAAGACGACAGCACTGGGGGGCCCTTCTGCCCTTCCGTCGGTCCAGAGCCGACCTGTGCCTGCATTCTGGTAATCCGCTCTGCTGCCAGAGCTCGCGACAACACCGACAGCACCGACAGCACCGACAGCACCAAACTCTCACTGCCCAGGCCAGCAACACGCCCGACAACACTGCGACTTCGTTTGCCAAACGGCAGACATGGACCGGGCCCCGGCCCCGGCTCCGGCCCCGGCGCCGCTTCCAGCTGCGGCTGCACCTCCAGCTCCAGTCACATCTCCAGATCTGGGCGGCCCCGACGCGCCCGCAGAGTCACTGCACAGGCGCCGCCGTCAGGCCTGCGAGCGCTGCTTCTCCCGCAAGCAGAAGGCAAGTGAGCATCCCTGGATTGGCTGGCATTTTGTTCCAAGTGCTGATTTCTGACTGGCTCAGTGTGATCGCCTGCTACCGTCGTGCACTGCCTGCACCGAAGCTGGCATCGCCTGTGTCGCTCGCAAGTGGGCCTTTCTCGATGCCACTTCTTCTGACGCCCTTGTCCTCAGCGCTTCAGTCTCAGAGTGAGCAAAGCCAATCAGAGTACTGGCGTGGCCACTGCTGACCACTGTACCAAAGCTACGTTCGAACTCTGGAAAACAAATTGGCTGCGACGCCGTCGGCCGTCCCTCCGTCTCCAAGCAAGCGGCGAAGACGGCAGTCTGGCCTTGGCCCCTCTCCGCCCTTTGCCTCAGATGCTGTCACGGACGGGAGTCCACTGAGTTCCGGCCGGGCCCGGTTTGCTGGTGTAGATCGAGAAGCCGCTGCCTCACAAGGTCGTTCAGAGCCCTCTGTCCGTGAGACCATGGGTGGCATATCCTTTCTGTCACGGTCTGCCATGGCCGAGTCGTGCGTCCGCGACGATGCCTTCCCTCAGAATCTCAGCCTCGACAATATGCTCTCTGCAGCTATCTCGCTAAGTGGCAACAACCCGGCACGATCAGAGATTTTGGACAAAGCAGCTAGGCAACAAATCAAGGTGCCGGGCGCTGCAAAGCCTATCCTAAATCGTGAAGCCACAGAAAAGTATCTGCAGGTGTTCCTACGAGCCGTCTGTATTAGACATCCACATCTAAGCAGGGACGAGGTCTCACAGGACTACGAAGCAACCATAGGCAGTGATGTCATTCACCAAGGCAGCGTGCCCGAGGACATGTCGTTCATGTACTTCAACACATGCCTGGCCATTGCGACGGGTATGCTCATGTCAGAGGACTCCGCAGGCCTCACTACGACTGCCGCAGGCCTCTACTCAGCCGCGATTTGCCAAGTACCCATCATCTCCGCTGCAGATGGCCCTCTCGCCATGATCCACTGCATGCTCAATCTCGCCATTTTCTCGCTCGCCTCCAACACTGGCGGATCAACTTGGCACCTCGTCGGCATCATCATGAACCAGTGTATATCCATGGGTCTCCACAAGGAGCCGGAGTCCGAGGAAATTCCGCTTCATGACCAGCAGAGAAGAACGAATCTCTTTTGGAGCGCGTACATGTTGGACAGGTGTATTGGGTGCGTTCTGGGCCGCCCGTTCGGTATACAAGATGAAGATATCACTGTAAAGGTGAGCTGATCGTGCCCTCAAGATTCCCGAGACCTTCCAGATTGCGCAAGACTAATCGATAAACTTTACAGCCAACATCCCTATCAATGCCTCCAACGCCTGAGACTGTCGTGACTCTGCAGCCTGACATGGAGACACATTTCAAGCTCTATCTCATCAAGCACGCGAAGCTCGTATCAGACATTCTATCAAAATCGCAGCGGACCGCCTTGTATCACTATGTGAACGTTTCATTCTGGCGGGAAGTACCAGCGTTGGTGGCCAGCTACATTAGTTCGCATCAGCCGTGGCTTGACAGTTACCTCGACTCTCTGACGTGCCGAGCACTGATCCTTTTGATAAAGCCCGAGGGTGACTTAGACCAGCTCGGGGGGAGCACAACCACCTCTCGGGTGGACTTCAGGTCCGGAGCGCTTGCCTCAAGTATTGTTGTCGAGCTTCAGATGAACACGATGCTCTGTTGCAGCAGGCTGATAAATCAATCATACGAAGAATTTGAGGGTCGCGGCAAGCCCGAGGACGCCTCGTTCATCAATGCCTATGAGCTATTCAATGCTTGTATTGCGTACGTATACCTAGTCCGCCGCCATCCTTGGTCCCACAGATCCGGCTTGACGGGTGTCAGCTCTGCCCTTTCACCGTCCACTTCGTCTGGCTCAAATATTAACAGCTGCGAGGCCCGTGTCAACTTCACCGGTACTGCCGGTGTCGTGGTGCAGAAGTGCTCGACGCTTATCACTGTCCTGAGCATGCAATTCACCTCGCTCCGGGTGCTGCAGCGAGCTCTGCTCGCTGTGGCAGCCAGACTCTCTGGAGCGGTATGTCCAGTCTACCACACAGAGACATAATACGTATGCTGACTGAAAGTAGGATGTCGCGCTGCCAATCAACGACCTGGTACCCATGCTGTCTTCCCACATACTGGCACTAGCGAGACATTGCGTGTGATTGTTGCAGTCACAGTTATAACGCAGGGAGCTGATGTTGACAGTATCGCTGGCATATACAGTGTGTTTACGTTTCTAGGCTATGTACAAAAATGTCGACAACTCGCCCTCGACCACATATTCCATCACCAGTACTCAATTATGACGACTGAGCCTTGTGCGCCTGAACCCGCTCGTTGATGGCGGAGTAGTTCTCGCCAATCTTCTTGATAGCAGCCTGAAGCGAGGCCAAGTCACCGCCGCTGAGAGACCAGGTCGCGCCCATGTTGAACCACTTCTCGAGCAGGTCGAGGCGACCACCAATACCACCAATACCAATGGGCTTACCAGCCTTCTTGCCTGCGAGCACAATCTTAGTGATTGCGTCTTGGTACTGCGCCGAGTCGTACTGGCCTGGAATGCCCATATCAGAGCACAGGTCGTTAGAGCCGATCATAATACCATCAACACCCTCGACGGAGAGGAACTCGTCGGCAAGGTCGATGGCGCTAGGGGTCTCGATCATAGGGATGAGCATCGTCTCGCGGTTGAGGATCTCGTTCTGCACCTTAGTAGGGCAAAGGGCAAAGTTGAGGAGCGGTTGCATATTAGAGCAACCCCTAGCACCAATAGGCGCGTACTTTGCATACTTGACTAATTCCTTAACCTCCTCTACCGTCTCGACATGTGGCACCACGATGGCTGCGGCGCCTGCATCGAGCATGCGGCTAATATGCCAGTGCGACTTGGAGGGAATACGCACAATGGCCGACACGCCGGCGTAGTTGCAGGCCAGGATCTGTTGGGCGACCATGTGGAAGTCGAATGCCGAGTGCTCCATATCGATGAAGAGAGCCTTTGCGCCAGCCATCTTGAGGATCATAGGCAGCTCAGCCGAGCAAGTCATACGGGTGGTGAAGACCGGACATACTTGTCCAGCGACGATGGCGTCGCGGAAGGGGTTCGATATAGCCCACTGCTTGACGGGTGCTGAAGAGCCCATTTTATCGGTAGTGTTGATCGCGTGGTATATGTTGTTGGAATTTGTGAGGGGTAGTTGGAGTCTTGTGGTGTCTCGTGCTGAGGTGGTAGCAGGTTTTATGAGGGTGAAGATTGCCGCTGGAAAAAGACGGAGCTGTAGTACGACGTTTCAAGTGAGGCATAGTGTCATATATGTGCCAAGTTTACTACTTTTGAGCTCGTTCATTCCGCGAAAATGTCTCGGTTCATACATACATGGGATGCCGATGACGGCCGGTATTATGAAAGTGCGGGGCAGGAGTTGGGGAACCGGCCGGAGGCTGCCCGAGAGTGGAGCTCGGAGTCCTTTCGGGGTGCCAAGAAGGTGGGGGATTTCCCCAATGTGAGGAAAAGTTTTGGTGATATCTTGTGCTCTCCGGAGCGAGACGGTTCTTCGGAATTCTGCAACAGCAGGACAGGACCGAGTGTGCAATCAAAGGATGAAGAAAGACTAGTGTCTGGTATACTCCGCGCGAACTCAAGTCTCACGCCACTCAATGTGTTACGCAAGTGAATGTGTTGCTAATTTTGCGAATTGTGGCAGTCCATAAACCTCCGAATTCCGAAGCGGAAATATCCCTGTAAAAATCTGTGGACTGATCCCGCGCCTCTATCAGCCTTTTTTTTTTCTTCTTCTTCAAGGTAGATGACCAGTGTTGTGAATGCCGAAACCCTCATTAGAGCCTCCGTACACGAAATTGCCCATGTTCCACAAGACCTCGTCGTGCAGGAAATCCCAATTGAGCAGCTCGCTCGTGTCGTTCAGTTGACATGTCAAGTCCACCCCGGCCCCGTCCTGAGGTGGTCCTGTGCCGCCCGGATGCTGAGGATCATGCTGAGGAGGACGATAGTCCGCCTGCTGGTGTTGCTGCTGCAGCTGCTGCACGGTGTAGTACTGCCCGGTTAGCCAGGCCGAGTGGTTGTTGTCCAGAGCAGGGACCATCTCGCCGCCATTCGCTCCGCTGCCACTGTTGTGAACGCTGCCGCTGCCCATGGGAGCCGTCACGTTGAATAGGGCAGGCGCGCTGTAGGCCCAAGACGAGGCTCTGGAAGTTCCCGACGACGGGCCGTACAGGCCAGTGGTCGGCGGTTGGTTAGGACCATATCCAGCAGCGGCAGCAGAAGCATCGCTCATGTCATTGGGGAAGCGAGGGGCGGCGGCGGTGGTGGTGCTGCCGTTAGGCGTATGTGCGGGCAGCTGAGGACCGTGAGCGGCACCACCTGAATCTCTTCCGAGCCGAGGAGGCGAGGGCCTGCGCGACTGCACGATGCGCAGCTTGTGGGACAAATGGTGGTGAAGTGCATCAAAGACGGCGACGTAGTGGCGCGAGTTGGCGAGGTCCACAGTCATGTGCAGGAGCGTCTTACCGCACCGATCTAGCGTCTCCCGACACTGCGCCGCGATCTCGGGCGTGAGCACCGCCGGCGTCGACACGGAAGCGATGTACAGGACGGAGAACCCGGCATTAACCATGAGCTGGAAGTAGCTCCGGGTGTTGGTCACGATGGCGCGCTCGAAGAGGTCCGAGTACAGGTCGATGATGCGGATAGCCCACTCGAGGCACTGCACCAGCACGTGCCGGGGCGGTACTCCGCCGTCGCGTTTGGGGGATGCGTCGATGGCGCGGCGCATAGTGTTGAAGATCTCGCGCGTCTTGAGCAGGTCATACCACTCGCCCCGCTCATACAGGCTGCGCGGGTGCGCGAACACCGGAGCCCCGCGGCGCCAGTCCTCCATACGGAGCACGATGGCGTCTATGATCTCGCAGATGCGCCCCGTCGCGGTGAGCGCGCTGTCGTCGCTGTCGCTGCTGTCTGGGCCGGACACTCTGCGCCGCATCAGGGTGGAGAACATGTTGTTCACGTCGGACGAGATCTGGCGGAGTTTGACGGTGAGCAGGAGCACGCTGGCCTCGCTGGGCCTTGGCGAGGCGCCCTGACCCCCCGTCTGTGAGGTTAGGCCCAGCTTGTCGAGGGTGCTGCTGGGATGGCGCTGCGCGGCGAGGCTGATCTCGACGTCGTCGGCGTCGACTAGCAGGGGGATGCTGATCTCCTGGTCCGAGATGGCGAACGGGCGAGACAAGGTGCTCGACGAGTACCGGTCCATCAGGTAGACTACCCAGAAGACCCGGCGGCGCATCTGCTCCTGCATGGGCGTGAACTCGCCGGGAGCGGATTTCTTGTGCAGGCGCTGCTCTACACACATGCGCATGGATAGTCTGACAATCTCCCATATCGAGGCGCCTAGACTCGTTTGTCATCATCTCAACAAGTGTTTTGGTTTTGGCAAGGTTAGGCCAAGGGCGTGGATCAGCCAGAAAAGTAACTCACCTATGTGGTAGTAAATGCCAAACCTGGCGATCAGCAATAAATCCTGGATCGCGCCCAGCTCGCCCGAGAGAAAGGTGGCTTCGAGATGCTCCATGGCCGACAGGAAAAAGCCAGACGGGTGGTGCTTGCAGGTGTTGTGGCGGAACGGGATGATCGTGCCGATGGCCATGATCATGTGGGCGCGATAGAGCGTGTGGCGCTGCAGGTTGGTGCGTGGGAGTCCATCGCTAGTGTATATGTGGTGGAACAGAGACTCGATTTCTGCGAGAGACAGTATCGGCTTGTGGACGTGATCCTCGCGGAGACTGTTCGGGACGTGGCGAAGTCAGTATGGGCGATGAAAGCCTCGTACGACATAATTCACAGCGATGATCACCTGGCGGCTACGATGTCCGAGAGTATCTAGGCACTTACTAGCTGTCAAAGTAGCCTCTCGCCTCTGCGGCGGACGCTGGCAATGGCGACGGTGCCACGCCGGGGCTGGCAGCGGCTTGCTGTGATGCACTCGTGAGGGACTGCAGGAGCGTCGAGTGCTTACTTCTCCAGGCTGGGTCGGTAAAGAGGGAGCTCATGAAACTACGATAGAGGAGATAGATATTGTTAGTCACTGACACACATACACGCACATAGACACAAACACAAACTGCCATGGTGGGCTCATTGTCTACCTGAGACCAGCGCCGTGCAGAGTAGCCGACGGCGCGTCGATGGACCTGGCCGGAGTGATGGTGCTGAGATTGCTGGGAGAGGTATCTTGTTGTTGCTGTTGTGAAGCCGTGCGTTTCGAACCGGTTTGTGGTCCGTAGACCTTTTGCTCGAGTTCGTGGATGTAGCTAGCGTGACCCAGGCATGATTAGGAGGGCTGCAGCAGGGACAACAAAGGGCTGAGCGTGACAATTGACAAGGACTCACGCTCTTGGGAATTGCTCGCCGGTTGATGAGTCGACATTGATGCACTCTGTGTTGTTTTTCTCACAAGGGCCGCAGGCCGGGCGGGCGCTGTCACACTGGGAACAGGGCGGCAGGACGGCGAATGGTCAGCTTGGATTTCCAGTGTTGTGTGGAGCTTGGCTTGTTGCTGTTTCGAGTGATCAGAGGCAAAACAGACCTTGACCTTGCGTACTGCACAGGATTTGCACGACGCAAGCTTGGGCAGATGGAACAGGGTCGTCGTCGTCGGGGCGACAGCCGGGAGCGGCGGCGGCGGTGGCCGAGGGTCGTGGTGCAGCGCCGTGGCCGGGGCCGCCTTGTCCGCGCCGCGCTGCTTGGCCATCGGGTCCGGAGACGAGCGGGGGGTCCCGAGGACGGGGCACGAGGCACGGGTACGGGGTCGGGGGGGGCAGGGCCTGCGACAGGACTGGTACGGGAAATGGGTATGCTTGGATAGAGCTGGGCTGGCCGGTGGACGGTGCGGGAGGAGGTGACCCTATTTTCACTGTGCTTGGCATCGTGCCGACCTGGCGCGAGCTGGACACCCAAGGGACCCATGGGAGGCCAGCCGGCGACCGTCCGGGGCCAAGGCGGACCAAGCCCGAAAGCAGCCCCTGGCCATAGCGGGAGCGGGGGCTTCCCAGCTGCCTAGATCCCCAGAGACAAGGTGCAGCAGAGGCAGGGTTGTTGCTGGAAACCCCAGAATCGCGCCCCCGCATCTCCGCTTCCCCAACAACCACAACCACAACCACAACCACAACCGCGGGTCGCGGGGAACAACATGCCCTCTGCAACACCACATCATAGACGCACATGACCATGACATGGACTCCACTGCCGGGCACTCCAGCTGCACCACTCTTGACAACTAGAGCCGTCCTCGACCATGTAGCATGCCAAAAGGCTAGCCTGCAGCACAGGCGTATATATGATCAGAGACATGCCTGCCTTCCCAGACAACGGATACTACCTTCTCCTCAGCACACCAACAGTCTCTCAGACTCACTACAGTGCCTAGAGATCCCCTCTTCTTGACCGACACGGTTTCTCCCAGAGTTGTGAGCACAGCCCCCAGCCAACATGTCTTCCCCCGCAGAAGACCGGAAACCCAGCATCACCGAGGTCAAGACCGCCGCAGACCAGATCGAAGATGTCCCCCTCGCTGAGCGTCTGCTCGAGCAGTGGCCGCTCCTCCGTGACCTCTCCCAGGAAAGGCGCGACGAGATTAACAAGCGCGTTCTCAAGAAGCTCGACTGGATCTTCCTCCCCTGCATCACCATGATGCTGCTCATGAAGTCAGTTCCTCTGCCTTTTCTGTCACCTCTACCAACAAGCATGGACTGTGGGTCACATATCAGTACTGACCAGAAAACCCCCCTCTGTAGCTATCTTGACCGCATCAATGTGTCCAACGCCCGTCTGGCTGGCATGCAGAAAGATCTCGGCATGTCCGACACAGAGTGGTCCGCTGGAATCTCGCTCTTCTATGTCGGGTACATAATCTCTCAAGTACCGGCCAACGTTATCCTCGCGAGGGGCAACCCTCGTGTTCAGCTACCTCTGTGTATACTGGGCTGGTCTGCTGCCACAATCTGCATGACGGCTTTGACTAGTGGATGGGGATTCATGCTGTGCCGCTTCGTTGTGGGCGTCACCGAGGGACCTTTCGTTCCTGCAGTGTCTCTCATGACCTCGTCCTGGTACACAAAGCACGAGTCACCCCTGCGCATGAGCATCTGGCACGCTGGCAACATCATCTCCAACGTCATTTCGGGTCTCTTGGCTGCGGCCATCTTGACTACCATGGAGGGCATCCAGAACCTCCACTCTTGGCAGTGGTTCATCCTTATCGAGGGAATTGTCAGCATCGCTGTTGCCCTCGTCTCCTTCCGGTGTATCCCCAAGTGGCCCCACAACACTGGTACCTATTTCTTGACAGCCGAGGAATCCGAGATGGCGCAGTACAGGATGCAGGTCTCTAGCGGTGGCTACACCGAGGACGACGAGGGATCACGCTGGAAGGGCGTCGCCTTGGCCTGCAAGGATCCCTTCACCTGGATGTTCTCGTGTCTCCACTTTTGGATCATCATCGCTCAGTCATTTAAGGATTTCTTCCCCTCTGTACGTTTCCCCTGTTCATCTCAGCAACGATTTCTCCGTGTCACCGCCCCCCCATAACTAACCCAACTCGATTTAGATCCTCGAGACCTTCCGCTTCGATGACACCGGCACTTATCTCCTCCAGGCCCCTCCCTACCTGTTCTCGTATGGAGTCTGTGTCGCCGTGTCCTGGTCTAGCGGCCGCTTCCTCGAGCACTGCTATCACATCGTGGGCGCCATGGTCGCAGCGCTCGTGGGCGCCGTGATCCTCATCACCACCCTAGAGCAGGCCCCGCGCTACTTTGGTCTCTTCCTGCTCTGTTCCGGCCCTTTTATCGCGCTCAATCTGCATTTGTCCTGGGAGACGACCAACGTGGCCCGCCCGCGCACCAAGCGCGCCGCCCTTGTCGCCATCGCCAACGCCGCCAGCAGCGTCACCCACTGGTTCAGCCCTTACTTCTTCCTCACCTACCAAGCCCCGCGCTACACGATGGGTGGGGGTATTATTATCGTGGGTTGCGGCGCGTCGATCCTCTCGTGCTTCATGATCAAGTGGTGGGTCAACCGGAAGAACAAGTCGCTCGAGGCCAGACAGGCCGAGACTGGAGCGTACAACGAGTGGCGCTTTGTATCTTAAGCTAGCAGGTCCGGTGACGACGATGACGATGGGGTAACGGTCTGAAGCGAGTTTGTGTGTTCGGCATAAAGAGCTTCTACAAGATGTCTTTTTCAGGGTGTCTCCGCCGGAAACTCCCAGGTCATCTCCCTCATTGGTCGAATAGAACAAAATATCTAAGAAAAAACCAAATATTTCGGAATATTGTTTGACACAATGCGCCAGTATTCGAGGCTAAAAACGAGACGAATACAGCAAAGGCGGACTTGCAATGCTTGTGACTACAAAGGTGGGAACGACGACCACCAAGCACTATGGACCCCGATATTTCCCGATTCGGAGAAAGCTTATATAGGTCCGACGGAAACGTGAGGATGCTTGGCTAGAATGTGGCTCCTAACTAGGCTGCAAATTCGGACATTCACCGAAAGCCTGTGGGGACAAAATATCTGCGGAGCTCCCCTGAGGATGCTCTGGCAGTTGGAGAAGCTTTGATGGTCCCTTCTTCCCCGCATCTGGAGAGCCTCACGTCTCATATTTCTTGCTCAAGCCCATCTATGAGGTTGCGGTACGACACATTCAAGGACAGTACACAATTCGCCATCGCTCAGAATGAACTTCTACGCCCCGCCACCTACAATCACGGCTGAGCTGCACGTGCGTATCCCCGATGAGCTACGTTGTGTTGGCCAGGAAACCGAGTGGCGTGGTGGCTCTGCTCTCGCATTTCAGCACATATTTCTCGAGGGGCCCGTAGCCGACACGGAAGGGAATCTGTACGTCGTCGACATTCCATATGGGCGGATTCTGAAGATAGACAACGACAAGAAGGTTACTGTTGTAGTACAGTGGGATGGCGAACCGAATGGATTGGTGGGATCACCGGACGGGAAGATTGTCATTGCAGATTATAAGCAGGTGAGTGCCTGGACGCATGGTTCCCCCGAGATGGAATATGTCACTAATCAGACCTGCAGGGCATCCTCGAGTTCGACGGCGCGACCGGCAAAGTCAGCCCAAAGCTCACGCGCAAGAACCTTGAGCGGTTCAAAGGACCTAACGACCTCACATACGACTCGCATGGCAACTTGTATTTCACGGACCAGGGACAGACCGGCATGACGGACCCGACGGGAAGGGTCTACAGGGTGTCTCCGGAAGGCAAGCTGGACACTCTACTCGACAACGGTGCCTCGCCCAACGGTCTCGCGCTCTCCGTGGACGAGCGCTTTTTATACGTGGCGATGACAAGAGCAAATCAAGTGTGGCGGTTGCCATTACACGCGGATGGAACCACGAGCAAAGTCGGCATGTTCTTCCAGTCATTCGGCAATGCTGGCCCCGACGGACTGGCTGTGGACGAGGAAGGCAATCTCTTCATCTGTCATCCAAGTCTGGGCTCGGTCTTTGTGGTGGACACACATGGCTTGCCAAAGGCGAGAATCATCAGCGGGACGAGAGGCATGAACCTGACGAATTGCTGCTTTGGGGGACCCGAGCACAAGACGCTGTACATCACGGACAGCATGGAGGGCAATGTGCAAAAGGTGGAGTGGCACTGCCGTGGTGCGGTTGGGGCGCCGAAACTAAGAACACAGTCGCCGTGAGCTATACGGAGCCTTTCCATTCCCTGGCCAAGAACACGGGTCAGGTCACGTTTTCGACCCAGGACCCGATTTTCGCAAAAACAAAAACAAACTACTCAAATAGCCGAAGAAGCCACAATACCTCCTGTTCCACCCACTTCTCATTAAGAGTTTCGCATGACGTCCGTAAGGACCACGCACCACCGATGCCGTAGCTGTTAGATGCGGACAGCCTAGGGGACCTACCGAATGAACAGGGGTTCGCAGGCTGGAGTCGTCGGGGCGGTTCCGAGTCGGTGTCAGCGCTTTGCCGCCTCCGCACAATATCCCTGCTCTCTCCACGCCCCATGATTCGAGTGATTCAAGTCTGGAGCCGCACAGGACAGAAGCACCCGATACGAGTCATGACTTTGCCGTCTGTTAATGGGTTCCCCGCAAGTAGGTATCAAAAGAATGGGTTGGTCAGAGTGCTTGATGGTGAGATTCGATCAGAGACTGGACGCGTTCTTTTTGGCACCCACATGACCCCCGCCCCTCCTGCGTTCCATAATTCAACCCCCTACTGGGCACGCTTGGAGATGCTTGAGTACAGAGCAACCGACACCCCCGACCCTGGCCTTGTATACGACGCTGCCGACGGACATTTTCCGAGGTAGCGACGTTGAGCCCAGGCCCCCCTAGCCCTTCTCCGTCTTCTTCTCCACACTCGACGACCAACAAACCTGGCACGGCATGCATAGTAACAACGTAGAGTCAACGCGTACATACTCACAACAGCTTAGCCATGTTCGCCCTGGGGATAAAGCACAACTGTCATGTCCAGCAAAGGTTTTCCTCCTTCCTTTTCGGCAGCACAGAACTGGCACTCTGTCTTACACGACCACGACGTGACTGTAGTTTGCACCTGTTGTTCAAGCGACTATCCGAAACAGTCTTGATTGGAGATCCTCGGCAGAGGAGGACCTATCGCCAACATGGCGCGGCCCAACATGATCAAGGCCACCAAGAAGGCCATCAAGGACAGTCCACGAGAGATCTTCAACTGGTATCTCTTGTTCTGTACCTGCATCTGGAGTTTCTCCGGTGTCGCCAAGGGGTTCGACGAAGGTGAGATCCACACACTACAGAGCCTGCAAACTCGATTCTGAATCAAATTCGCGCGCGCTACAGGAAACATTGCTTCACTTGTCATCATGCCCACGTTCAAATACAGCTTTGGCATCAACAACCAGTCTGATGCCGACTACGCCAACACCAAAGGATGGATTGTTGCCATCGCCACTGCCGGTGCTGTCTTTGGCTGCCTGGGGTGCGTGTGGCTTACAAACCGTCTTGGACGTACTCGAACGTTCCAGTTCTTCACAATTGTGTACATCGCCGGTGTCTTGGGCCAGACGTTCAGCAAGGGCAGCCTCGCCGCTCTGTATATCACCCGTGTCATCTCTGGTGTTGGCATTGGCGCCACAACGGTTCTGCCATCCATCTATATTGCAGAGATCTCTCCTCAGCCCATTCGTGGTCTCCTGACCCTGCAGTACACTTGCTGCCAGCAACTCGGAGTTGTCTTTGGCTTCTTCTTCAACTACGGCATCACCAAATATCACGCTGGAACGGATTTGCAGTGGCAATTGCCTACGGCGCTGCAGGTCCTCCCTGCTCTCGTCTGGGGCGTCGGCTCCTTCTTCACCCCAGAGACCCCTCGCTTCCTGCTGAGTAAGGGCAAGCGCACCGAAGCCCTGTCTACTCTGTGCCACTTCCGAGGACTTCCAGACGACCACGAGTACGTCAAGTCCGAGTTCCAGGGCATCGAGAATCAGCTCAACGCCGAGATCGAGGTGGTCGCTGGAGCATCCACGTTTGACCTCATCAAGGAGACTTTCTCTGATCTTTCCAACCGCCGCCGCTTCATGCTAATGTTTGCCGCGCATACGTTTTCCCAGTGGTCGGGAGGTGAGTTTCTCTCTTTTCCTAGCATGTACCTCTCCTCATCGTAAGGAAAATGACGACTGACACACATTATTCAGCCAATGGCATCACCCAGTACAGTCCGACTATATTTGGTTATCTCGGGATCCAAGGCGAAGAGTCACGCTTCCTTGCGACTGGTCTTTATGGTATTGTGAAGTTTGTTTCGGTCCTGTTCTTCTCCATCTTCGTCATTGACTTCATTGGCCGTCGCCGATCACTCATGACGGGTATCTCACTCCAGATTGTCACCCTCGCGTTCGTGGGTGCATACCTGGCAGCGACGACGGGAATGTCTACCAAGACAATTGAGGCATCAGCTTCGACAATGGCTGCGTCCAGAGCCGCGATCGTTGCGATTTATCTACACGCAATCGCTTGGTCGATCGGATGGTTTTCGATCCCATACCTGGTCTCTGCCGAGGTCTTCCCCATGCGCATCCGTTCACTGAACGTGTCAGTCCTCATGGCGGTCCACTGGGCCATGTACTTCGGCTGCTCCCGTGCCATGCCCTCGCTCCTCTCTGCCACCAACCGCTTCGGCGCCTTCTTCTTCTTCATGAGTATCTGCTGCATCTCGCTCGTCTACGTCTATCTCGGAATGCCCGAGACGTCAGGCCGGTCGCTTGAGAGCATGGACAACTTATTCAATCGACCATGGCACACGGTGCACAAGGTGGCATACCCTAGTGCCGCGGACCTCAAGGCTGCTGCGCTCAGGGAGCTGGAGCCGGAGGCGAAGAACCTTGAGGAGGAGGGCATGGCGAACCACTATGAACAGTCCTCTGCAACTCAGGACTCTCGCAGAGCTTGAAGGGACTGGGCAGGGGAAAATGCGTTCATCGGAATTTGTAGCTAGCAGAGAATTTTGTTTGAGCTAAAAGATTACGGATTCTGTTGGTACGCCGGGGTCTCGATTGAGTTCAACTTCAAAAGTTCTGTTGCAATTACTGTTCATTCATGTCTGTCTCAAGACAGGAAGAGGTCCCTGCAGGGACATCTGCCAGATAAAAGCATCTCCAGGCCACGTGACAGCAGCCACCCCTGCCCTGTCGATGCCATAGCTGCCAATGTCGGAATCAGAATACACCGCCTGCAGCTCACTGCCAGGATGCAACCTCAAGCAGCGCATGCGTTGCTTGACGATAGCTTCATAGAAGAAGCATACACGAATACAAATTGATTGATTACTGTCTACTCTCGCTTAGCGACCGACCCTGCGCGATTGCACCGCAAACCGATTGCAAATATTAGACATGGGAGGACTTTTTACACATATAAATCACTCCTCAAGCGTTCTAAGCGGTCTGTACCAGGCAGATATTGGCAATGTGGCAGCTCATGCTGGCCATTGCGACGAAGCTGTCGTAGCTGTAGTTCTCGAGCTTGTTGCCGTTTATTTCGGTCTCCTCGACCTACTGCCCATTCCCGACGCGGTCTGCCGCCCGAGAGCAGCAGTAAACGTCGTCGATTTAATGGCCATGACGTTCTTGTACATCTCCCAGCTACCAATGATGACGGGGTCGTCGGCCCAAGGAATGTTGATGTTGGCGCTAAAGACGTCTAGCCTACCATTGGGCTCCTGAACCTGCTCCAGGACGGCTGACTCGATCACCTCGGCGTCTACTATGTTGACCTGATATGCGCGGCCTGCATCATCAAACCACGTCCACTGGTCAGTGCAAATGGAGTAGTGTCTCGGGACGGGACGTGCTTGTATTTGACGCCATACTCCTCCTCGATCCGCTTGGTCTTTTCTGGCGCAGACTTGTTGCTGTTTACGGCTTCGTATGGTGGCCGCTACGGGGCCGCACTGGTGCAGTATATCCAGTCTCAGAACGCCATTATTGCCGCCGCGTCTTCCTCCGACACTACTGCTACTACTACTACTACCACCACCAATATAATCACCGCAGCCGGCAAGGAAGCAAACCAAGCCACAGGCAGGGGCGATCAACGCACCAACCTCCTCGGCCTGGCTATAAACAACGGGCTGTTCGACTACGCCCTCCAGCAGCGGACGCTGGCGGACTTCCTCCTCCTCGAAGACGTCATCACTCCTGACCTGCACAACAGCACGATCAGCGTGTTTGATAGCCAATGCGTCCCCGCGCTGCAGAAATGTCGTGCCACGGCAACCGAGCGGGAGTGTGCAATGGCCGACGACGCGTGTCATACGGCGGTTGAGCAGCCCATGGCCGAAGCTGTGGGATATGTTTATGATGTTCGTGGGCCAGACGGCGGGAGGGCGCCGCCACAAGAGTATGAGACATGGCTGGTCAATGGTACTGTGCCGCTTGATAAAGGTGGCGAGGGGAAGTTGGTTACAGTGAGCGAGAAGATTGGTGCAAGGACGGAATTCCATGCTACTAGTGATGAAGTCTTCAACCGCTTCATCAGTACAGGCGATAGTGAGTGACTCTATTTCTTGCCTGGTTTTACCTCAGACAATTTGGGGTTTCAAACACCTGTAGATCAAAAGACACTGAACTTCTCGTCTTTGAGCGGCTCGATCGTCCATACCGGCGCTCAATGCTGTCACACAGTCCGGGCTGCCCATTCTAATCTGGGCTGGCGACAAGGAGTGAGTTTTGGTGAAAAGGTTAGGTGTGAAGAGACTTGATTGATTAAAGAAGGAGGAAGTTTCCTGCACCTTGAGGGTGCAGGTGGCTGTCTTATATGCAGGAGATCGAGGCATGGTCTTGAATCTTCAGCAAATTTCCCATCTCCCAGGCCACTTCTATTCAATCAGTGCACTGACTCACTTCTGACCCCAAACTAGTGTCATCTGCAACTACATTGGCGTCCGCAATGTGGCCGAAAACATCGACTTCCCTGGACAAGGCAGCTTCGTTAACTCGCCACTTTCTCCATGGCGGTTGTCCGCATCCGGTCAGATCCATGGAGAATACAAAACACAAGAAAATCCGTCGTATATGCAAGTTCTCGACGCGAGGCATTACGTGATGTATAGCCCTGAATAAACATCTCCTTAGTTACACGTCGGTCGTTCCTGCGCAAAGAAAATTGAGATTGTTCCGCTGAAGCTGCATTACGCGGGGCCTTCAGAGCCCGGAAGCTGCACTTGAAATGTTCCGACAGTTTATCAGGAGTGGGTCACTCATCTCGGCCTAGTCGCGATGTATGTATGGGCGTTGCCCAAATTGCCGTACTGGGCGCCTGTCGATCACGAGCAGAGACATGACACATAGCACAGGCGGATCAAGGAACACCGGATCCAGTTTTGTTGGAAACAATCCATCACCTATTGGTGAGAATGTATAGATAGAAGTAATCGCCAGCTTCATGAAACGGTCCAGTAGAGGCCTTGAGGAACCCGCCCCTAGAATCCAAACATGTTGTCGTCTTCAACATAACCCCAGCCTAGTGAAGAAAGGGACTGTCAGCATTGCCGGCATTTCGGCGGCACAGAATACCATAGACACTCGCACGGGTAGCAACCATCGAAAGATGTGTTATGAGGGCAGCGCAATCCGACAGGGGAAACATACCTCTAAGCGCAGGAAGCGCAGTCTGCTGGACCAAACCCGGCGGTCCACACAAAAACACCACGTTCTCCTTACTCGGCTCGAACAGGCTGGCCTTGATCAAAGCCTCGTCCACATGGCCCTTCTTGCCATCCCATTTGTCCTCATCTTCCGGGCGACTCAAGATGTGTGTAATTTTCAACTGCCCTTTCGAGTCCTGCTCGAATTTTGACAGCTCTTTGTACAGCAATATGTCGTTCTTGGCTTTGTTCGCATCCACGACTCTAATCTCGGTTTCGTCCTTGGGGTTGGAGCCCCCAGATAGCAGAATACGAGCGATCAAGGCATAACCAGGGGTAATGCCCGACCCGCCGAGGATAAGAGAGACGCGCTTGAAGTTGCGCTCACGACCTTCAATGATGAATTTGCCACTACCATAGTACTCGATTTCGCCTGTGGGGCCTTTGAGTTCAACCTCGCTGCCGAGGGGGAGGCAGTCTAGGATGTTGGTGAGGGCGCCGCCGGGCTGTGTAGTGTCGGGAAAATATGTCTTGACAGTGAGATCGAATTGGCCTTGGCCGTCTGTCAATTTTTGCTTTTCGTCACCTTGCGTACCTTGCTCCTTGCTCGATGTTGGGGGAAGAAGTGGCTGCGTCGGGGTGTAGCTGCGTATCAGCATTTTGTCTTTGAGGTGGAAGCCGACTTGAACGTGCTGGCATGTCCACAGACCCAGGAGTGGCTGCTTGTCTGGCAGCGAAAAGGTGTAGCAACGGGTATCGTGGGATACATCCTCACGGTGGATCAGCTTGACGGGGATCCAGCGGTGCTTCTGTAGGGATATGCGGTCGTCGTGGGACGACGCCTCCTTTGCGGCTTCTTTCGCGGCTTCCTCAGCAGTGTGTCTGACGTAGGCAGCTGCTTTCTCGGTGAGCGTACCGAGTGCACATTCTGCGGGGTTTGTTAGTACGCCACGTCAGACATAGCCCAGGTATAATTGATCTTGGCGAGACAGAAGCAAGTACTTACCTTTCAGTTTCTGGTAGGCATGGTCGTCATGGATACTTGCGAATTCGTCGGTGGTCTGCTGATGCACCTTACCAGCATGAGCCAAGATAGAAGCCTTTCCACCTGGATGCCAGTCCAACACGCTTGTGACATCATATACCTTGCCATCCACAACAAGCCAGCAGTCTTTTGCCGAATCATGCTTCTCTACCTCTTCCCGAGTGAATTGCTTCTGAGGCGTACCCGCTTCCTGCTTGATCGCGGCAATCTGGTTCTCGACACTGGGCTTCATCCAGCCTCCCTCGCCAGTCCCCGCCTCGACTGGGTGCCGGCAGAGAAGTGACGCGATGTTGTTCTGGCTAGCTGCGTCATTTCCATCTCCACCATCTGATACTTCCAAGCTGACCTTGTACCAGCAGTTGTTCAGCATGCCCATGATGTTCCATGTTGGCTTCTCCGGCTGCGTGTTTTTAAACACGTTGAAGCAACGAACCACAATCGAAGACGCCCGCACAAGATGAATTACTTCGACATCAATGTGCCAGTGAACCCACGCCCAGTACTTGTTCCCATGCCGGATCGGACGGTCAGGGAATTGGCGGATACAATACAGCCATGTCTTTCCTTCGTCGAGAGACACTTCCACCCTCTGCACTTGGTGGCCGCCACCGTCGTACGCGTAGCCTGCTATGCGGTATGTGTTGCCATGTGTTGCGGAGCTCAAAGGGATGCGCTCGCCTTGTGCCGGCTTGACAATGGCGGAGTTGAGATTCTGTTCGTTGCAGGCCGTGTCGGGATGTCTGAACAGTGTCTCCGCGAATTCGCCATCTGTCGAGGTGACGAAAGACGGCAAGACGCGATTGTCCCAGATGTGGTAGTAAGAATCGTTCTCCTTCTCCGTGATCCAGATCCTGCTGAGCCACTTGACGCAGCGCCCTGCAACGTAACCGGGGATGATGAGCCGAACTGGATATCCGTGGTCAGGGGGCAATGGAACATCGTTCATTTCGTAGGCGAGTATGACGTCGTTGGCAGGGACGACGGCGTACTCATACGGGATGCTGGTGGCGTACTTGCCCTCGCTTGGAGAGTCTGCACCTTCAAAGTTGACCCAGTACCTCGTCTCTCGCTTGCCAAGCAAGTCAGACTCAGAGACTCCAGCAGATGCCAGCACGTCGCGAAGCAATGCACCTTTCCAGTATGCGCAGCTAACGCCTGCCGCAGCCCAGCCGAACGCCTTAGTGCGGAGTATCATGTTCAATTCCTTCCTGCGGTTGCCGTCACAGGCGAGGGCGACGGGGATGTTGATCGTGGAATAGTTGTTCTTGAGATCATCCATGGATAGCTTCAGCTTGCCATCGTTGACATCCAAAGTGTGAAGCTCCCACATCAAACGAGGCACAGCACCGTGGTTGCGTACAAAGTGCAACTCGTTGGGCGTGACGATGCCAGCGTCGAAGAGTTGGCTCAGAGGTGATTCGGCGTTGAGCGGGTGGTTGCCTGTGAGACGGATCAGAGTGTCGGCGCGGGGGATCCAGTTGTCGGGCGTGAATTGGTCTTTCTCGTCGATGCCCACATCTCTGTGATTGTTTTTCTGTGGTGATGTTTGCTGACCGTCATTCTGCTCTAGCTTGGAGATGTAGTCTTTCTCGTGTCGCAGCATATCCAGCAATGCAAGCTCCTGCGGGGTGTACTTATTTGCCAGAGTTTCTTTTTTGCTCGAGTTGGAGGACGAGGCAGAGTCCGAATCACTGTCATTCTCCTGCTGGTCACTTTCTGAGGCGGCCTCACTGGCAGGGTTGCGGCCGTATGCTGGACTATGCTTGGTGCCACCTTCCTTTAGCTGGTGTTCTTCCTTGCCTGTGCTTTTGTCTTTGACATTAGTGTTGGGCTTGTCCTTGTCTTTGCCCTTATTCTTGTCCTCTTCTTCCTTCTTCTTTTTGGCGATGTTTGCAGGCCAGGCCTCTTGGTTCCTGATGAAGTCTTCCGTTGTGTTGAGCACATAGCGCCAGCCTGGTGGTTTTTTCTCGGGATGATCTAGGTAGAAGTCCTGCCACATCGTCAGCTATACCGCGTAAGCAGCAGTGTGTTTGACTCTCGCTAGCCATAGCCAGAAACACTGTGGCGTGCCACTTACCTTTTGATCTCTGACCACATCCCTGAAAGTGATGAGATCTCCGTTGTCCACATCCTTCTGCAGTTCACCAAGCTTTTCGCGAGCCTCCTCAATCTCGTGCTGGTACTCATCGCTGCTGTGCGTGATGCCCGCCACGCGGTTCTGATTGTTCTTGAAGCCGATGCGGTGAGGATGAGTGGCGTCCCAGTCCGGCTCGTTGGCGATCTCCTCGGCAGTTGAGCCTGGGTGTTCACAAACTGTGACGTTCCAGGGGATTTGCGGCATGATTTCAGGATGCGAGCCTCAAGGGGCGCAATGGGATGCTCACTTAATGCTACCTTGCAAGGCTGTCTGTCGGGGTTTGTAGTCGGGTCGAGAAGGACTTGCACACGAGATGGTGCTGGAAGAAGGCGAGAAGGGAGGTCCGGCCGGTCATAGCGACGCCGGAGATGCTCGTTTTGGGACTGCTGGCGATGACGTTGTTAGTGTAGGAGTTGACAGGTTAGGTTTCAGACCAGACGGCTGGTCCCGTCAACTCGCGCCGTCGTTGCATCGTGGCTTGCATAGACACGGCTCAGTCGAGTGTTAGTCCCCTGCTAGCTCTGCAGGTCTGGGAGAGATGCCGTGCCAAGCGTACACGTCGGGCTTGCTATATGAGTGACTTGAGTTGGACTGCATGTAGAGAGCAGAAGTCAGGCAAGCAGGCAGACGGCATCGAGACCTAGTGGGCACACACGCATTCGCAGCAGAGACGGGACCCCAGGCTGACTGCAGGAGCCGGCCTCATCGCCCCTCATTATTGTCTCAACTACTCGAGACACACAGACTTATGTCGGGAATGAGTCGTGGCCTGCAGCCAGCGCTATCCACAATACGACTTCATTCCATTTCCAACCTCAGCCAGACGCCCTTCATCTAGAGCCCTATGTGCTGGGCAGCTATCACACCCCAGCCAGATCGCCGCTATTATGCCTCCATCGCGGTTAAAGCTGTCTCACACGGCACACGGCAGGAGGTATCAGTGCGGCAATCCTCTCCAGATCTGGTATGTTCGCCCAGCTTGGCTCGACAAGACACATCACAGATTCGTCGAGCCACAGATGAGGTGACGCAGAGTGATCTTAGTCTCTCGGCGGCCACGATGCAACAGCTTCAGTCACATGGTCTGCACAAGAATTGCACCATCACAGACCGACTTTGTCCGACCAGTGTGCGATGCAATTGCGTTGACCCGTCGTCTCGCTCAGCAGTACCGTAGATCTGGATAGACGAATTGTGTATTGAACACTCCGATCCTCAGCAAAGCTCCAAGGAACTGCCGCTTGTGGGTGCCAATCTCTGCGAACGGGCTGACAACAATCGTCGTCCCAGACGATAGAGGCCCTCGCAAATGCATCCATGGCACTCAGGCCGTTTCTATGCCACGCACTGACTGGAACACCACGATTGAGTCTCGAAGAGGACTGCTAGCCCCGGGCCCAGTTTTTCGGAGACTTGGCGCCGGGCAATACTGATCGCGTGCTTGGATGTGCCAGGAGTTTCTGCATGTCCCGCAGGCGGCGACTAATCACGAAAATGAACCACTTGCGCGGGGCTTGCTGATGCCCAATCTGGGAAGAGCATATGCACCTTGGTAATCTCGAGTATGCATCAGATGTAATCTACTCAACCTCTTCGTCAGGCCTCCCGTCCTGGTCTTAGACCGGGTGGCAAGCAATTCTGCACATGGCACTGTCGTAGACGCCCGTCCCGATCCCCATTTGGTGTTCTTCTGCTAGTCGTTTCCCTGCGCCTGCCAATCTGCGGAAGATCAAATGTAACTGGCACAATGTTCGCGAAGGACAAAAAGGCTACAGCCTGCATCTTGCCATGGACTGAGACTATCGCTGTGGGTGACCGAGTGAGACTGGTCCGTGAGATGATGGGAAACCTTTAGGATGGATTAACTGATGTATATATATATATATATATAAGCTCATTCATAGTTATCGTTGGCAATATCGCGAACTGCTAGTGGATGAGACATTAAGGCAATAGCACAGTGGTCTACCGCAATTGGTCGGTAAACAGGTGCTCTGTGACGTGCACTCTTTCCGCATTCATGTCAATCAAATCGCCATCGCCCACTCTACACACAGCTTGACCATCTTGAAACACAATCACCGCCCAGCAATACCACCCCTAATCTCCTCCAGCTTCCTCCTCTGCAACCCACTCCCATCAAAGTTCTCCTCCTCCAACCAAATCTCGAACCCCTCCCTCAAACCCCCTTTCCCCCCTCCCCCATACCACTCCTCGTCGACGATCGAAAACCACGCGGTATCCCTACTCCGCCCCCTGACAATCCTGTGCTTCCTGAACAGCCCCTCGAACGTCATCCCCAGCCTCTCCGCGGCCCTGCGGCTCGGCGCGTTGAGTGAGTCGCACTTCCACTCCACCCTCCTGTCCCCCAGCTCCTCAAAGGCATGCTTGATAGCCAGGTAGAACGCCTCTGTCGACTCGGCCGTCCTCTGCAGGACAGGGGAGAAAGTAACGTACCCGACCTCGACGGACTGGTGCGCGATCGCGATGTTCATCAGGGCGAGCCAGCCCACCGCTGAACCCGTTGGGGTCGTCGTCGTCGTCGTCGTCGTGGACGTGGAAGTGCTAGTGGTGCCATCAGTGGTGGCTGTAGTGATCGGTCTCTTGGACACGACGGCATAGAAAAACGGGTCAGTCGTCCTGCTGTACACTTCGACTTGCGCCGTCAGGTCTGACTGGGTGGCGAACGGCCCGATGTCGAGGTAGGCCCATCCGGGCCAGGCGGAGTCGTCGGTGGTTTGGACGGACGGGTGGGCGCATAGGGATTGGTATAGGCTGGCTGCGTGTTTGGCTGGGTCGAGAGGTTCCAGGTAGACGTAGTTCCCATGCAAGGTTGTTTGGCGGGATGGTGTGGATGCCGGGGACGGGTTGGGCAGGACTGGGCCGACGGGGGTGTTTGGGAAGAGATTTGTCATGGTTGCAGGTGGCTTTGCGGTCGGAGATGAGGTTTAGGTAGATTGGAGTTATGCTTGGGTGAAGTCGAGTTATTCTTGTGTGGTTGATGCTGTTTGCAGCCAGTCCAGGCAAGGTATCTACAGACGGTGAGACCGGTATAATCGAATCCTACCAGCTGCGGAAAGTTATGAATTCCAATCGCTCTTGTAAGATAAGTTGTGAGTTTAGCGATCTTCAGCACCCGTCAGGTCCTATTGCAAGTATCGCGAGACTCGCTCCGAAAACGGCGTCGTGAGCAAGACTAGTTCGAGTCATAAGCAAGGACCCTGATGCTGTGAGAAAGTCGGGGTCCAGTGGTGGTGGGGCAACAGGTTTCTTGGAAGCGGAACCGATCCGCCTGCGCTCCTCGAACATTATTCAAACTCATTTCGACGTGACTATATAGAGCGACGAGGCAGAGTTCTGTTTCCTTCACAACTTTACCACTCTAGAAACTGTGGATTGTGTACCGGGTTTCGTGTCAATGCGTTGTGACCTTAAATAGATGTTCTAAAGCTGGATGGTTATTCCAGCAGTCAAAGCTACAACTACGACCGTAAAATGCTACATTTAACGCAACATTATCTCAGCCATGCCAGACTGGCTGGAGGCAAGGTACTCGGACTAACCCCCCTTTTTTTCTGGTTACAATACCTCTTCAGCTACTGTGCAGGAAAAAAGACATCCATCATGGTGACGTGGATTAGTCATCTATGCAGATGAGGGGTAGACCATTTTGAACCCCAACCGGGCTCTCTCCACACACTTAACGATCTCGATATCCACGTTCGACCTTCCCACCACGTATCACCTCGAGATACAAGGCCCCAGACCCGTCAAATCACACAAATCTCAATCTCAGCCTGCACACCCGTGCCCGGTAACCATGGGTGTTTTCCATATCGTAGTGTTCAAGTTCAACGCCCTCATCCCCGAGGAAGAGGTGCAAGATGTGCGTACCGAACCCCCCCCTTCAAACCACGTTCAAAAAGTGGATGACATGAGCAGGCACTGACACGTCCTCCCATCCCGATCCGCCAGGCGTGTAATCGCATGCTAGCTCTCGGGAATGAGTGCGTCCACCCAACCAGCAGCAAGCCATATATCAAAGTCCACGGCGGTGGCCGTGACAACAGCAAAGAGGGGATGCAGGTAAGCCTACCCGCATGCATGCATGCCCATCCTCGATGAGATGTAGCCCCCCCCCCCCTTTTCCCCTTCCCCTAGTCCAAAGTCACAGGTTGGTTGTCTGGTCGCGAGAGATAGAGAGAGAGGTCCTGCCTCCGATGGACACCCCTTTTTCTGCTGCTCATCATTGAACCATGAGCCCACCACCAAGCCCTATGTTTTACTACATGTACTGACATATTTGCGTGCTTGGCTGTAAATAGCAAGGCATGACGCATCCCTTTATATTCGAGTTTGAGAACGAGAAGGACAGGGACTACTATGTCGACGAGGACCCCGCGCATACCAAGTTCAAGAACAGCCTGGACGGCTTGCTTGACAAGGTTCATGTGCACGACTTTACGAACGGCAAGTTCTGAGAGCTGTGGCCCGCGGTTTCATGTACTATGTGCTTGGGGCGGGTTGAGTATAAAGGAGGACAGGCCCAAGATTGCAAGACGGAGCTTTCAAGTGTCCAATCTGATCTCGTGATTAATTACCTGGAAGGAATTCTCGAGACCACTATTTCATCATGTATAAGTCGCTGGTCTAGTACTTGCAGTTGAATACAGAATCCAGATGATGCAAACTTGACGACAATGGAATCCCTCGCTCTTGTGGACTATTTCAGCGCGTCGGATAGCCAGAGACGCCCCAACCTGCGGATTACTTGCATTATTCAGATGCACAAACATGAGTGAGGATTGCCGTGCCGTCTACTTCATTCCGCGGTTCTCTGTACTAGGGGGAGGAGAATGAGAATGCTGACTCAGCATAGCAAGTCAGCAGCCTGATGGTAGATGCCAGGAAGGCTGCCCCACATCCTCGGCTGTGGTACTTGTTGGCTACGTCATTGCCGTGTCCCCTGCATCTCGCATCGCAGCACGGTTCGGCACGGGGAATGCAACCCGGGGAGACGGGAAACACGAGAGTTCTTGGTTGAGCGAAGGACCGGTACTGTGAGTGTTTCGTAGCTCCGGGGGAGGACAATGCACTGCGGCATGGTAGGACGAGTAGTAGCAGGGCTGTTGTCGTGCAATCGGCCACCGCGTGGGGGGACTTGTCCAGGGCTTCCTCCAGGGTTTCCTCCAGGGCTGCCCCCGGGGCTGTCTCCCTACCTCAGGGCTCTCTCTCCATGGGGACGGGACCGTCGGGGTGGGCCCAACATCCATCTATCCAGCCATCCATCCTTGCTTGCTTGGTCCTTGGGTCCTTGGGTCTTTGGTCTCTGGTCTCTGGTGCCTGCGCCCCAACCCCGCCAACCACATGCTCGCCTCGCCCTGCCCAGGTGCCCTTTCCAGCCGAGCCAGCTTCTCATCACACCAAGGTTCGTTCGCTTCAGCCTTCAGACTCCAGCCTCCAACCCTCCTCCTTCTCCCCCTCAGCTCATTTGCAGCTTCCATCTACACGCCATCACTCGCGATCACTGTCCCTTGCAGACACAACATCCCGTCTCTGGTCCCATCTCGGCTGTCTCCCAGAACCAAGCATTGCGCAGCTGTAACCCCCCTCCCTCAACTATACTTACTTTGTACCTTTGTTGTCGCACATCCGCCATGGCGCAATCACAGTCGGGTCCCATGTTCATTAACATCCCGCCACCGAGTTCCAATCCGGACACTCCCAGCGACATGCCGTAAGTCGCAGTCTGGAAAAAGGAGCTTCTTGATCTCTCTCCCCCGAAGCGGCCGCATCGCTGACAATGGCATATCATGCGACAATCTAGAGGCACCCCTACCAGCACCACCACCTCCCTCTCCGCGATCTCCACGACAGCCATCAAGGACGGCCATCGCGGCCATGCGCACCCACTCCAGCACTTTGGCGGCCGTGGCCACCAGCACAATCCTTCCACAAACAGCCTCGAGGCCGAACGCGCCGACCGCATCAGCCGCCTCGCCGGTCTCGAGCGCGTGTCCACCCTCCGCCCCGGCGCCCCCAACGCCGCTGGCGGCAATCAGCAGACCACCCCGACCTCGACAGGGTTCCCGGCGCACGCCGGCGGCGGCGCCCCCGCGTACTTCGACTCCAACGGCCAGCCCACCGCGGCCAACAAGATGAGCACCGTCGGCTCGGCCTCGGCCACCGGCAGCATCGGCGGGCGGACGACGACCGAGGGCGGCGACGACAACAACTCTGAAATGGGCGGCACCAGCACCGAGGTCGACGACGACTTCATGAGCAACCCGTCCAACTACCGCGGCCACATGGACATCGACTCGGTCACGGGCGCTATCGACCAGGACGAGGTCATGACGAATCGCTCCGTGGGCGGGTACGAGGACCAGGACCCCATGAGCGACAACGACAACGCCAGCCTGGTGGGCTTCGGCGAGGGCGCAAACAGCACCGTGAGCGGGCCGATATATCAGCGCCGCCCGCTGCCGGGGGGCTTCCAGCAGCAACAGTCGGCGGGCGCCGGTGCTTGGGGTCTCGAGCGGAGCAGCTCGGGCCTGAGTGATGCCGCGATCCTGCGCAGCGCGCGGGCCGCCGAGTACAGGGATTCGCAACACCACAGCGCGAGCAACAGCAATAGCAACAACCAACACCAACACCACCACAGCCACACCCACAGTGAGGACACGACGTCACAAAATCAGATCCCCGTGCTCCCGGGCCAGCCACAAACCAGCGCGCTGCGCGAGGGCGTCGGTGGTCCCGCGAGTCGTGAGAGCGCCGCTGAGCGGCTGATCCGCGAGCGTCTGGACGGAGGGGAGAGCGAAGTCGGCGCGTCTGCGCTTCGCAGTCCGCAGCGCGGAAGCAATGACAAGCTGGGTCAATTCTATTTTGAAAAGTAGGGTATGATTCCTTCGTCAATATTTAAACATGGGTATCAATGGATTGTTCTTGCGTGCGAATTTCGTGCCATCAATTATTCACACAACAGCAAAATAAGGAGTCATGCTCGAGACTTGGCTACATAAAAAGAGATGTTGTCCTTTAATGTTTTATAGGTAGCGGGAGTTACGTCCACAAATCCAATGTGTTTTCATTGCCAATGCATATCCTGCACATGTGCTTCATACACGACGTATTGTTCTTCGAGTAGTGTACTAGCCAAGTACATATATTCCTCTATTGTACGATCTCTAATAATTTCTTTGCACAATGGTGGATATATGCAAACGTCTAATGAACCAAGAAACCAAATGATGTGCTCAGTATGCTCTATCCCCATGTCCCCCCAGTTCCGCACAGAAATGCTATGCTCACGTATATGTCACGTGTATCTTACAACTTGGCCTTCTCGCCACGGCTCTTGAACAGCACATCCGAGTTCGGGTACGGGTCGAATGTGATGTCGTTGAGGGGGTTGAGCTGGGATGCCCGGTGGAACAGGTCCTCGTACACCTTTCCATCCTCACGGCCCAGCGCCGAGTCGAGTTGCCAGTCAGGGAACTTCCACGCATCCACCAGGCGCACCGCGTGCGGGCGAATGTCATCAAGCAGAGCGAGCGTGCGCTTTGTGCGTGCCAGCTGGATCTGGCGGACCGTGGTCGCGCCGGAGGTGAAGAACTCGGAGGCGTGCTGGTGGAGATGTGTCAGGGCAAACAGCTGGAAGAGCTTGTGCATGAGGGCCACGGTCTCGGGGTCGAGGCCAGAAGTGGTCTCGGTGGATTGCAGGGCTTCGTAGAAGTTCTTGACGACCATGTACTGTGCGTACGCGGTCGAGAGGCGCCAAAAGTCAATGAGCAGCGAGTTCCATGACTGCTTGTCCTCATCACGGTGCTTGAGGGCCTCGAAGGTGAGGAAGGCTACGCGCCAGCCGAAGGCGTCGACAAGGTCCTGGTCGCTGTCGAGAACGTCAAAGGCCGCACCGAAGTCTTGCCGGCGGATAAAGTTCTTGAATGTCTTGCCGATACCGTCGTTGTCAGGCGCCTTGCCAGCCAAAACGGCACGGGCAGACTTGAGGAGGTACCGGGCAACTTGCTGCGTAAGCATGTAGTTGTCACCCTCCCAGGTGACAGTGGGGAGGTAGTCGGCGTACCACGAGCCGATACCGGAGAAGGCAGAGTAGCCGTGACCACCACAGGCACGGCGACACACCTCGAGACCCTCGGCGGCGGTGGTTGAGGCGAAAGCCTTCAGCGCGCACGAGACAGCGTGCAGGTCTGCGAGCATGTCGCTGCCAGCATTAATCTCCTCAGGTCCAGGGGAGCGCTTAGACTCGTTCTTACCAGCACTACCAAACTTGGCCATGCGCTTCTGGTTGGCGTTGTAGAGGTTTATCATACTTCTGCCAGTGAAGTGCATAGCATACGAAGCCGCGAGCAACGGCAGAATGCGGAACTGCACCATGGTGTAGTCCAAGACCTGGTTCTCGCCTGGCGGTGCGCCTTTGGGGGTGTCACGATCCTGAAACTGTCTACGGACCGCACAGTAGCGGGTAGCAATGGTCACACCGCGGGCAAGGGTCGAACCGGACTGGAGAACGATGCCAGAGCGGATATATGTCATGGTACCGTACACCAAGGCCGGGTTGGCGGGACGGATGTACTTGCTCGTGTTGGGATCGACGCTGGAGAAGCGGCCGAGCAGGCTGATGTGAGGGATTTTGAGGTGGTTGAAGAGGAGGAAGCCATTGTCCATGGTGTTGTAGCCAAACTTGGGACCAATGTCACCGACATGGACGTTCTCGAGAGGCTCGTGGGTCTTGAGATCACGGATCTGGACGACGAAGGGGTGGGGGCCATACACCTTGCCGGCAATGATGAGCTGGGCAACAACGACAGCGTGGTTGGCGGCCTTGCCAAGGGAACCAATCCACCATTTTGAGGCAGTCAGGTGAGGTGAGTGAAGGGTGAAGGTCTTGTCCTCAGGGTTCCAGGTAGCGGTGGTCTCAAGGCCGCGAACGTTGGAACCGTGGCCGAGCTCGGTCTGGGCATAGCAGCCGATGATCTCGTAGTTCTGTGCAGGCTCGAGGAAGCGCTTCTTCTGCTCGGGCGTGGACTGCTCCTGGAGGGTCTTGAGGAACATGGAGGCGTGGAGGCCGTACGGGGTGGGCTCGCTGATGAGGTCGTTGGCCATGGTGTAGTCCTCCTCAGACCAGCTGTGCTTGACGCTCAGGCGGCGCAGGGCCTTTGCGCGGGCGAGGGCGACCTCGATGCGGTCGGTGCGGCCGCGGAAGTAGTTCTGGGACTTGTCGAAGGTCGGGTCGGCCTGGAGGATGGCAAGGATCTTGGCCTTGCGCTCGAGGACCTCGTTGGTGAACATGAAGGAGGCGAGCTGGTCGACGTTGAGAGGCGACTTTGCGCGCTCCTGGGCGAGCAGCTCAGAACCCTGGGGACCCGAGGGCGTTAGGGCCTTGACCCAGTCGGGATTGGGACGCGGCATGGCTGATGATGCTGTGCTGTGATGAGTGGTGATTTGATTTGTGCCAACCGCTGCTGTTTGTGTTGGGCGCAGTGGTGGTGGTGATGGTGATGGCTGGCAGGGAGAAAGAAGGGAAGGGGAACGGAGTGAGATGGTGGAAGGAGCCGGTCGACACGTCATGAAGTTATGAGCACAGCCCCGGCAATCGCGCAGACTGCGGCTGGGCCGATGCTGCACGTGTGCCGAGGTCGAAGGAACAACCGGTGGATCGGGGGCGCCACTGGGGGGGAGGGAGGGCCTTTCCCACACTCGGGCCTAGCCATCTTGAGGCTGGCACGGCCTCTGTTCCGCACTTGCGCTAAGGACTCTGTCGGGTCTGCGCCGCTAGCTGTGTCGCGAGCCGCGACGCCGATGCGGAGTTCTGCCCTTCTTCTCCTAATCTCCACGCCCGGAGCCGCCCCCCTGCTTGGGGTGTAACCCCCGGAGAGCCCCACCTCTCGCCGGCCCGTGCTCGGAGCTGCCCGATAAGACAGCCGAGCGCCCTTATCGGCTGCTCCCTGCGCCCGGTCTTGGCAGAGGTGAGATCACATGACTGTGACAAAATACTGAAGTAGGCTGCTGGCAATAGGAAATTGACATGTACAGCGCCAACCGTAACCATCTTCAGACAGCTACATATTGTGCATGAATATTATGAATTATATATAAACAAGCTATCACCTCTAACACTTGTCTCACAGATGTTGTAAGATCACTCCGAATCTCGTGTAACTTCAATATACATGACGCATTTGAGGACCTGCTAGACTCATAAACCTGTGAGTTCCTGTCGGCAGAAACCACAGACAACTGGTGACGCGAAATTGACATGGCTGGTGCGTCCATTATCAAAATGCTGTCGTTTCAAAATTGGCAGTCTCGCGTGTCATCCCATTTGGGACGAAAACTACAATCGGGCTTGCGTGTCCATCCGGGGTGGATACTCGGATACACTTTTGACCAAGTCCTCGCTTTACTTGAATAAGCCTTGTTTTTGCCCTTCTCCTGTACCAGCATGGTCACTCATATGGCATGTTGTCATGTGGTGGTCGAGGTTCACGTGCTCATAGAGCATGAAGGGGCAAAGATACAACGGGGGAACTTATAGTTACCGATGTCAAAAGAGGAAAATTGACATTTTAAATGACTGGTTGCGAGCTCTGCTGCGCCATTTGTACGCACAAACGGAGCTCTGGAGCGATTGATCAGCAACCATGGAGATATTCATCCCGTCCCTTTGGTGCTCCGCACGATACGTCAAACTTGTATGCAGAACAGCTCTCGATAGGATCATCTAGGAACATCAGCAAACTTTTCCTTGTATTTCTGTTTCCTTGAGGAGCGTAAGTATCGTGGTAGACATAGAACGAGGGGAAGCCACCACGTGATTCACAACGGGATGTCAGGGTACCCCGCGTCAGAGGTAGGTCTGCGTGAACACAATAGGTGTGGTTGGTCCTTTCCTCCGCGAAGCCAATCAGAAGTAGTCTAACTCTGACGTGACCCGTGCCCACTTACACTCACCTCGCTCTTATTCCTACTGTTTGCCTAGCTAGATATCTTACTCTGCTAGCGAGATGGCCAATGGAAGAATGACTGAGCACACTGTCAGTGGACTGATGCAGGAATTGGGAAGGGTGCTTTATCCAACAGAAATGAGCGAAGCCGAGTCCTGGGTTCCGAGGGACCTTTATACTGGGGAGTACGTGCTTTTGGCCTTGTCTGGCTCGAAGAACGAGGAGTCGTCCAACCAGGGGACGCTGAGCCTCAAATCAGCCGGCAAGAACGTTCTCAAAAGCGACATTGCCGAAGACGACGACCCAAGATCTCACAACTGACGACGGCAAACCGTAGATCATCGATAACAGGGAGGTGCAGAATTTAACCATACGTGGAGAGCAAGGCTCTCGCGAGATGTTTTGCCGTGTGATCTCGCTCCCAGCCTGGCCCTCGGCACTGCCAGTTTCCTGGTCTTTGGTCTTGTCCGAATTCTCAGCTCCAAACCATGGCGCGTCGACCAAGATGTCCACAATGCTTGCGACATGCGGCCGTGGGGAAGAGAGTTATCCAGGGCTTTTTTGGACGAGGAGAGATCTATCTGCCTCTGTGCCAGCAGTGGAGCGACGGCCACGTAGGCAGCTGCGACGAATTTCTCGCGTGGTCCGCCACTTCTTGCGTCCACGGTGGGCTCCGAGCGCCCGAATTTGCTATGGAATCGCCTGGCCGACGTTTATCCAGCCGATACTAAGTCCTTGGTGCGTTAGGCGAGGCTGTCCCTCTCGTCGGCATGATGTGGACCGAGTTCTCCATGTTGGATTCGTTGTGGCAGTCCGTGTGGCTGCTGCTTGCGCCTGTGGTAGGTCTCGCCTAATAGCTTCTTTTGAAGGATGATTGCTCTGCCCAGTAATCATTTTGCGGCTTCATGGGGGATGCTCCGCAAGAACGAACCAATATTCGATGGAATATTGAATACTGAGTTCGAGATGACCTGTCGGTGTTCGAGGCTTTACATCATCCTCGGTCTATTCGATGGCCTGCGAGATGTAGTTCGCGAATGTCTGCACAGCCGGGTCAAGCATGATGTGTTTCTTTTGAGGTCGATGAGCGAAGCAAGCATATCCCATAGACTTTCAAAGCAGTCATGGAAATCTAACCGTTTCGATGTTGCGTCGTAATTCTGTACACCAGATAGGCGGTTCGGTATGGGCGGTGCTCATCTCGCTTGGCAAAAAGAAAAAGGGTTTCCTCCTGCCCGTCTGAATGCTACTCTATGTGAGAAGTCTATGTGGATGATGCAGCTTTTGTTTGCTTGCTGTGCAGTTGTCCTTCGCACCCAAGGGTAATAGTCTATGGCCCATATCTAGCGAAGGTCATCCCATCTGTCAACAACTTGGCTTGCGATGACCTTTTAAAACGAGAAAGTTCTGTGAGTGAGATGTTCCACGTGGCCTACCTACCCCAAATGATTCTCCGTCTCGTGTATGCGGCCGCCCGCATGTCTCATGTTTGCATTATGCATAACGCCTGCCCTGTGTGTGGGGTCAGTACGCGGGTGCATCTGCACAGTGACGCAGCTATGTGGTGCTCAGAGTCGCCAATCGCAGTATCGATGATACAACATGATGGCTTCTTCCAGCGTCTGCCTGATCAGAATAAAGGTAAGAAGAGAAAAACAAGAGAACTCGGCCAGCGTGTCGTGGAACCTGGGAGCTGTAACCTGGGCAGCTGGATTGGTCACGCGTAGATGTCTCATCCGGGTGCTCGTGGCGAAAGCTGGTGTAGTTGATGCTAGTAACTGCTGGCCAGGTATGAGCAAGACCGGGCTTGGGTGTCGGACACGGACCTCCGCTGGAGCGAGTGTGTGGTGTTCTGTGGTATCCGCACAGCATACTAGCCGTATTCGGTCCCTATACCGACTCTACATAGTATGGTCACCCGACGAGGCACGCCGTCTCCACACCTCGGCACCGGGAACGGGCACGCGGCAGCAATGGCGCCTAGCGTGCACCTGCCATGCCGCAACGTAAGCACATGACTATTGAAGTATACAGGATTGCTTCGATAGTGCGGATTATATGAATCATGGCCATTCCTCCGCTATAGGGCGGTTTCCGCAGTAGAACAGAACAGTGGTTTTGGTGCCTTTGGAGGCCTTTAGAGGCCTTTTAAGGGTATTCCCAGATTAGTTAACTATGTAAAGAAGCTCTGGATGTTGCTCTAGGCTAGATTAGTTGCTACGCCGGCCCTTATATAGCGCTCGTGCTTATCTAGTCGGAGGAGCAGATTACTATTACTACTATTCCGCTGTATCTTAAAGAGGCGGAGTACCTCGATAGCTTTAATAGCCTCTACGGCTAGTACCTTTATTAACTCGACGATACCCTCCTCCTCCTCCTCGCTATCGTCGTTAATAAATTAGCTTATAATCTGCGTCTCGACGTCTATAAGGGGGTTATAAACTAGCTCTTCGACTAGATTAAGGAAGTTAGCGAGGTCTATAGCGTTATAAATATGCTACGTAGCCTATAGTGCGAGGAGGCCTCTAGTAAGGTCTACCTTAAGGTGTAGAATCGTAACCTCTAGAGTTACACCTTCTACTAGAGTTAGAGGGGGTATAGGATTCTTATAATTATCTAACTTAAGTGCCTTTTAGAAGTAATTCGCGATAGTTTTTATAGTTATATTAATCTGCTATGCTTGGACTCCCTATCGAAGGGCTATTAGTACCGTTATTAAGTCGTAGGGGTCCCTATAGGCCTCGAATTTAACTATTAGGTATCGTAGCTACTCTCTCTTCTAGAAGGCCTTCTATATATTAATAATTCCTTAGTCGAGAGGTTAGAATTCTGTAGTCGAATTAGCTAGCAGCTATATTATAAGGGTATTCTAGAGCGGAGTTATACTCTCGAGGATTAACTTTACGCCTAATTTATATACAGAAAAGTTATCTATAAGTAAAACTACCTTTCTCCCTACTATACGGCGGTTAAACTAGCGTAGCTACTCCTTAAAGATAACCCTAGTTATCTAGGCCTTCCTATTTAACCGCTACGTAAGGCTAAGTAAGGCTATATTAACGTAGGCTATAGAGAAGGTACGAGGCCTCTTTGCTATACTAATAAACTATAGTGGTAGACGGTCTGTACTAGAGGTATTATAGTAGAAGTGTGCGGTTATTCTAGCCTTCTCTTTCTTCCTCCTAGGGATAGGTCTTATAGTATATAATCGCTCTGGAATACGCTTCTAATAGAGGCCCGTCTCGTTGTAATTATAGATATCGGAAGGGTTATACTTCTAGAGTACGGTACGGATACTAGCTATCTTAACCTCGGCGGAGATAGGTACGCTTATAGCCTCGCTATAGCGGATACGGTACTTAATATTACGTTAAAGTATAAACTTATAGATCTAGCTGTTGCTAAATAATAGTATAGTATAGTCTCGATATTAAGGTATTAGCTTCTAGAACTTTTCGGCCTATAGTTAAATAATATCGCCCGTAATCGAGATATCGGATTTAGCGCGTTATACCTACTATTAGAGCGCGTTTTCTAACTCTAGCTACTTCTCGATGCGATGCCGTTTTAACTAGGAAGGGTCCTTTTTAGTAGTAACTATAGGATCTTCGAGATAGCGGAAGCGCGAGCTAAGGATATTACTAACGGAAGACTTAGTAATAGATTAATTAAAGGTGCGCTAGAACTACCTCGCGAGGTCGATATATAATAGTCGGGGGTAGGTATTACGGTACGCCCGGAGGGCTAGTTTTTAGGCGACGGTAATTAACTAGCGGGGCATTTTAGCGGGCTTAACACTAGGAATTTAACTCTTTATAGCGGACTTTATATGGCGACGGCCTTAAGAAGTGTGCGGATTAACGTATATCGCGGGTTTACGGAGTTTTAGTGGTGTTTTGATTTCTGACGCGTGATACGTCTGCAATAAGGCGGGTTCCGCACTATGGCGGAACGCACTAACGAGGAAATCCTGTACTTACGAGCCCATGAAGGCTGCTCCCGCAGTCGACGATCGACGATTGGGCCCTTCTCTTGTGCTGGGCCCGGGTGAGACGGATATCGTCGCGTAGGTACGCGCGGAACATTGGCTGGCACGTTGGCGAGCAAAGGCAGTAAGTAAGCTGCGCCATTGGAGCCGAACCCTGAGCGGTCGTCGTCGTCCTCCTCGTGGCCACTGAACTGATTACGGAGTAGATATGCCCACAATGAGGCAGCACAGCCTCGTTGGATGGTGCATGTCGGGTTGCTGCGATGCAAGTGGAGAGGCTCAGCAGGACCCCCACAGCCCAAGCCCGCACCACACCAAGGCAAATCCCCCCCCCCCCCCTGGCATCGGAGCAAAAGTCTGGGGCGGACCAGGCTGGCAATGATGGTTCATGACTTTTCAACCGAGTTGCACACCTGACATCCAGCCTCGACACCCCAGTCACAATCTCCAGCTGATTCCGCGATGTGGGTGCCCGCGGGCCGTGGACGAGTGAATATAACTAACTTAAGAGCAGAGGCGTGCCCCTTGGCTGGCCTATCTATTGTATCTATTGTATCTATCTGTGTCTGACCCCGCCGGGCTGCCACATCTGCAGCAGCAACGCCTTGTCGATTACATAAGCACTTGAGCACTCATACTCGCAGCCCAGCGCACCACTGGCTAGCCTGGAGCCGGCCACCCGACAACCGCTTATCGCGCTTCGGTGCCCGCAGCGATAAGACCCTCGAGGCCAGCCCCTGCCATGCCCGCCCTACTGGCATCGCTCCCACTTGCACTGACCTCGCCGCCGCCGGGAGTCGCCCCTCCCATGACCACTCCCGCTCCCTTCCACTTCTCCCAGCAGCAGACACGCAGCCGTCGCCATCCCGACTGCGCTGCCTCTGCCTCTGCCTCTGCCACTGCCACCACCCTACCCCCTTCCGCCAGCCACCTGGGCCTGACGCCTTATCGCAGGCCCAGCATGGCCGACTTTCCTCATCACAACCACAACGGCAGGCACGGTCGCTCTGCCAGCGTCAAGATCAACAGCAAGGCCGCCGCTGCTGCTGCTACCGCCGCCGCCGGGACAGACGCCAGCAACCCCGCAGCCGCCAACCCGTCTAATCAGCAGGCCGGCGGCCGCTTCGAAGGCCCGCGCAGCCCCCCAAGTCAGTCTTTATCTTTGCCCTGCGAGATCGAAATCAGTGCTCTTTTGGCTCTTTGTACCGGCTTGCTGATCATTACTCGCTGCCGCCCACAGACACTTCTCACGTTCCGTGCAAGTTCTTCCGTCAGGGCGCGTGCCAGGCAGGCTCTGCCTGTCCCTTCAGCCACGACCTAGGCAACGCCGCCGAGACTGTGTGCAAGTATTTCGCCAAGGTGAGTTCGAATTCGTCCTAGATCATGAGGACAGAGAGCAGACTGCTTAGTTGGGAGCGATCCCTCTTGATTTTTTATCTTTTGTTTTTTTTGCTTTTGTCTCCCACGTTCTGCCGTCATCCCGCAACACCCCTGCTTGTCGGTGTGACGTCGCCAGGACGCTCGGGGACATTGGCCCTCAACCTCCGCCTTCATCCCCATGTCTGAATGTTGCGTCTAGTTTTCCGAGGCTGACTTGTGTGCAACGTGTGACAGGGTAATTGCAAGTTTGGTCCTAAATGTGCGAATGCCCATATCCTCGCGGACGGACGACGCATTAACTACGGCAAAAATGGCATCTCAATTGCGCCCGCTTTGCACCTCGGCAACCGAGTCAACCCCGCCGCTTACAACTCCTCAAACCAGAGTGCCCTAACACATTCCTTTCTTCGTGCCGATGCGGCCCCGAGCTACGCCGACATCTACGGCTACCCGACGGGTCCCACAGATGGCTACCAGGATATCGAAAGCCGGACAGGCCTCGAGAGTAGCATTCCCACTATTGATGGGCCGTTCATGCAGGACACTTCTCAATACGGGTCGCCAAGAGATGAGGACGCCTCGAGGTTCGGTTTTGGACTGTCGTCTATGGCTGCGAAGGGTTTGTCGGTGCTAGATGCCCCCCTCCCAGCATCCTTCGACTCAAATGGAGTGTCTCATGCAGCTAGGCACCCGGCAGGACCTTTCCCGTCCTCGGTACCGTCTCAATTTGGGATCGAATCGCCGTCCCCGTCGCTCACCAACCAGAGAGACGGACGTACATCAGAGGCACTCAAGCTTCTGCACCACTCTGCGTTCGGTGGCAGTGATCGTCTTTCCGCAACAGTCACCGCGTCATCTCCGCCCAGCCACACGCCCGAGGAGTACTTTGGCAAACGTCCGATGCATTCCAGCCGCTTCGCCAAGCCTAAGATGCTCAGTAGCAGCGCCCCTCGTTCGAATATTGATAGAGATTGGGAGTCGGATTTCTCCTTCCTTGAGGAAGATTACGTACCGGATAATCTCCGGGATCTCCTCACACCTGCCGAAAAGGCTCGTCGGGGCTCCAGAGCTGCTGAAGACGCAGCTGCGTCGCCCGCTTTGAGCGGGCTCAACCCCGGCGGGGACATTTCTGGACTCAAATTTGGCAGCCCACTCGCCTCAAGCCCTGGAAGATGGGGTCCTTCGTCGTTCCACCGACCCATTGAAGACGCTGAGGCACGACGACACGCAGCCGCAGCTAGTGCTGGAGCCTTTGGCCATGTCGGTAGCCCCCTACGTAACTCGACCCTCAGCTCGTCCATGTCTCAGCTCCACGCCACACGAGCCGGCAGCACGGACGCTGGCAGCATGGGCACGCTCTCCCAACAACTCCAACGTACTCGCATCGACGGTACAGGCGGGGAGTCGCCGCGTCTGCACCCGCACTCGCACCTTGCGCGTCCTTCGAATGGCCGTGCGAATGAGAGACATGTGAGCAGCTCGTCCATCAGCTCGAGCGCACGATATACCACCCCGATTGGCGAAGAGGACGGCGAGTTTGTGTTCGCCATGGACGAGGATGGAGATCGGGATAGCACGATCCGCGCTCGCAAGAGGCAGTCTGGCGTCGGCACGGCTGCAAGCATCCCAGCCGCGAGCATCTGGGGGACTACTAGCTATGCTGGTGTCGTTGGCGGTGCTGCGAAGAAGGATGACGGCAGTTCGACGAGGGTTGCGAAGTAGTGGTGACATTGCGAGCTATCTAGAACGAATTGCCTTGGGGCACTCTCGGCATGTGCGAGTCACATTCACAAGACATTTACGCAGGACATTTTCAAGGATAACGAAAAGAATTATGAAAAGTTTGGGTTGGGAATTTGAAACACCGTTGCTTAGGATCTAATACTCGAAAAAAACATACGATATGGTGGTGGTGTGTACATAGCATGAGAGGAAGACACACCAGCTAGACCTCCAAGGCGTTAGCTGTTAATTGATCGCATTAGCATAACGCTTCAGTGCATCACATGAAGGTACATGCCCTCTTCACCTTGACTGAAAAAGGGTTGAGAAGCCGGATGCTTCATCGGGCAGCCGAACACCAGCTCAGCTAGCAGCAGTATGAATCTGGAGCTCGTCTTGACCCCCTGCTTTCCATGTAACCTCCACGCCAGGCGCGATGAAAAAGATGAAGCCTTCCTTGGCCTGCAATTCCTTCCCGTCGCCCTTCAATACACCGCTTCCCTTGGTAACAATTGCCACTGCGGGACCCTCGTTTGCTTTCAGCACATCCTCTTCGCCACTTCCCAAATCCGTCTTGAACATGTCGAATTCGCTCATTGGGGGTGCGTACACGACAGTGCTCTTTCTCCCTGCTACCTTCTCGCTCTTGAGCACCATGTCCTCTCTTGAGTGGGCCTTGCTGAATGTTAGTGTGTCCGTGAACAAATCGATATTGTCACGCTCTGCTCGCGGGCAGAAGCCCGAGTTGAGGACATTGTTGCTGCGCGCCATGCACTCTACGATGTCACCAGATAGGTAAGCGTGGATGCCGTCTGCGGGGATGTATACTGCGTCTCCGGCGGAGAATGTGAAGAAGTTCATGCAGAGCAGGGCGACGAGGGTGCCTGCGTCTGTGGCGGAGTATTGGTCCTGCAGGCGCGAGAGGAGGGATGGGATATAGCTGGGGAGATGTTGAGTCGAGGACGGGGAGGAGAGTGTGAATTGGATGGATTTTGTGGTTTCCGGGGTCGCGATGAGTAGGTTTCGTGTCACTTCGCGAAGGGTTCCGTCGGTCCATCTCGACGAGGGCGGCGTGTTTGACGGAAGGAATTGATGGAGCTCGGGAATGGCGGAGAAGATGGGGGCGATTTCGTCGAGAGTCTTCCAGCCTGCGAAAAGCTCGAACTTGCCTAGCGCGACAGCGATTTCGGGTTTGTGGTTGTCGTCGGTGAACTTCTCTGGGTCTTTGGCATGGAGTTTGCTGGAGAGCTCCTTGTTTGGGTGGATTTGCAAGGGGAGAGCCTTTGCGATAGACAGGATCTTGGGTAGGAAGGGGAGTTGGCCGTCTAGCTTGTCAATGACCTTGTTGCCGAGGAGGACCTTTTTGTTGGCGGCGAGGACGTCGGCAAGAGGCTCGTTCGTGAAGAGCTTGCGGGCAGGGAAGTCTGGGTAGTCGCCGAACCACATCTCAGAGTAGTACTCGTCGTCCTTGATGGCGAAGTCTGTGCCTGGTGTGTTGTTGCAGAGCTGTGCGGCGAGAGAGGCCCGGCCTTGCTTGCCCCAGGGGTAGTTATTGCAGGTTCCTGCGAGCTGGAAAACGCGTTCCGTCATTGTGGCGGTTGTTTTGGTTGAGTTGTGGTGTTGTCGTTGTTTGGATTCTGGTGGGATTGCCGTTGACACGAGGCAGGTAGACAGATACAGCAGTTCAGGACAGCGGCCGACCGCGAGTTGTTTTAATCGATCACGAGTTTCCACTTGAAATCACGGTACTAAATGCCGGGTGCGGACGGGCGGGCTCGTGCATTATCAGCGGGCAGAGCATTGCTTGGCCAGCTTCCTCGGTGACAGCGAAGAAGTCGTCGTGATGCGGACATGGCGTCATAGGAGGAGCAGAGCTCCGGTGGTTGTGGGTGCTGCAGGAGTGGAGCGTTGTGGGTGCGGGCATGACTGAGAGGAATAAAGGAATATGGGGATGTCCAGTACAGAGATGGACTGAGATGTATATGGTAATGAGGGTGAGCTGCTGGGCAGGTCAGAAAGAATTGTTACAATGCAAAAGGTCGATTCAGCTGTTGTCTTTCGTGTCTGGCGGCCGTATCTCGACCTGGTGGCAGGTGCGACCCGACTAGAGCTGGAGTCTAGCTCTAATTACTCTAGAGTCGCTCTTGCCGCATGCAAAGTAGCGTTGCATCATCGCGTGGGGCTTGGGCCAAGCTAAGTGCTAGGCCAGGCCTTGGGATGCCAAGCATCACACATGTGCCTGTCTACTTGAAAGTAACCTGTCAAAAAGATTAAGGACAAAAAAAACAGTTCGAGTTGACACGCGGCCATCGATCGATCGCGGTGGAGAGACGTCAGCGATGAGGACAGCATCGATATCGTGATCCTGCTGTCCAGATCTGCGACCGTTGTCCCAAATGGCATCATTAAGGGCCCCCCGTCTTCAGCCGCACGCATCGTGGCAGCGGCACCGCGTGGGCGCTGCAGGGCAGCTAAACCCCCAAAGGCCTAGCACCGTAGGCACGCAGGTGCCCCGCCGGCGAGACTGCTCCGGGCGATACAATGCACTAGCTCTACTACGTCATCTGTCTCAACACCGACTTCTTTGCACAACAAGGCTGATCAAGTCTGTAGTGACGCCCGTTCCTTGACATACAGTGCTCTGGTGCAAGCCTCTCTCTCTCTCTCTCGCTCTTGGCATCCCCTGCCCAGCGTGGAGCAATAAACCCTGCAGTCTGCTGCTTGATCTTGATCTTGCAGACCCTGGCCCTCCCCAGCTCCCATCGACTGCTACGCTCCTCTATATCACACGTTTATATCAGACCTTCGCCCAGCATGTCGTATTCAGCTCCGGGCAACCACCCAATCGGTCTCAGGGAAGATCCGACACCAGCACACCATACGGAAACAGACACAGCGGCCAGCAAAGCAGGGAACCCCGTCTCGTCGCTGATCGACACAGTCACGGAAGCCTTGCCCATCCCACACACCACCCAGCCTGTGACCGACCCTTACCAGAACGAAAAGGCCACTCACCTCGCTGAGAAGCCCACCCTCTCACACGCCCTCGCAATGGACGACCACGAGCAGACGGGTCACGCCCAGGTTCCCCACGACAATGAGGTCCTCAACCTCGGCTGGAACGAGCCCAAAGAGGAAATCGCCCAGCCGCTGGTCGGTGGCATCGACAATGAGGAGCTTTGGATGCTCACCCGCCGCTTCAACAAGCAGATCTACCACGTCAAAGAGACGCCCACTGCTGTGCCAGGCAACCTTGACCTCAACATCGCCGACGAAGAAGAGTTCAGCCCAGACAAGCTGCGAGCCAATGTCGAGCGTCTGTATATGACTGTCATTATTGGGCTTCTAGGGGCCGTCAAGCATATTGTCCGTCTCCGGTCGTGGCGTGAAGCCAGGCGTACCTCGATCTTCTGTGCCGCCTACTTTGTGGCTTGGATCTTCGACCTTATCACGCCGTTGCTAGTGTCCACAGCCATTGTTCTGATTGTCCACCCACCAGCCAGAGAGGCCATGTTCCCACCAGCCCCTCTTGCACTTGTTGACTCTAAGACTGGAGGTGTACAAAAGCCCAAGTCGGGTGTTCTGGCCAGTCACGACAGCGCCACCGGTGCGCCCGAGAATCATAAGGGCGAAGCCGTGGAGAAGGAGGCTTCCAACTTCTTCAACACGTTCGCCAGTGTTGCCATCACCAGTGCAACGGGCAAGCACCCACAAGCTGACCCAGACGCCCAAGATTCGTCCCCGCCGGGCAACAATGTTCCTGACCCGACGTCGATTGCGTCTGGTGCCGCCGATGCAAAAGAGGCTGCAGCGGGCGGTCAGCCCCATCCGTCCAAGGACAAGACCAAAGTGCCCATGGAAGCGGCTGTTTGGACGAAGATGCGTCCTGCGATGCGTGCCTTGGCTGATCTTGCAGATACGTGGGAGCGGTTTGGCAATGCCTTGTCACCGACACCGCCGTTCCCCAGACACATTGGCCGTGCCAGGCTGGCAGGCATCCTAGCTCCCATGCTCCTTGTATCCCTGTTCACCACGTCGTACATGTTCACAAAGGGAATGACATTTGGCGTCGGCTTTGGTTTCTTTGGCGACCCGATCATCCAACGTGGCCTGGCACTACTGAACAGGAAGTTTCCACACTGGCAGAAACTGCTCGAGCTTCGCAACACGGTGCTCAAGGGCGTCCCTACCAACGCGCAGCTCACCCTCACTCTGCACCGCATTGGCGAGGCAAACAAGGCTCCGCTACCACCACCTCCGCGCGTGTTGGAAGGTCCGCCCGACCAGCCCGCAGAAGTCACAGACGCCGAGCTCCGCGCTACTGGTGCCGAGCCTCCACTAAATGCCACGGACGCCGAGCTCGAGGAAGCCATGGCCCACGACCCGACAACCGCGTACGAAACAGGCGGCGACGATATCGACGCTGCGAAGGACAAGAAACACGGCAAAACGGGTGCTAAGATCGTCAACTTCTTCAAGAACACGACGAAAGGCGCTGTCAAGACTGTTATTGGGGCTGATCACGTCCGGGCCAAGACGGGCTCGCACCACGCTAAGGACCGTTTGGGCGTTGTCCCCTCCGCGAACAAGATCTTCACTTCCGGTCCCATAGACTTCAAGTGTCGCTATAAGGGCCAGAAAGGGCACGTATACATCTCGAGTAAAGCTACCATCCCTTGCGTGGCGTTCAGCACCGATGTCACTGTTGAGAAGATTGGTTCTGTGGACCGAGAGGATCTGCATCCGTTATGGAGTATTCCGATCGGAGATATTTCTGGGCTGAAGAAAATGGGCGGGTATGGTTGGAAAGCGAAGTTGGTCGTAGGATGGTCGCTGGGCAGGGAGGTTAATGATGGGCTGGAGATTGAGGACCGAGTAGGGAATGTTCTGAGGGTCACTGCGATTCCACTGCGGGACGAGCTGTTTAATCGGTTGATTGCTATGGGTGGGCAGAAGTGGGAGGCGTGGTAGTGAGCCGGGAATGCTCCGGGAATGATGCGGTGATAAAAGGTGGGAGACTCAAGAATGGTAGCTACTGGCTTAATGATATACATGCTTCCCATAATGGACATGGGTAATGTAATTCAGCTGAGGAGAAATATTCAAACTCTAAATTCCACAGTTGTTTGGTGATCAAGGTCGGCAACCAACACGACCGGCTCCAAACCCGCGCTTCCGCCCCACCACGATCGGAGCTCCTCACCCGTCGGCGCCCCCCCGGCGCCGGGACCTCCTGCCGACGACTACCGGGGCAAGTGTCATGTGGGTCTTATCGGAGTAGTCTTCGGAGGAGGAGGCAGATGAGAAGGAGGGAAGCATATCATGACGACGAAGCCCCGCGCCAGAAATCGCGCGTCTCGTGATACCCGACCGCATGTTTGGTGATACCCAAGTTTTGTACGCTCTACATATTCTACCTCCTCCACAACAGACTGCGGAGGAATAATAATAAAGAAGAGTTTCTCTTCTTCTTTCAAACAACACGATAAACTCTGTTTCGGTCCAGAAGCAAAAATGATGCAATCACCATCTCCCGACACAGACGGGCTCCCAAGCCCCCCGGGCACTATTCAAGATCGAGCCGGCGCGAAAAGGCAGCGAGATGTGTACGAGCACGACCCCGACGACGACGAGCAGGGACCACAACCGAGGACAAGGCAAGCCAGGAACAGACATCAGGACACGGACAAGACGACAGGACAACAAAAACATGGATATCAACAAGAACCAAAGACCAGCAGCACGACGGCGGAGGACATGATTGCTGAGTACAAGGCCTCTGGGTTCGGCAACGTCATGGGCTGGGGCAGCCGGCCTGTGTTGCTCATGGTCGACGTGTGCAAGGCCTACTGGACCGAGGGCTCACCCTTGTCCACCCTTTCCCACGCGCCCTCGGCCAACGCGCCCGAAGTCATGCGGCGACTAGTCGCTGCTGCGCGCCGCCGCGGCGGGGCGGGGGCGGGTTGCCCGATCATCTGGACCGCGGTGGAGTACTCGGACCCCGGGATGAGGGACGCGGGCTTGTTCTGGGCCAAGAGCAAGAGCCTGGAGGTGTTTCGGGAAGGGGACGGGCGCGGGCTCGGGGGCTGGCTGGACGGGCTGGAGCCGGAAAAGGGGGAGATGGTGATCAAGAAGAAGTATGCCAGCGCGTTCTTCGGGACGAGTCTCGCGACGCATCTTGCGGTCCTGGGCGCGGATACGGTTGTGCTGTGTGGAGTCAGCACGAGTGGGTGTGTTCGGGCGAGTACGTTGGATGCTATGCAGTGTGGGTATCGGCCTATGGTGAGTTCCATCTTGGTTGTGGACATCTGGGGTGGGGGGCCGGGGAGTTATCTCTATTTCCGATAAAAGTGAGGAAGATGCTAACGTGGTCTATTTGGGGCGTCGGTAGGTTGTCGCTTCGGCTTGTGGTGATCGTAGTGGTAAGTTGTCTTCGTGTTGACAGTGGGTGGTAGAGACTGGGCAGATATGCTGACAAAAATGTTTTGGTACGAGCAGACGAGATCCAGAACGCGAATCTCTTCGACTTGAACGCAAAGTATGCCGATGTGGTGACGGAAGCTGAGGCAGTGGAACATCTCCAGGCTGGGTGGCCCAAGGCGTGATACGCGGAAATTTGGGAGCTGGCCCGCGGCCACGCGAATTTCTTGGAGCTGTGTTGGTTGGTTTCTCTGCAGGATGTGACTCTGATCGTGGGACATCGCGCTTTCCAATGTTACCAAGTTCCTCGTTCCTGCTAAATATGATACCCATTAATAGCCTAAGTAAACGTAAGTATGTGGCCTACGTATTCGCTGCGGCAGATGTGTTCCTACCACACATTAATGAAACAGGCAGCACATGACGCTCACGGACATGCTGTGGTCTCCGGACATGGTCTCCTGCCTCGGCGAGCGCAGCCAACAGATTGCTGTTTTGCTAGCTACAGCAGGGGGGTTGCCTGCCGCCATGGTCAACGAACAGCCAACCAACAAAATGCAACCCTCCAGGCAGCTCAAAATGGTAGTCTTGCATGATGTCCCCTGCACACGAATATTGCGCGGACTGTCGTATTGAGAATTGTCTTCGCTAAAGACTCATACAAGAACAATCGGTTTCCAATGCAATTCATACCGCAATCAAACCTGCCACAAGTCTTGAACCCCCCCCCCCCCCATCTCCCCCAATCACAAATGAGATGCCACGATACAGATAGAACTCGCTATAGGCCTCGCGGCTTTCTAAAAGCTGGTGAACTAAAAACGTATACCTCCGTTTAAGATTGTGTGAGGTATGTGATTGAATCCTAAAATGCTACGTGTGGCCTTATATATGCCAGTTGATCATGGTATTCGTCACGAGGTTAGGCCGCCCACAAGGAGGGATGCAAAGTACATAGCGTCATATTGTAAACATTTTAAACAAGTCGATTACGTAAGTTAGCAAGAAAGCTAGCTTGAGAGGTCTGCTTCCACCAAGGCTTGTGCGTATCAGAGGCCCCCGTTCTGCTCAATGCGCCTGCATTGACAACTGCGCTTATCTCGCTCAGAAGGTCGCCAACCTGGCCGTAGCTTCCAGTGCACTTCTTGAATCACTCCGCCCTCTTCTTCCGGCTGTTCTGAATCTTCGGTGACTTTGATGCTGAAGGCAGCATTCCAAGATTTGCATATAGTGTATACTGGGGTGACTGGAGCGCTGATGTAACAACTCCTCGCCGACATCGCCGTCTCCACAGTGCTCCTCACTGGCATTATCACGAGAGTCGTAGGGAGTGGTACTATTGGTCGCGGTTCACGCTTCGAGAGGACGATGATTTAAGTAATGACGCAAGAATTAGTGCGACCGACGATTGAGTTTGCTAAGGATTTTCATATGCTTGTGTCTTGTTGCTGGGCGTTACTGCTTAGAGGGTATACATTTACCGTCGATGAAATATCTCAGGTCGATTGTCCGCAATTTATCAGCTGGTAATTTTTACACCAAACTGCGTCCTGAGCTCCTTCCCTCTCCAACTGTATCCATCACTAGCACTTAAGCCTTGTGGAAACGTTGGGAGCAATTACCCTGTGGAATGAAGCAGTTCCAGGTCCACGTTCGACTTAGTTCGACACGAACATATTGACCTAGATCAATGACATGGTTATTACTCTGTTACTCAAGATGTCAACCCGGTCAACGCCTCCATGGTCAGGACTCAGGACTACTACACTACCATCGGAACCACCCCGCAGTCCGCTCCGTGGGAACCCAGTCCCGGAAGCCCACGACCGCCAGCCCCAATTTTCCTATGCATGAGCAGGGTATTGTTGCCCGGGTGTCGGAGCGCCGATGACCGGACTTGGTTGTTTTCCGACCGTTGGAGGTCCCTGTTTTTTTCTCAACCTCTGTAGGCTTTTTCTTAACTCACCTTTCATTTGACAGTGCGATCATGAGCCTGCATCGCTCTGAAGGCTCAATGACTTCACCGCAATTACAACCCCATCATGACGACGCTTTGTGCACCAGTGAGCACGATCAAGCGGCAGAGATGTCGCGGCGTAGTCGTGGCGATGGATTGCCACCGAGCGGCCAACCTTATCTAGATGGTCGCCAAACTCACACTACGGAAAAAGTTGCAGAAGTATCGGCAGATGAGGCTAGACCTGGCGACAGCAAGCAAGCTGGCGCGAGTCCAGTTGTGCCTAAATCAGCAGAACAAGATGACGTCAGTGCCTCTGTCCCGCATAGTCAGGGACGCACCACGGTGATCTCCAGCGACAACAATGCAGACCACAAAGTTCTGGGCGGAAACTATCCAAGGTTACTACCACCCACAGGAGAAAATGAGATTGGAGGTCAGAATGAGCACCCAGGCCAGAATAAAGAGCCATATAGTATATACAGCCGTCGTGAGCGGTGGTGTATCGTGCTTACCGTGGCGTTTGCCGGTGTCTACAGGTATGTCATCATGTTTTGACCCTGGTGGATCAGATACGATCAGGTTGTTAGCAAAAGTGCTCATGCCCAGATTGTTGCTGATACCGACGGGTACTTCAGTACGATGCCAGCCACTATATACTTCCCAGCAGTACCTTTGATGGGCGTCTCGTTTGGGGTTTCACAAGACGCGATCAATCAAACAGTGACAGGTAAGGCTAGACACCTTTACACAGACAGAGATGAGGGACCGCTAACACTTGCTTTGTGCAGCCTATCTTGTCATGCAGGGACTTTGTGAGTCTTTACCGCGCAGCAAGGATCGACCCACCGCTCCTTCGCGGCATAGTCACTTCATCCGACGATACTAAGGATCAGAGCGCCAACTAATCTATTCTCTCTGTTTCAACAGCACCGATGCTATGGGGTCCTCTTTCTGATCGCTATGGCCGCCGGCCGATATACCTCGCCTGCCTGACTATACTTCTCGGATCATGTGTTGGACTTGCCCTGTGTCCCGAGAACGCATTCTGGCTCTTGGTCAGTCTGCCTTAACGCACGATCTGAGTTCAATTCGTGGAGCAGGCTGCTAACCACCCCTTCACTCACGGCAGATTGTCCTTCGCCTCTTTCAAGCAGGTGGCTGCGCGAGCATGATCGCGCTCGGCGCCGGTGTAACTGGAGATATTGCAACGCCAGAGGAGAGGTGAGTTGTTTCAAACTCCCGCCGCAGCTGTAAAAAGAATGGTTCTTACTGAAATGTTTTGCTGCACTTCTGACAGAGGTGGGTATTTCGGGTTCTTCAACCTCGGACCTATGGTACGTTCTATCCAGATGATAGGAAGCCTTCTTGGTGTGACATGATGAGGTATGCTGACATTTGTGCACAGCTTGCGACATGCGTCGGCCCAGCTATTGGTGGCGCTATAGCTGACAGCTTGGGATGGAGGTGAGTAGAAGGCTTAGACGTTCGGGCGTCGAAAGGCCGGCAGCCCGAATGCGAGTAGAGTACGCTGTATATCAACCAAAAAACTTACCATCATACGGCAGAGCTATATTCTGGGCACTTGTCATCATGGCCGTAATCTGCATGGTCCTCATCACCCTGTAAGCTATCTTCAGCACCCAGCCAAATCCAGACCAAAGCATATGACTGACAAAATCACAACAGCTTTCTCCCAGAGACCCTCCGCAGCCTTGTACACAATGGCTCCGTTGAACCGCCCAGGCCTCTCCTCAACAAACCTGTCATCAAAATCTTCGGTCGAGCTGTGGTAAAACACCCAGCCCCCAAACGCGACCCATCCGCCAAGAAGGCCTCCATCAACCCATTCATCCTCTTCACATACCCGGACGTCGTCCTCAGTCTCACTTTCAACGCCGTGACTTACTCAGTATACTACTCCATTATGGCCACAACCTCGTCCGCACTCGAGCATGCATACCCGTGGCTCTCAACCACGCTTCTGGGGATCGGATACTTGCCCACAGGGGTGGGCATGATCCTGGGCGCGACGCTGACGGGGAAACTGCTCGACTGGGAATATACGAGGGCGAAGAGGCTCCATGCTGCTGCTGTTGCCGTCGAGGAGACGACCGCTTCTGGTCGAGTTCCTGATGAGGCGGCGGCGGGACCACCGCCTTTCCCCAAGGAGCATGCGCGCCTGAGGACGATCCCAGCGCACGTCGTCCTCATGGCGGTTTCGGTTGCGGGCTGGGGTGCATGCATCGGGCACTCGGCACCAATCGCCGCGCCGTTGGTGTTGCAGGCCATCAGTGAGTATTAGTCTAGTCCTTGTTCTGCTTTGCACAGTGCCTGGACGCCTGCGCGCAGACGCAGGGTTGTGTATGATATGCTAATTGCGACTCTGCTCTTTGTCTAGTCGGATACACGGGCATGGCTGTGCTCAACTCGACGACAACTCTCATGATTGACATTCTACAATCCAAAAGTTCCTCTGCCACCGCATGTGTAGGTATTCTATCCACCCGCTCTCAACACCTCTCAGCCGTCTTGCTTGTGTCTTTGTCAACAACGCTAAACCACTTTTGCTCGATTCTCAGATCAACTGCACGCGCTGCCTCCTCGGCGCAATGATGGTCGGCGTCACAGAGCGCATGGTGTCTTCAGCACTGGGCTACACGTGGGCTTATGTGATGCTGGCGGGCATATGCCTGCTGTGCATTCCCCTGATGTATCTCGAGATGAGGATCGGGCCGCGCTTCAGAGTGCCGCGGGATCGAGCTGCTGCTGAGAACAAGAGCGGCTGATGCTGGAGCGGAGCAGTGCTCGATGCCCCAGTTTCAGGCTTTTTGTTTGAAGAGAGCGCGCGGGGGATGGCATGACTCTTGTAGAGGAGAAGGGTTCTTCTGCCTTTGGGGGTCAGACGCCTGATGGTCTAGACGACGTGCCCTCTCCCCCCCCCCTCCAGACATAGTCAGGACGGCCCAAGACCCACTGGGCAAGGCATAGCAGCCAGCCGGATTGATTCCATTGGCGAGTGGAGCCTCCAGGCCGCCACTATCAGCAGTCCAGAGTCAATAATGGGAAATTGCGTTGACTTGGTATCCAAGGTCGTGTCGTGCGCTGGTCCCTCAGGACATGTAGCACCGACAGACGCATACGCGTCCTGGCACCCTACTCTTTATCTTTGACCCCGTCAACGAGCGTGTGGGTTTGCACCCATGGGGGATGGATGGCGTTATCGAGGAGCGGCCGCGCGGCTAGTGGCGGTCCACAGATTGGAGGCGGGCAGGATGGCTCGCCACGGCAGGCCCCGCCCCCACCCGGACCCCGGCCTCGCCGGAGCGCCGGCCGGCAAGAGCAGTCACAGCGAAGGGCAGGGTCCTCCTGTATCGGCAGACGCTAACGGTATGCTGCGTGGCTCACCCGTCCATCTTTTTTTTTATCCCTCTCCCTCAGTCAAGATTTCTTGGCGTCCAGTCCCCGCCACCACCTTTGTTTGGATTTCTCAATCTTCTGTTCCTGGCCAACCTTCACAGACCATTTCCGGGGGACCATTTCCTGCCGATCGACCACGTCTAGTATCAACATAGCCGGCCTTGCACCATGACGCTCTTTGAGCAGCCCGCTGTGGGCACAGCCGACCCCGACCCCGAGAAGGGCCACGGGAACCCCAGCAAGACAGCAGCCAAGAACAACGACGCCAACAATGCGAGCGACGACGAAAACAACAACAACAACGACAACAACCACTCCGGCCAGGGCTCCGGCATGAGGGCTGTCCTCAATAAGGCTCTCAAGGCCAGCTCCGTCGAGGTTGGCGGCGTCCTGCCCGTCCCCCTCCACGAGCGCACCTTGCGTCGCTACTCGAGTTACTTCACCCTCTGGACCACCTTCAACATCAACCTGCTGCCCATCACCTTTGGCATGCTCGGCCCCGCATTTGGCCTCGGTCTGCGCGACTCGGTTCTCGTCATCATCTTCTTCTGCCTACTCACCGCGGCCATGCCCGCCTATCTCGGCACCATGGGCCCCAAGACCGGTCTGCGCCAGATGGTCATTGCGCGCTTTAGCTACGGCCGCTACCTCGTCTCGATTCCCGTCCTGCTCAACCTGGCGACTTTGGTCGGCTTCATTGTCATCACCGCCGTCATTGGAGGGCAGTGTCTCTCCGCCACTACTGGGGGCACTCTGTCGGCGACTGTCGGTATCGTCATCGTCGGCGTCTTGTCCCTCTTCATCTCCTTCTGTGGCTATCGCGTCGTCCACCAGTACGACCGCTATGCCTGGATCCCTGCCTTGATTGCAATCGTCATCACCACCGGCTGCGGCGGCTCGCAGCTTTACCAGCAGACCCCCGCCGAGCCAGCAACTGCATCGGCAATCCTATCCTATGGCATGATCATTGCGTCATACATGATTCCGTACTCAGCTATTGCATCCGACTTCACGACCTATCTAAATCCAGACTTTCCAAGGTAATATCTTTCTTACTAGTTGTCTACGTGCACTTCCTCAGCCCAGACAAAGCGCTAACCCCCTCTTTCTTCTTTACAGCTGGCGCCTGTTTCTCTATGGCTATCTAGGTCTTCTCCTCCCTTCGATCCCCTTAATGGTTCTCGGCGCGGCAATCGGCAACGCGCAACCCAACATTCCCGCATGGACACAAGGTTATGAAGAGGCCGGCGTCGGCGGTATCCTCGCCGCCATGCTCCAGCCCTCTGGCGGATTCGGCGTCTTCGTCGTCGTCATCCTGGCCCTCACTTTGCTAGGCAATATGTCCGCGACAATGTACGCCGTCACGCTCAATTTCCAGATTCTCCTCCCGCAGCTCGTCGCGGTGCCGCGGTACATCTACTCAATCATCATCACGGCTATCGTCATCCCTGTGTCGATCCGTGCGGCGGATGATTTCTTCGTGAGTCTGGAGAACTTCATCGCGCTCATTGCGTACTGGTCTGCATCATTTGTGGCCGTCATTGTGATCGAGCATGTCGTATTCCGAAAGCGGGACTATGCGAGCTATGACCATGACGCCTGGAACGATGCGAGCAGGTTGCCGTGGGGTGTGGCGGCTATCGCATCCGGCGTGCTTAGTTTTGGGCTGGTGGTGCCGAGTATGTCGCAGAACTGGTACGTCGGACCGATTGCAGAGACCACGGGAGATCTGGGTTTCGAGTTTGCGCTGGTTGTCACGGGCTTGTTGTACCTGCCTTTCAGGGCGTTGGAGAAGAAGTTTTGTGGACGGTGAGACAGCGCACTAGCGGGGAAGCTGTCCGGACGAGATGGTAGACTAGAAATATTAGACACTGGTAGAACAGTGAGAGCAGACTTCAACGTTGCTGCGTATATTGGTTATATAAACACACATTTATATTATGCATCAATACATCATATCACGATATCTCTCTTGGAACAAAATCCTCCTCACCAATGTAAAAAGCCCCCACTCCTCCACCAATGTTCCCTATAAGAGTCAGGAGGTCAGACTTCCAGCGGCTTGGTTGGGTCCCATGTCTAGTCGCCAGCATAAGTCGTCTGTTTGAGGGGACTTTTCGACTACCGAAAAAAGCTACGTTGCCAGTGATCGTCCAAAGCCAAGACGAAGAATCCCCAAACTTTTTTGACACAATTTGGGGTAGACTCCAAACCCCACATCCTATCCGGGCGTCAGTGAGGGGAAGCCGCAGCGAACCCCCGCGGATGCCGACGGAGAATGGGGGACACAAGCCCCTCAGTGATTGGGCTCAACAGCCCGCAGGCCGGGGAACCCCGCGGTTCTACGTCAAAGTGATTCCAGGGGGGGAGGGGACCGAAAAGCGAAAAAGAAAAAGGGAAAAGCTTCCCCTGTCCCCCCCAACAACACACGAAAGTGCTTCTTCTTACAGAATTCCCACACAGTACCTAGATAATCTCACGACTTTCCGTCCATCAGATCGAGCGAACACTCAGCATACCCAGCACCCCCGGTACCCCCAACCTACCCGAACCCCGATCGACTTACAATACTTCAAAACTGCCCCTATCCCAATAAACAATGGCGGCCCGAAAACCAATCATAACAACAATCGGCTCCCTAAACGTCGACATCGTCCTGTACACCCCGCGCGTGCCTCTGGGCGGCGAGACGCTGACGGCGTCGTCCTTCCACACGGGGCTGGGCGGCAAGGGCGCCAACCAGGCGGTAGCCTGCGCCAAGCTGTCCCGCGCTCGCGACTCGCTGGCCTCGGGCACGGCGGAGGTGCACATGGTCGGGGCGGTGGGCGACGACGCGTACGGCGCGACGATGCTCTCGGGCCTGGCGGGCGTGGGGATCGACACGAGCGGCGTGGCGACCGCTCCGGGGACCAAGACGGGCGTGGCCACGATCATCGTGGAGGAAGGCACCGGACAGAACCGGATCCTGCTGGCGCCCGAGGCGAACCACACGGTCCTGCCGAGCCGGTTCGCCGAGCAGCTGCCGGAGCCCAGGCCGGACCTGGTCATCATGCAGCTCGAGATCCCCATCCCGACGGTGCTGCAGGTGCTCGACACGGCGAGGCGGCTCGGTGTCGAGGTGCTCCTCAACCCGGCGCCCGCCGTCAAGCTGCCCGTCGAGTACTACCCGGCCGTCACGCACCTGGTCGTCAACGAGACCGAGGCCGCGCTGCTGACGGACTGCGAGGAGTCGGAGCTCGATACTGAGCAAGGGCTTGCGAGGGTGGCGGGGATTTTCCACGGGTACGGGACGAGGAATGTGTTGATTACGCTTGGAGGGAGGGGGGTTTACTACAGTAGTAGTAGCAGTGGTGGTGGTAGTGCGGCAGAGACGGGGAGTGTGACGGCGGGTCTGGTGCCGGCGCAGAAGGTGCAGGTCGTGGATACCACGGCCGCGGGGGATACGTTTGTCGGAGCGTATGCGCTTGCTGTCGTTGGGAAGGACTTTGAGATTAGGAAGGCGGTTGAGGTCGCGAACAGTGCAGCGGCGATTACTGTGCAGAGGAAAGGTGCGCAGGATTCGATACCATGGCTCGACGAGCTGTCCAAGTAGAAGAAGCCGTCGATCAGAGGAAAGCATGATGTAGTCATGCATGTTTGCTCGTCTGAATGAAGCATACTTGTGAGTGGATGAGGCTCGCTGCACGGCTGTTTTCGAGACACTTTTCTTGTGACGCACGTGGAACAATTGCGTATCATGCAATCTGACATGTGAGGTTTTTCTGGAAAATGACTCCAATATCTAGGCATCCACCAAGACCTGCACAACCTCAGATTCTCAAAGTAATGTCCTGTTTCTGTTCCGGGACCACTTGGACATGGGACAATCACAAAAGTACAAAAGCCTAAAGGGGCAAGTGGATTTTCTGGTTCCGTCGCATTGATTGGCTGCCTTGCAAGTCAACAGATCCTGCAGAGGCGTTCGATGAGCAGGGGATGGACTGACTTCTTGCAGATGCGCACCACGAGGTATTCCTTTAGTATCTGAAACAGAGCATAAATACAACAAATTGTATATACCAGAACTCCGCCGCTGAAATGAGACCTTTCTACAACTGATTTACATCCAAAGACAAAGCTTGCCACTTCCCGTACCACCCGCCACCCAATTATGCCGAGGGTGAAACTCCGCAACCGCTGGTACAGCCGTGATCCCCTCTCCCTCCAATTGCGCCAGCTGCTTGCCGTTGCTGTCAAAGATGTCCACAAAGCGGTTCATGTTGGCAATCGCGAACTTTTCGATGCCGTCGGCTGGGTTGATTTGCCACTGCGGCTTCAAGATTGTGACCCAGCGACCGGTCTGATTGTTGTGCCGGATTGAGTTTTCTGGCTTCATGGCATCCTCACCAATCTGGTGGCCCGCTTTCCATTTCGAGGCTTCGCTGAAGTCGTAGATCTTGACTGTGTCATCGTACGAAGATGTTGCTAGCCGGCCACCACGACTCCAGGAGGCGTGCGACACGGAGAGCCGGGACGTGTGCTCACCCAGCAGGGTGGGATGCGCGCTGTCGCCCTTGCCTTTGATCATGCCTTTGTATGCGGTCAGTCAAAGGCCCTTCTCAATAGTTATCGCAGGTAAACTTACGAGTGTCCCAAATTTTCAACGTGCGATCGAGTGAAGCTGTAGCAAGCAGATGCGGCAACAACGGGTGCACTGAGAAACCGCCAATCTTGTTGTCCGTCAAGCCCCAGATGTCCGTTGTGTCTTTGGCTCTTCGGTCGATTCTCCCCACCGATCCATCTAGTGTGGAAAACAGTATGATGTCCTTCGCCTCCGCAGAAACATCGATGCAGCTTATACCCAGGTCTGTGCCGTCGTCGTCTGGCTGCCACAACTGGCTGCTGACTTGTGTCGGCAAGTCAAGACATCTGATGGATGAGTCGTATGAGCTTGTAAAGACAGAGTTGTGATCAAACATGGGCGCCTTGATTGATGATATTGTTCTCGTGTGGAGTTCGAATGCAGCTACCTTGGGAAGCGGGATCTTGGCGTCCTCGTCGTCCTCATCATACTCGGGAGGTGGCTGCGAGGCATCGAAGATGCCCAAGGTGCCCTTTTTGTCTCCGGCCAGCACGAGCGGCTTCTCTAGTATCGGGTGGAATGTCAAAGCGTAGACCCGTTCGGGGGTGATTTTGATGTCTGCCTCGCTGTCAGTATTCCCGCTTGCCAGTTATTGGGTATAACCACTCCACTAACCATTCGGCAACCACCCTTCGTAGATGTTGAGCTCGCTCATGTCCTTACGTAAATTCGCAAGCTTCTCGTCTTTCTCCTCCTCCTTGATGTCGTCATTATTGAAGGTCCGCACGCCAGGCTGGGCGCCCTGCCGGAAGCTCGCCAGTGCATCGCTGTCGGACCACCTATTGCCGTCGACCTGCAAGGACGCTAGGTTCATATCGCCGCCGATGCGTGTCCGCTTTGGTTCTCTATCCTTGATCTCGAGTGGAATGTCCTCGACCTTGATACCCTCACTGGCATCTCCACCAGCCAGGCGTCTGCTCTGACGGGTAGGCATCACGCGGGTCTTTGGTGTCGGCTCGGCAGCAGTCCTTCGCCGTTTCGGCGCAGAGACCCTTGGTGGCGGAGCAGCTGCTCTCTTCATTTTGGCACCAATCTCCGCCGACTCCTTGAGCAGCTTGGTGTTGTTGGCGACATTAGCCTGTCGCCGGGCCTCGAACGCACTGAGTGCTGGTGCCATGGTTGCAGGTTGTGCGCGTTAGTTCAATCGAAATTGCAAATGAGTGTGAGTTATGCGTGAGGCAAGACAGGCTGCGGGTTTTCATGAACCCAAAAATGTGCCAATAGCTGCAAAAGGTGGTGTTGCGCAAAAGTTGACCATCCGGTGGGACGGATGAAATGCTGATGTCACTAACGGCCGGGCGAGACGCGTCTCTGTAGGCAGATACGCGTCGTGGATTTAGGCGGCTCCCAGCTCGCTAAAGTGCTTTCTGCAAGTGCCCGAGCGCTGCTGGGAAGGCGTCGAGAGACCCCGGCAGCGAGCCCCGCAGATGGTGCCTGGAGATACCTATCGATAAGCGAACAACATCGCAAAAGTTCGAGATCAAGCAAATGTTCGTCTCACCAGCTCTGCTGTCACCAGCATAAATCAATATCCTATACTGCGATCCATAGGCACCGCTATAATGTCGGCGACGGCTCTGCCTTTCCTGTACATGACGCGGACCATCCTCCGCGTCCCAGCAGTTCGCCCACGCACAACTGCTGTCCGCACTCTTCATACAACGACCCGCCGCCTCCGCGCCACCAGCGAAATCCCCTTTGAGCACGAGCTCGCAGCAGAAGACATCCCACTTGATCAAGACGCCTCGAACTCGCCTCCACCACCCCGCGGTACAATCACGCCTAGCGAAAGACAAGTCTTCGAACGCATCTTTGCCGACATTCGCGCCCGCGGCTTGCAACCCAGCATCCCGGATGATGCCGACGCCAAACCCGCCTCCAAGACCGCGGGCCGGTCCGCAATGCTCATCATGCAGCAGGCTGCTTTTGATGTTGGGCAGTCACGTTCTTCGGCCATTGCCGCACCGGCTCTTCTCGCTGGTGCCGCGAGAGATCGGAGCAAGGCCCTGTTGAGATTCCCGCCAGAGCTGCGGGCCGCAGCTAGTAGGGCACTTAACGCATTTGATCCGCATGAGGCTGGGGCGGCGACTGGAGCTGGCAGTAGGACTGGTGAGGATGGAGCCTCTGCGGCCGAGGAAGACGAAGGCTGGAAGAGCCCTGCGGCATCCTTCATGCGCACAGTCGAGGTCGAGGCGAAGCGAATGCCTGAGCGCCGGCGGGTCGAGCGCGCCATAATGGAGGCCAAGTCTGATCACGAGCTCTGGGCCGTATTGGAAAAAGAGGTCTTCACCTTCCCCGCAAGATTCGGCCTTGCTTCAAGTCCCGAGAATGCCGCTCATGCCGCCACTGCTCCGACCAAAGGTCGTAAAACCAAGAAACAGAGAGAAGCAGAGGAGGCAGCAGCTGCCGCACTTGCACAGGCCGAAGCTACTTCAACTGCCGAGATTTCCACCACAGACTCATCATCCTCCTCCGATTCCTCCCCAGAAGACAAGATCCTCATCGACGACGTAAACCTTGATAACGATACCCCCTCCACCCCCGCAATCCCAGCAGAACGCATGTCTCTCTACATCTACGGTCCCCTGTACCCCGCTTATCTGCTCCTCGCCCTCCGCCGTCTGGACGCAGCATTCCACCTCCCTTCTCCATACGTATTCAACCTCCTCCCTCGCATAAAAGAACTTGGCCTAGAATCATACGTCCTCGGCATATCAACCCCGTTCTACAACGAACTCCTCGACATCTACTGGCGTCGCCGCGGGGATCTTCAGGGCATGCTCGCGCTTCTCGAGGAAATGCGGCACTGCGGATTGTACTTTGACGAGCAGACGAGCAGCATCCTCTCTTCTGTGCGCAAGGAAGCGCTGGAGCTGAGCAGGGGCGCTAACCTGCCACGCGGCGCAGGAAGTGATGGGGCTAGGGCTGCGACAGGCGCCGGTGAGAAAGAGAGCAAGAGGAAGAGCGGCGATAGTAGTAGTAGTAATGGTTCTGCGGGTGGAGGAGGCTTCGCAGCCGCGGTCATGCATATGCCCGAATATGAACAGTCCGTCCGCGATCGGCTGCGGCACTGGCAGCGGGCTGTGGATATTTCGATCGCGGAGCGGAGGGGAGATTTCAGTTCCGCGCCTGTGTCTTGAGCGAATGGTGAGTATCAGCTCTAGCTCAGGAAGTAGTATTACCTGGTAAGAAAAGGCAGTAGAGACCGTGTAAGAAAAGGGAGCGAGTGACGGCCAAGCAGTCATCGCGGCGGCTGTCCAGATGTGTATGAAAACTGGTAAGATTACTGTAGAATAGCACAGAGAAGGTTTCATCGTCACATGGAATTGCACACATATTCTCAAAGAAATTCTTCGTAGCCCTCGAACATGGTTCCTGACATTGTGTACAAGTAGAAAGCCCTCGCCCACAATTTTGAATGTCGAGTAATGTTAAGCCATACATGGACAGCATTCTACATGTCAAGCAGATTGACCGAGATGTTGCGGTAGGGAAGATGCCGAATATGAAGAATCGGTCTTCTGCTACTTGTTTCCAACTCGATAGTCTATGTTGGGGTAAGGCTTATATTCGGAATACTGCCCCTGTCTAGGCTCCAGGAGCCTTCCTCGCTTAGCGAGTCATTATTGGAATTCCTTTCCATTTCTCTTCGTCTCTGTCGAGCTACTATGCACCGAGCATTCCATCCTTTGATATTGGCAAACCAGTTTTAGTTCGTTTCTCAACCGTTCGCCAATCAATTTTCCAAGTCCTACTCCAAATCCAAACGCCGCCCATGCAATGTGCTATCGAGTGTCAACTCATGCGTGTTGTTCATCCCCTGGAATCCTATAATCACAGACTCCCAAACGCCTTGCTGAATCAAAGCCGTGGCGGTAATGACACGGCATCAAACGATCTAACAGAAAACCAAAAGGAAGCGAAACAAGTAACTGAACCTCAATCGCTGAGTGAAGAACAGTGAGCTGCAAGTATCGCATGTTAATACACTTTGACAAATTTAACCGTATGAGCGGCTGTAGCACGAGTCTACTTCGTGGTAGCCAGCCCATCCTGACCGATGATGTCTTTGAGTTGCTGAAGCTTGACTGGTTTCGTCAAGAACAAATCGATGCCGCTGGCGAATGCATCCTTCTGCATATCTTCGGAAACAAGACCGGTCAGGGCAATGATCTTTGCTGGTGGCAACTTTTGCTCCCGCTCGAACACTCGGATACGACGCGTAGCTTCAAGACCATCCATTCTCGGCATGGAAATGTCTGAAATACGACATGCGTCAGTACTGGAACAAGCGCTGCGTTGCCCCGGAGAAATCCAGCTTACCCATGAAAACATAATCAAAGTGTCCTGGCGAGGACTTGTATCTTTCCAGCGCTTCTAGGCCATCCATAGCTGTGCCGTGTACTTTTTTGAGCTTTTTCAAAAAGCTACTTAAAATCTGTTCCTCATCGTAAGCAAAATTCGACTGTCGAGTATTCAGGTACCGTACCTGGACGTTGATCTTGTTGTCATCGACCACAAGAAATTTCTTCTCCTCCCGTTTGGATTCCATGACAGGTGACTCCGATTCAGCTGGGAAAATGTCCAACTTCTCGAGCTTATTAGCCAGCTCAGTAGTAGTCACTTCCAGTTGCGCACTGCCCACAGGTTTCGCCGGTGGGGGCGTGGTGGGAGTTGCGGCTGTCGCAGATGTTGCGGCGTCAGAGTGGGCCGATGGCGAGGGCGAGTCATCTGGTAGGGCTGTAAATGGTGGTGACATAGTGTCAGGCACACTCGTAGAATCTGCTGGTATTTGAATGTGAGGCATCATGGTGGTAGTCGCCTCTTGCACGGAGTCCACCGTCAATAGATCTTGTTCAGACACGGCCTTGAGTGCGTCAGCATTCTGCTGAAATTGTCTGATGCTGGAAGTCAAGGCTTGCGCCAATTTCCTTGGACCGATGCTACGATTGGTTAGTATGGTCTGTTTACACCCATGCGATGGAGGACACGAAGCTTACGGTTGACTTATGAAGTGGAGATTGGCTGCCAGCCTTTTGTTGTTGTTCGAAAGATCATGCGCAGTAATCGAGCTGTGGCAGACGATCACAACAGGGCACCCCATGTGCCCTCGCAATTGTAGCCTCTCGATTTTCCCAAGACATGATTCATCTGCAATCAGCACACCCAGTGGCGACTCTGCTTCCCAATCTGGGGCATTGGACATAGTCATCCCAAACCAGTCTCGACACAGTCGAGCTAGCAAAGTCCACTCGTCCATTCGCCGCGAAGCGAGGAAATGTGTGTGGAGCACATTATCAAAACCCATCAGATGAACACTTTGGCTCCTCAGTATGTCCAAGCTGGACGAAAAGGGACTGTTCGTTGGAGTTGGCTCAGCTGCATAAGCTAGTGGGATGGTGACCACAGTCTTTGTTCCGAGTCCCGGCTGGCTGAGTACTGTAATGTGACCCAGCAGCATATTGACAATTTGTTTGACCACATTAAGCCCAAGACCTGCCCCAGGCGACAGCTTATCTTCTTGAGAGAATGGTTTAAAGAGCTGGTGCTGCAAAAAGTCTTCGGATATGCCGCGACCAGAGTCGATGATAGTAAGAACAATATCAGCACCTCGCTTCGTCTTCGAGGAGGCCTCTTGCTTGAGACTGACGAAGATGAAACCGTCATCGGTAAACTTGAGTGAATTACCGAGCAAATTCATGACGATGCGGCGCATCGCTCCAGGGTATGCAAGCATGTGCCACGAATGCCCGTGGTCAATGTCGAGGTAAACAGATACCTGGTCATTGTCGCCAGCCTTGCCTGCTAAATGAAGATGTGCAGAGTATTCTACTGTGATGGGGTTCTGCGTAACAGGTCCGATTGACCCATGCGACTGCTGCTTCGAAAGATCCGCGTGGACAATTTTCTGGAAGTTGTGGCCCGTGAACACGCTTTCGACTACTTCTTCGACGATCAGGTCAACGTCAACAGCCGCGAGATGGTGGCTCTTGGTATCGAGAAAGCCAAGGTTTGCGGATTTTCTTGTCGCGGAGGCGGATTGATCAGGTAGGCCCCGGATAGAAGACATCTTGCTGTAATCGAGGAGGTGATCTATCACATCCAGTAGGGTACGGCCGCTAGTTTCGGCCATGCGTACCATGTCCTTCTGAAAAGCTGACATACGCGTATCGTGCAACAACTCGCATGCCCCAAGTAAGCCATGCAGCGGACTCCGGAGCTCATGACTCAGACTGCCGAGCGCGTCTGACTTGGCCTTTTCACTGAAAATGGTTTCCACCTGGATAAGCTCAGTTTGAATCGCCTTGCCGAAAGTCCTGAGGAATCCAAGCTCTACCTCTGATGTGAATATCCTCGAAGAAGATGTGGTGTAGACAAAGCCGCCGGCATACCACCGTTCTCGTGACGCGTCCCAAACGGGGAGAATGGCCAGACTGCGGATACCGGGGAAGGTTTGCAACAGTAGGTTGGCCTGCATAAGCCAACTCCCGCGTGATCGTGCCCGCGATCTGGTGCTATTACCCGATGTTTCTGAGGTCTTCTTTATTTTCACATGGCTAGGTACTGAATCGTCCTCAGAAGATGAGCTATCGCTTGGCATCACAATGCCATCCGAGTCAAAGTTCATGATGTGCCCCTTGGGAAAACGGCGCAGTAAAGATCGCAAGAATTTCTCTTTCACGAAAGAGTATCCAGGGTCAGGGTTGTCGTTCTTCAGACTGGAGCGCTCGTGTGTTGAAAACCCCAGAACGCTACAGAACGGACTGCCATATGTACGCTCGCCGCTGATTGATGAATTTGCCATTGCCTCGTCGCCGCTCGATGCGGATGACAATGATTCGAATGGAGCCTCCGCGGCAACGCCATTGAAATCAATAAGGCCGCCGAAAGAGCGAATACTGGCGTCCAGAAACACGACACCATCGACATCGATTGACTCGCGAATAATGTTGGCTGCCCTGGCAAATACATGCTTGACCTCGGAAAAGTGTGAAGGCCCTTGCGCATCGGTCATGTTCGTGGGGGGTGCCAACGTGGCCGGGTTTTGGTGTAGTAGAGAATCAGAAGTGCTGCGCACCAAAGCAGGATCGACAGGCCGCAGAGGCTTATCAGCCATGTTCAGCAGACATTCGGTCGTAGCTCGAGCGTCATTACTCTGACAAGGTTGACCAAGATGGGCGATTTCGTGCTCCTCGAGCTGGCATTTGAGATCATCCTGTCGCACATACAGCGCACCGCCCTCTTCCGAGTCTGAAATGTCTGGCATAATCTGGATAGATGGACGTTGGAGTTGTTTGCCGTCCAGGCCAAGTATCTTTTCATCGCCGTCGACGAAACTGCCAAGACCACGCACCATCTTCTCGTGGCGCGAGGCAGCATCACGAACTCGCCTTGCCTCAAGGTAAGACATGATGGTCCGGGACAGGTCTCGAAGATATTGCGAAGAAGCTTCGTCTAAACCATCGTGCGGTCTCTCATCGAAAACACAGAGTACTCCTATGTTGATTCCTTTGTGCGATCGTATGGGAACACCAGCGTAGAACCTGTTGAAGGGCGCATTATGGATGTAGTGGCGGTCATTGAATCGGTCGTCCTGGGCAAGATCCGGCACAACGGAGACGGGTAAGGTCTCGCCTTGGGGAGCAACCAGAACGTGTTCGCAGATGCCATGTGACCTAGGTATTCCTGTACCACACAGCCAAAGATCGGAGTGGATGACGCTAGGCGCAAGAGGGACTGACTGAGTGGCTTCGGCGATGATGTACTGGAAGTTGCGGTCGTACAACGAGATCAAGGAGCGCTTGCAGTCGAGGCGGAAAGCGGCCAATTGGGCGAAGGAGGTGAGGCCACTGTCGGCAGCAGTGGACAGCACGGGTGGCAGTGGGGATGATGCTCTGAGTCTGGCTTCGATCTCCGGGTTCGTGTGCTTTGCACCTTGGACGTTGATAATGGACCTCGAGACATGCTCGCCATCATACCTAGAGAGCGACACGAGTTGTGGTCAGAACAAACTCAGGACCTCGGTTACTCTCACCAATGCTCTCCAAAAGTCACAGGCGGCGGTGCTTGAGCTACTCACTTGAGGACTTCACGCTCACGTACGGCCTCGCGAGAGGTGCTCATTGTCGTGTCCAAAGGCTGTGAAGGGCCCAGCTACTACCTCTGTTGTGCCAGCAGAGCTTTGGCGTCGCAGGTCGTGTGCTGAATCATGGATCACGATGGCTTGGCTAGTGGTGCGACAGGGACAGATGCTGGGAGGAAGAGCAGCCACGAGAAGGCTTGGCCGCGGGTTCAGGCAGAGCCAGGGAAAAGAAAAGCCAAAAAAGAATTCCCCGAGGCAGGAGGCATTTGGAGACGGAGACGGGTGGAAGAGGGCAGAAGGAACCTGAGCGGCTGTCGCTAGAAGCGGATGTCACGGCCGTGGGATGAGATCCACGCGGTCCGTGGCCGGGCACACTTACTTTAGCTGGACAACGGGAGCCGCGTGGCGGATGAGCCGCTAGCACAAGCGGCCCTGCAGCCGCACTCGATGTGCTAAATCCTTGCAATGAGAACGTCTTCGGAGGTCATTACCAATGCCTGTCTGACTACTGCATTCAAAGCGAGCCTGGCCAGCTTCTCAGTGGCTGGTTTCCCAGCGGCATTGGCGCCGCTTGGCCAAGTGCTTCCCACGGGCACGCCTGCTCAGGTCCCCTGAAGAAGCCAGGCACACAGCACGAACCGTCCTGCGCATCTCTGTTATTTTTGCCTAGCCACATATACTGACCGTCGCGCTTGAGATCATGTGGTCTTACAGCCCAACAGCGTCGGCACCGGCACATCTATCAAAGTGGTGACTCGTGATTGTGCTACGGCAGACAAGCTGTCCCCAGACTCGCCCACGCAGCCCCAACCGCACAACCTGTCACCAACTCAACATACCGTGGGGTGCGCGTACAGAAAACAGGGTCGCACGAACCGGTTCGTCATGGCAGGATCGTGGCGCCTGCGGCTGTGTGCTACACTGCAGAACTTGTGCCTCCGCCTCCGGGCCTTGCAGGCTGGTGCTAGGCTCCAAAGTATTACAGGGTCCTGAAGGGCTTCTGATACGTGGGCTGTACTTGTGGCAAAGAAAGGATGTATGTGATCGATCGTGAAGTCCATATGCTGACACAAGGGGGCAGGAGGGGGGAGCTGGAGATGTGTGCGTGTGGAAGCTTGCAAGACGAGTCCATGCTGGAGTTGTTTGTGAGACTATTGAGGCGAATAACCCCGGCTGTATCCAGATCCCAGAGGTGGTCGCAGAGGCAGCCGACAGGGGCCGAAACGGAGGAAATGGTCCATGGCAAGGCCTAGGCCTTTGAGAAGACTGGGCTGGCAGGGTTTGGCGAGATAGAGTGGTGGAGAGGTGCTGGAGAACCGGCAGGATGGACAGTCAGGGCGACGGCCAGGGGCTCCCTTGCTTGCTGCGAAACTCTAAAAGTCGGAGCCGGAGCTGGCTGTCAAGGGCTGTCACCGATCGCCCACGGCTGCTGCCGATCGCCAGTAGAGCCGCAAGCGCAGAGTGATCGTGCTGTGGGTGACGACATCGGGGGATGGCCCATGGCACCCGAGGCACACCCCTCGGCGCTGGCGATGGCTACTGGGCATGCCTGCCGATGCCTGCCATGTGCTGCAGGGACGATCTCACGGTCCAGACCGAGTCTGAAGCAGGGACAACGGTCGCAGCTGGGAGGGTGACGAGGCTCCGTTGCTCTGCGCTGTACTCTGTGCTGTACCATGGACTTAGGTACGTGCCGTTGTAGACGTCGATATCGGGAGGTGATCGCGGGCGGGCTACAGCGGTCGAGGGTGTTCTGTTGGAGGACTTTGACGACTGGACGCGACGCAAACACTTGTTCTTTGTTCGTCCTCGGGGATCTGGCAGCCTCAGGCCATCGACGCTGGACCGTGCGTGATACACGATCGATGACGGGCACTGTGAGACCCGCGCGGGGGCACGCGCCTTGAGATGGCCCAGGTGCCGACGCTGAGGCAGCACAGGCGCGCTGGGACGGACATCTTGCCTGACAACCCCAGATCGACACCACTGACACTTCCTTGCCCACACCCACTTGCATCTTATCTCAGATTGTCTTGCTCCGTATCTGCCGTGATCTTTCAGCCTAATGTTTCTTGGCATAATGCTATTTGCATGCCGCGCTTCAGCTTCCCAGCCAACTGTCCAACCAATGCCAAACTGGACCGGCACTATGGCATCTGAATCCGCGACTGCCTGGTATAACCCGACACCCACTGCAGTCCGATCGGCACCGAGACGTCATTGCAGAATAGTTTCCGCAGCTGCAGCCAGGTCCTAATTAGCGTCCTCGCCCAACTGCCGTCGCAGCCGTCGGCTCCGGATCGTATGCTTGTCCCATACTACTGCGCGAAGTAGACAACGTCAAGCCGCGAAGCTATTTGCGGTGATCACAGCAAGGCTGAGATGACGTCATTCAGGTCGCGCTCAACCAGAGCTCGTCGGTCACAGCCTACAACAACACTCTGCAGCAACAACTCGCAACTCTACCAGCGATTGATCGTTTTACCTGAGTACCCATACTCGATGGTGGCTTCCGTCTGAATTCTGCTAAACAACCCGAACGCCAAATACTGCTCCTCGCAAGTCTAACCCGAATCCGACCGGCAACATGCGGTTTTTGGCTCGCACTAACTCGGACTAAATGACTGGCCCCATTTTCGTCCGCTCAACCTGACAATGAAATTCCTTTCCGCCATGATCTTATTGCCGGGCTGAGGGCAGCGACAATCGTGACATTGGTTTGGACTTCGAAATTGATCGATGCTGTCACCCTAAACAGAAGTTGCAAGTTCGTATCGGACATCTCTGTCGCGCATGTCGGGCAACTCCAGCGGAGACCTCGATCCGTCCTTGGTGTCCTTGGAGTGGATGACTTTGGCTACAGTGGCCTTGGCCTGCACCGGGTGCAAAGCATCGGAAGCAAATTCTGCGTCTTAATCGAGCATGTTGATTAAATCAAGACCGGACATTGAGTGGTTGCTTCATGGTCGTGAGTGTACGTTCGTGTCGACATAAAGGATTAGATTGCAAAGGGCCGAGTCAACGCGAATCGATCTTGGTATCTAGCATAAGTCTAATCGGATTGGTTTCATGCAAACTACGGGCGATAAGAGAAAATTTGGTCAATGGAAAAGAAAAAAAGAGCCCTGGAGTACATCACGGCTAGTGTTCGATATGGTGTCAATGGCTAATTCCGAAAATTCGGAAGAACCTTCGGAAATGCGGACAACATACATGCTTCTGGCTTAACCTCCGCAGATTGGCCCTGCTACTAAGAAACAAACACGCCCCTTAAGCCAACCCCAAGGCCCTGTACGGACTCTTCAGTACTAGTGATCAAAAAGAAAACGCCCGAACTGAGCAGCAGTCCCTCCAAGAAGTCTTCCCCTAAAAGCTGCGCGACAACCCCCCCCCCGGGGAGATATCTAAACCCAGAACCACGTCCATGACAAGCCTTGTACCAATGTAATCAGCACTGTAGTTCTGAGATGATAACCTCGAGCACATCCCGACTTCCCCTCCTCGCCACACCCAGGATCTGCGTCCACGCCTCGGAGTCATCGAGGTATCGCATCTCCAGGGGCTCAATGACCTACACCACTCGCTCTATGCCTCTATGCCTCTTGCAGTCTTGCTGCCGCCGGCCTCCCCGCCCAGCAGCTCCGTTTTGTTGTCCGGCCTCGACGGCACCAGAAGTAGTAGCAGCAGCGGAAGCCATGATGCCCGCCATTTGTGGCAGAGGGGGCGGCAGCACGATGTGCCACCGGATCTTGACCGATGTGATCTGCGTGGAGTACTTGATCTCTGGGAAGAGCTCGCGGGCGGCGCGGACGAGGACATAGCGTAGGCGGGACACGTTTGACATTGCGTTTGCCTGTGCTTGCTGTGTTAGTCCTGTTCTTGCACGGCTGGGTCTCGGTGTTTCCTTTGGTGCGTGTTTGTGTTTGGGAGTAGTGTTGAAGGCCTTTTTGTGAGGTACAGGACAGTGATTGTAGGCTGAGGGGGACTTTGGGCGATGGGTGACAGCTGGCTGACGTTGGGCTCATGGGTGAGATTGAGGATCTTTGCTCGGGAACTGGAATTTTGAGCCAGATGGAATGACGCAAGAATGTAAATGTCCCTGTGGGCGTCGGATTGATTGCAGGAGGTGATGCTGACATGATCCCTGTACACTATGATTCAGATATCAGTTTGTGTCTGGTTTGGCACTGAACAAGTTGCAAAAGAGGCATGTCGGTAGTTTGGCAGTATCTCGCAAACTTCTCAGTGTTTCCTGATTCAGTGATGGTTGAGCCACGTGTTTGGAACCGTTGAAAAACAGAGGTCCTCGTTGCGATTAGCTTTCTGCGGCTAGTTCCGCCCGCAACAATGTCAGAGTCACAACAGCTCTTCACAACGCAATTCATAATGATCATTATGTCTTTGCATTATATGATTTCAGATTTCTCGGCATTGACGTCTGACTTTGAGCGGGCTGTGATGCCTTGGTGGTGGCCAGCTACTTAAAGGTTGGCACTACGATCTCCGCCATTGTTGAGGCTTTCCTTAACCCCAGGACATAGTGTCGAGGCACACGCAATCTACGCTGTAAATATTGTCCCCCAAACCAGCACCAGATATTCCTGAATCCTAGAAAGCCAGGATGAAGCTTGCTCGTCATGCTACTTTGGCTTGGCGTTTTTGATGCTGTACCCGACCTCGAGAATATCTTTTGTACCTCTTTGCACGCTTCCCATGATCTGACGCATGGCGAACTCGCTAGCGAGAGGCGAGGGGCGGATCTCCGTTGTCCCTATCGTGTCCCAATTCATCGTCACAGTACTGATGGTAACGTCAGACTTGGAAGGGAAAACGCCTGTGCGGCGTTTCCAGGCATCGTCTGCGCAGGCCTCCTGCAGCGTGTCCTCGAGGTTGCATCTAAAAGTTCCGTCGGGCTGGAATATGGTTGTATCAGTGATCTGTTCGTCCCATGTGATTCACAGTAGTCCTGGGTCGGGCCGGCTGGGCATACGTTTCTGGAACTGTCGACTTGAATCATCTTGTAGTTCATCCCTGAAATTGGATGTCCGTTGCGCACTGGACAGACCCCCACGAACATATAAACATAAGCCGACGTCATAATGCTTGATGGTAAGCTATCGCAGTCCGTTTAGTCGGATGGTTGTGTCGATTGGTGGCTGTGGTGCAAGTACAGAAGGTGAACAGAGAGTGAAGTTTTCAAGTAATGTTCATCATGCGCATCTGGAAGTATATGAAGTGGTTTGACATTACTGCATAGCACAAAGGAATACCTGAGTAGGTAATGCCGGACAAACATCATCATCCATGCTGGGTGTTTGCAGACTACATGCGCTGGAACAAAGCTTGCGCCGTTCATCTTCGATCCTCCACACGCGAAGCACACAACTTTTCGAGAGCCTGAGCTTGGGAAAACTATCCGGACCCAGGGTCTCAAGGCTTAAAATACCCTCCGCTATAGTTCACCCATAGAATAGGGGTGGCTCAGTACAAGCTTCCCCCAATGTGGTACCTGACTTTCAGCACATCTCGAGTGCCTCTCCGAGCGCTACCAACGACCTGATCCATCCAGAACTCATTATCGCAATCCCCGAACTCCGTCTTGACCACCGTCGTATCAGCCTCCCAGCATTTGTCCCAATGAATCGCGAGGTAGTCGATCTTGATCTCCTGGGGTTCATACATGCGGTCAATGCTTCCATAAATGTGATCGATACATGCAGCTTCTAGCGTTTGCGCAAGATTTGTGACATATTGGCCTGCTGCCTACGCGACTATTAGCATCTTTTCGAAAGTCTTGTGTGCAGCCATACTTGGAAAGCGGCGTGACCAAGGCGATGTACTCACGTCCATTGAGCAGTCCAATTTGAGCATTCTCGCGATCTGCCAGGTCTTGCACTTTACCAAGTCCAGGGACTCGAGCTTGACAAAAATGTAGATGTAATCTGGCATCGTTCTGGGTTGGCAGGGCTGTGACTGCTGCTTAGTGGGGAGTTTGGCTCGCTCGATGCTATTTTGATTGTGTTACTGGTGCACAATTGAGAAGCACGTAGTGGCAGGAGGGCAGCTGTAGTTGGAACAAGTGGGTGGAGGGGTGAACTGTTGAGAAATAGTGCGCGCTACAGTTGAAAACGCAGTGAGTGTCATTCTCTGCGTGGGTACATGACTGCAGCCGCGTCTGGATCTTGATCGATACGGATAGTTGCCTGACCGCAGAAATCGACAGCATCTCCCAGACCGAGCACATAACCACCCGTGGTGTCATTGCAGTGTCATTTGCGGAGTCATCACGCGTGCTGCCACCTCAAGTGACCAGTAACCTTTCATTTGTCCCGCATACTGATTGCTCTATTTCCCCACTTCTATCGGCATGCTTATTGTGACTATTAGCCTAGCCGAGGATGTATACATGAGTCTTCGCCATCATGGTTGGTGGTGCTGGTCAAAAGAAGTAGTAAGGCGTTGTCGTCATTGTGCTTAGTAGTGGTAGTAGTCCTACTGGATGTGGAGGATTTGTGTAACGCAGATCCTCAATTAAAATAGCCTGGCCTGTTGCCTTGTGAGTGAAAGAAAATTGAGGTGATGCTTTCCTTGAACAAGGGACACCTTGGCCTAGGAGAGACAGGTGTTGCTTAGACTTGTTCTCCGTCGACTACACATTCGTGGATATCCCGACTCTCCTCTGTCGCCCAAGGCAAAAGAAATTGGGGGCCTGCTGCAATCCTCCAAAGCAGTCTAACCAGGCATTCAGTCGGCCAGGTTGCGCCATGAGGTGCTGTGGGTTGACTACTCAACGCACTCAGGCTCATCCGCCTCCTTGAACACAACCTCCAGGCTGTCCACAGAGCGACGCCCAGCGATTCCGCAGATTTGCTGCCAGGCCTCGTCTGGCTCAAGGTCGAGCAAGTCGAGGGGCTGGTGCCTGCTGTCTTTCTCGTCGTTCCAGAGGACCTTGGCGGACTGAACCTCAACACGACGGGTGCCGTCATAAGCGCTATTGGCATGGATTTCCATCTTCCCCCGGACCGTTGTCCTCTTTGCCAGTGTTGAGAAATGATTAGTGAAAGTAAACTTAAATTTTTCCCACGGTGACCAGCAGCACTTACCTTCTCCAGAGTGAACTGAACTATCTTGGTCTTAGTCCACCTTGAGTTTTCGAGGACGAAGCGAATTAGGATGTAGTGGCCCAACATGATAATTTTTGACTTTGTGTCTCCAATACAGTTATGTGGTGTTTGTGCTGTGCCCGTGGCGTTTGCTTTGATACTTGGTTTGTAGACGATTGTAAGGATATTTATCTCATGAACCTAGGGGAAATGCAAGAACTATATACATGTCAGGCCATTGCTCGAACAACAACAATGAGGCCGTTCTTGTAAAGTCTGTTTTGAGGCCTCAGTAGTCTTGGAGAGGAATGCCTTATTTTCTGTCGTGATTGCTGAGTACCGACAGTCCGCTACCTGCTCACGGGTCTGAGGCGCAGCCTGAACAGACGCCGGAAATCGGCCCAAGAATGGGGCAACTGCTCCTTGCGTGGCGGCATTTTCAGACCATCGACGATAAGTGACTGCAATAATTAGGCTGGAAACGTCTAGCCGTTCGCCCATGACCTGATCAAAGAACACTCAACGACAACACGCGATCAGGCACCCCCATGGTCACTTGGCGCAGTATGCCAGTTTTGATGAAGCTAGACAAGTGTTGACAGAGTACCAAAGGGCAGCAAAGGATTCCGAGATCTTAGAACTAACTCCATCGTGCCTCACAAAGACTTCTTGATTCCAGGAATATGCTGAGCTAAAGCTGCCAGTACCTGCCCCTTATCCATCTCGGCCCACGGTCCACCTCTCAGCTCCAGTTCTTGCTCTGTGGTCTCCTGCAGGCTATCTCCTTCGGTCTTGATGCCTTCAGCATTTGCCTCCAAAATCGTACTAGGCATTCGTAACCTCCATCACGCTAGGTCGCCTGCTGTCTGGTCATCATTCCCCTTCCAATCGGCCTGTGACAGCGTATCTGACCTCCAGCACATCCATCGCGCCCCTAGAAGCCCCTCCGACAATCTGATCCATGCAGATATCGTCGGGTACATGGGCGAGACTGACACTACCGAGGTCAGTCGGCCAGCGGATGTCCCAGATGATTGCGAGCGAGAATAGTGTGGCTCGAGCCATTTTCGCCTCGTTGAGGCCGGACGTATTGTAGTCCTCCAGCGCGGCTGCGGTGAGCTGCGGTCGGAGTTCGTGGAGGAACTTGCCATCGCGCTGTGGGCGAGGTTATGTTAGATCGTGCTTTTCAAGACTTGATAAATGAATATGATGGCAGGCAGGGGCTTGCGGGTGAGCGATGGGGACGAACGTCGGTCGAGACATCGATCTTAACCATCTTCTGGCGTGTCTCGATCTTTGCGTTCTTGAAGAGAACCATGATATAGATGTGCCTTGCAGGCATTTCGAAAGCTTCCGTGCTGTCGCAGATGGCTAAGCGTTGCGGAGCGAGTTGGCGATGGAGTGAGGTCCAGGTTGTTATGCTCGTGCTTCGTTTCTTGTGAGAGTATGAAGCGACGCCTGGAAAGTAGACCCGAAGCCTCAAGGTCGAGCTGTCACTAAGACATACGGACAAACATTTGTTCTATGGGTTTCTCAAATTCTTTAGGACAATATGTAACTTACACTGTTCAGGAGGCTCGTGCGTGTCGTTCTGATGGGAAGCGAAGTTGTACATGCTGCTACCCGGACAATCCGCCAGGCATCGCCTCTTGCGTTTGCGTGGGCACTGTCCGCCACAAATCCACACTTCCCACCGCCATCAGTCTCGTCATGAACGGTTTATCAGACGTTTGCAATGAGCTGTCTTTGTCAATAGCGATATTCTGTCGCTTATCTGTGTCCTCCTCTACAAATTACTACTTCACACTGCCAGCACTACCGAGGCACACCCAGACGAGTAACCTCGATCCTCGCCCACGTATCACTGTTACACTACCCCTGCATGTTCCAAAAAAACAGACAGCAAAAACCCTCACCAAGACCCATGCTTGTACAGCACCTCGATCTCCTTCATATTGTCCTGCCGATCTGCCTTGATCAAATGACTCATGGCCGCTTCGTTGCGAAGAACCATCAGTTCCTGATTTCTCTTCGCGTCCTTGTGCTTCATGTAGATCGAAAATACCCTGCAATCATCCGCGAATCGTCCGCGCCCACTGCTCCCTCTTGTAATGCTGCTGACTGCTGCCTCGATCTGGGCTCTCAGTGAGAACTCGAAATCCCCGTCATGCTGGCAGAAAACGATGAGAACACGAGATACAAGTCGGAGTTGGGATTACATTTCAGCAGCAAGGACACTTACATCTTTGCCAATACGGATCGCCATCTTCGCCTCACACTCCCTTGACGAAGTGTGGTCGTTGAGATTTACGAAAGTCACTTTGACCGACAGCTTATCTGACTTTGAGGAGGAACCGCGACGTTTCTTCTGACAAGTATCCGACATGAACCTTACTCCTGGGCTTGTCCTGTTGTACGAAGAAGAAGAGAAATATCCGCCATCGGGCGCCGAGCTGTATTGCACTCTCGCGTGGAAGGAATAATCTCGCTCATACTCTGACCGAGAAGTTCGAGGCGGGGGATAATAGTTCTCACGGGTGGGGTGGGTGAAGCACGCTGACTGAGCGATGTACTCATATCGTGAAGTACGTTCATATGAAGACCGACGTTCACGGGATGAGTGGTGAGGAACGGGATTGTAGTATGTAGGTGATGTATAGTACACTGGCTGACCGTAGCTTGGGGTCTCATAGTATGTCTGCCTTTCCTCGTACTCTGACTCGGATTCGCAGTGTCGGGTGTGGGATCGGCCTCGTGAGCCGGACTTGTGGTATGAGCTGGACCGGCGACGGGACCGAGAGCGATGGCGAGAGTGAGAGTGCTGATGAGGGGATGCGGTGGTGTAGACCATGATTGCGTGGTTTGATGCTTGAGTTGAAGAATGCTGCTGATATCGAATCGGAAGTTTGGTCGCCGCAATTAAGGATAGATATGTGGAAATGTTAGCTGCACCTCATGGGATTCTGGTCCGCACATTGCACGAGCTGGTGCAACGCAATTACCATTGCAGGCAACATGAAATTGTATTGCGAACGAATCAACGGGTGTGAAAACACAAAGCCTTGGAGGACTCCAACGGCATTTGGTTAGTCAATCGCGCCGGCTCTGATTCCGCTCTGGGTATATGTGATTTCTGTGCAAACTATGGCGCGAATCACCGATTGCACCCAATCCAACGACACTTGTCTCGGGACACAATGCAAAGAACTGCGACAGATCAGTGTCGGGTTTTCGTGCTGTAAGACCATTTTTTTTGGAGACTCACTCACAAGGATAATGACTTAAGCAGTAAAATCACTTAAATATAGGCAAACTGTACTTGAAGGACGTCTGAAGCCAGTGCTGGTGACCTTTCGAAAAATATGCCATGATCTGGGTAGACACGCATACAGTGCTAAACCTTGCGAGCAATTCCATGGCTGCTGACCGGCTCACTGCCAATTCTACATTGCTCAAAGTGGATCATCTTGGAGTTGTGACTGTGTTAGACCTGACCAAGGGAGGCGTGGGTCGATAGGTTGGTGAAATGCGATGTTGCAATCCTGAGACGGCATGGTTGCCCGAAATCATGTGTCCCATCTCCAGAGCCTAAGGGTGATAAAATGGATATACCTTGGGACTCATCACGCTCCTCAAGCATCGGCTTGTCCCCCTACTGCATTATCACAGGGATCATGGTCATCCTGTATGACAAGGCTCATTTTCAGGGAATGTGTTTCAACTCAGAGCTGTTTGGCACTGGCGCATTGCCCTTCCCTTTCAATTTTACGGACAGAAGTCTACGGACACCAAACGTTCGAATGATGCTTGTGATGCTGACCTACCCTGCGTGCAGGGACGAGAGGACTTGTCTGTGATCCTGGTTCTCACCTCACACTAGCTCTGATTTCAAGCAATAGGACGTGGCGAGGCTGTACATCAAGCTTCGAAAATCTGCGAATCTTAGCCACACAGTTGATCTCCACCAATGTCGCGGTGGCACTGCCATTAGGAAAACAGCCTTTTCCTATGAGATTCTACGCAGAAGCCAGCAGTCTGAGGACAGAGTGACGTTCGATGTACAGTACCCCACATTCCCTCGCTCCACACCTTGTTGGAGAACACAGGACCCTTGAAGTGCATGCACGTGCGGAGAACCCGGGCCCTTGGGGTCCCATGTAATCGGCTGATGTCGCATTCGCTTCTTGTGGCGTCATACGGGACCCTTCTGGAGACTTGGCTGCACAGCGATCAAGAAAGTGAGCCTTGTAACACGGAATAATTCAAATGCATGAACTGCAGCGAAGATGTCGTGGGCTGTATTCACTGCTCTCTCTCTCTATATATATATAGTACGACTCACTCGAACTCTACCGATTTGAAGCGACGATGGGATGTCGCTAAGACAACCAGAATTGCCAAGCACAACCTTTGCAGCCATGCTCTTAGTCTTTCACTCGCATTACAACTTCGCTGCCTTCCCCTTAGGCTCCGGCTTCTTCCTCATGATGGAGCTCTGCGTCATAGAAGCCACCAACTGGCCCTTATCATCCCACAATCTCCCCTCTGCATACGTCCGTCCTCCTGCCCCCGAGATCGTGCTCCGTTCCCGCAAGTACCATCCCTTGCTCATATCAATATCCGGGACCATGAATCTCAACGCGAAGTCCAACGACGAGCAAGCGCCCACATCATCAAACCACAAATGATTATGCGTCAACGGCAAGAACGACAACCCACCATCCATGAAGAACGACACCGCGCCCGCCCTGTCCCCTCTCCGCGACACCCCGCCCGCATCAGACAGGTCATGGCGACACTTGGCCCACTCGGCGCTCGTCCTCTGGCCAAGCGGCACCTCGTCCTGGGAATGCGCCTGACCCTTTAACAATCCGCTCAGGTTCTGCGCCGCGATGCCCTCGGGACAATGCCTCGTTTCGAAGAACCGCCGGTTAAGCGCAAACATCTTGCCCGCGGCCTTCTCCATCTTCCCGTTCCCGTACGTCTCCACGCCGCTGCCCAGATTCTCCCAGCGGGTATACTCCCTGCCCGGCGGTGGCGAGAACTCTCCGACAGCGCTGACGGGTTCGTCGACGTGGAAGTCGACCAGCATCTCCATCACGGTGCGGGTGGTCTTGCCATCGCTCTGCAGCTGGCGCAGCTCGACGCGCCGCGTGGCAAAGGTCTTTGTGTCGCGGGTAGGCGTGACGAGGATGGAAAGGGGCTGCAGCGTGGATGCTGGGCCGAGGTAGTGGCCTACCACGGAGTAGATGGAGTGTGTGGCAGGGACGGTGTCGTAGGCTGCGCGGGTCGCCACGCCGAGGGCGCAGCCGCCATATGCGATGGGGAGGGGGTTGCCCATTGATTGAGGGAGGAAGGTTGCGCGGTAGTGGTTGGGGGCGATCTGAGTTACGGCGACCTGCTCGAGGATTGTCTGCGCAGGGGTGGGCTTGTTGTTCGCCATTGTTGCTGTGGTGGTGGTGGTGGTGATGGTGGTGATGGGTTGGCGTGTCACTGTGGACGTGTTGCTGTGGGTGGTTGAGGTGCACGATGAAGGAAGACGTGGGAGATGCTCGCGGTCGTAGGAGATGTGAGAGAAAGAGTGTGGTTGGATCAGCTGGTTCAGCCGCCTTTGTCACGTTGTTGTTGCTGCTGAGAAAAAGCAAAGCCGTCCTACCACGACCAAAAAGGGTTCCCCTGTCTGTCGGATCTGAGATCCGGGGGGGGGGGGACCTCCATGTACGATGCTGCCAGCACGGAACCGCTCCGCAGCGGCTGAAGACCCGCTGGCAAGGTGCCGAGGCACATCGGCAGCACCTAGCCAATCACCCCCCAGACTGTATGCGGCTCATCAGATATGATATGCTTTCTGACTGCGGCATGGCCATCAGTTGATATTGCAGGGTCGCAACCTTTCCTGGTCGGGGGGCACGCGCTTATCTACAGGTTCTTGCTTGTAATCGTTGCTGGAGAGTGTGGTTGCTGGCTTCGCACTGCAAGCTAGCTGTCAACGACGGAACGATTCCGCTGTACCCTGATCTGGTAGGTATGTTTAACCTGCAAGACAGCGCACAAGTAACTCTGCTATTCGAGATCTGACATGGTTTTGCTCCTTATCAAGCACCCGATGCTTAAAGGGAAGCGTGTATACGGATGATCGCGACAGGAGTACGACAGCAGCAAAGGTCACATATTCATGACAGGCCGCGGATCCAAGATGAGATGTTGGTTACGCTTAGGGTAGGTACTCTGAAAAAAACTTCGCCCAGCAACCTTACCCCTCGTAGGGCCGAGGACGCCTTGATGAAGATTTGTTCTGCGCACGACATTGTGTCTAGAGCCCGTTGCAAGGGTATGCCTCTTCAGCACAGTTCTACAGCTTCGCCGCCTTGACACCGCTCTCAAGCTCGATATCAAACACGGTCGTGATTCTCGAGAACGTGAAATAGAAGCCCTGCAACATTCGAAAAATATTAGTCTCGTGCTCTTGGCCAGATTCACCTCGCAGAGGAAGACTTACAACAAGCGACACAACCTCAACCAGCTCTCTCTCCCCAAATACACCCTTCGCCGCCTCCCAAAGCTTCTCCCCAACGTCTTTCTTCTCGATGACATTCTCAGCCAGCGCCAACAAAACCTTCTCCTTCTCCGTGAACAACTCCTCTCCCTTCAACTGCCCCACAGCCTTGAGCACGCCTCCTTCCCCGCCCTCCCTCGCAACATCACGAATCCAGTCCCTCTGCGCGTCAGCAACACCAAATTTGCCCGAGAGCGCAGAGTGGTGCGTGTGCTCGTACACGCTGCCCAGCTTGGCCGTGGTCAGCAGGATGGCCAGCTCGCGCAGCTTGGCGTCGAGTTTGAGCGCCGTGAAGTGCGCGTTCGCCACGGCGCCCCAGTGCGGTGCCGTCGCCACGCTGTGCGACAGCACGCGCGAGACGTTGAGCGGAGGCGGGCGTGCTTTGCTGCCGGGCGCCGAGGCTGGGAGGGGAGGGTACGGGATGCGGGCCATTTTGTGTAGATTTGGTGTTATTTTGTGGTAATCTGGGGCTCAAGGCAGTAGTGGTGAGGATTGGGAAATGGGGCCTCTGGTTTGTGGTCGGGAAAATGTGGTTGCAAGCTGGGTACGTTATGCGCAATGTCGTTCTCAAAGAGCAGTAGGGCGGATGTGCCTGATTCGGCTTACAGCATGTTAAGAGTCCCGGATCGCCGGGGTGTTTCGTCTGAGAACGCCCTGGTTGAGTGGGGCTCTGCATCACTGTGCCGAGGTTTATCGTCACGACCCTTGCCATCTACGGTTGCTTATGGTTGTTTGGGCTTCTACGAGCAGATCATGGGTGGACCAATACAGATTCGTGTCTGCAATTATTAATCTACCGCATAAAGTGGTAGCCTGAATCATCGTAGGTATATTGTTAACTATGGCGCCATCTGGCAAATTTGCAGCACCATCCGCTCGCGCTATGCATTAACCTCATCGCAGGGAGAACAGCAAACTCTTAGACCAGCATGACATCCTCCTCATCCATCTCGCCCGACGGCCGACCCTCGGTCTCCGCGTCATCAATCTTGAGGAAGGGGTGTTCGAGAGCCTCGTCCGCACTGATGCGCTTGTTTGGGTCCAGGTCCATGCAGCGGTTCAAAAACTCTATCGCCTTCTTCTCATCGTCCGTCAACGCATCCCCCTTGTGCGCCTTACCGTCACTCCGACAGGTGCTCCAGAGCATGATCTTCTCAAAGGAGAAGCCCTGCGCGCCAACGCTGGGAATGTTGGTCTCAAAAACACAACCGTGAAGTGCCCCAGCTTGCTTCATACGCTTCGTGCCAAAGATGGTTGCTATCTCAATCATGGCTTCGACGTCATCAGCGCTGTTGAAGAACGGGAATCGACGGCACAGGATGGTAAGCAGGATGACTCCGGCAGACCATATGTCAATCTTCGTCGTTTGTTCTGTGCATTTGAACAGAACTTCTGGGGCACGGAAGCCACGCGTGCCGGCACGATTGGCCCGCCGTGATGGGCGTGTATCGTTCTTCGGGTATCCTGGCTGCGGTCCGACCTGCGCAGATGTAGAACTACGAACACGTTGCTTGCGTACAGCGGAGTCTTCGTGGCACAAGCAAGGCTTGGACTCAATACCTTCCCGCTCCGCGAGACCAAAGTCGACAAGAACACCCCGCCGTTTGTCTGGGTCGTAAAGGAAATTTGTCGGCTTGATGTCACGATGTATAATGGCTTGCTTATGTACCGCGGCAAGGGCGGTGAATAACGAGCGGAAGTACAGTCGCATATCGTAGACGTTCATATTTGGGTAGTACTTGCGGAAATCCTGGTGTCGAAAATATGGCAGTACCGCAAGCACCTGATCACCTTCCCGCATTGCAGTGATGAGTGGGCAGACCGCGGGCGAGTCTCGCAAGTCGTGTAACAACTCGAGCTCATTGAAGATACGGCTTGGCGAAGATGTGACGTAGATTTTCTTGACGGCGACAAATTTGGGTTTTCGGCGATCTTGTGGTTCTGTGTTGTTTGCTACTTGTCCTGATGTCCTCGGCGGTGGTGTCCACCGATTTTCTCGCGCATCAAGATCCCATTTGTTGTTGTAATAACTGTATCGAAGGTCTTCTGCCTTGTAGACTGTCGAGAAAGTACCTGTCGTGGACGAAGTGGTTAGAGTTGGGTTTCATAGCCGCCATTGACCCAATCACCACTCTCACTCACCCTCTCCTATTCGTTTGATCAACCGATAATGGCTCTTGAAGCTGGGAAAGGTCTCTTGAAGCTTTTCCATGTCGTGCTGAACCATGTTGTCGACTGGCTCGTTATCGTCTGAAGACTCTGCCTCTTCGTCATTGTCGTCCCCTGCCTGTTCATCCACCTCCTCTTCTTGGGCTTCTCCGTAATCAGCCTGCTGTCGTCGTACAGGTTGTGCTTGTGTGTTCTCGTCAAGCTCAGAAGTTTCATCATCGTCTTCGTGGATTCGAAAGGACTCCTTGGCCTGTGGCCTGCCATTTGTGACTGTTGCCATGGTGCAAATGTCAAAGTAGCGGCGGTGGACAGGACAATTGAAATCAAATCGCGATGTAGGCTGGTTGCGGGCGAGATGACTTGTTGCAAGCCCGGGGTGGTCGCTACTTGTGTGATACGGCAGCTGGGCTCGTAGATTTGGTCTTGGAATCAGTATAAGGCAGAGGCTGTTGCCGCAACAACTTGCACCCGCTGTAGAAAGTGGTCCCTTGATACAGACGAGCTTGTGTCGACGGTGTAGGGAACAGATGCTGTTCAACAAGTGGTGAGTGCGTGCTGGGTGGTGAGTGGTGAGTGCTGCGGTACAGAGCGCATTGGAAGATCGGGCTAGGGCTGGCGAAAGCCAATATTGTCCTTTGCTTTGCCCCCAACAATTAAACCATAGCCGCCCGCTTGGACGCTGCGATGCACGCCCCCAGACGCGTCGATGGTACCGCTTATCAGGCGCCTTGGTGGGGTGATAAACGCCTGCGCGTCTGATTTGCAGCACTCCAATGCAAACAAAAACAAATCGTTGCTAAGGGGAGGGTCGCAACCCTGGTTTGTGGTGGTGTGAAGTAGTGGCAGGCGCCCCTCTTTCCCCATGCCCGGCGGGCAAGCATCAACACAATAACAACACCACTACGACCTGGTCGGCCGACGCTGACGACGGCAACAGACAACACGATCGCGAAGAGGCTGACGTCGGACTAGAGCGTGCGCAAGCGTCTCCGACTTGAACTACACTGCGATCCGCCCGCCCTGGAGGACCGGCGAACCCGTTGAAGGCACACCGACACATCTACGCTGTGGTCGGCATCGACGAACCAGGCTTTGGGCCTGCAATCGCCATCATGGATTCAATCAACTTCGATATCAACGATGCGCTCAAGCACTACATGAGCGACCCAGCTGCCATAGCGACGCCCGAGGCGGATCCCGCTCTGGTAGACTGCGAGTCCGATCCAGATGCGCTGGGCAACATGGCTCTGATCAATCCAGTGCTGAACCCTCTGGTTGATGCGCTCGCAGAGAGCCCCGATGCGATCATGCGCAGCTCATGTTTCGACTCATTACAATTTCTGCTCAAGTATGTCGTACACTCAAGATCTCCAATTGCTCGCGCTATGGCTTGAGAGGGTGGAGAGCTGATGGTTACATCGCAGGTATTCTGCATTTCTTCCGGCGCATGCTGTGAGCAAGACCTTCGACCTTGTCATGAGCGGACTGGCTGCCGAAGCCGACGCGATCAACAATGACCTCGAGAGTCCCGACGAGCAAGACATCATCGCACACCACAAGACCCTTCTCGAGATTTATGGATATTTACTGCAATGGACAATCGCCTGTGTAGAGGCCAAGGCGGCGGAGAAGACAACTGCGGCGCCGGTGTCGAGAGCCAGAGGCAAGGGCGCAAAGACGAAAACAGCTGGCAAAAATGAGAACTGGGATAGCGCGGCACAGTTGCAGGCGGCTCTGGACGTCATGGCTAAGGTCCTGAAACTCAAGCTGTCCAAAATCTTTGTCACAACAAGCGAACGCGACACGTTCATCGGTTTGCTTACGAGGCCAGTATACATGGTCCTAGAGAGCGAGCAGAGGGTGAAGACCACATCGATCAGAATGCATGCGTTTAAGCTGCTGTGCATTGCAGTCAAGCACCACGGTCATGGTTATGGTGAGTTCCAAGAGTCTGCGCCTAGAGGGGACGCCACAGAACTGACATGCTCGCAGCTGCACAAATCAACATTGTGCAAAATCTCACTTATTTTGAGCACCTCTCGGAGCCGATGGCCGAGTTCCTACATATCCTTGCGGAACAGTACGACTACCCACAACTGGCAGACGAGATTCTCCGCGAATTGAGCAACAAAGAATTCAATACAAATGACACAAAAGGCCCCAAGTCGGTTTCATCCTTTATTGTCAAGCTTTCCGAGCTAGCGCCCAGGGTGGTGATCAAGCAGATGACCATGCTTGCTAAACAACTTGACAGTGAGGTATGCAAAAGCCTAGCCCACATGGAACACAATCTCAAAAACTAACCTGTGTCACAGTCGTATACGCTACGATGCGCACTTATCGAAGTCTGCGGCAACATGCTTGCGCACTTGAGCAATCAGGAGGAGCGCAGTGAGAACCACAAATCACAACTCAATGCGTTCTTCGACGTGCTTGAGGAGCGCTTCCTGGACATCAACCCATACTGCAGAAGTCGCACAATCCAGGTCTTTGTCAAGCTTTGTGACCTTGAGCAAAAGTTCCCCAAAAGGCGCCAAAAGGCGGCTGAGCTGGCTTCGCAAAGTCTCGAGGACAAGAGCAGCTACGTTCGGAGGAATGCAGTCAAGCTCCTTGGTGCGCTTGTCAAGACACACCCTTTCACTGTCCTGCATGGTGCTCAGCTCTCTCGCAAGGACTGGCAGGAGAGACTGGACAAGGTCGAATCAGAATTGGACTCGCTTCAGCCACCTGCTGGCGAAGCTGGACTTGCCGAGAAGGACCCAAATGAAACTGCCAACCTGATGGACGAGCCGACCACAATCGAGTCACCACAGAAGCCACAAGATATGTCAGAAGAGGAGAAAGCGGCTATCGTTCGCAAAGCGCAGGAGGATGCCGCTACCTCTGAGGCTATCGAGAAACTGACTCTGACCAAGCGCTACTACACGGACGCCCTCAAGTTTATCCAGGTCCTCCACGACTCGAACTCGACCGTCTGCCAGCTACTCGGCGCCAAGAACAAATCTGAAGCCATCGAGGCGATGGACTACCTTGAAATCGCCAATGCTTACAATCTTGAGGATAATATGGTTGGCATTCGCCGTATGTTGCGCTTGATCTGGACCAAGGGCAACAGTGATGAGGGCAAGGGTGTGCAGTCGCATTTGATCGACTGCTACAAGCGCTTGTTCTTCGAGGCGCCAGATCTGTTCAGTCCCAGCGACGCTGCCAGCTACATTGCTCGCAACATGATCAGTCTTACATCCGGCACTACTCCGGCAGAGTTGACCAGTCTTGAGCAGTTGTTAGCCACGATGATGAAGGGCGGCATGATCTCAGACCGAGTTGTATCCAAGCTCTGGGAGGTATACGGCTACCAGAAACGCGATATATCTCGAACTCAGAGGCGAGGCGCCATCATTGTGCTGGGCATGCTGGCTACAGCATCTCCAGAGATTGTCGTGGATGAAATGGAGACTATGCTCAAGATTGGTTTGGGCTCTCTGGGTCGGGCTGATCTGCAGCTGTCCAAATACACCTGCATAGCGCTGCGGCGCCTCAATTCCACAGGCCGTCAGGCGAAAGAGTCAAATATCAAGTTCAGCCGCCTACCAAGCGATCATGCTGTTTTGCGGAAGCTCGCAGCAATAACAGAGGTCGAGAGCGACAGCAAGGAGTGGTTCGGGGTTGCCGAGCAGGCCATCAATGCCATTTACGCGCTAGCCAAGCACCCCGACATCTTGTGCTCTGAGATCATCCGCAGGCGAACAAAGACCGTCTTTGCGAGTCAAAAATCAGTTTCCAGGCCGATGTCACGGGACACAGACATCACCACATCTACGCAAATGACGCAACAAGGCATGACGCAAACAATCGCTTTAGACAACCCCACCCAGATGATACAGGGTTTGGAAGATACTCCGGTGAAACCAAAGCAGAAGCCTGCCATCGCGTTGTCGCAGCTTCTCTTTATCGTCGGACACGTTGCCATAAAGCAGATTGTCCACCTGGAACTTTGTGAACTTGACTTCAAGCGCAGGAAACAGGAGAAGGAGAAGGAGGCTGCAGCTTCTAAGGCAGACGAGAGCAGAGCCTCCACTGGCACACGCAAGAGCAAGACCCCTGCCCCAGCCGCCGAAGAGGAGGGTGACGAGCTCGACCTCATTGGCGGTACGACCGAAGACGACTTCACTGAGGCTATGGCGCACATCCGCGAGCGTGAGCTGCTTTTTGGGCCACAATCGTTGCTGTCTAACTTTGGACCTCTTGTTGCTGAGATCTGCTCGCGCAGTGACATATACAAGGACAAGGGCCTGCAGGCTGCTGCTACGCTGGCGCTAGCTAAACTTATGTGCGTAAGCAGCGAGTACTGTGAGGCCCACCTGCCGCTTCTCATCACTATCATGGAGAGATCACCTGACCCGACTGTCCGTTCCAACGTGGTCATTGCCCTTGGCGACATGGCCGTTTGCTTCAACCACTTGATCGACGAGAACACCGACTTCCTGTACCGACGTCTGGCCGATACGGACCTATCGGTTAAGAGGACATGCCTTATGACTCTGACTTTCCTTATTCTGGCTGGGCAGGTCAAGGTCAAGGGCCAGCTTGGCGAGATGGCCAAGTGTCTCGAGGACGAGGACAAGCGTATTGCCGACCTTGCGCGCATGTTCTTCACCGAGCTGAGCACGAAGGACAATGCCGTGTACAACCACTTTGTCGACATGTTCAGCCTGCTGTCTGCAGGCGAGATGGACGAGGAGCCATTCAAGCGTATCATCAAGTTCCTGCTTGGTTTTGTGGAGAAGGTATGTTGTCATGATGCTGCCTTCAGCTGCGCGAATGCTAACGTGATTCTCCGTAGGACAAACATGCTCGGCAGCTGGCTGATAAATTGGCAGCCCGTCTGCAGCGATGTGACACGGAGCGCCAGTGGAACGACGTTGCTTTCGCGCTGGGGCAGTTACAGCACAAGAACGAGGAGATTGCCAAAGTGCTTGGCGAGGGCTTCAAAGTTGTGCAGGCACCGGCTTGAGCGGGCGCATCGAAAAGATGACGCGGTGGGCGTCGAGGCAGTGACGAGTGATGAGACCAGGAAATCATTGTATATAGTGGGGCATAAGGAGGAGTTCGGGTGGCACACCACGGATGCTGGGCTTGTTTGCGATACCCGGGCCAAAGAGAAATATGTACTCTTTTGAGTCATGATGCATCCATGAGAAGTTTAAATGTGTACTTTAACTCAATGTGACTATATGGGAAAGCGCAGCATTTTTATCGATTTCGCTCCGCAACTGACACATGGCCAATAGTGGTGCTGCATATCGAGCACGGTCCTGCGAGAGCAGTGTCCAACGACCTACGGCAGTATCGCTGCTCTCCGCGTGCTGCGAGCCGGAGTTGTTTTGCCTGCTAGTATTTGCAAGGATCTAGCTTTCAGAGACGCTATCCTAACGTGATGATCACGGGCGCTCAAACATGATGTCGAAGAAGGAAGGAGGTTAACAAGGAGAAAGCTTGGAGCTAGAGAGGCCCGGATCGTGTACGTAACCGTTATGTAAAAACCGGGTGGCTATGACGGGACTCTAGTCCGGCAGTCCTTACAGCCGGTCTTTTTTTTGGTAGTCTCAAGGCTTCTTTTTTGTTTTCGGTGGCATCATGTGGTCGAACTTTGGTTCTAGATCTATTTTTGTAGTCATTTGCAGAAAACTCGGGGGGGGGGGCGAATGCCCGAAATGAAGGATCTGGGTTCGAGTACGTTTTTGCCATTCTTTGTCTTTTGTTAAGCCATATTTTGCTGCTGTTTTCCCCTTTGATTACTGTTCTGTAGAATTATATTCTAATTTCTTGGTTGCATTCTTTTGCAGCGTTGATTTTCGCCGTGGTTTGTCAGATCTACATTGAACACGAATGTAATCCAGCCGTACAAAAACGAGGTTCGCTGCCCGAACACAACATACGTCGCTGCTTATTGTGAGTGTCATGTGGTCAGCGGTCTGAAGTATGCGGGCAGCAGGGGAGGATACTTTACGGCGTACCGGAGTCTGGGGTCTGGAGCGCGGAGTGCGGTGCGGTGTGTAGTAAAAGCACGGCTCCGAAGGGGGGCGGCCGGGATTCGGAAGCGGGGAGCGGAAGCTCGGATGCAGCCCTGGTCTGACCTGGAGTTCGAGGGCTCCGTACCGAGGAAGGAAGAATGATGTCACTTGGACACAACAACAACAACAAGGACACACGGGGCCCTGGGTTACACAGAATACAAGTGATGATTTTCTTCTCTCAGGGTGAACAGGCAGAGAATGATTTAGGTGTTGCCAGAGTAGAGGAACTACACAGCTCTCAAGTAAGACAGCCTAGCGTCGCATGCATGGTTAGGAGAATGCAGATGCGAGATACCGTCTGCAAGTCGGCGCGGCGAGATAGCAAAGCGGGTCCTATCAGTGGGCGAGTCCGATGCGCCGCGCCCAGCCGCTCTCGGCCGCGTTGCTTAGCATGACCTCCAGGGCTACCTTGGAACACAGCACCAGCAAGCGAGGCCCCCGAGGTCCCGTGAGTCCCGGCCCGAGCACCCTCAAGTCGGTCTGTCAGCGTGCGTGTCTACTCTTCCATCCTCGAGGTTCAAAGTGCGGTCCCATGTGGGTGCAAGTGCCGTATCCGTGCCTGTTCTGTTGGAGGACAAGGTAGTCCCTCTCTTTGGTGTCGTGGTCTTTGTCTGTTGTTGGGGTTAGCTGTGGCGTGCTATGTACGGGACAGGAGTCGTCACCACTTACACGGGGGAGGAGGATGCGTCTACCCCCTGCTTCGGGGTGCTCGCTTATTAGTGACCTTCCCGTCCGGAAGCGAGGGTATCCGCCCCCCTGCCGTATCACTCCCCGTGCCTGGCTGACTGCCGACTACATACGGGCCGTCCTTGACGTACACGGTCCTCTGGCGGTGGATTTATTGTTGGCAATCTCGCTGATAACTCATCTACTGCCAACTGCCTTTCATTTGGTTGATTTCTCCCTCTTGAATGTTGACTGGAACTACACTTGCTCAACTGCAACTACGAGACGTCTTCATCAAGACTTCTTATAACTTTATATGTAACCTGATAACTTAACACCACCTAAAGATACTATTGTCAGACATTACTGAGAGTGAACCCGGTCCCTTCTTCACCGAGTGTTACTCTCTTTCGCCTTCAAGCATCAACATATACAGCCAGAAAACTCACATATTGTCAACATGTCTCCCTCAGCCAACACCTCCTCCACGACGCAGATCGTCCATCCTGCCTCAAAACCATCAGACGAGCAGTACATCGATCCGGATGACCTCCGCACCCTCTTCTCCCAAGCCATGTCAGCAATGTACCGCGCCGAAGTACCGCTCTACGGCGACTTGATCTCCATCGTCCAGCAGACCAACAACGCAGTCCTGGCAACCTCGTCCTCCTCAAAAATCGAAACCCTCCGTAAACATGGCAACGTCGCCGCAGAGCGTCTGGACCTGGAGCGCCACGGCGCCATCCGCCTGGGCAAGCCAGACGAACTACACACCGTCTCCCGCCTGTTCGCCATCATCGGCCTCCAGCCCGTGGGATACTACGACCTCTCCGTCGCCGGCCTGCCTATGCACGCTACCGCGTTCCGCCCTACAACCGCGCAGGCGTTGAAAAAGAACCCCTTTCGTGTATTCACGACCCTCCTCCGCCCAGAGCTCCTCGTCGACGCCGGCGCGAGGGACCTCGCCCTCTCCCTGCTCTCCCGCCGCAACATCTTCTCCCCGGCGCTCCTCCAGCTCATCAGCGCCGCCGAGTCCCCTAGCCAGTGCGGCCGGCTGACGCGCTCCCAGGCGCCCGCCTTTGTCCGCGAGGCCATGAAGACCTTCTCCTGGCGCGCGGCCGCGGTCGCGACCGAGGCCGAGTACCTGACCCTGAAATCGGAGCACCCCATACTCGCCGACATCGCGTGCTTCCAGTCCGCGCACATCAACCACCTCACCCCGCGCACGCTCGACATCGAGGTCGCTCAGGACCAGATGCTCGACGACGGGCTCGCGATCAAGGACCGCATCGAGGGCCCGCCGCGCAGGGAGTGTCCCATCCTGCTGCGGCAGACCAGCTTCCTCGCGCTGGAGGAGAAGATCAGGTTCCCCCGGGCCCTGGGGAGTATCTTGGAGAACAGAGACGACGACGAGGAGACGCTCCTCGATGACCACGGTGACGAGGAGAGGCACAAGGCGTACAAGATCGGCACGCACAAGGCGCGCTTCGGCGAGATCGAGGAGCGCGGCGCCGCGGTGACCCAGCTCGGCAGGAGGCTGTACGACAGGCTGCTCGACGAGACGGCCGCCGAGGCCGACCGCGCCATGTCCTCGGGGGACCAGAGGCGGCAGCAGCAGCACCACCGCGCCATGGACGAGGCCTCTGCGCGCGTCTTCGGGAAGAGCTACCCGGACTCGTGGGATGCGCTGAGGCGGCAGGGGCTCGTGTACTTTGACTACAAGCCCGTCGCCGAGAAGGCTGCCGCCGCCGGTGGTTGGGACGGGCGGGACGCGAGCGTCGAGTCCCTGCTCGCCGCAGGCGTGATAGAAGCTACCCCGTTGACGTATGAGGACTTCCTCCCGTTTTCGGCGGCGGGTATCTTCCAGTCGAATCTGGCGGGTGATGGAAAATCAAACTCGGTATCCCCTGCCACGTCGCCGTCGAAACAGCCCGGTCAGGTCACGCGGTCTTTCGCGGATGTAGAGGGGTTGGAAAAGGCGCTCGGTCGGAAGGTTTTGGATACGGATAAGTTGTATGCCGATGCGCAGAGGGAGAGTCTGCGGAGATGTGAGGTCGTGCTTGGGCTGCCTGAGGGGACGTTGTGAGGTGGTGTGGTTTTGGGGGGTACTAGAACTGTTTTGATGTGTCGAGGGACACAAAATATTGAATTAGTCGTGAGAAGAGCTTGTGAATGTTTGACAAGTACATTCTGGAGTTGGTTGCATTCTGAATTTATATAGCCATGAGATAAGAGACAGTACGAAATCATCAGGGTGCTCGATCCAAAGTATATAGCTTGTTGCCTAATGATCTTTCAGATGATACCGCAACAGTGGTGAAGACCACTTTCTCCGAGGATATCCATATATAACCTCAATCATCCCCTTCCCTTCCCATAATCCTCCTACTCTTCCCTATAGCCACTGCACCTGGCGCCTTTCCTCATCTTCAGCCCCTCCAAACCAGAATCCCCTTCGCATAGAGCCCCGCGATAATCCCAACTCCTCTCCCCGCATCCTCCACGGCAGTAGCACTAGAAGGATACTCCGTACCAGAGAACAGGTGCCTGACCTCCCCCGTCTCCGGGTCCCACTCGCTCACCCAGCTCGTAGCCCTGTTCGCCCCCTCCGTGTCAGCGCAGAAGCTCGCCTGCTGCGTGTTGGCCATGGCTAGCTCCAGGGGGTCGTTGCAGATATGCCGCGTCTTGGCGTAGCGCATCGAGGACACGATGTGGGGGTGCCCTGCTATCAGCAGCTTCTTTTTGTTGTTGTTGTTGTGTGCTCCTCCAGTGATGGAGAGGTTATCGGGCAAGAATGGCACGTGGATCTTCACGCCCACGTATAATAGTCTCGGGTGGATGCTCCCTCCCTTCTCCTCTTCGGCGGAGGGGGTCACAGTGTATAGATACACAGTAGCACCACTGGTGCTCGCCACTGCCAGTGTGGTGGCGTTCAGGAACTCTATCCCGTTGGCATAGGCCAATCTAGCAACTACTTTCGCATCGACCTCCCCCTCTGCCTTGCCGTCTGTCTGGTCGTGCTGGGGCAGTTTGACGTGCACCACGGTCCCAAAGGGTGCGGCGAGATACGTCTCCAGCTGGCTTAGCAGGGGATGCTCCCGGACGAGGAAGTAGTGGTCGTTTGTCACGAAGAACTCTGTGTCGCTGACAACGGCGATCGAGTTGGGTCCGCGGATCAAGGGGTGGGTGATTGTGCGGATGTGTACGGCTTTTGGCGCCGGCGGTTCTGCAACTCCCGCGTCGGGAGGGAACGACGACGAGAGAGATGTGAGGTCAAGCTTGAAGACTTCGATCGAAGGCTGGGGTGATTCTCGGCGATGGTTCGACACGAACAGAGTCCCTGATTCCTCGTGTAGACTCATACCCAAAGTGTGAAAGTCGAGCCGACCTTTGTCGAAGCCAACGAGCTCGATGCGTCTCAGGGCGGCTGCGTCGGGCGTTGAGGTGGATTTGTAGTCATATAGATATAGGTCGGCCGAAGTCACCGGCCCTGGAATGAAAATTCCCTGTGCTCCGAGTCAGTATACCTAGCATGCAGTCCCTCTCCCATTCCTCGTTCTCAATTCCATGGACCATCGTTTGGTCGTAGGACCGTGTTGTCAGGTGGGTTCGGTCGAAATTGACTTACCATGACAGTATTAAACCTCTCCCGTCCCGGATCACACCCCATCAACGCCAGCCCTTGGTCCTCCAACAGAATGACATCCTCACAGCTACGCACCCTATCGGCGAATTTGATCTCGTACCTCCCGTTTTCGCCGCCGAGGACATTGTGACGCGGTAGCGCGGAGGGAGTGTTCTGCCAGAAAAACGGGACGCATTGCATGCGGCCGTAGAACCAGGGTGCCAACAAGACGAGGAATGGTAGCTGGCGCGGTGTTATTATAAGATCTTATCGGGATTCTTTCGACAAGAGGTGGAAAAAAGAGTCCAGGGCTTCTAACAGCGAGGAAGACGAAGGGAGTGAATGAGGAAAATGAACATACCGCCAACGTGCGCGCGTTGATAAGGCTCATGATGGCCTATGTCCCCCTTTTCGGCGGGGATATTGCCTTTTCTTCTGGCGCTCAGGTGATATTCAACTGCTGAACGCCAAGTGCATGTATTCAGAGTTGCTTCAGTTGTGTTGAGCTGAGACCGCAACTCGCCGCCGTGAAATCCAGCTCTGACCAGAAACGACGCAACTCTGACTCTGCTCGACCAAACGATTCCCTAAAACTTTCGTCAAAGAGTTCGTGTCTGAGAGAGACGGGAAGTCAGCTCCAAACCCCGCGGCGGTGAGTTGCAAGCAAGAACACACAAACGGGATGTCTCACTGCACTTCAACGTGTCCCACTTTCCATGGCAGGTAGAGTACAACACTTACAGGCAACAACGAATCTCGCATGAAGATGCCCCAAACAAGCCCCAAACTCTACTCAAAGTATTCGAAGGATTCAATACTGTAGTCAGAAAGTGCCCCGGACAGACATAGATTGGGCAGGTGGCCAATGTAGGATTTTCTTCGTCTTTTCGGAGCCTCTGTGCACACAATCAATGACTTCGCGAAAGACAAAGAGCGTGGTATCCGGGGGATACAACAGAGATCAGAGATGCAGAAATGAAAAGAGCTAGGTTTCGGAGGACCAAGTAGCTTTACCCCAATTCTAGTCCGTGAACGCACGCGGAACTGGTGTAGCGTGAGACCCTGAATCTCAACAGTAAGCCCACCTCACATGTCAAACGGAGAGTGACGGACAGGTGGGGCGCGCATCAGCGCCTGGCAACATCAGCAAACACCCCCCCCCCCAAAAAAAAGACCACTTTCTCCTGCTGCATGACGTACTCGTACAGAAGTAGATATAATGTCTAGAGCTCTAGAGTCTAGAAATCGACATGTCTAGAATTGATGTCTTGCTCTAATCATGTCCAAACCCGGGTCTAACTAAACAATGCCTGCTTCAAAATACCATTAACAATATTGTATCTTGTTGTCGCAAGAGACGATGATCATAAACTCCGTGGCGCCGAAAGAGGACAGTCCACTTCAACACGCGCTCCGTCACTGTCTTCATCGACAAATCGTGACCCATGTGAGTCCTCATCGCCTTGCCAAAATCCCTATCTAGCAGTTGCTTGAGCCACATGCAACCCGCAGAGTCTCAACATGCTAGCAATGGCAAACCCACAACATGTGCTCGGATCATCCTAAGACACCAGCCTCGAACTGCCAGTACTCCTCTCCTTAGCGAGCGTAGCAGCTGGGCCAGCTGAGCGAAGCGCGCCTACACTGCCACCACTCAGGACTCGCGAGCCCAAGGCTCGACTGCCGGCGCTGCTCATGCTGGACTCCAGCAAGCCGTGCGACTGCTCAGACATGCCACCTAGCGACATCCTCTTAAGGCCAAAGTCGGTGTCAGCATCATCGCCTGCACCCACGAAGGTCCAGCTCTCCTCGTCATCCTCGTCGCCGCCAGAATGGCCGTCGACACTAGCACGGCTTCCGCCTTCGCCGCCGGCACTAGCGGCGGCTGCGTTCTTACCGGCCTTAGCCTTGATCAGGCTCGTCGAGTACTCGAGGTCGCGGTATAGAGACTGAATAGCTGTCTGAACGCCGGTTTCCTAAAAGACTGTCAGTAATGGTCTGCATCAATTGGTCACAAAGACTCCCGAACTTACCTTGCGGATGGACTCGCCCAGGACTCGGGCCTTGACAATCATGCGATCGCTATGCGTCGCCTCCCACAGAGCCCTGGAAAACGTCTTGACTCCCCATTTCTTGAGGCAGATACCGACACCAAGATCCTCCAAGCGATCGCCAAAGAAGAATTGGTCGCCGAAGAAAGGTCGGATAATGGTCGGGATACCCGCACGCAGACTAGCGCCAGTCGTGCCAGATCCGCCGTGGTGCGCAGCCGCGTCCATTTGCGCGAAAAGCCAGTCATGCGGCGCGCTTTTAATCTGGAAGATCTCAGGTGGCAGAGGAATCTCTGGGGCTGGATTCTCCTTCGCACCATCGATGCGGTCCGACCACCCCTTGGAAAGTACACATCGTACGTCGGCCTTAAGGACGGAATCAATAACTTCCTGCGTCATCTTAGCTGGGTCAGGAACAATAATCGAGCCAAAGCCAACGTAGACTAGCTTCTTCTCGTCCTTGCGTGCCTGCTCAATGAAGTTGCGGAGGTCGTCCGGCGGCTGCCAGTCGCTGCCTTCGTCCAAGAACCAGTAACCTGTCACTCGAATCCAGTCACTGTAGTCGAGTGGAGGTGCCACGACCGAAGGAGAGAAGTTGTACAAGAACGGCACCTTGTTTGGCTGCATCTTCTCCAGATTAGTGCTGGGGAGGCCAAGTAGGTTCCTGCGCCAGCGGTTGACTTGTGATGCTGTTGCTTTCCAGAAGACGTTGTCAAACATGACATACGTCACGTAGTTGTAGGCACCGCCCATTTTGTGTTCTGGCATCACAAAGGCGTGCGGATATGCGCGTGTACGTGTCCACGGCATGGTGAAGGCCCGAAAGTACGGTATGCCAAGCGCTTCAGCAATGTGAATGCCAGCCATAGCGCTCGGACTCTCGATGAGAAGATCAGAGCCCTGGCAAGCCTCCCAAGCCGACGCAAGAAGCTCGTCCAGCCACCCTCTAAATCTCGAGCTCGCCTCGCGCATGAACGCCCAAGTGAAAGTGCCGTTCTGAATACACAGCTGCATCAGCTCGCTAGGGTCGCCCCCGATTGGCGCAAACTCAATACCGTGGCCCTCAACCCAACCTTTGAATTCGGCATGTGTGGCAATCCGAGGCTTGTGGCCGTCTGCAAGCAGTGCCTTGCAGAGTGCGATATAGGGCTGCACATCACCTCTAGAGCCAATGGTGAGGCAGGTGATCTTCATCGGCTCCGCTGGTTTGAAGTTAAGGAAGGATGCCTTCGGATCATCAAAAAGAATGGTTGGGGAAGAGTCACCGAGCTCAACAGGTTGTGGCATCTTGAGTTCATGCTCGGGGTTTTGTTGAAGGCGGGCTTCGTTCAGTGCGTCGCGTTCCGCAATTGCTTCCTCAGCTTGTTCCTTCTCTTCAGGGTTGAGGAGCTCCGCATCGTGCAAGTATCTAGCTGCTTCAAGACTGTGATGCAAAGTTACAGCACAATCATCCCGGGCATCCGCCTGGTTGAACTCGAAGAAGAGCTCTTCGTGACCACGAATGACCACCACCAGACCTGAGTAGCCAAAACGAAATCCTTTCTCCTTGCCTGCTGTTTCGATGTCCTTTAGAGGAAGGATGAGCTTTGTCCGAGTTCCGGGGAGCAAGCTGCGAAAGCAGAAATTGCGTTCGCTAATATAGATCTTGCCGTACAACGGCAACACGCGATGGATGAAGCCGAAGTAAGTTGCCGTAAGTTTCTCGGTATCTGGCAGGGCGAAGTGCTTTTGAAAGCGTTCTGTAGCACCAGCGACCTGATCCTCGTCGTCGTCACTGTCCGTCTCGTCCTCGTTCTTGAGTCCAGGTTGTTCGGTGTAGTGCTTGCGACCTCCTTTCCACATGCCGGAGACCTTTTCGACGTAGCCCATTGACTCTGTGGCGAGTAGATTGCTCATCCGCTTGCTGGTCTGGTTCAAGTAGTTGGCAAACAAGCCAGCTCTCTGAAGTGGATATGTTCCCATCTTGACCAGGCTCTGTAAGGATTGGCCCTCACCGTCGGTCGAGCCTCCGGCCTTGCTGTCAGCAGTCTGGACCGCGACTGGCGCAGTCTTGGGATGAGTGAGCTTCGGGTCATTCTTCTGTCTCTGGGATGATTGGCGGGCAGGTTTCGGCTGCCCTGGTGCCGGAGATCCTGATGCAGAGCGGCGAGGCAATGTCGGGCTATGAAATACCCCACTCCCGCGTAGAATCTGGCTGCCAGAAGGCGACTCATTCGAGGACTCAATCATGCCCGAGGCGCCACTGGGGTCCTCCAAGGACTGCACATATGACTCTGACGAGGCCAATTTGTCAGTATGGTTAGACTGGTCCGCCTGACGACTTTGACTAAGTGATCTCGAGGTACTGAAACTGCGGCGCGGGGGCGGGCCGCTGTTCAGGGAAGCTTCGCGAGCTGCAGAATCGAAATCCATGCTTCTCCTACTGCTGAAATTACGAATTGCATCGAAACTTGCTCTCGAGAAGTCGCCACTAGCTCGCGGGCTGGACGGTTCTAGACCGGTGGGTGACAGTGTAGCCTTGACATGATCACGAAGCTTGGGAGACTTGAGGTCCCCTCCCCGGACGGGACTCTGTGAGCGTGATTCATGGCCGGAGGCGCGCGGCGAATGCAGTCCAGTATTGACATTGAGTTTCAAGTAATTCTTTTCGACACTAGACGCCGACGTCTCGACTGTCGCCTTCAGGGCATTGATCGCTTCTTTACCAAAACTGAAAAACGAGAAGAAGTACTGCTGGGAAGTCAGTCAATCTGTTCATTTAAGGCGATGTGGGAAAGTTGTCTTGCCTCGTCTATCGCATAAGTCTCATCGTTGTCGATAACACGGATCTTGCAGGTGTCTGCAAACTCGACCATTTGGCTGTCTTCAATGTCGAGAACGTTTTCCAAGGGGAGGGATATCTTGACGCTGTCTCCGTCATTATGAGACCTAAAGATGACCCTCTGCAAACTCTTAACCCATTCCTTTGCGCTTGGCGCGCTGTCGGCCTTGAAGTTGTAGGTCCGCTGGTGCGTGACGACTGAGAATTGGATCGATTCTTTGTCCTTGTCGGTGATGTTAGCGGATATAGCATAGCGCAAGTCGATTTGACCATCTGGAAAGTAGAGGTTGGAGGCATCACGGTAGTATGCCAGGACATCGCCCTTTAACCTAAACCAATGTCGGTGGAATTTAGGATTCCGCTTGCCGCTCTTGGATAGATAGCCAGACTTTGCAACCTCATGCTAGACGCGTTTATCAGCAAGAATGCATATTATGAGCTGTTGAGATCAAAGCTTACAGCTTTCTTTGGCAGATATGCATAGAAGCAGATATGCTTGTCGGTGATGTACATGTACCCCTGCAAAAGCACGCTCTGAAGCAGCCAGCAAGGATATTCTGTGCATAAAGGTTAGTTTTAAGTCCCCAAAGCAGGCATTTGATGAACCGTACCTTGTATCACCTCCTCAGCCTGTTCGAACTCGAATATCTCCTTCAGCTTGCGTGCCAACGCACTTGGACCATCGTCGCCTCTGCGGAAGTCGCCGGAGAGTCTCTCCAGGTCAAAGCTCGGCCTGGATGACATCTCAGCCCTGGCTTCCAACATTCGGCTCATGACTGGCGCAAGACGGTTATCGTCCCTCTCTTCTATGGGTGACGTCGTTGTCGCTAAATCCGCCTCTGGGTCGTGGACGTTCGACGAACTTGAGGTTTCGGAAGGTTGCGAACTGCGGAGCTTCGAGGACTTGCGTATAGAACGACTAGCCAGCTTGGGAAGCTGTGGTAGTGATCTCAAGAGGTTTCCAGAGACGCTTCTCCTATGATGTTTGCTGTCCTTGCCATCGCTTTTCTCTGACTCCTTGCTGTCTGTCCGCTTTGGCAGCACGATCGTGTGCGCGCCTGAGCGCATGCCAGACAACCGATGCCTCTTGCTGCCTGGTGTTCCATCTGTCTCTCCCGTGTTGTCCTCCTCGTCGCTGGATTGGCCATCGAAACGGTCGCTGAAGTCCACATTGGATCCGGCAGCCGCGATAAGCCCAAATATGCTCTGGTTCATATTCATGAACATGTTGGCGCCATGGTTCGACGGCCGCACATCCTCCTCGGCCTCGTCGTCGCCGTCGTCTCGAAATCGTTCGGGGAGCTCCATGGTGGGTTGATGTCCTTCTCGGCGGGCTTTTCGCAGTCTCTTGCTAACGCGTCGTCTAGTCAGGCTCTCCTCGTCAGGAGGAGCCGGCGGCGGTGCTGCCATGGTAGCAGTCTGGTTCGGGGATGGTTTGGTGAAGTTGGTGTGGCTCGGGCCAGCCGGGGGTGGCCAGGCGTAATGTGACCGCTTCGTGCACGACAGAAGCTGCTCATGTGCCAAAGTTTGTTGCGGGGCTGGTGCTGTGATGACCAGGCAGCACCTGAGCAGAAGGCGCTGGCAGATAGTCGGTCTTCGAGTGATCCGCTTCGGTTCGAGGGTAGAGCACCGATTCGTGAAGTGGTTGACGGTTGCACTTGTCGTCCAGTCGAGGTCGTCAGAGGCCAACAAGCTCCACGGTGGACCTTAGGGAACGGTGGACGGGTACGATCTGAGCGGGCAGGGGTTCGAGATGCCGACAAGAATAGAAACAAGGGTCTTGGTATCGGGGAGGCTCACGTAACGCACTTTGCTGTCTACGTCGCTTGTGGTTGACAATGAACAGTAGAGAATATGGGCAGCAGGATATCTTGGACAGCTATCTGAAGCGTGGGCGAGGGAGCCTAGCAGCAATGCTGGGCTGGATCGGCATGGAGACGGAGCAGCGTTAGTGAAGAAGGAGATGTCGTCGCTGGCTTGCGGACGGGACGGGTCAAAGAGGGCGGCCGACCCACGGCGCGCGACCTGTGCTGGAGTTAGCTCTAGGCTGGTGCCAGTCGCAACCGCCTTATCCTGGACCGAGATAGCGATGGTGCAGGTGAGTGACTAGATGGGCCACGCGCGCGCTCCCGCCCGCCTTCTCCTCCCACGTGCATCAAGGTGTGCTCAAGTGCTGATAGTACAGGAGCTGTCACCGCGTTTCCTGCCTGTGTCACGCACAGTCGCACAACACCCGCGCCAACACGGTCAAGCGCTTGGTGATTCCTCTATCCCCAACATCGTGGGGCCCGTGCTCCCCATGCCAGCCGTGAATGACGTGGGACGAACCTTGGGAGCCTAAAATGCTGGGCCAAGACTGCCACCCGCGCATCCCCAGATGACCAGGATAGGCAGGGGGCAGTGCTCAAGCCCACCTGCACTCGCTCGGGCGGGCGGGCGGACTCGCCCAGCTCCTATCGTGCGCCCTGCTGACTTCTGCGCGGTCATCACCTGACCGATCTTCCACGAACAAGTTCACACTCATTCTTGACCACTAACCCAACCATGTGCATGACAATGACAATTTGGATGGATGATGCTTTGGTTGCAAACCAGGTACATGCTACCCTCATCAGCTGCACGGCAGCTCTGGATGTGCACTTGAGTGAAGCTGCTGCCTCCCGCACGATCCCAGTAAGGTCTGCCACGCTTTCACATGCTTGGAATGCAGCAGACCTGTCGTGACTCCAGTTAACAAGCAACGTATGCTTCGTCAAAGGGCATCTAATCGTATGTCTCAGTGCATCCTCAATCCCGCCAATCGCCGTGCTAGTAGTGGGATTCCCCTAAGAGGAAAGTCCTCTTCAGATCCTCAGCACAGGATATCGCACTTCTCCACATATACCGCACGAACCACAGCAGAGGTTGGACAACGTGACAAAGTACATCTCCCGCATGTAACACTGTCTATTTGAGAGGCGCTTACCGTTGGGTTGTCATTTTCTGAGGCTCGTGTGACGGTTATTGACAACCACGTCGTATTTCATGATTGATCGCTGGCCAGACAGTCATGGATTACCATAGGCGCACGGCCGGATGCACGACCTAGAGGTCTTGTCGCTGTGGCTTCCGAACATCAACCGTGGATACCAGAAAAAGTCAAGTTCACAAATCAAGCAAACGGGACTGCGGTTTTGGCTTTGTTCAAATAATTTTTTGTATTCAGCAGAACTCCCATTTCGTAAGCCGATCATGCCATGCGATGCTCAAGAGGCCGGAGCCGACCCTGCGAGTTTCCTTTTGTTGTAACTCCGCGTGTAGTAGGTGGGTCGAGATGTTTTGGTGTGACGAGAGAGAGCCCGGCCCTCCGGGCAGTCTCGTCAGGTATTTCCGTGTCCCATAAAGCCCCAATTGTGATGAAAATTCCAACCGTGATTTACTTCTTTTTCACATTTACGCAACCAACTGGATGACACCACCGGCCTCAGTGATCTTCTTCTCAGCCAGCTTGCTGACCCATCTCGCCTTGACAACAATCGGGACCTCGGGGAGCTTGCCCTTGCCGAGCAGCTTGGAGTAGCCGAGGGGAAGGAGGTCGATGACGGGAACGGTGTCGGACTTGGAGCCGCTCAGGTGAGCCTCACGGGTCTCGGCGGGGACGAGAGACCAGAGCTAAGGGGAAATGTTAGCATGTTGTCAGCGGAAACAATGGTTGCGACCACAGATTCCCAGACAAGAAATGAGACAGCTTCTCCAAGAGTCTCCTCTATTTGAAACGCCATGCCGTGCGCAGGGAATCTGGTCGTTTTGCTGAACGGGTACGCGCGTGCCCTGGGGAATATCGTACCTTGTCGAGGTTGAGGACGGGCTTCCAGAAGTGGGCTTGCTGCTTGTGGAAGTACCGCATACCAACCTTACCGAAGTAACCAGGGTGGTACTTGTCCAAGTTGGTGCGGTGGTGGTGCTGACCACCGGCCATACCACGACCACCGGGATGCTTGCGGTGCTTGCCGACACGGCCCTTACCGGCCGAGACGTGGCCACGGCTAAGGGAGGAAATAGTCAGCCATTGTGCTCAAGCATGCATGTTTGTCGCCGTCGCACATGCAAATAACGTTGCATTGTCCAGTCGAGTTCCCGCGCCTGTTGTATCGAAGTGTCTGTTTATCGTTGTCGTTGGTACAAAAGTTGCGTGGTTGGTAATCGAGTCGAATCGTCGTAAACTCATCGCATGCAACCGTGCGGCATGATGAGCTCGGGAAATTGCCTCTTCCTCCTTTCCGCTCCCTTCAATGAACTCGACTCATTTTCGTGTCGTATCGATGTTCCAGATTCTAGGGTTCGTGGGCGGACAGACGCAACAGACGGCGGGCGGGTTCAACGGCGACGGTGCGACGGTGGGCTGACAGATGGGCGCAATGGTGAGAACATACTGCTTTCTCGTCTTGGAGAACCTGGTAGGCATGGTGGCGGTTAGTTGAGTAGCGGTTGTTGTGGTAGTATGGCTACACCTGTCGTGAGGACCAAGATCATCCGGGTGGGAAAAGTTCTATGGCAAGCCTGCGACACACCTGCAGCGGGTTTCGCTAAATCAATTTTTTGTGTGGTGTGTGACAGCCCTGTGGACGGTGCTGGTCAAAGCGTCAATGTACGGCCACACTTGAGGTTGTGGCTGGTGCCACTCCACTTATTCCATTACGCCTCACGCTCCACACTTGAGGACTCCGTGCACCTCCAGACCCAAAGTTCCACCTACCACAATTGAGATGCATCAGCCTGGATTGACGATTCTGCCCAACTGCTCAAGTACAAACAGGCATTAAGGTGGCGGCATGCCAACAGCATATCCACGACCTCTTAACTCACACCGTTTCTTGTCAACAAGTTTAAATTGTCTCATATTGGTGCCGGTCCTGGCTGAAATGATCAGCGTCCTCAGCTCACCCTTCCCAGTAAAGTGCATTTGCAGAAAGTTGTGCAACCAGTCTCTCGGGCTTATGTAAGCCTTGGTCTGAGAATTGCAAAGCCCTTGCCCAGACTAGACCCACCTGCGACTTCGTCGTCTAAGTCAGGGGCGTGCATTCAGATGCCAAGAAGCCAGAGGTTGTCAACCGCGTTCACCGCGTGACGCTTGGAGTGAGTACCATGATAATTTGCAGTAAAAAGCTTGTCTCAATATCAGAAGAGTTCAATGATGGAGGATTTAACCAACAAAATGCGAGACATTGATTTCCACCACCCTTACACGCCTTACGATGTCCAGAAAGAGTTCATGTCAACTGCATATAACGTGCTCAAACAAGGCGAGGGGCAAGTCGGCATCCTTGAGAGTCCGACTGGTACAGTAAGTCCTTATGACTTCTGACCTTGGCCTTGGCGAATGCTAATCACATTCAGCTCAGGGAAAATCATTGTCACTCATCTGCGCCGCTTTGACATGGCTCCGGAATCACAAACGTGATACATTTGAAGTCTCATTGGAAGACGCCGTAAATGGCTTCACCGACGAGCCAGACTGGATCATCCAGCAAATGCTCAAGAGGAAACGAGAAGAGCTCACCTCTGCGTGGTTGGAGAGGGAAGCCAGACTTGAGAGTATTCGGGCAAGAGAAAAGGCCGTCGAAGCTCGTGGCACGAAGCGAAGGAAGGTCCAGGAAGATGCCAGCGGCAACTATCCTGAGCAGACCGAAGATGACGAGTGGCTTCTAGCTGACACTGCATCTGATTCACAAGACGACGCTGTCGGAAATGGGTTCAGTAAAGAGACTCAAGCATTGATGGCGAAGCTGGGCATGGGCTCGCTCAAGCCACTACAGGACGAGGAAGCAGCAGAGGCAAATGAGATCAAAGTAAGTACATAGATGCCTTTTAGTCTGTAACTGAAAGGCGTGCTGACTTTCGCAGATATACTACACTTCAAGAACACACTCGCAACTTACACAGTTCATTGGCGAGCTGAGACGTCCAAACTTCCCGTCATCTCTACCAGAAATAGTCCGCAACCAGGACAAGGTAGATGATAGCGAGGGCATCAAGCATCTCCCTCTATCCTCGAGACAAAGGCTCTGCATAAACCCATCGGTCTCTCGTCTAGGCTCTCTCGCCGCCATAAACGACCGCTGCGCTGAGCTTCAGCAGCCCAAGTCATCGAGCAAATGCTCATTCGTCCCCAACGCAGACAACCTCAAAAACACACATCAATTCCGCGACAATGTGTTGGCCACATTGCCCGACATTGAGGACCTGTTCGCTCTCGGCAAGAAGTTCCAAGTATGTCCATACTATGCCTCCCGAACTGCTATACCAAGTGCCGAGATCATCACCCTTCCGTACCCCTTGCTGCTCCAGCAAACAGCACGAGAAGCCCTTGGAATAAAACTGGAGGGCAACGTCGTAATCATCGACGAGGCGCATAACACCATGGACGCCGTGTCTAATGTGTACGCCGCAGAGGTCAGCCTCAGCGATCTCAAGCGCACGAGGGAAATGCTTGGGGTATATTTCAAGAAGTTTGGCAAGAAGCTGAAAGGCGAGAACCGGGTCATGGTTGCGCAGCTTGCTCGAGTCGTTGATGGGCTCAGTGCATGGCTAGACGACGCACTGAAACTTAAGGTAAGTTGCGTGGCACATGGAGGCTAGAAGAGAGGGCAACGCTAACAGTTACAGGCCGACCAAGGCATCGTCGACCCGAACTCCCTCCTGAAGACTAAAGGCGCCGACCAGATCAACCTCTACCAACTTATACAATACGTGCAAAACTCAAAGCTGGCGTACAAAATAGAAGGCTACGTCGCCCAAACAGAATCCGCAGATGGGACCCCAGCCAAGTCAAGCTCGACCCCAGCCCTACACACACTCGTTTCATTCCTGATATCTCTCAACAACCCCAGCTCCGAGGGTAGGATCTTCTACCACAAAGACCCTCGCGACATCAAGTTATCCTACCTCCTGCTCTCACCGACACATGCATTCTCCTCAATCGCAAACAGCGCAAGAGCAGTGATCCTGGCAGGTGGCACCATGTCCCCTTTCGACGACTACACGGCGCACTTATTCCCCAACTTACCCACGAGCAAAGTCACCACGCTCAGCTGTGGACACGTAATCCCATCATCGAACTTGTGCGTGTGGACGTTGGCGTCCACGAAGCCGGCCTCGGACGCGAGCAGTGTGTCATTTGAGTTCAGCTTTTCGCGCAGAGGGGACAAGGGTATGATCAGAGAGCTCGGCCTGGCGATCTTGAATATCTGTACTGTAGTGCCTGACGGCGTGGTCGTCTTCTTCCCTAGCTATGGATATCTAGACGAAGTTGCAGCTGTATGGAGTTCCCGTGGAGCCGGAGAGCCCAAGTCGATCTGGGAGCGGTTGCAGGCAAAGAAAGAGGTATTCAGCGAGCCAAAAGGTGGATCGATTGATGAGGTGTTGGAGAAGTACACGGCAGCCATTCTCGGCGATGTCGGCGGAGGCGGAGCTCCTACAACGGCATCATCAGTCAAGAACGGCGCGCTGCTCCTCAGCGTAGTAGGCGGCAAAATGAGCGAGGGCATAAACTTCTCCGACCGCCTAGGACGCTGCGTCGTCATCGTCGGGCTACCGTACCCCAACATCAACTCACCAGACTGGAAGGCACGGATCGAGTACATCGAGTCGACCACCCTCAAACGCCTGACCACTCCCCCGGACCCAGCCGCGTCAACGACATCATCATCGTCGTCGTCAGCACAAGCACCAATGTCACGTACCGAAGCCCTGGCCGCCGCGAAGCAGGCCTCGCGGGACTTTTACGAGAACGCGTGCATGCGCGCCGTGAACCAGAGTATTGGCCGCGCGATCAGACACAAGGGGGACTATGCCTCAATTGTGCTCGTAGATCGACGGTACGGGACGCCGAGGATACGCGGGAAGCTGCCTGGTTGGATTCAGGGTGGATTGGTTGAGGGGAGTGAGAAGGGTGGGTTGGGGCAGATGATGGGGAAGTTGAGCGGGTTCTTTCGGGGGAAAAGAGCGTAGACTTGCCGGAGGTTAAAAGGAACCAAGGGCTTTTGCGCCATGTAGACGAGGTGGAACTAGTCATCAAGCCATTGCTGCAGCGCTTCATGTATCGACTTTACGAGTAGCTAGGTATAACCACTTACAGAATATGTGTAAGCGAGATCACTTGTGTCCAAATTTCACAGCCAGTTGGTCGTGAAGTGTGATCCGCCTGGAACTTTTGCATTATAATTACTCGCTGCTTATAGAGGGTGCTCCCGTTGTTCGTCATTTGATGTTGTGTTCTTGGGTTTCGAGACAAACATTATCTTCATAGATTGCGTTCAATAATGTATCGCATATCAATGTATTTGATATTGAACTTGGTAGAATACAAAATGGAAAAAAATCAACAAGAAATTTCAACAACCACCAGTGACCAGCGACGTCACTACAGAAGACCACGAGAAACAAGAAAATATTTCCGTCGAATTATTGCCATGAATTACTTGACCCAGAACACGCATGGGAGTAGATGTATGCTGACAAGGCTACACACCATCACCACCACCACCTCCTTCAAGTGTGGAGCCATCTCCACATCCCCTCATCCCACTCACCCAAACACACCCGGAGACGAGCTGTTGGGGGCCGTCGGAGTCCAGAAGAGGAAGGTCGGCGTTGCATCCCGATGATCGCCACCTGCGTATTCGCTCCCCCCCCCCGGCGGTTGATCCATGGCGCTGGGATCGGGGATTTTCCATATCTCGATGCTGAGTTGCCAATTGGGGAACCTGTTCTAGTTTTTTTTTATGTTTTCCGTATCAAGTCGCTGCTGCTTGGGCGTCAGAATTGATTGATTCACCACACAGGACTTGACTTTGACTACCGGAGAGTCAGTCGCGAACTTCTCGACAGTGTATTATTCCGAGACGCTCTCGGGGGCCAATCGAAGGCATTGAAAAGAATACTGGAAGCTGCCGTCCGTGTGGACGCGGTTTTAACATTCTCGAGCAGACCACGCTGCTCAGCTTACACGGATGACGTCCTCGATGCGATCCTCACGTAGCGGCAGGCGCACCAACATGTCCCTGCTCCCCTTCTTGCTGTGCTTCCTCGCATCGCCACCCGCGGCGATCGCGCAATTCCCTCCTCCGCGCGAGGGCATCACGCTGCTCCGATCAAAGTTCCATGAGAATGTGACGATTTCGTTCAAGGAGGTGCGTCCGATGGCCACCCCTCTCCTCTCCTCCAAGTACATGGGGCCGAGAGCTGCCGCGTCCCTCCCTCCATGACTGCCACATGCGAGCGAGCTCGACCTCAAAAAGTGAAGACCAGATTGCTAACATGTTTTTGTGGTGTGCGAATTTGTTCTGGACAGCCGCAAATCTGCGAGACCACGCCGGGGGTCAAGTCCTACTCGGGCTACGTCCACCTCCCGCCGGGCACGCTTGACGATGGCGAGGGCGGGGAGACGCAGAATTATCCGATCAACACGTGTGTTGTCCTGTCCTCTCGCTTTAGTCCTATTCACGCTCATTCTCAATCACTGACGCCCCCAAATAAACGCAGCTTCTTCTGGTTCTTTGAATCTCGCACATCCCCTTCCACGGCGCCCTTATCAATCTGGCTCAACGGCGGACCAGGCGGTTCCTCGATGATGGGCGCCCTCGAGGAACTAGGCCCCTGCTTCGTCTCCGAGGACTCAAAATCCACAGTCAACAACCCGTGGGCGTGGAACAACGAGGTCAACATGCTCTTTCTCGACCAGCCAGTGCAAGTAGGCTTCTCCTACGACACGCCCACAAACTTTTCCATGCGGTACTTGAGCCCGGACGAGCAGCAGGGCTGGAGCGACCCCGAGATAGTCTACGAGAGATTACCGGCGGGCATGCCGCGGGAGGAGATGCCGGAGCATGATCTGAACCGCGGCAAGGGCCTGGGGACCTTTGCGAGCCTGGACGCACGGTACACGGCGAACTCAACGACGCATGCTGCCCATGCGCTGTGGCATTTCGTGCAGACTTGGTTCTTCGAGTTCCCGCATTACAAGCCGAGCGATAACGGGATCAGTCTGTGGGCGGAGAGCTATGGTGGGCATTACGGCCCCGGGTTTATGAGCTTCTTTCAGAAGCAGAATGACAAGATTAAGAGCGGCAAGGGGGCTGAGAAGGATGCGCACTATCTGAGGTTGGACACCCTCGGCATTGTGAACGGTGCAGTGGATATGGTCAGGCAGGTTGAGAGCTTCATCAGTTTCCCACGCAGGAACACGTATGGAATTCAGATCTTCAATGAGTCGGTTTACGAGGGACTGAAGGCGGACTGGGAAGCCCCTCGGGGCTGTAGGGAGAAGGTCGCTGCGTGCGCTGATGCATTGAGAGACAGCGATCCAATCCTGGCGCAGCTGGGAGTCGTCACTGCCGATGTGGCCAGGACTGCACGCACGAAAAACATCAGTGAGATATGCAGCGAGGAGGCAATGACGTGCGCAACCAAGCCGTGGGCAATGTACAGAGCTGGTCTGCCCGCGCAGGAGTCACGGGGGTGGTACGACATCGCGCATCCAAAGTTCGACCCGTTCCCGGCGCCCACGATGCAAGGGTACTTGAAGGAGGAGGCTGTTCTGCGGGCGCTGGGGGTACCTGTGAACTTTACGGCGTCGTCGGCGGCTGTCTCCAAGGACTTTTCCGCCACAGCGGATATTATTCATGGAGGATTCCTCGAGGGCGTTGCATATCTGCTTGATTCCGGGGTCAAAGTACACATGATGTACGGTGACCGCGACTACGCGTGTAATTGGGTTGGTGGCGAGATGGCCTCGCTCGCAGTGCCGTACACGCGACAGAAGGAATTCGCAGACGCCGGGTACACCAAGTTCCTGGTTGACGATAACATGGACAAGCCGGGCCATGGATGGGCGGGGATGACGAGGCAGTTTGGGAACTTCAGCTTCACGAGGGTGTTCCAGGCTGGGCACGAGGTTCCTAGCTACCAACCTGCCGCAGCTCATGAGGTCTTCAAGAGGGCCATTTTCGGGCTGGATATCGCAACGGGCAAGAACAAGACTGGGGATGAGTATCGGACTGAGGGACCCGGGGATACCTGGGATATTGTGAGCTTGCCACCGCCGTGGCCGAAGCAGCGGTGTTATGTGCTTAAGCCGGATTCGTGTAATGCGGAGGTTTGGGCCAAGGTGCTGCGCGGGGAGGCGAGGGTTGAGAATTACTATGTTGTGGATGGGGTTGATGATGACGCGGCGATGGGAGAGGAGATTGGAGAGCTCTGAGGGTGTGTTGGGGGAAGTGAGCAAGTCGCAAGCTCTGGTGGGTCGTCGCGGGCTGTCGGGTGTTTCCCTGAGGTTGTCGTGGCTCGTAATTAGAGTAGATGTGAAGTTGGACAGCTCGATGCTGAGGGGTTGGTGGGGATCTGACGTGGTGTAACATGGACGTCTTTACACAGATGGCAGCGTCTCAGCAATTGTGAGGCTCTGGGCATGAGGCTGGACGTGAGGCTTGGCCATGAGGTAAGCCGTCGTGCGCAGTGAGGAGATGGTGGACTGACACCTGAAAGTTGGAGAACTGGGGTCGCACCTGCAGCACGAGGTACAAAAGGCGTGGGATTCCCCGCTCCTCGTGCCTGCCCGGGCGGCGGGCAGTCGGAGCACTGCAACGCACGCAGCGCCCCACTTGCGCCAGTGACGAAACACCGCGTTCAGCGTTGAGCCTCATGGCCACCGTGCATCTGTGTCAACAACACCAACGGGCCACCGCAACAAGAACTGCACGACTCAGGGCCAGATTCACCCTTTCTTACTACTGCTCCTCAGAGCAGCCGGGCCACCCGATCTGCAATTCTCGACGCCGCCGTGGCGACCCTGCGTCTCTGGTCCGTGCAGCCCACCCGCAGCTGTCTCCGCGTCTGATTGGCTGCGCTGGTCTTTAAAGCCGGCAGCTCCCCATCCCAGAAGCTCTTGTGCTCTCCTTGCGCCGCGCCCCTGGTCCACTGAGCACCTACTCTAGCAGCCAAAGCTCCCCTCCAGCCGCATCCAGAACTTCTTTATTTCAACTCGTCGCGCGTCGGAACCAATTCCTCGAAACATCTTCCCCTGCTCAGATTCCGCTCAGTCCTATTACCTCGACTCCTTGTAGAACCAAATCCACACCCGAGCATACAAGCGCGGCACCGAAACCCGAGGTTGTGGGTGTTTGTCGAGTTGCTTGCTTGGCATGGCCATGCGACAGCTTCCATTGCCCTCTCATACACTATCTCTCCATTGCGACCACGCGACCCCCTAGCTCAACTCAGCAATTGCGCAGGTAAGTACGCGCAAACAAGTCCGTGAAAAACCTATTAAAAACATGGCCGTTGCGGGCGTCTGCTTGCTTTGGCCAAAACACCTGGCGTACATCATGACGTGCACCGCTCAACCTCAAACTCCATCGGCGCGAGGCACAGCTGACCTTGCATGATCCTACCTCTAGTTATACCATCCCAACACATGCCACACTCAGTGTGAACGAACCGAAGTCTAGGATGGGCAAAACACTCAAGCTTGGAGGCGCGCTCTCCTATCCGATTACAATCACCAAAATTCTCAAGAACGTCGGCGACGACATCTCGCGAAAGGAATCCCTCCTTCAGTACAGCTACAAGTTCAAGCGCGTCATTCCCCAGGAGTATGACGAAGATCGCGTCGACATCGAGACCGGCTATGCCGAATGGGATAGCCCAGCTGAGGGACGCATTCTGAAATGGAGGGTCAAAGTGGGCGACGTCATCGAAAGCGACCAGCAGCTCATCACAATAGAAGAAGCCTGCAGCCATGAAGTCCAGTACGCGGGCTTGTGCGCCATTTGTGGCAAGGACATGAAGGAGGCCAACTATGCCACGGCGCAGCTCGACTCGGCCCGCGCCACCGTAAACATGATTCACGACAACACCCATCTCACTGTCAGCGCCGACCAGGCTATTCGAGCCGAGATGACTTTGATGAAGCGCCTGCTTCAAGACCGCAAGCTCAGCCTGGTGGTCGATCTTGATCAGACCGTCATTCATGCCTGTATTGAGCCCACCGTGGGCGAATGGCAACGCGACCCTTCGAATCCCAACTACGAAGCCGTCAAGGATGTGAGGAGCTTCCAACTGGATGACGGGCCGCGGGGGCTTACGAGCGGATGCTGGTACTATATCAAGATGCGACCAGGCTTAGCGGAATTCCTTGAGCATGTGTCAGAACTCTTTGAGCTCCACGTGTATACGATGGGCACGCGTGCGTATGCTCTCAACATCGCCAAAATTATCGATCCCACCCAAAAGTTGTTTGGCAATCGGGTAATCAGCAGAGATGAGAATGGCAGTATGGTTGCCAAGAGCCTCCAGAGATTGTTCCCCGTTAGTACGAACATGGTCGTGGTCATTGACGACCGCGCAGATGTTTGGCCCCATAACCGGTCAAACCTCATCAAGGTTACGCCGTACGACTTCTTCAAGGGCATTGGCGATATCAATTCCAGCTTTCTGCCAAAGAGAGAAGACATTGTTGCACCCACACCGCTCCCAGAGATCACACCCAAGATGCCGCCGACATTCGCACACTCCGACACCACAGAGAGCACCAAGTCTAACACTGCGGAGCATGACAAGGTCCCGGTGGTCAGCAGTGACGAGACTATCATTTTGCAGCTGCAAGCTGAAGAGCAGGAACGCACACTGGAGAGACAGCTTACAGACCGGCCGCTGTTGCACTTACAGAAACAACTCGATAAGGAAGATGAAAAAGCTGTGAAAGAGGCAGCGGCCGAACACAAAGATGAGGCGCAGTCCACTGCCAATGGCGGTGCCGAGCACCACAATGTTCATCGACACAACATCCTCCGGGACGATGACCAAGAGCTTATCCACCTGGAGAGGCACCTGACGAACTTACATCGGTCTTTCTTCGAGCAGTTCGACGCGCGGGCCACGAATCTTCGAGCTGATGACATTGCTCCCGACTTGATTCCCGATGCGGGCAAGATCTTGAACTTCCTCAAGTCTCGTGTCCTAAGAGGAACCAAAATTGTGCTCTCTGGACTTGTCCCGCTTGGAGCAGATGTCAGAAGGACAGAGATCGGGCTGCAAGCGGAGAGCTTCGGTACTGAGATTAGGACTCGCATCACAAGTGACATCACACACCTTGTCATTAGCAGCTCTCGTCCGAGGACACAGAAAGTACAACAAGCAGCGCGGATACCGTCGATCAAAATTGTCAACCAGAACTGGCTGGCCGACTGCATCGCGCAGTGGAAGAAGCTGGATGAGAGGCCTTACTTGATTGATGTGCACCCTTCCGATCGCGCAGTAGTAGCTCGTGTATCGATCGCCAGTGCCAACGGGTCCACCACGCCTCCCATCCAGCCAAAAATCCCAGGTTACCAGCCTAGCCCCCAACTTTTCGAAGACGAACAAGGCGAAGATGCGGACGACGATGACGATGATGAGGAGGATGGGGATGCCGGGTTTGACGAGGACGACCGAGTTGATGATCAGGATCTGTCTGATGTCATGCCAGCCGAGCTTGAAGACGGCGAGAAGAGTCCTGGCTCCATCAAGAAGAGTACGTGGGCTGACATGTCCAAAGAGCTCGAGGATGAGCTGGGATCGGAGCTTGACGACTCTGACCTTGAGAGTGTCGACAGGGGCTTCGATACGGACGACGACTCGAATAAGAAGCGCAAACACGATGACGAGGGCGACGAAGAGAGCCTGTTAGCGAAGAAGCAGCGCATCGCCAAGACTCGGACGACTGGGTTGCGCAATGTGCACAACGCTGGCGAGGACGATGGCGAGAGCAATGGCCTTCCAACGCCAGGCGGCACTGGAGACGATGATGAGGTCAATGCTGTCGTTGACGATGCAGAGTTCACACACAAAGAGCAACCAGTGTACGATGATGACGACGACATCGACGGCTTGGAAGCCGAACTCGAGGCCGAACTGGCTGCTACCATGGACGAGGAATAAAGTGCATTCACGGTATCCCACATGCGGCAAGCACAATGCACAAGGGGGCTTAAGAAGAGCTTTCAGCGCGAGAATTGTAGGGCAAGACATGTTTGTCAAGCCGCCGGCCTTCTCCCAGGCTCATTGCATCATCTGCTTTCTCGCGGAGTTCGGGGTCCGGCTGGGATTTGAGGCGCAGAAGACCATTTCATTGTATTTACAACCAGGAGCGGGAGCATTGTATAGCGAATCTGACATTACGCCTACATGATATCAAGTTGGCAAAACAACATTTATTTTTGACTGATGCTCGCCATAGTCCATGTTCCTTTGCACGTCGAGATGTTCCGCTTCCGCATCTGCTCCTCGTCGTGGATGTTTGAGGGAAGTGCACTTATGCACGTGACGGCAATGCTGACATAATCCATATCCATCACTGGATGTTCCAGCTTGACCCCACTTTTACAGCCCGCTGTGCAGCCACTCCCAGCTCGAGAGCTTCCCTGCCCGCACCGTAAAGCCAATGCGGACATCCAATCGCGGCGACGTCAATTGAAAGCGCCGCAGCCAGCAACCGCAACGCACCGGCAAAAGCAGCAGCAGCGATTTCGACCCTGCCGACGCAGATCGACAATATAATTCCACTACGACACGGGCCATTGCGACACCCGGCACTTCGCTTCAGAGGCGAGGGGATTGAATAAGAGGGGACAACAAAAAAGTAGGGAAAGAAAGAGCTAGGCACAGTCAAGATGCCTCAGGACATGCCCCCCATTGGGGGCTACGGGCCGGTGCAATACAAGGTGGGTTCTTTTGCGCTGATTATGGATCGTTGGAGGAGGGGAAAATGAAGAGAGGCGGGTGGTTGGGCTGAGTCTGGTCTTATCGTGGTCTCCTGGTCCTGGTCCTGGTCTCGAGCCAATCTGGAGAAAACGCCCTCGAACCGAAGCTTGGCATGCGCATCTCGAAGAACACCGATCCGACGAGTATGCAGCGACCAAAATGTACCGCGAAGAGATACGGCGAAACGTGGAAAGGATGGGAGGGATAGGAAGTTGGGCAAAGAGAGAGAGAGAGATGGTCTGGAGAGCGAGACGTGAGAAATAGCGATGCCGAGCAGCAGCGACAAACGACGACATCTTTGGAGAATTTCAGACGCCAAGGGCGCTACCGACAAAATGAGCACTATCTGAGAAATGCGGCGGATGGTGTTCATCGGAAGAGAATACCGTGAAATACCCGGCGACCAGGATGAACGAATTGGCACCAGCATCAAGGGTCTTGCGTCGCCTGATGAGCTCATTTGTGGTCGACGCCGCCAACATGTGAGGCGCCGTTCTCTGGGCTTCAAAAATTCATGACTACCGACTGGTCAAGGGCACAGGGCACTCGGCCTGTCCGCGACGAACGGACGGGTGTCGGGAAATCGGCAGCGAGGTGCTTCCAGGGTCGCTCAGGCTCTTTCACTCCCTCGGACGATATCGCGGAATGCGCTTCAGGCACTAGTGGAAGCAATTCCACGAACAGTGCAGCATCGACTCGGGGACGAGGAGGATGATCACGGACACGCCTCAACGACGGGTGCTATCAAAAGCGGCATTGCCAGGAACCAACAGGCGTTGATCGCAATATCGACTCTTCGAGCAGTCAGGCGCACTCTAGAGAAGGACCAGGATCGTGACCAGAGACCAAACTAGATAGAACACCACTGAAGGGACTCGAAAATACCTGAAATCAGCCGTGGGCGCATGATGCTAACTACCAAATTTGCGTCACAGCGTAACCTGCCCGCCCCCGGTCTCCGCCCTGGAACCTGGCTTCTCGGCGTGGGCGCCGTCTGCATCTACGGATTCTACAAGCTCGGCCAGGGCATCAGCGAGCAGAAGTATGTTTACTTCCTTCTCCACCCTCCCTCCCTCCCTCCCTGCAGCTATATACTATCTTTCGCTGCCTCCTTCTCCTTTTATCACAGCACAAAGTCATATCACAATTCCACCACCCCGTTTCACCCGCAGTCCCGTCCCGATCTAACAGCATCCAAAAACAGTGAGCTCGCCCGCGAAAAGATGTGGTCTCGCATCCACCTCATCCCGATGCTCCAGGCTGAAGAGGACCGCGACCTGGTCCGGAAACATCTCGCTGACCAGGCACGCGAGAAGGAGCTCCTCGGTGAGAACATGCGCGTTTACAACTCTGACCGGTACGTTTTTTTCTTCATTTCTTCTTCTTCGTCTCTCTTCCCCTTCCTTTTCATCAAAACCTCCTTCCTGCTCTTCACTATTCACTTTAGTAATTTCTTTCCCTATAACTTGCGGAATTTTTTAATCCTTTTTTTTTTCGGAGATGAGGAGACTGATACTTTGTGCTTTCGCGGTTGTAGATATGTCCGGCCGACGTACGCCGTCACCCCGGCGAACCAGAGCAAGTAAAAAGTGTTCGGACAATGGATACAAGCAGTTGCTGCTCGGTGACTGCACACCTAGAGCTCTAGGTCGGGCTGTCGTCAGATCTGATGCAGATCCTGTACGCTTGGCCAGTTAGTAATCCTAGGGTTTGCAATCGACACGGAATGCAAGAATGTACATATATTTTCCGGGCTGCATGAATCGTTCCCTTGAGGTGACAATGTGGTATCCGTGTATGTGTATATTATCTGGAAAGGTCCTAATTGAATGTCAGTACGTTACAAATGGTGTACGCCGTCACTTTTCGATTCTTTGCCCTCAGAGATGCCGATGGAGTTTGCGAGGTCTTTCACCCAGACTGTAAAGTCGTTGAACTAATGCTTTTTTGTTTTGTCCCCACAACGCAGCCTCGAAATATTATTATATCTCTTCCACGCTTACCACTCTGTGCTAGCGCGAATTACCGAATTGTCATGACAAGTCTAGATGTCCATCTTGAAAACAACAAAACTACTGCTCCGCATGCTAAATCACCATGAGCTATGCCTAATTTCATCAAGTCTCCCCTTGTTCAGACACGAACCATTTTGGTATCATGATCAACATGTCTAAGACGTCTTCTCCCATGCAGCCCACCAAATGCCCACGTTTGCAGCAACAACTAGATCCAACATCTTCAGGCCGTCCTCGGCAATGATGAGCTTGCCCATCTTGGCACGCTTCCCGCGGTTGCCGCCACCTGCTTTCTCTTGGCCCAAACTGAGATTCAGGCGGCCGTCCTCATCGTAAAAGTCCTCGTCCGAGTCACTCCGCCCGAACGGTCCCTGGCCGTTAGCGTGGTTCTCTATGCTCTGAACGACTTTGTTGAATTGGCTTTGTAACTGGTCACGGGCGCGTGCCGCACCGCCCTCGAGACTCTTTGACCTGTCGCGCCCATGCCGGCTGTTCAATAGCTCACTGCTAGGGAGGTTGAAACGCAACTCGCTCACGGCACGGATGTTGCGGTTCTTCCGACTGCTCGAGTTGGTAGGGCTACCGAATCCACTCATCGGCCAGCCATTTCCAGACTCGCCTTCCTCCCCATCGACGAGCGGGTTGTAGGCGCCTCCTCCGATTTGTGGGAGGATATGATTGCAGCGCAGACTGCGCCCTGCATTCCCCGTGACAAACTCGCATCGCCCTTCCCATGGACTCATGAATACGTAGCCACGCGGCCGCAAGCCCGCTCCAGGTTTCGTGATGACCGGCTTGGCGCCATCGAAGTCACTGAAAAAGGCCGTAACGGACCCTGTGCTAGCTTCCCTAGTATGCGTAGGTCGCTGGGGTTGCTGGGTTACTGCAGCTCGTGCTTCTTCAGCACTCTTGGAATCCTTGCGCTCGCGACCAAACAAGTTTCGGATATTCGATGTGAACGATGGGGTATAAGACATCATGACCTCGCGGTCGAAACCTCCTTGGTTTGAAGGGGCAGGTTGCTTTGGCGGCGGTGCGTTTAGAAAACTGGCCCCTGAGCTTGTCGGAGGACCGTCAAAGCTTGACCGAACTTCGGCAAGACTGACAGTCGGCCGACTTGGCGTACCACGGAACTTGGCATAGCCTGACGTCTCGAGATGTATGCTGATTGAAGGTGATTGTTGCACAGCGTGGCCTTCTGGGTCTAGTTGTTCTGGATCTTCCAGCTGAAAAGATGCAACCTGTCCCACGTTCCATTGTTGTCCCTGAGTCGGATCCCGCCGAATTAGGGTAAGAGAGAATGGCACAAATGGCTTCTTTGCCTTTTTATTTGGTGTGGACGGCCGACTGCCGAACTGTGGAGGAGCCAGTCTCGAGTCTGGGCTTGGCGACCTAGCGGTAGGGTAGGTCCTCGGTGGCAGCGGTGGGGCCTGCTCTTCGACTACTGGCGGATGCACCGCGTGTGGTGCTGACTGTATGGGAACAGCCGCCGCCACCGGCTTGCGGGCAACAGGCGCAATGGGAATGGGTGCATGGCTCCCGCTTGAGATGTGTGAGCGATCCGTGTGCGGTGGCGGTGGTGGTGGTTGTGACAGGTGGTTGTCTGGGTTGTATGCTTCGTACACCTTGACAGGGGCGAGTCCTGGTTGTGGGAATGGTGGTTGAACTTCGAGCTGGTCGATAATCTCTGTCCCCAAGTGGCTGGGACCTTGGGCTGGTAGTGGCTTCCGCTTTATGGGCTGGCTCTCTGAGCTTGACCTTGGTGACTGAGAGCCACTCTTGTGCTCTAGGGGGACAAGCAAGTCATCCTCGGGGCTATTGAAGTGGACGTAGTATAAGGACCTGGCGACGTCCTCGGCGGTGACATTTTTGAGCTGGGGTTTCTGTGTAGAGAGGATGATGTCTGGATGAACGTCAGTGCTGTGCTCTCGGAGCGAGACGGGGAGCGATCAGTGGGTGAAGATGAGACCGACCTCTGGACCCAGGGACACGTGAGATGTAGAGGACGACAGGGTCTTGGCGTTGGCTGACAGGTCCCGAGGGATACTGGGGCGGATTTGCAGCCAGGAGGTTGAGCGAGGCGAGAGAGCGGGCCTCAATATGCTCTGCCATGACCTGGCGGTATGGGAGCGAGTTGTGCTGGGTGTGTTGCGTTGTGTTGTGTTGGCGAGGAAGTTGGAGATGTCGAGGAGTGCAACCTTGGGGAAGGTGCGTTGGAGGGGCGATGTGGGGGGTCGTCGTTGGCCGGTTGCCGCTGCCGTTGGCGTTGAGGTCTCCAATTCTGGACCCTCCAGGGCTGCTTGTGATCTTGGTGTGGGGGCTGCGCACAAGACGGGCCCTGCTTCTGATGTGCTGTGCTGGTTGTGCAACACAGCAGGAGACTGCGTCACGTCAGACTCGAGTATTTATGCCTGAAGAGGATTGTCGAGGCCCGGAAAGGGGAAGTCGTAGTAGAGAAGGAGAGGTTGTGCGGTCGACCCAGGGGTGTTGGAGATCTGCAGAGGTTGGACTTGATAGCGGTGGCGGCGGGCTGGCAGGCGGGATGCAGGGACCGGGCCAGGTTCTTATTCTTAAGGGCACTGGAAGCGCTTCCAAGGTTCTTCCACGGCTCTTCCAAGGTTGCAGTCCCAGGGCGCCGTCAGCCGCTGCAGTATTGCTGTTCCAGCCCACCCCGTCCACCCAGTCCACCAGGGCCCGAGAGGAGCAGCTGAGACGAACAGCCCACGACACGTCACGCCCTGCCAAGATGCCTGGGCGCCGCTGCAATTGTAGGCGACCGTATTACTGCCCAAGCTGTGAAGTGTCCTTGGCTGCCAGTCCGGAGACTCGGAAGCACTGAGCGTCCACGCTGTCGGGACTGCCGTCTGCACGCCAGGCAACACAACACAATTCGACAGTCGCACTTTTGATCTTGGTTGCTAGCGCCGCCACGCTGCCTCCACACCGCGCCGGCCTGCTCGTGATGGCCTCCCATGGTACGTCAGCCTCGGGGCAGTGCCCAATCCTCCATATACCAGCCAAACCAGCTGGCCCAGTCCTTCTCTCGTCTGTGCTGCCCGCCGCCGTCATAGTCAATCACTGTGCGGCCTTATGACCAGCATCATCCCAGTGCGCAATTGCTTTGTCGGATCCCAGGCTCCAGCTTTTCTGGCCCAAGCTGCCATGCATGACTTCATTCGTGCCGTGCGTTTCGAGAAGGGTCCAGCCCTTCCGGGGATTGCTGTTGGTGCATCATACTGCTCGCGTGTCTTGTTACCGCATCATGACTGCTGAGCGGGGTGTTGTGTCGTTTCGCATCACGGCTGAAGCCATGGGTGCAAGTACGGTGCTACTGCTTTTGGTGCAAAGGGTTTTTCATGACCATCAACCAGGCGATGTTGTCTGCTGATCCGTATTGCTGTGCTGTTTATGGTTGCGGTGGTAGATGTCCCGGTGCACGTTCATTTTCAGTGCTCGATGGACCCCCTTGGTCGAGGCAGTTGCGGTCGCAGCCGCTGTCGCACCGCGTGCTGCTGAATGTGCTGCAGTCTGCGGAAGGAACGCCCCGCCATCGGCGCCTGGCTCGCAGTTCCCGGTCGCAGACCCTCCGACAATCGCACCTTGGGGTGATGCAATATTATCTGATTTCAGTCTCTGATTTCCCGGCCCTCACTTTTTTTCACGCCCGCTGCCAACAACGACCCGTGCTTCCCAGGCCGCCCTCGACAATTCTCTCGGCTCTTGTGCGGCTCATTGTGCTGCCCTCCATTATGTCTTCTTCCCCCGCAGCGTCGCTCGCAGTGGCCGCAAACCCCAAGCAAGATGTGATTCCCGAAACAAAGAAGAAGCCCAGCGCCATGCGCTCCATTCTTGCTGGCGCCCTGGCCGGTGGTGTTGAAGTTGCCATCACATACCCCGCCGACTGTAAGTCTCCAGTATCAAGTTTGTCTGCTTTCAGCACGTGCCGATTGACGACTCGGCTGACATGTAACTTCTTCCTGCAGTTGCCAAAACAAGGACGCAGCTGAATCGCAACCTCGCCGACGGCAAGAAGCTCCCATGGCCCCCATTTGGCCCGCAATGGTACACAGGCTGCACCACCGCCATCGTAGGCAACTCAGTAAAAGCAGCAATTCGCTTTTTATCGTTCGAACAATACAAGCGCCTCCTCTCCGATGCCGACGGCAAAATCAGCGGGCCCAAGAATGTGTTGGCCGGCTTCGGCGCAGGTATCACGGAGTCACTCTTCGCCGTCACCCCCTCAGAATCAATCAAGACCACTCTAGTAGACGACCGCAAGTCGGCAAAGCCCCGGCTGCGCGGCTTTCTGCATGCTGTTCCCATCATCGCCCGCGAGCGCGGCATCCGCGGCTTTTTCCAGGGTCTTGTGCCGACAGCGGCGCGGCAGAGCGCCAACAGCGCGGTACGATTCGGTAGCTACACAAGTCTGAAACAGCTGGCGGAGAGTTATACAGCACCGGGGGAGAAGCTGGGCACGGTAGCGACGTTTGGAATTGGTAGTGTGGCTGGGGCCATCACTGTCTATTCGACACAGCCATTAGACACGGTCAAGACACGCATGCAGACGCCCAAGGCCATGGAGACGTATGGTGGCAGCAGTTTGCGGTGTGCCGCCATGATCTTCAAGCAGGAGGGTTTGTTGACGTTTTGGAGTGGCGCGATGCCCCGGCTTGCGAGACTAGTCATGAGCGGCGGTATTATCTTCACCATTTACGAGAAGAGCATAGAGTTGTTTAACAAGATGGATCCAGAGGGACGTTACATATAGATGGGCCTCATGGTGCCAAGATAGATAAGAGCAGAATACCCCCAAAATGGAGCTGATAGAAACCCAAATGTGTCATGTTATTGGAAGCCATTGTAGTTAGTTATTCGAAGGATTGCTCCTAAATGTTCACCAAAGCACAATATGAACCATGCCAATGCCCAAGTAAGTCTGTGGCCCCATTCCTACACAATTCGACATCATATTATAAAAGTTCTTACACCAAATCCTACACACTTTCATCCGCCACCATTCCTGCCCAAGACAATCCTTGTACTCCCTGGGAGACTTTCCTCTCTGCACCTCCTATATGCGGATCCTACTCTACAAAGGCGTAGCAGCGCCGCCAGCTAGAACAGCGGAGGGAGTAATACGCAGGGATAGGCGCTTGCGATAGAGAGAGAATGATCACTGATACCGCACAGAGCCCTTCAACCTCACCATAAGCCGCTCGAAAAGGGACCTCTTGGGACCTTCCTCGAGCTCGCGCACTAGGTCCGCGAAATGCGTCGGCTTGCTGCGCGGGGTCAGGAGGCCGTGCTGGATCGGGTACTGTAAATCTCGAGTTAGATCTGTCTTCTTTTTCTTTTTCCCGCCCTTGAATCTCTTCAGTCTTGCTGGCAGATGGTGTGCTGAGGGTCGTAGGAGGACGTAGTCTGATGATTCTAGCTAAAGGTTGAAGTCTCGCGAGGGGATAAGGATAGGGGCGGGTAGGAAATTGGGGGGTTAACTACCTTGCGCTTAAACCGGTCTCCCAACAAACCATATAGCGCATTAGCCTGCGCCAACAGCTCCCGCTCCGTCAAGACTGCCTTTGGCGCAGGTGTGGTTGTTCCTGGGGTCGGGGGCTTTATCTCGCCCGCTGCGGCGGCGCTGAAGCTCGGTTGTGATGGCGGTGCTGGTGGTGAAGCTTTGGGGCTGGAGGAGGAAGGGCTGTTGTTGTTGAGGTTCTCGAAGCGCTTGGCGAGAATATCCTGGAATTGGATCTGGGGGCGGACAGTGTCTTTTGGCCACTGGGCAAGCGCGCGGAGGATGTGGCGCTGGCCGGACTGGAGAGAGGACAAGGGTTAGTATTCGGGTTTCGTCGTCGTCGTGGTAGTAAGACTTCAGGCATGGCGGGGTGGGCGTGAGAGTGCTGGTGGTTGTGAGGGGGGTTATGGGGGCTTACAATGGCCTGGCGAGACATTGTTGCGGTTGTGGGAAGGACTACTAGAGCTGTGGGTGTTGCTGGTGATGGCTCTGGATAGTGGTTTGCAGCGGCTTGAATGCTCAAGGATGTGTTGGGCGCAGGTGGGCGTCGCGCATGCGGTTCTGGTTCGGCGGATTCGCGTTGTGGTGAGAGTGCGTACGGTCTTGCTGCAGAAAGGAGCAGGCGGGTGTTCGTCGTTGTGCTGCGCGAGAGAAGCTCCAGACGGTGTCGTCTGTGGGTGGTGATGGTGGTGGTGATGCGCGCGATCGAGGGTCCGGGACCCACTGAAAAAGTGAATGATGCAGTCGAACTTTGGGGGGCTGCCGAACATGCGGAGCGGAGCGGGGCGGATCGAGGCCGACGGCCGGAGGTGGGGCCGGAACTGGTTGGGTGTCGAGTCGACGAATATTGGAGGACATTAAGTAAACAGAAATTGATGAAGGCCAATAACGAAGGCTAACGTTCTCAATTACCGGAAATTCAGAAAACAAAGAAGTGAGCAAAATCAATAGAATCCAGCTGTACCTTGGCGATTGAAACACTTTTTCCACCTGCGCGCTATAACATTACTCACGCTAAGTGTTCCGCAGGTGGCAATCTATCGTGGCGAGAAGAATAGGATCCTCCACAATATCATGCCATCGCACGTTGCTGGCGCGGCCACGTTCTGTCCGAGAGTAGGCAGAGGTGAAATGCGACATACGAAAACGCTCGTGTGAACAGCGATATCAGCTCTTTGGAGACCATGAATACATGCAATCCTATCATACAAGTTCTCAAGGACTGTGAAGGAGTGGCTGGAGTTGAGTCTGAGCGGAGAGTAATGCGCTCGTACTGAAATTATCATTATTGTATCAAGTGCAATGCCCAAAACAATCCCGAACAAAAGAAAGAGGAACCTCATGACCCTCCCAAATTCGCGCATCCTCTAATGGATCTCTCCTCGTCTGAAACAGACATTTACCAGGCTTCTCGCTTGACTTCCTCTTGGACCTCAGGTTGCTCGGCCACGTCTGAACCCTGCGCGCTGGGTCACTCATCAACGAGCAAACGCCAGGTGCGACAAGCTTGAAGGAGAATTGCTTGACAGAATTGTATTTTGCCTGGTTATCCTTGTTCGCATATCGTCGACTTGAATGGTGATCGCCTGATCGTCTTCGTTCCTCGATTAATCCGTCAGTGGAGAGGAAGAGCGGCCGGCTTCCACCGGCCAAGAGAGTTCTGAGAACGAACAGTATGTCGATCTCTCCCTCTGGGGGCTTTGGGTACTCCGCCGCGATATATACGGCCTCGGTCACTTTCGATGAACATCTTGCCTCCAGCCCTAGCATCTGGCGACACGTAGCCATTGTGTTCGGCGATGGCCTCATGTTCACAGTTCTCGAGGACGGCGTACAATGGTCGGTTGCTGTCGGCCTTGACTGCGCGGTAGATGACGATGATCTCGAAGGAGTAGTCCACCACCCAGCCCTTATTGGGATATATCACAGTGAAAGGCGAGGGTTTTGTCTGCCGTTATGCCTCCTCGTCGGCAAGATCTTTTCCCCCTGCCCGCGATTTGGACGCAGCGACGGCGTTCTTCTCGGCAATAGCTGCGTGCGAACTAGAGTCGCGGAGGGGGGGGGGTTGACATGGTACTAGGAAAAGTATGATGGGGTGCAAGATGAGGACGGGCACTTGATGTTTGGGCTCTGCCTGCTCGGAAGTGACCAAGCTCAATGTATCAGGACTTGAATGTTTTATAAACCTCTGGACTGAAGGGACAACACCACCCACTCCAGTACAATGCCTCTTTGTTCAGAGTTGTCGTCAGTGATTACCTTCACCATCCAAAATTAGTGACAACTTTGGCGATGGCCAAAGAACATGCAGCTCTTTGTCTTCCACAAGCATAATGCTCACGTCTCGTGTAAAAGAAATCCATGATAGGGATTTCTTTCAATTCCCTCAGCATGCTATACCCGTCCAAGCATCAGCTCAAAGGGCGGCCACGTCTCTGTGCGACATGCTTGCGGCGCCGTCGGCGCGCGTAGTCCATGTGACCCAAGTACCACGTTGCACGATGTTTGCGATTTCGTGGTCACGACCCCGTGCCATCGCGACCGATAACGGCTGCACAAATGGCTGTTTCCTGAACACATGATATTCTTTTCCCTCTTTGACAACGGATCGAGTTGCGGTGGAAGCCGCAACACACAGAAATCATCCGCAAGAAACCCTGCGATCCGGGTCGACCATCCTCGAGTTCCTCATGTCATTAGTTGTCGCCAAACTCGTCTTGATCGTCCTCTCAATCGTCCGGATCGAATATCCGGGATCCTCTAGCCACGGCTTTTGTGGAGTGTACTCTCAACGCTTAACTACCAGCCGCTGTGAACCTGTCTTTTAGAAGACCTGCATTTTTACTTTAATCTTTTTGTGAAAAATAATTTTTGATTCCTGTTGAAGAATATATCATACAGCTCCATATATATGGAGCTAGAGAAGGATCCAGCAGACCAGTCTTCTACCAAGACAGGTAAACCCCAGATTAAGATGAGGCAGAACTGTACTGGCATATACTGATGCACATACCGATGGGGTCCAATCCGCATGGATCATGACGGAGTGTTCGTGATTTAGCTCGATTCTCAGCCCCCCCCCCCTGATCACGTGGAACATAGAAGGTCTAACTACCCGACGGTACATGGAATTCGTGAAACTGGAAACGAGATTGGTGATTCTGTCCGGCAGCTCGTTCTGCCTACGATAGTCTGCAGCGCGGCTATGAGCCACACGCGCTTGATTGACACGGAATTTTAGCGACTCGAGCCCCGCCTCCGGGGCTGCCATCATCCCGCTCTGACAGGCTCGCTGCGTGCTCTTGGCCTGATGTGCATCACCAAATCCACACACGTGAGGGGGCCTCGGTGTGGACATTTTGCCGAGGCTAATCATGAATGACGAGATAGGAAAAAGATAAATATTGATGCTTGTGATGGATCTGTCAACCGAGAAGAAGTTATAAGATCAGACGAGAATCTGGAGGCATAAAGAGGAATAGGATTCCGAGGAGCCGCGTGCTGCTCGGTACCGTGCTTGTCTACCACCACCACTATCCATAACGCATTTTGATGTGGGGCGATGATGGGCTTTGTGTGTGGTGTCACGATGGTCATGTAGATTGTCTCTTATCTGATTGAATTTGCACAGAGGAAGCGTGATCGAGCCTGTCATGTTTCCGACTATTTACCTTCTTGGATGATGTCTCGTCTGAAGTCATCGCGGATGAGTTGAGCCTCCAGCCCCACTTGATCGTGGAGCTGAGGCGCTTGTCGCCGGGCCAGTCACATCGTGGCCGCAGCCACTAGGCCTTCCTAAAGGGGGAATGCTCCTCAACATTACACCTACCGCGCGTTTCGCTGGTGTAATTCCAGCTCCAGGAATATCTCAGGTCCCGCAGACTAGTAAGCCCCGGCGAGCGTGCGCGCTGCAAGCTGCATGCGGCGCCTGCGGGCGGACACGGTTCAATATACAGCTGAATGGGCCACCACACCGACTGGATGTCGGTTGGCCTCGAAAAGCCTCTTGCAGAGACTTTGTTGTTGTTGCTGTGGTGTATACTTTATTTGAAGCATGCACTGGTGGCTGCTGCATTGAACACGAAGCCGCAATATGCGCGAGGGCGAATTACAGATGGCCGAGCACTGGATTGTCACAGAATAATAGAAGCGGCTTAGGCAAGGACACTATGCAAGCACCTTATCTACTTGAAGTATGTAACTACCCGGTAGACGAGAAAGCTTACGTCAGCTGGCTGGCTGGCTGGCTCGTCTCGTCTGTTCCGGCAGCATCGGGAGCCGGATCAAGGGTGCGCTGCGGTGGCTCCACGGCCTTCTACGGCCGTCTGATTGTCGGAGGCCTTCCAAAGTTCAGATCGCAGGGCCGTCTGCACTTGCGCTCGAACTTGCGCTTGAACTTGCACTTGCACTTGTACTTGCACTTGCATTTGCATTTGCAGTTCGCGGGTGCGCGTTATTTCCGCGTTGCAGCGGCGTCACGAGTGTGCCCCGGCAGCTGCAGGTGCTGCAGGTGCCGCATGTGCCGCAGGAGCTCCTGTGTCGCACGAGCGCACTTTACGGGACTTAAGCACCCTGGGATACAGTACGCTACAGTACATAGCGTCGTAGTACGTATGCTCCCGCCTGGTCTTGCCTGCCTGCCTGCCTGCCTGCCTGCCTGCCTGCCTGCCTGCCTGCCTGGGCCCGGTCCTGGTCCTGGTCCCCTGACTCCGCCATCCACCGGGCCCTCCACCCATCCGCCCATCTCCAGAGTCGCCACCTGCGCCTGCACACGCACCTGCACCTGACACCAACACTCTACCACGCTCGCCTCTCCTTTCCACTCCTTCAGCCCAACACCACCACCACCACCACCACACAGCAGCCTATCCAGCCTCGCTGCGGCAGCTTCAACGTCCTCAGCACCCGCCACACATATCTTTCATCGTCGCTCCTTTCATTCCTTCACATCGCCAGCGCGCAGCCCCGCGACACCCACCATGGTTCGCTACGAGCCCATCAATACCGACGACGACGTCGACAGTCCCCTCGACACCCGCGCCACACATCGCACACCAAACTCGCCTCCGCCTTCCTTCCACTCTCGCAGCTCATCCCAAGAACGGAGGCAGAGCAACGTAGACTCGGCCCTTGCTGACGCCTTCGACGCCGATGGTGACGACAGCAGCGACGACGAGTCCGACGTCAGACAGCGCCTTGTCCGCACAAACTCTGGCCCTGTCTCCCGATCATCCACCTTCGAAGTCCCCGCGCCTACCTCAAATGGCTACAGTGCCGTCTCGACTGGTGTGGCCGCACACCCTGCGGCGCGCACAGTCCAGACGCCTGCTACCACTGCCGCCAACGGCTCAAGAGTCTATGGAGGTGGTATCCAGTCTGATGGTGTCTTTTCAAACATGACTGCTAGACCAGAGAGGGGAGGCGAGAAGATTGTCGAGGAGCAGCCACCGGTATGTCTTCACACTATTCCAGGCCTCAACATCAGTTTCCATGACCGCTAACAGAATCAATGTGGCAGACGTACGAGCAAGCAGCAGCCGACTCGGCACCTCCCTACTGGGAGACGACAATCCTCGCCCCTGGTCTTGGCGGTCCCGACGAAGTCTACATCGACGGCATGCCCGTTGGCTCGGTCTTCAGCTTTGTCTGGAACGGCATGATCAGCATGTCTTTCCAGCTCGTCGGTTTCCTCCTCACATACCTGCTTCACTCGTCGCACGCGGCCAAGAATGGTTCGCGTGCTGGTCTTGGCATCACTCTGGTGCAATATGGCTTCTATATGAAGAGTGCTGCTGGTGACGGCGGCAGCATGGAGGGATCACCAACTGACGGATTTGCGCAACCCCCAGACCCCAACAGCCACGACTTCAACCCCAACGCCGTCACTGGTGAAGGCGCATCTGTACTGGACAAGCTCACGAGCAGCGACTGGATAGCATATGTGCTCATGATTGTCGGCTGGTTCATTCTTATTCGTGCAGTTAGCGACTACATCCGAGCACGGCGACATGAGCAGCTAGTCCTGCAGAGCCCCGACCGCGGCCTTGGTATTCCGATTATTGCCGATGGCGAGAGCCCGGACCGGGTTGTTTGAGTGTGTGTCTTTCGCACCGCAAAACCGGTTTTCAGGCTCTGCTTTCTGTTTCTTGGCCACGCTTCTGGGCCCGTAGCAAGGCGTTGGGTTGCTTTTTAATCACTGTATTAGCACACCACATATGATGGACTTTTCACTTCTGTCAATACTGAAGGGTACGGCTGATAATGCCTTCCCGAATACGTACCGTCCGTAACATCATTTCCTTTTCCAGGGCGAGCAAGCTCCTAGGCATCAAACGAATAGATGAGGCTCTGCTCTATGTCGACTACCATATAAAATGGCCACTTGATCTGCCTGCTTTTCTCGCCTTGACTACTGCACTGTGGTTTGGTGTGCTACGCGAAACACTGTGTGCTCTTCTGAAATGCAACATATCGTTCGTCTCCCCGCCAGAGGGAGTGCGTGCTGCGCAGTGGCGCCCGGCATGTCTCAGTGAGCAGCATTAGCGGGGGGATCGTCCTTGATCGCGTGGGGTAATAGCGCTGATCGACTCCTGATGGCCTGTGATGTGGGGGAGGCTGTCAGTGACTTCAACATGATGCTTGACTTCCACACCCACACAACCGTATCAAGTCATTCAGACAGTATTTCCCACGTCAAAGCACGCAGCCTATCATTGTTTGAACCGCAGGTCTCAGCTTGAAGCAAAACTGCCTAGCCTGTGACTCTGGCAGCACCGCAACGCCGCCCAACCAAAAGCCCGCTCACCAACATACCAGACAATCTGGTCGGATTGTGAAATACACAGGGCACAGCAACTGAAGCTCATCACCTGTTGGCTTTCTCATTTGTGTGATATTCCTCTGATATCGCGGGTGCGAGGGGAAGGGTTGCTTTTGTACTGTGGGATAGTGAGGCTTGAGATTTGATCATAGCATCGTCAGTATCTCTACCATCCGGCCCGACGGACCACGCCCTTGGCTTTTCTTGTGTTTGGGAAAAATCTCAAACCCTCGAAGGCACCTCTCACAGTCATCTCGGAATCGAGATTCTCCAGTAAAACACATTCAGCAATACCGCGTTGCAAACTACACTCCTCCCCCATACTTACACAGCACCGCCACTTTCACCACCCGGCCAATAGCCCAAACAGCCGCAAAAAGAAAACAAAATGGCCTGGCGATCATCGGGCTCGACGAATAGCGACCTGATAAACAACCTCTTCCGCAACGGGATGCTCAAGACCCCGATCGCGAAGGCGGCATTCCTAAGAGTCGACCGGGCGCGCCACTGCCCATCCCCATCCACCGCGTATCAGGACCGGCCGCAGGGGATCGGCCACGGGGCGACCATCAGCGCGCCGCACATGCACGCCAACGCCGTCGAGAGCCTGCTGCCGTTCCTCCTCCCCGTACCGGCGGCGGCGGCGGGCGAGGTGCCGGCCGATGGTGTCCGGGAGGTCAGGGGCGTGCCCGGGAGACCGCGCCGCGTGCTGGACATTGGCTCGGGGAGCGGTTATCTCACGCATGTGCTGGCCGAGCTGGTTGGAGAGGATGGGGTCGTCGTGGGCTTGGAGCATATCCAGGAGCTGAAGGATCTCGGGGAGGGGAATGTGCGGAAGTCGGAAGAGGGCAGGGCGTTGCTGGATAGCGGGAGGATTAGGTTCAGGATGGGCGATGGGCGGAAGGGCTGGACTGAGTCGTTGTCGGGGCCGGACGACGAAGGAGGTTGGGATGCGATCCACGTCGGTGCTGCGGCGGTGACGCTGCATCCGGAATTACTGCGGCAGCTGCGTAGCCCCGGAAGGCTGTTCATTCCGGTTGAGGATGAGGAAGGGGGTACCGGGGATCAGTATATCTGGACTGTGGACAAGGACGAACACGGGGAGGTCACCAAGAAGAAGTTATATGGGGTGCGGTATGTCCCTCTGACGGATGCGCCGAGGCGGTGATGCTGTTACGGCACGAGTAGGGGAACTAGCATGGTTTGATGTAGCCAGGGCAAGCGATGAAAGGAACATTTCTATTTTTTCTGGGGTCCGCGAACCTCGCCATGTTTCCTGCTGGGAAAAGAACAAGTCACAGAACATGGCAGTTTTGTCAAAGACCTATTAATGATCAGCGGTGTTGCATTCTTCTTGTTTCATCCCCGGCATCTCATTTTTTGGATTGATGCTGTCTAAACCCCTGTCCAGTCGCCGAGTATCCATCGACCCTTCGTGCGTCATGCGTTCATGACCCATACTTTGAGCTACTGGGAGCTGTCATCCTCGTGGTGGTTGTTGTGGTTATCATGGTCTTGAGAGTTGAACGGCTTGATGCTCTTGCCGTGCGGGAAAGGTTCAACGCCTGTGTGAAAGAATTCGTTGTCAGGTTTTGTCTCTCCTGAGCATTGCCTAGTCGTTTGATACTAAGAGACTTGAGGAGAGCCGCAACGTATCTACAGTACGTCCAATCTCCGCACACCACTCATCCACACAATATGCCGACCGCCATCCTGGTAGTATCTAGGCAAAATGGAGATAAAAAGAGAAAAACAAGCAGAAGCCAAAAGAATCAGCGGCTTACCAGTCTTGGGATTCACAATGTAGTGCTCCTGGTAGACATCCACGGCCATGCTCGCCGAGTAGTCCATGACCGCGCCCCAGTCGACGCACTGGTGCGGCGCGCGCTGGTCGACGTTTGGGTACGGGCTGTCCTCCTTCCAACGGTGGTTTATTATCGAGACGTCGCCGCGGCACATTGCGCTCATGCGCAGGACTTCTAGGCAGTGCACTTGTTTTGCTCTTGAGTTAGGGCTCCTCTTCTGCTTCTTCTTTTCTTTCCTAGTTTGAGAGGAAGGGGAGAGGGGGATGGGAAAGAGCCCATGGCTAACGTACTGTCGTGGTCTAGATTGATCCCGATTTCCTTCGCCGTGGCATTTGGAAAGTAGTGCTCCTTGTGAAGCGTTTGGTACAAGCGCTTCTTTAGTTGAGACACACAAAATAACATTAGTCTTTCCTAATCCAAACCAGCTAGAAACTTTGTTGTTGTTGATGTCTAAGTAAAAGGGGGGATGAGAGAGCTATTACTTACTATGCAGTGCACCTCGTGGAAAGCACTGAGCATGCCTAAGTACCCACCATCGGGCAGCTTGACTGCCGTATCCTCGCGGCCGTGCTTTTTGATCCAGTCGTCCGAGATGCGAATGTTGTTGTCTATTCCCACAGGAGAAGCACGGAGGTTTGGTCAGTCGATTCCAACCATCACGATTATTTCGGCCTGCGAAAGAATGCTGGATCATCGAGATAGAGACGGGGAAAGATTCAGGAAAAAAAGAAATAAATAACCTACACTGCAGGAGCTGCCGCCACGCCTCGTCGAGCTCCTCCCTCGGCTCACCCGTGTAGATCCCCTTTGGAGGGCCCTCGAGTGGGAAGACCTCGAGATGTGTCTTTTCGCCAATGTATTTCGCCGGTGCTATCCCGTTGCTCACATTCTCAGGTCAGTCGACAGACAGTCCCATTCCCTCAACCCTCTCCTATTTCCGTGCGGGGGTTTTGGACTCAGTCGGGATTACAAGGATCGCAGGAACAATACAACTTACAGTCCACCAGCCCAAAGGTACCCGTAGGCCCCCTCGAGTACATAGCAGCCAGGAACAACCCGGTGTACACCAGCGGTAGGCCCAGGTGCAGCGCCCACGGGCGGGTGCGCTGCAATCGTGATGGTGGACGACGGCTACGCTGGCTGAGGGCTCTCATCTCGACATCTTCGCTGTCCGAGCACGATATGTCGCTTGAGCAGCGGGATGTGTAGAGTGGTGCGCACTCTTCTGGCTTTTCTGTCATGCTGCCTTTTGAATCGTGTTTGTGCTTTTGCTCCAGTTACTCTTAGAGACAGTGCCTGGATGGTTTGATACGAAGTATTGAGGTGCGATAGCATGAGGCTAGGAGACAGACGAGTTGTTGCACGAGTTCAAAGTGTCGAAAATTGGCCGAAAGATGGAACTGCTGAGGAATAGCCTCTGTCCGACATACCTCCCGAAGGCTAATCCGGCCGCGGCCCGGACGGCTTGATGATCCATCCCTAACGTGTGGCGTCTTGCCACAAGGCTCGCCATCCTTAAACTCATCACAGGACTTCTTCGGAAGCGAAGTACCGCGGCATGCTCAACGCCCGTGCAACCTGTTTCGGACCCGAGCATCCCTGCCCTCGCCCTGTGAATTGACAAATTGTCAAGAACCCCTGCCATCACATCGGCACTGACATTGCAGTTAAAACTCGTCCTGTCTCCAGACTAGGGAATATTTCCTCCACCGGGTTACACGGGAACCAGAGCTTATCGTACATTTGCCCCACGGAATAAGCCTCGGGCGCAAGTGCTAGTTACACATCTCCGGGGTTCTTCAGCGACGGGAGGGTGTAGACTTACTTCATTCCTGCCTAATCGGGAAGGAGGCCGAGGTCTTGGCAAGTGAACAGCAACAGGTCCATGTCAACGTTACGTCTGTAAGCCCTATACGTGTAGAGTCTCAGTGCGGTGCTCGGCATGGTGTCGTGCGAGGTTCCGCGCCACTGGTGAAGTTCCAGTCGCTTTTAACAGCAGCCATGAACAGCAGGATACTGCCAGCATTATGACAAAGATAATAGGACATACCAGTATGGCGAAAAGATTAGTTGAGTTGTTTGGCTCTGTCTAAACTTACACGATGGATAATATACCTGACACGAACGACTAATCTTCTCTCTCTACGGCTAGTCTCGGTCCTAGCTGGCGATCTAAAACTAGTAGTGACGCAGTCGAAGCACTGTTGTCTAGACTTTCGTGGCAATGGTCAGGCTTTTCGTGGCGCAGTCTGATGTACGAGGTACGCACGATGGCTTGCCTTATCAGAGACTTGTAATGGGTCGAGACTCCATCGAATAGGACTAGACCTCGCTCAATCGGGCTGTTTACTTCCCCGAGCAGCCGATGGGAAAGCCGGCCCTTAGACATGTCTCCCGTTCCAAGCGCCCTCGGGAGCCAATACCTGACAAACTGCTCGGTGACCCCGCAGAGATGCCAAGATTCTGGTGGCAGAAGCCATGGCAAGTGAGGCAGGTACTATGTTGACGAGAATGGCAGTGTTTCCAAAGAAAGCATGAATAGGGTGGCATCAGGTTGAACAAGCCGATGTGAAGAACTGCTCATGGATGGTTGTTTCGACCGTCTCGAGCCTGCTGCCAAGCCATCGACCAGCCGTCGTCTTACAAGGAGGCAGATTGTCAGGTGGCGGGTTCATGGGACTTGTGGCAAAGAGGGCAAGGCCGGAGTTTGTGACCTTGTGTCGACATGCGGGATCTCCGCTCCTCGCCTTGTAAGCATGGAGCGGATCTTTGCTGAGAATTTAGTTGATATCCGCTCTTGCTTTTCCTCCTTATTTGGCGTCACTCGTCTTTGTTCCTGCTTTTATATCACGTTCATCCAGTCTTTCCCAGTCGAATCGACACGACACAACTCATAAGTTCAAGATGAAGGTCCTTTCCATCGTTGCATTGTTGGCCGTGGGTGCCATCGCCTTGCCCGCATTACCTCGTGGTAAGTGGTACCAGACTACTACACTCCTAGACCATTCGCACGATGAGCTGACACCATGCAGGCGGACAGGGTGCCGACGAGAGCTACGAACCCATGCGTAGAGGAGAGCAAAACGCTGATGAAAGCTATCTCCCCATGAAGCGTGCCCAACAGAACGCTGATGAGAGCTACTTGCCAATGAAGCGAGCACAGCAAAACGCCGACGAGAGCTATCTTCCCATGAAGCGCGTAGAACAGAACGCCGATGAGAGTTACCTTCCAATGTAAGGGGGGCGCACTTGGACGTATAGCTGCTATTGAGGATACAAAGGTTGGCCTTGGGAATGTAGAGTCATGCTGCATCATTTACCACGGGGTATCGTTAAATGAAAAAAAGGGCCTCTGCCTTGCATTTTTGGTACAACGAGATTGGGACATGTTTTTTGTGCAATGTTTGTCTCGAACATGGGTGCTTTCCGCGAAATGAAGTACTGTCACCACTGTGAAGTGTGTCTGGCGTCATGGCCTCAATAAGAGGACTTGGTGGCGGTGGGTAGTACCTCCAGTCAGTTTCATGCTGCATCCGGGAGCAACAGCCCGTCAGGAAGTTACAACCTGGCAACTTAGTGCAGATTCCGGATGACTTCCGAAGGCGCGAGCAGTAGCAATGTCGTGAACTGTTCAGCCTGTTTATGTTGACTGGTTTTATGAAATTGTGATCTCGTGGTCATGCTGTCAGCCTTTCCAATATGCGCAAGGTTGTTAATACTTGTGTTTCTCCTTCGTTTCCCGCCATTCTTGTGAGCGATATCGCGACGTGGGTGAGCTGGTTCACCGGCCTTGCCACAGTCAATACATCAGTCGATGCTTCATAAGAACAAGCTAGCTATAAAATAGAGCCTCACTTCACGCCGACAGTCCTTGTGATCCAGACCAATGGCGAGCCAATACCTGGCCACGTTGTATTCTCATCAGTCCGTCCCCGATGCCACACATTACGTTGAGTGGCTCTTAGCTTTGGACAAACGACCACTTCAACTCTCTCATTGATCTTCACACCAGCTGGCACTCTGCTCGTGCTCGCGTACGATGGACAGTCGTCGGATCTGATATCACTGGGATACCCTCGCGACGGACAGATCCTATGGCGCCGTGGTGGGTGGTAGGGCGAGATTGGCATTACCACCAACGACCACACCCCCATCGCCAAGACACAAGCAGCGTTGCGCAACATGTCTCGTTTCGTAGCCCGACACGCACACATCAGGTCGCGTATTGTAGAAGATTGCGTTGCGTCGAGCGCACGCTGGCAACAATTGGGCACTGTCACGGGATTGTGCATGCGCGGGTCGACATGTCTCGACCGAATAATTTCTCCGGGACCCAACACTTTGAGGAAACAGGCCGGAGGGTAAGTGGTCGCAGAAGAAGCCTTATGAGCCCTCCTGGGGATTCGTCTCTCCTCCAATTTCCCCTCCAAGACCTGCCATTGATGTTGACGAAAGCCAGAGTGAATATGAAGGATTGTTCAGTTTTGGGAGAGAAAGGAAGAAAAGCCAGCAAAGGCCAGCGTGCAGCGCGCCCTTTTGAAGAGTCTGCACGCAGGACCCGCTCCTGCAGATTTGCTGCCCAGCCACACAGCTCTTGTACATGCTTTATGTACTTCAGTATGTTACTGTGGCTGGTGCTTGCTGTGAGCCGCCCACCCCCCTGCATCTGAGGCGCAGGGGATCAAAGCAGGGTTCCAAGGTCCCTGAGCTGGGAAGCCACCACCCAGCATGCCCCACCACTGCACGACGCCGCGCTTGATTGTCCCTCCTGCTACTGGCGGGCGCGGGGCACTTGCTGGACGGCATCTCAAGGTGCAGTGCAGTGCCTACCCCGCGCTCCAGAGCTGCGTCGCAGATGATGGCGGATGATTCATGGGCGTCTTACATACTACACATCGAATGGGAAATGACAATTCACAAGGCCAGGATCGCTGCCTGGTCCTAACCCGTACGCACCGTCTATATGTACATAGTAGTGTCCGTGATCGCTTCTCTGTTTGTTGTAGTTGATGTTTGTTCCGTGTGAACTTTTGTCCCATGTGCTTCTGATCCGCAGCTTTGTCTATTGCAGCTTCCAAGCTCCTACGTTGCCCCTCCACTCACATACCACAAGTCTCTTTTACCAGAACTAACGGGCCTTTTCCACTTCACGACACACAACAAATCACCATACAATCGCATCCAGCCATGTCAGGACGAGGAGCTGCCGGAGGCGGCCGCGGCCGCGGTGGAAAGTTCAAGAAGTACACAAGAGGAGGTAAGCTTTTGAACAGTGCTGCGGCGCGTCAAGCTCACCATTGCAGCCACGACGCAATGCACCAGCACAAGAACCATGGAGATCACATCCAAGAGCTTGACTGACCTTCTCCGTCCTACGTTCAGGAGGCCACCACTTCTCCCGCGACCTCCGCCCTCTCGATGACGAAGGCAACGAAATCAGCATGTGGTCTGCCGACGCGCAGAAGAAAGGATCCCGCCGCGGCGCCACCAACGACTCGGACTCTGAAGAAGACTCCGATGAGGAAGATTCTGACGAGGAAGAGTCCGATGACGCCACCGGACCCAGCAAGGCCGTAGCCGCCGAGCCCGCTTCCCGAGAAGAGCGTCGCGCTGCGAAAAAGGCCCAAAAGGACGCCGCGATAGCTAAGAAGAAAAAGGCCGCCGTCCAGGTCGGCGACATGCCCTCCGACTCCGACTCCGACTCCGAAGAAGACGGGGATATGCCAGCGAACCCGAATCACAGCAAAGCTGCGCGGAAGCAAGCCACCGCGGCGCCCAAGGCAGCCTCCGATGATGACGATGATGACAGCGATAGCGATGCCGGCGTGAAGAAGGCTGCTGCGGGTGTCAAGAAGATGAGCGTGGCGGGAGGAGCGACGAGCGGGATGAACCGCAAGGAGAAAGAGGCTTATGAGGCCCAGCAGGCCAAGGAGCGGTATCGCAAGTTGCACGAGGCGGGCAAGACGGACGAGGCTAAGGCTGATCTTGCACGGTTGAAGGCTATTAGGGAGCGGAGAGAGGCTGAGGCTGCTCGGCGACAGGTAAGAATCTTCTCCGCTATTTCCGTCGCTTGTACGGAGAATGCAGAGGATGATTGTGGATGTTGTCAAATTTCCTTTTAACGGGAAATAGAGCTCTTGGTCGTTGAAGCATGTGCTAACGTAATACAATCGCAATAGGCAGAGAAGGAGGAAGCCGAAGCTCAGGCCAAAGAGAAGCGTTCCGAGATCGAGCTCAGGGAAGCCAAGAAGCGGGAGGCCGCACTCGGCAAGCCCGCTAAGAAGAGCAAGAAATAAGCGGATAAGGCTCACTGTTGATCTCTCAAGTACAGCCACGCCCATGGCTGGAGCCCAGGCTTTCTGCAGCTATCATTGTGATATGAAGGGTTCTCTTGCTACTCGACGACCATGGAAACGATCTCTGCAAGGATATTTCGCTGGATGAGAGCTGGAGCACAAGATGTAGATTACGGTTCTGGTCATGTTCGCCAGCATGCCAGCCTCATAAAATGACTTCAGCATGGTAGCAGCTTACGAATAAGAGGATATTGGCTGCACAACTTCGTCCACAAGTCCAGGGCGAGATATGTCAGCCTGTGCTCGTGAAAGGTGAGACACGACAAGCGATGCGAACTCTGCGGTCTGGATCAAACAGAGACTTAAACTGTCATATGGACAGGAAAGGCCAAGAAGGCTTGGAGTAAACAATTTCACGAACCTGTATTCTTTCGTGGTCACTTTACATGACACTGCTATTGCCATGGCCGCCAAGTTGTTGCAATTGTCCAAGCAAAAGTCAGTCCTTCGTTTCATCACGGAAATCAATCATTTCGCATCTTTGAAGTGCAACGACAACGCCTACCGAGACAAGATATTCAATTACCGATGGCTTTCTGCACGCAGCCTATGTCTTCAAACGCGGCTATGTTTGTACCCTACCTTTGTTCGAAGTCATGAGCCAAGTGACTTACCCATTAAATTAAATACCGCAGATACAACTTCGACGATCTTGTGTCGAAGAAGAGAACGAAAAAAGGCCAAAGGCAAGTTCCCCAGGAACTTCTGTTGAGCTCACGACCCAAAAGCTACGGCCCTCGGTTCTTGAATTGAATTGCTTCTGGCTTTGAACCACCAGACGCGCGAGGAATGATACCTTAAACACGCGCCCTCTCCCTCAGCTCCATGACCCCCTCGGCGGGTTACTCGCTCTTGTTGCTGCCAGATTATCACTCCCATTTCAGAGGCTGGACACCTCTTAACAGATAATGTGCCATCTGCACCTAGTGAAAGAGAAACACACGCCCCATCCATGGACGAGTTCAACCCCCCCCCCTTCCCCCTTCTTCTTGGGTGTTCGATTACTGGTACATGCTTGGGGCCCTTTCTCTTGGGGGCAAGAAAGTCTCGTACAGAAAGCACTTTGACTACGTGTTCGTCTCCAACATCGAAGGGGAAACAGGTTTGGGGGAATTTTTCACATGTTTCTCTGGGCGACGCCCCTCTCCCTCTTGACCAAAATCCACAAATCTATGCAGAGTGGGCATGACGGGAGGTTCACACCCTTAGACGACACCCAGCAAGGTCTATACCGGGCGATGGATTATTCTAGGCGCGACATGACGGCGATGAAGGACGCTGAAAAGGGAGGCATCCTTCTGTACGCATGACGCTTGCTTATGGAGTGTGTGTGTGTGTGTGTGTGTGTGTGTGTGTGTGTGTGTGCGGTGCCACCGGCTTGTGGGGGTTGCTTGTGCGACACGGCCTTGCCGTGCTATTTTGGTATGCTGTGTCTGTTCCGTTCTTTGAGGAGACACAGTGCTCCCGCAATCCCAGAACATGCAGCTCCACAAACCAGCTCAACCGCCAGGCATCACGTTGCTGTGAGATTTTGTCGTTGTATTGGGTTGCGTTGTCGGATGCTCCCAGCCACTCTCCGCGCTGACACCCCACCAGAACCCTTGGCACCGTGATGTGCGTTGTCTAATTATTTGCCGCCCCCTGTAGGGCTGAAATGCACATCGCATTTGGCAGCAGGGAGAACAACGCGGCCTCCAACATGACCCCCAACCTCTTATTCTTGCGAGAGCCATGGGACCTTCAGAGCCATCGGAGGATTGTAGCACATGCCTGGTAAAATGTGATGATCGATATCTCACCATCATAGGCCCTTTGCAGTCTTCTGCGAGACTGAGCTAGCCGAGAACCCAAACCAGGTCCACGGGTGAGCCAATTTGCCCCCATGCTTGTTGCCGGTATTGTGTTACCAAGCGAGAGACGGCACAGCCCCGCGATGCTCCAACTGCCTAGTAGGTGTTGCAGCGCCACAAGAGCCTGGCCATCGACTAAGGTTGCGAGTAATAGGCCAAAGCATATCTATGGCTGGTCTCCGAATCTGACACGGGCCGGTTAATTGAGCTGGGCTTGCTGGCCTCGCCATCCGTCAGTCAATGATTAGACCACCAGGCTCTTGGCGGGTTCCGTACCCTGCCATATAAATGCTAACTACTCCAACTCTGTCAGCAACGTAATCAAAACACCACCACCAGGTGCATCGTCCAAGCGATTGGCCACACTGTACGATCGTATCCTGCTAGAGTCCAATCACCCAGCTTTACATAGAATAATACCTGCGATTACTCATAGGCTGGATTTGGGGGCCAAACAATCTTCATCCGCAACTTGCCCCTCATAAGCTAAAGCACATGGCACACAACAGCCTACAGCTACTGCACGACCCCGGTCACCAGCCGGCATGTCACATGCTGTGATAGGCACACCAGCCTCTAGACAGGGATGAGGCGGCTGCCGTCAGCATTTCGTACTGTGGTACCCGAGCTGGCGCGTGTGGGATTGGTCGGGCCAAGTTCTTATTCTGCATCATCCTTCAGCGCCTGGCGCCATGCGGGAGAGGACGCATCTGGATTCTGGTGGTCAAGCAGAAGGTTGAGAATGGGGAAGATCCCATAGGCGGCTGAGCGGGACGATGGCCACTGTCAAGGGTCTGACGATATAAAAGGTAGTCGTGACTCCTTGTTCAGATGTAAGCCTCACAGATCGCGATTCTGCGTTATGACTTAGAGCGTCGATTTCTTCTCCGAATACCGTCTAAAGATTGTTCAGAGCCTGGCAACCTGCGGGCCATCAGACGACGACTACGACTCCAAGCCCTCAGCCCATCCCACCCCATACACAGTAATGGCGACATACGGCGACCCTCCTCCTCCGCCACCCCTCAGTGGCGGCAGCAAGAACCGCAACAAGAAGGCGCCCCAAGAAGTCCTCTCCGACTTCTGGGACAAGTTCCACACCAAGAAGCCTGGCAAGGTCACCTCCATCTTCCCACGCAGCCTATACAAAGACATCTTGCCACCCTTGCATCCCCGTGGTGCTCGATCCTCTCGCAATGCAGCAGAGAGCTATGAAGCCGCTGCAAAAGAGTGCCGCGAGCGCGTCAAGCGGATCGTCCGCGAGTGCCACCGAACCAACGCCAAGTTCACCGACCCGGACTTTGACATTGAGCGCGACTACTTCAACAACTGCCTCAATGGGCTTGTCCGTGATTATGACTCGGACAATGTCGATGCTGCAGGAAACGCCGCTCCCGTTAACGCCTGGGAAGTGAAGAACAGCCTGCAGACACTGGCGGCGAGCCAAATGCTCGGCCCGAACGGAACCTTTACCGCAGACGCGAATGCCCTCAGCCGCTTTGTTGGGGCTGACGATGGCCAATTCTCGTTTGGAAGTGGCGGAGTGTCGTCAGGCGAGATGTACAATCCTGGCTCCGTCCACAGACTGGACTGGATCTTCGAGTCTCCACGTTTCACTGTCAGTGGTTTCTCGAGCTCCGACATCAAGCAAGGTGCCAATGGTGATTGCTGGTGGCTCGCAGCCGTTGCGACCATTGCGCATCGGAAAGACTTGATGGAGCGCGTGTGCGTAGCACGAGACGAGGAGTGCGGCGTGTACGGCTTTGTGTTCCAGCGGGACGGCGAATGGGTGTCCACGGTTGTCGACGACAACCTGTACCTTGCCGAGGAAGACTTCGACTACTACGGAGACACATACGATAGTACAGGGAAGCGCGCTCGCCGCCACCGCAAGGAGAAACAGACAGGCTCTGAGGCGCTCTACTTCGCAAGGTGCGAAGATCAGAACGAGACCTGGCTTCCACTGCTCGAAAAAGCGTTCGCCAAAGTGCACGGCGACTACGAGTCTATCTCCGGCGGCTGGCCTGGCGAGGCAGTCGAAGATATGACGGGCGGTGTGACCACAACTGTAGCATCAAACCGGGTGTTGGGTAAGGACAAGCTCTGGAAGGAGTTGCAGAGCAGCGGTGATGGCGATTTTGTCTTCGCGCTGGCTGCCATGGGCACCGGCTGGGATCGCCAGAAGAGCGGCCTCGCGCTCGGCCACGCTTACTCGATCCTTCAGGCGCGGGAAGAAGTCGACGAAGATGGAAATAAGGTCCGACTTGTACAGATCAGGTAAGGTGCACCTCTTGGGGGCCGATGATAGCACCCGAAATTCCTTCAACGTTGAGGTGGCACGACTAATAGTGAAATATCAGAAACCCCTGGGGCCAACGCGCGTGGAACGGCTTGGGCGAATGGAACGGTCCCTGGTCAGATGGTAGTCGCGAATGGACACCATACTGGCTCAAAAAAATGGACCACAAGTTCGGCGACGACGGCGTGTTCTGGATGTCGTACAAAGACATGCTAGAGACTTTTATGTTCCTGCACCGCACCCGGCTCTTCGACGATCGCTGGACTGTCGTTCAGCAGTGGACCAGTGCTAATGTGTCTTGGATCACTGGCTACCTGCAGTCTAAGTTTGAGATCGAGGTAACGAAATCAGGTCTGGTCGTCATTGTCCTGGCGCAGCTTGATGAACGTTACTTCACTGGCCTCGAGGGCGAGTATCGGTATAATCTGCATTTTATTCTCCAGGCTGCAGCAAGTGATGGCAGTAGCGCAACTACCAATGAGGAACACATCTGCCGTGTTCGCCCGATCCATGATTGGGAAAATCGCAGTGTATCTTGCGAGGTTGAGCTCGATGCTGGCAAGTACTTTGTGCTGCCAAAAGTCACAGCCACGAGAAAGAACAGTGGCAAGCCGGTCGAGGAAGTTGTCAAGCAGTATGCCGATTCGAATCCGCAGAAGCTTCGTCAGATCGGAATGCAGTACGATCTCGCACATGCTAGGGGTGGTGTTCCTGACGAGGATGGTTTGTTGGTGCAAAAGAAAGAGCTTGCGAAACAGAAGAAGGACGCCAAGAAGAAGAAGCTCAGGAATAAGAACCGCAAGGTATTGAACCAGGCTGCAAAGGCCATGGAGAAGGTTGCAGTGGCGATCCAGGAGGCGACCAAGGATGAAGATGCTACAGCAAAGGCGAAGAAGAACGAAAGTGCAGACACCGCCAAGGACGAGAAGCAGGGTGACCATGCTGCTGTGGTGCAATCGGCGGCATCTGCTTCAGAGCCAGCTGCAGTCTCCTTGGGCAATGCGCCAGCTGACGCTGCAAAGACTGATGGTCTTGCCATAGCCACCACCCCTGCCGTTCCCCCCAAGGACGCGCCGCTGCCCGCAGAGAAGGGAGTCACAGAAAGTAAGGCTGAAGAGGCGTCGACTTCGTCTGAGGGCAGTGTCACCAACCCAACGCCCAGCACAGTCACTGAGGCTGAGACGAAGAGTGACGTTGCTGTCGACGGTGATGCTGCTGCCGCGGCTGACACAACCACTGTCTCTTCAACTGTCGACACCAAGGTGCCACCAGCAGTCGCGGACGCACCTGCAGTTGCAGAAGAGTCTGAGGAGGAAGACAGCGACAGCGACAGCGATGACGAGTCTGTGGCTGCCATTGATGACGAAGACACACCCGCCATGCCATGGAACGCCGTTGTGGTTATGGGCCTTAGAGTGTACTCGCGTGACGCGGACGTGACTGTCAAGTTAATCAGTGCTGACAAGCCTGGCGAGGCGACCGCGCTGACTGTCGAGGGGCAGCCCGCTGGAGCGACAATGTAGAAGGATCTTCATGGACTGAGAGTGGGTGATAGGGATATGCGTCAGATGATGATTGTAAGAATTAATGAATCGTCTTTCCATAGAGTCAAAGTGTGCTGAAGGCCGGGCGTGAAAATTGATGCTCCGATACGAGTGCTGGCCCAAGCCGTGATGGCCGATACCTCGCAAGGCACTTGCATCTGACGAGCCAGGCATCACATCATAGGTGACAAGGCTGGGATATTGTCGTATTTCGTGCACTATTAGACGCCTGGGACTAACTATTGCAGAATTGCCATGATCACCGGTTCTGTCACTCAGGGCCGTCTCATCGCGACTGCCTGATTTCATTCACTTAAAGTATCTGCACCTGCGAGTCCAACCGACACAATACTGGGACGCCAGGCATGCCTTCTCCCGCCAGCAGCTACACTCTCTTGCGGTCTGCAGTCATGGCGGACATCAACATTCCCTGGCCCCCTGAAGACAAGCACAGACAAAGCTATCGCCGACGATTTTCCAACGGACAGCCGCCACAACAAGAACACCAGTACCACCCACGACAGCACTCCGAAGATATCTTTGTCGACCCATACACAATCCCCAACAACATCTCTCACCAGAAAAATACCACACAACAGAACTACACCGCCCAAGCCATCGCGGGTGTCATCACAGGCGCTATATTCGGCTTCCTTGCATTTCTCATCGCATTCTATTGCCTCACGCGGTTCCGCCACTTCCTCCCATCTCTCAATCGCTCGAGTAACGCCCCCGCTGGGCAAGACGTGAACGAGGAGGTTGAGCTAGGATTGGAGCAGAGACAATTCGTCCACGCCTTCATATGGCAATCTCGTGCTCATGCCAGCATTGGGGATGGAAGTGATGAATGGAGCCCTGCAATTCCTGGCGGTCGGGATGCTCCTCGTCGGGCTTGGGCTTGAGCTTTCACGCCAAGATTTCATCGCCGGCGGGAGACTGTGGATGAGATGCGTGATGTTGAAGGCGGTGTGTGATCTTCTACTGTGCCTAGTCATGCTCGTAGTTGGGATCCAGGCCCGGAGGCAGTCGGCTCTGCTGGGGATCGGGCACCATGAGCTGATTCTGCTGCTGATATGAGCTCGACTGTGGAATTGAAGGGCCTACTCCGCAAGAAAACACTACATCATAGTCACTAGACATAGGGGCGTTGCAAAGGCTACGACATGTCTGGCACGTCAACGCTTCAGGTGCTGGCAATATGAGAATGCCGCCCAAATACACGAATACATCATACCTGGGCCGCTAGGTCGGTCGCATGGCAGGGCAACCGAATATTCCAGTCACTTGATGGTCAGGAGCTATAAGATCATCACAACCGGCCATCCACTATGGATACGCAATTCCTATTAATCAAGTGGAGGCTGAAATCATGCCGATATAAGAAGCTACGTAAAGTGCACTTTAAGTTCCTCCCGGCGGTGTATTCCTCTGAAAATATCGTTCGCCAGTGATCATAGCCACGCAAAGTAGGGCAGGTGCTCTACTTCTTTGTCCTTTGCCGATAGTGATCTGCTACAACTGTGCGCATACCTAGATGCTAGCCGGGTGACAAGCACATCGCTATGATATGTGGACTACCAGTCTGTCTCTAGGGTGGCCCAACGGATTGATGGCCGTTTGAGTGAGATACCCACATTCCACTCAATGTGATCACAGCAGCGTTCTCGCAGGTAACACCTCAAAGTCTCAAGGAAATCGCGCTCGCTTGATTGCCACTTCTGATTTGTGACCGCGGCTTAAGCTGGAAGTAGTTTCCAGCTCGACTCGATGCCATCACTACCTTGAGGCACCTCCTTGGGTACACCTGCTCACCTTGAAGGGCCGGATATGGGCCGTCTATTGCACTAGAAACTCGTCCAGGAACTCTTCCGCTTCCCATATCGCTCTCAGACTGCCTTACAACCCCAAAGATGAATCTGTACCAACAGCCTCGAGCCATAGCTGATCAAAGTCCACATTTTCCTTTTGAAACAACTCCCTGATCTGCTTGGCAGCATCAGCCTGCCTCTCCTCCGTGAACCCGCCCGGTCTGGATGACTCGTACTGCACGAGCTCGATCCAGCGGTAGAACAGATCTTCCTTGTCCAGCCCACGCAGTGCATCCCGGAACAGGAAGATATTCTTCTGCTTCGAGCGCTCTTCCGCGTTGATGGTCTCGCCCTTGTCCACCTCGACGGATAACCAGCCATACTCGTCATGGAACGCCAGAACTATCGTCTCGAAGGAGGGAAGCTTAATCACCTTCTCATCCACGAAATTGGTGGCGTCGACCATGGCGTTCCAGTCAAGATCCCACTCGGCGTTGATCAGGAGGTACCCCGTCTTCTCGTTAAGCAGCAGCGGTGCAGTGGCGACGCCCACGTTCACCATCATCAGACCTCGGCTGTTGAGATCCTTGACCACATCTCCCAGTGCGCGGTCCCAGTTGCGGCTCTTGCGAACAATGATCTCGCGGTCCCTGAAGCCGACGTTGTAGCGCCACATCACGGGGTTACCGCCCTGAATCTTTAGCGCGAAGTCAATCGGCCAGGGCCAAAGGAACCGGAACAAACAAAAGTCGAGGACGAATGTGAATGTGCGCTTCGCAATTTCGACTAATATATCCGCCCATTCCATCTTGTAGACGTTCATAGTAAGCTCATTGGGATAATCGAGCACCGAAACCAGAAGCTTGAGATACCACTCCCCGACATAATAGAGGCGCATGAGGAAGAGGCCGCATACTGCGATGTTCATGAGGACCGGGACTGAAAAAATTTGGCGCTTGAAGGCGGCTGGGTGGTTGTCGATGTGCGCAATGTAGATGTGCTTCTTGCTGAGGGTCTCGAGGAATGGGTTCAGGTCAGCGGGCGGCCGCTGGAAGCCCTCGGGAATGCCATTGATCTCTTTTGGCTTGCGGAGTTTGGCTGCGAGAGGATCTTTGTTCCTCTGTTTCGCCATAGTGAGATTTTTGTGGTTAGAGACCACGGCCGTGAAGGTGTTTTATATGGTGGAATGAACGGAAGTTGTGCCTGGTGCCCCGGCGATGAGGGTGAGTTGAAGATTGAGCCAGATTTACAAAACGTCATGCAGGGGCCGCCAGAACGGTGGACCCACGAGCATAGACCAGCACCGTTTCCAGTTCGGGCCGCAGTCACACAACGGACTTGAACGGATTCACAGCCAGTTTGTCAGTCAGCCACGGGGCCGTCAGTCCCGCCCGTTTTGTCGTCGCAACTTTCGGACGTTGGAGGAGGACCCCTGCTGGACCCACTGAGGCAACAGCCCGCGGATTGAGCCGGGGAGCTCGCCGATTTATGGCGGCTCCAAATTATTTTCAGGACGTCACGCCAGCGAATCGCGGACCCCACGATTTCCAGGCCTGGCAAATGTGTGGCGCTTCTCATTGTCCGCAGACTACACAAGCCTTCATGTCCAGGTAATATCGGTCTCTCGCCGACCGGCACGATGATCAGAGGCAGGATTGCGCAGGTAAACAGCCACAGCCCAAGCAAGGCCAAGGTCGCCAATGCAATTCATCCACTGACCTGGGTTTCCCCCTCTAGATACGGCGCGATGCCGGCGTCTGTGCCTTTTGCCAACACCGGCTTCTTGCTCAGCGCGGCTTGAAGCTCCAGTCTCGACCAATAGCGACGACGGCCCCGCGAAGGCAAGACGAAGCCCAGAACTCGACATCGCCAGGAGTACCTCGACCTCCGGGAATCGGCGGCTGGGGCGCGTCCCGGGCTGGATCCGGCTGGGGAGCTTCATCCCTTATCAAACCTACCAACGCCGCAACGGATATTTCGAGCGACAGCCTGCTCAGCCCTCACGAGCTCGAACAGCGCCAGCGTCTGCTTGCACAGCGCGAAGCAGCACAGCAGCCTGTCAAGCCAACGCCGCAGCCATTCAGACATGTCTTCAATCCCGAGAAACAGAACGCCATGTACAAGAACTGGCAGAAGGAGGCTGAAGACAGGAGAAATGGTGTAGGGAGTTCAGTCACGATCGATACCTTGGCTGGTCGCAAGCTGGATCCCCCAGTGGCGCCAAGGCCTAGGCCAAGAGTTAACCACAAACACGCACGCACACCACAAACATCAAGTGAACACCAGGCGCCATCAAAAACGAGGCCACAGTGGGATATGACAACTGGTCGACGGTTGGGACCGGCACCGCCTGTCGCGCCATCAAGTGCGCCCAGCCAGCCGCAAGCTGCAGCAGTCTCGGCCTCACCAACTCCGGCGCCCGTGTCCAAAGCATCGCCCAGCGCAAAGAACGAGGTAAAACCACCTCGTCCGTCAAGCAGTGTAGCGAACACTGCGTCGTGGTCGAAAGCGACCCCCGTGCCGCACCGAAAGCCGAAAGCATGGGGTTCTATGGCGACAAGAGTCTATACGCCCGAGCCTCCTCAAGAGGCTCCTATGGCCGTGAACGCGACCGCCACGCCAACTACAACAACTCCAGCACCTGTTGCAGGGGCCTGGGGTCAACTGCAGAGAAAGGTACCTCCGCCGAAAGTGGAAAATGAGATGCAGTATCTCAGCAATTTGATCAAGAAAGAGCGACAGGGGGATGAGGACAAGCCCATGGAAGACTGGGGTCGTGCCTTGGATAACGAACCCAGACAAAAGAAGAAGGAAGATCCATATGCCGCGAAGGCATCAGAGGTCACTGCCACAGAACTTGGCAGCGACTACCAACCAGACCTTCATCCAGTGAAGACCAAGGACGATCGACGTGCAAGGCTGGATATTGGCGATGAAGAGGGAGAATATGAAACACCCGAACGTAAAGGCGGCAAGCGGAACCAAAAGAAAAGCGGAAAGGGTGGTCGGGGCGCCTCCAGCTCCCGCTACGAGGAGGAAGACGAGATGGACGGGGACGATTTATCCGGTTATGAAGCATATCTCGAGAAGCAACGTCTCAAAGCTGAGCGCAAGGCTGCAAAGGAGGCTCAGCGAACAGGGCCGATACCGATCAAGCTGCCTGAGCTTATCACGATCTCGGCATTGGCTAGTGCTCTCAAAATTGAGGTGTCCTTGTTTCTGGAGCAGCTTGCCGAACTCGGTTTCGAGGATATCACTCAGGACAGCGTTATGGCCGGAGAAACTGCCGCTCTCGTCGCACAAGAGTACGGATATGAGCCTTCAGTCGACCTTGGTGTTGAACGAGACCTCAAGCCTCGGCCACCCGCAGAGGATTCTTCTATCTTACCCCAGCGACCTCCTGTCGTCACCATCATGGGCCACGTCGATCATGGCAAAACCACATTGCTCGACTTCCTGCGTAAGTCCTCCGTCGCCGCGCAAGAGCACGGAGGTATCACACAGCATATCGGTGCTTTCTCAGTCAGGATGTCCACTGGCAAGCAAATCACATTCCTGGACACCCCTGGCCACGCAGCCTTCTTGACCATGCGCCAGCGAGGTGCCAATGTTACTGATATCGTTGTGCTCGTTGTCGCTGCAGACGACAGCGTCAAGCCGCAGACACTCGAGGCCCTAAAGCATGCGCGCGGCGCGAAGGTGCCAATCATCGTTGCCATCAACAAGGTTGACAAGGACACTGCTCGCGTAGAGCAAGTCAAGAATGACCTGGCTCGTAATGGAGTCGAGCTCGAAGATTTTGGTGGCGATGTCCAAGTCGTATGTGTCAGTGGCAAGACAGGTCTGGGGATGGATGAACTTGAGGAGAACATTGTCACGCTTGCCGAAATTCTAGACATGCGTGCCGAGGACGATGGTCCTGCCGAGGGCTGGATTCTCGAGAGCAGCCTGAAAGCTAGCGGAAAGGTCGCTACCGTCCTAGTACGCCGCGGCACAATGCGACCGGGGGACATCATCACGGCTGGCACGACATTTGCCAAGATCCGCCATCTCCGCAACGAAGCGGGCGTTAACGTGACAGAGGCCGGGCCGGGTACCGCCATCGAGATTTACGGTTGGAGAGAACTCCCCGCAGCGGGCGACGAGGTGATTCAGGCATCGGACGAAAGTCGCGCGCGCACGGCCATCGAATACCGTGAAGGTCTTCGAGAGCAGGAACAAGCCGCGACTGATCATGCAGCCATATCAGAGGTCCGAAACGTCCAGGACGAACAGAGACGGCGCGCCATGCAAACGGCTCGTGCCGAGGTCAAGGACATGAACCGCGGGAAATTCTCCGCGCGCAGGGCAGCGTACCTTCGTGAGGCCAAGCTGGCTGCGGAGGAGGCAATGTTGGGTACAGATGGCGAGAGCGATGGGCCGCGTGTCATTAACTTTGCTGTCAAAGCCGATGTGCACGGATCAGTGGAGGCCGTTTGCGCCTCGATACAGGAGATCGGCAACAATGAGGTCACTCCGCGCATTTTGCGCTCTGGCGCCGGTCCCATCACCGAGTTCGACGTTGAGCACGCTGCCATGTCGGGCTCGGTCATTATCAACTTTGCTACCACGACGCCGTCCCACGTCAAACGTCTCGCCGATGAGCAGGGGGTCAGGATCATAGATCACACCATCATCTACCACCTCATTGACGATGTCAAGGCCACTCTGAGCAGTTATCTCACGCCTGACGTGGCCGCCAAGGTCCTCGGTGAAGCCGAGATACAGCAAGTTTTCCCTTATAACATCAAGGGCCGCGCGTTCAAGAACATTGCTGGGTGCAGAGTACGCAACGGCGTCATTGCCAAGGGGAGCCTGTATCGCATCTTCCGTGGTGACGAAAAGATCTTTGATGGTGAGTTGAGCCTATCCTTCAAATGCAATGCTCATTTCGCCATTCATTGTCGCACAATACTGACATGGTTTGTGATTGGCAGGTAAACTTGAGACGCTGAAGCACCTCAAGAAGGATGTCACCGAGATGCACAAGGGTACGGAGTGCGGCATGGGCTTTGAGGACTTCCAGGATATTCAGACCGGTGATCGGATACAAGCGTACGAAGAAATCAAGATGGCACGGAAGTTCTGAGGTGGTGCACTCACAACCGAGACTTGCTTCAATGTTGTTCGGGAGCGGATCGAAATATGTGAGCCCCCGCCGCATGAAGCGTACGACTCGGTTTGGATCCGGGGTGTATGGTAATGTATGATCTCGAGAGCACTCGATTCAGAAACTGTACAATATATGAAGCAGCAGCGCCGTGTGCCATTATCCCCAAAAGCACATGACTTTGTACTATCTACACGAGGGAAGACGGAGCAAATGCGCAGGAAGGACATGTACATTAGAGCTAGAAGCATAGCATGGACCAGGAATACGCTGTACGATGTCACGAGCATTTCAAGAACAAGTTTGTTCGCGTGACCCTCCCCTCCCAATCCCCCATGGGGATTCGTTTCACGGATCAAGTAGCCGTGGGCCGACGGGGGAGATGGCGAGGCCGAACCCAGTAGTCGCGGCCGACGAGAGTGGCCAAGAACGACAAAGAATGGGGATCTAATGGGGTAGACAGACAACAGGCCCACGACGACGGCGAAGACGCAAGTTCTGGCTGAAAGAGGGAGATGCACTCGCGATGGAGGGAAGGATAGTGCTTTTCGTGAGAGTTTATCGAGCGGTGCTCGGGCTCGCCGAGGTAGAGCTAGCTGGCGTGAGGCTGGCGTCGTCAGTGTTGGCGGGATGAAGGAATGGTAAAGAGCACCGAGATGATGTCGAAAAGTGGGGTTTGTTGCTGCAGACGATGAGTGTTCAAGCCGGTGAGGGAATACTGCGAAGTAGAAGGCGACTCAAATATTCGAGTCGGGGTGAGGGCACAAAGAAGGACAAAGGGGGGAGGGGGGGATGGGATGGAATGTAGTGGGCAAAAGGGGTCCAAGTCGAGGCAAACAAGACACATATGGGTGGGTGAAGTGCTCGGAAGAGGCTCAAAGAGAGCATCACATGTTCGCCCAACAGCTCATTCACCTGTAGTACGCTGCGCGCGGCGTGGAGATGAAGAATAACAAGAAAGGAAGAGTGCATCTCGCCACGGGTTCAGAGCAAGATGCCTGAGCATGTCAACGTGGTCAGGTCACGCACGGCCTTTCTTTGTCGGGCATCGCTGGTGTGGGATGGACGGACGCCCACGCTCGGTACGATGCGCAGGGGACATGAACATTCCGCGGGCGTGGCACAGAGTTTGCTCTGACGGGGTCGGTTTGGTAATGGTGTTGGTGCAAGAATGGGCTCGGGACTGGCACGTTTCTTTGTGTCTTGTGTTTGTGTTCGCTTCGTTCCTTTGTGCTTGCTTTATAGACGGTACTGGTATGGAGTGGCCGGTGGCGAACACGAGGATGGGGGGGGGGGGGGGTCTCGTGTCCTTGGCAGCAAGACTCGGTCGTCGAAAGACGCCTGCTTTTCTGTCTTTGTTACTGTGGTGGCAACCCCGTGCTTTACTTCAGCATGCCCACACGATCACGTCGTTCATGACAATTTATGTGCGACCAATGATGTCGTCTCCTTTGTGCCGCTTTATGTAACCATTTTGGCGCGAGATCTTCCGAAGGGGTCACTGAGCCTTTGTACTTCTGATTTTCACGATTGCACACAGAAGTTATTCTTTGTTCCCTCGCGATGTACTTGTCTTTGTCCCGCCGGCCTATTACCCCCCACGCCAGTGGTCCATATGGCCATCTGGACCCCCTTTCCCTCTACAAGATATCCCGAGAAGTCTACTATTCCTATGACCACACTACCCGCAACGACGAGAAACAAGTAGCTTTCTGCACGAAACAAAACTGCCTTCTTGGAGCGGTTGGTGTCCGCATGGATGCTATCAGCACAAGGACCGGAAACCTGACAGACCTAACGAACATATTGCCACCAACAAGCCCGGCTCTGACTCTTGCAGTTCTGTCGCTATCATCGAGCTAGCATTAATTGATGGTTTCGACGAAGGCATATACGAAAGAGCTAGGCTAAGGTCAGAGGAAAGGAAAAAGGAACGACAAGGTCGTCTTTGGGTGCTGTGGGAGATTCACCGAACATGTTGGCAACTCTACTACTACCAAGAACTGGTCTGCCTCTTGTTCAGAAGAGCGTCCTATATTGCGGACACAAGCAACGTCATCGGTGTCATACATCGCAGGCTTGAGCAATCCCAAAATTACTGGAAGTCACTTATGAGGGAGTCCAATGGTTGTCTAAAACTTTACTACAAGCAGCGCAACCTCCACAATCGTGCCGCAAAGTCCGCACTCGCAGCTGTCGTCCAGACGTTCTTCGGCGACGAGAGTTACAGTGGCATCAGCTTTTCTGCTCACTCTCATACCGGCTTTCTTCAATGCAAAGACGGTGGTCGAAAAGATTTGTTGCACGATTGCGTGGAGCGATGCTACATACTGGACCAAATGGTCTCACAATTCCGTTGTTTCCATAAAGATATCCCCTTCCCGAAACCGAGCATACGACCAAGTGTGGGTTACGCCTCCTTCGAATGGTCTAGCGAACACTTCAAATGGATTATTGAGGCAGATCGCCCTACATCGGCCGCACCAGTCACCCAAGCCAGCCAGCCGAGCAGGGGCTCGATATACGCCAATGTCCCCCATACAGATGCCTCAGGGCCTGTGTCTGCTAGATGCGACATGTCTCCTGCACTCCATCTCGGTAGTTACAATTCAGAATTGTACCAGATATTGAGCAAGAATGATCTTACACCGCCGATTTACGATCTGAACGGCCCAGCCATACGCGACATAGAACAGCTCGGGCGCTCGTATGACTCGATTCATATCGCAGGGAAAGCTCCACCGCCTAGAAATCCGGGGTACCCAATTCTTTCAACAGCACCATTGGCTTCCAGAGAGGCCTTGAGACACGAAACACACCCCGGTGTTAGCTACATTAACCCGCGAACTTCTCCTCAATCAATACCTGTCCCGAGACAGATGCGAGGACTGCGAAATCTGAGCGATAGGCGACAATACCAGGCCACATCAGACAACGCCAGCCATCATGTGCAATACAAACATATTCGCCCCCCTACGGTGTCTTCGGCAACTCAGGATCGCACCATCTCCAGATTGCGCACTACTCAACGCACCGAAGCCATGTATACATTCGAGGACGGTCACACAGATATCTGTGTCGGATATTCTTGGCGAAACATTATTGAGCCTGGTGCATTGCGTACGACAAGAGAGATAAGGTGACGGCCGGAGTTTGGGCGGCGACTAGACAACTCCTTAGCTACCGCGGTACACGCGGGGTTGTAACTACACATCAAGCTTAATTGTTCTTTCCGGTTGTAATCAAATCAGTACTTTGAAATTCTTCCAGGTTTTTAAACCTCCTACTCAGGTTCAGTAGCAAAATGTTCGATATTTCTGTTGAAAGTGAAGAAGTCAACAAATATTCTTTTGGCTGACAATATGGCTGAAGGACACTTCGAACAGCAAGCGTGATTATACGCCGCCCGGAGTCGCGAAGGTAACTTAACCGAAGATAGTTCGAAGGAACAAAAACCGATCACTTTGAAATAGGCGAGTGGGTGAATTCGGTTCTGAGAAACTATGTGTCCTGTGAGCAGGCAGAACACCGCAGCGAGAAGGCGTTGACGCGTTCTTTTGACACTCAAGAAAAGCGCCCAAATGAGAGAATGCCGATGGTGGTTGACCAAAATATGCAGACGAGAGTTCCTACAAGCAGGTCTTCGATCACGAAGTTCTCGCATAATCACAACATTTCGACTCGGGAAGACGACTAAAACGGTCCTCGTCAAGTGCAAGGTCTGGCTAGGGCAAAAGAGATGCCCAGATCGCAGTGGGCGGTCCTCGAAGCAGCCACCGCAGGGCCCCCAGCGGCGTAGATGACCACAACGACGGCAAGCCTCGGCACAAACGACTAAAAGCAACTCAACATACCGGCGACGGATTCGGGTAAGAACTTGCCAAAAGAAAAGGGCGGCTCCGGAGTGTGCGTTAGCAAGCAGCCTCTGACTGGTCGTTGGTACTCTAGAAGGTGCCCCTCTGCATGCTGGTGTGCCTGGCAAATCATCCATTTTGTTCATCGCCATCCCCAAAGAAGCCATAGCTGCCCCAGACTGGAGGCAAATTGACGCCATGCTACTCCTCACACGCATATGAAGGCATAGATCTTGTGGCACAGTAGCATTCCAAGCTTACACGGGCATTTTGCATCGAGGAAAGGCATCCTCGATGGTCAGAGCCAGATGATGTCGATATTTCTCCATGCGCAACCACAAAAGAAGAATTAGAGCCAACCCAACATAACTTCGTGCAGTACACTTATGCTCGCGTCCTGCCCAAGGGGTGCAGCACCCGTGAAGATTTTTGTGTCTGGTCTTATGGTAGCATGAGGCATCCAACTTCTTGCACAAAGCTGGCGCCATATCAATGAAAGATTGCCAAGAGGACTCGGACCCTGGGAGTTTGACAAAGAAGGATTGCCCTTGTGTATGTCGCGCCGCACGACTTCGGGTGTGAGGGTAGGCCAAGCCTTTGTCCCGCAGTTTACTTTCCGCCCTGCCACAGGCACTCATATAACAAAGAGAGCCACTTACTCGCAGCAGGCCAGGAGTAACCAGGGAAGATGCAAGTGTTTGTTCTCCCCACTACCACTTGGCTACGAAACAATGAAAGCCTACTTGTACGCCCTGCTCAGCAACTTCTTTGAATTTGTGGGCACACCAACACACAAGCTCGATAGTTGAATAGCGCTAACAGGGAGAGAAAAATAAAGACGCGTCGCCATATGCACACTACGAGATGCATTTAAATAGACAGCGCCTCTACGTGCTTTTCTGATCCGTTCCATAGGGTCCGATCAGACATCACCACGCCCACAACTTATAGACGAGTCATCATCGGAACCTCTCGACAATAGCACGTGAAACGACGAACTTCGCTACTTCCCACATAAATTTGCTCAGTGCTCGTGCTCCGTGCTAAGTCGACTCCGGCACCATACAGAGAGACAAATCAAGGCGGTTGTCCGTGGGGCTCAGCCACAAGAACGATACTAGGCGTGTGAGAAGTCCATCGGTAAAATCACAACGGCGGAAAATGGTAGCTCGACAGCCAGTACTCCACGGATGACCTAACAACTCTTCTTAGTGCGGCTCTGACAGCACCAAGACTATCAACCCAACACCCGATTTTCCAGCGAAAGCTTGTCGGCACTCCATTACACATGCCGCGATCGAAAGACCCAGGATTCAACCTTTCACTGACCAGTTCGGTGATCAGCTCCTATGACGATAGCACAATATCGGAATTCTACGCAGGCAAGACAACCAGGCGTGGGGGCGGACATTCTTCATCAGCCCAAACCAGGGCCAATGGAGGACATCATCGGCATAAGGGTAGTATACCCGGAAACTGCTACCCTTCTGATTCAGAGTCTGACGTTTCCTCCAATGTAACGAAAGCGTCTTCTACAGAGGCCATGCCCCCCACTGTACCGAGCCCACCCCCCGCGCCTGACCAGTTTTGGGCCGATGTCGACTCCGACACCGAACTTGACAAATCATACTTCAGAGTTCCGAAGGACGAAGACAAAAACCAGTACAGACGGCAATACAGGGTAAATATGCAGCCGGCACGGCATGAGTCTAGAGGAGACCGCCCCAAGGGCAGCAGAGTCCTGGAGGAGTGTCCAATTCCGTTCGATACTCGTTCTCTCCCCCGTCACGTTTCGGACCATTTTCCATCCCCGAATGGATACGTCCCGTCAGCAGCTCCTTCCCCTAGTTGGCTAGCTGAGCGATTTTCGGGAGTGAATCTGGGCTATGGCAGACCGGCAGAGAATTCCAGGAGGAGACAGAAATCCCATGATGCGAAAGCGGGAAGACGGGGGAGGCAAAGGGAAGCGGAGGAACCCAGGATGCAAGGGGAAGAATGGATAGAAAGCCTGGGACCCAGTTTTCGGTCTAGAATGCGCCGACGGTAGGATGTTCTGTATTCTGGGAAGCACACTCTTCAGGAGCTGCTGATTCAGGTTTGGTGCTTGAGGCTGCTTCCTCTGCTCCGCTTATTACCTGATTAGCTGATGTGTCGCGTGGAGCTCCAAAGGGCAGGGATGAATGCCTCCCTGGTACCTGACTAATCGCTCCACAGCTCCTTGTGCGCTTATAAATAACACATTAAAGCTCACATTCAAATATTCATGATTTTTCTTTGTTTTAGATAGGCGACTATAAGTTCCCCCATTGTATCCTCATTCCCATGCTATGTGAGCACATGAACCCACTTCGTCACATGGTGCTTTGGTACATGCGGGCCCGTGCATTGAGAACTGGCACACCTATATGCGTTCGCTCATGCTGCACGCCGAGGGTTGTTTGCTTCTACGAAGCCAGAGCCAAGGCTGCATCTGTGTGCTCTGGAACGAACTTCATGCGCATGCCCCAAAAGTTTCGCCTACTGGCATTTCTATCAGCGAAACGTGAATCGCTGAAGTCCGATATACAGTGGTGAGGTTGTCGAAGTGAGTGAAATTTAACATGCGCCCGCAACGTTGGCGCAGGCGATAACGGGCTGTTATGCCCTTGATTGCCGCTTGCGCTCGCACACATGGTCGAGCGCCATTCTAAGAATCACTTCACGACACATCGTTGGGTTCGTAAGTGTGGACACCAAAATCTTCTTGGTATGCTGCACCGAGCTATATTGCACATGTAAAACCTATCTAAGGGATCCCCCATACTTTTACACGTTCAAAAACACCGTTAGATCTCATCTAGATTGATGCTGACTACAGAAATCATCGCAGTGTTTGACTTGATTTAGGATATCATCTAGAAATGGACGGACTAGCCAGATAAACGCAATCTAGTTGGAGACTGGAGACAATTCGGTCCTGGTAGACATTCCAAACAGCACTGAATGCTTGATATACAGAATGGTATAGCAGGCATAGCATTCATCTCAGTATGCGTAACGCAGCCGCAGGCGGCCTACTCGACGCCGGGCTGCATGCGCTACCATAGTTGACACAAATAATGGCGGACATGAGAATGTGCACAAAGCGTGTGTATGTCACCAAGACGAGGCAACATGCTGAATCTGGCTGGACAAAGACCCAGCAGACATGGTACTTGATCGTAGTGTGGAGAATACATGTGGTACAAGCCAGTGATAAACATAGCCCAGCGTGCTGGATTGCACACATCGCCGGGTATCTGGAACGCAGTGTTGCTATGGGAAATGTTGGTGCAACACAAAGCGAACTCCGAGACGCGTGCTAAGGAATGTGACTAGCTTAAAGCAAACGTGTGATGTATACTTTGCTCCGTGTGAAATCTAAATTTTGACGAAGTATCCATCATATCTTTGAGGTGAGAGTATTTTGAGCGACGAGAATAGTAGTTTCCACATCCTTCGGTGAGTTGGCCCCAAAGACGCTAGCACCGACTGCAAGAGCATACTTTCTTTGTCAAGCTTCTTTGTACGCGCTGGCGCAGAATCACAAGTCCCTGGTACCGCTGTCACCTGGCACGCCGCCCGCCAACGTGTACTAAGTACCACCATGCGCCACGTTGGTTGGACAGCAAACGCATCACACAGAAGCGCCAGGGCATTCGTGCGCGCACTCAGGCCTCGGATATCAAGCAGGTTGTTGCAGATGAGGCCATATTTAGCACGGTGGTTCGCTCTCAGTCCACCGACCACTTCCAACTTCCACGCCCTTTTCTCAAGCGACCCTCAGCAGGATCCAGCACCCCCACCCACACTAGCATCACGTCCCTCGCTTTCAAGCCTGAGAATTCCATCGACAACGAAGATCATCTGCCATCAGACAAGCGAGTAAAAGTGACTGCGCTCCGACCGAGAAGCTCGTCCTTGGCAACAGGTTTCTGACCTCTCTAGACCCGTCACTATCAGTCCATGTTCTACGTGATCCTGGGCGGCTTATACAGGTGCTCAAGCACCACTTCTAGACATGGAAGGTCCCTTCAAATTGGTGGACATTGTCATAAACGTGGATCAACGCCCCACGTCGCGATCTCCAAGCAGAAGATCCATAGCCAGACACGGTATATTGACCCTTTCGTCAGTTCCATTTTGGAATTCCTTCGTGCCCAGGAATTCGCAGTCCCAAGTGCTTTGCAGCAAACATATGCCTAGATCTGGTCATATCTCTAGATGCACAAAGAAGTACCTCTGTGTCATTTAGCCAGTAACCAACACCTGACCGTGTTGAATTTTACGGGCTGGTAGATTTGAAGCAAGTGTAGTAGAATTGAACAAAGCACTAGATACATTGCCCTCTTACCTCGCTCACGCATGCGGAATGATTTGTACGGCTTGTATGACAGGCAGTCGCGCCTCGGGAAAGAGAGCCACGCGCATACTGGCAGATAAATGCCTAGATAGTGAAATCCTCCTTATAGATGGTCCATCTTTGTATCTGTAGTATCTAGTGGCCGGTAAAAAATACAAAGAAGGTAAATTTGTTTGTTGGATCCCTGCGCGCACCAGTCTTTGTTCAACCACCCGCGTACAGGCAGAAGAGGGTCAGACATGCATGGCGGCAGTCTTTGTGGTAGCTTATCCGATATCGTCTTTTTTCTGCTCCAAGTGTGCTGCACAAATTTCCATATAACATCAGGCCGCTGTGCGCAGTCTTGAACTCGATGGCAAGCATCATGCCATGATCACATCCTCTTCCCTTGATCAGACCATACAACGACTACTCGGGGCATTTTCAAGCACTATTCAATTTCTACCATACTATTCAACCAAAGATACTGTTCGGAAACAGTACGACCGAATCAGCGCCTGAAAAGGTTCTATTTTCGAGATGTCTCGCCAAAACCGCTCCTCAGCAGAAAGGAGAAAAGTGGGCCGTGAAGGACCACTATATCGAAAAGGAACCCTCGAAGAAGCTTGTTGTTGACAACATCGATCGTTTTCAAAGTTATATCGAACGACTTCGTCGTGGAATCGAAAATTACCTCCTGCATGAGGAGCGGCGTAAAAGCCACGAAGCTCTAGACACACTGTCAAGCTTGGTCGAGGATATCAACAACTGCAGTCTCATAGCGACTCATGAAGCATTACACAATCCGAGCGACGCGGTTCGTAAAAATATAAAGACAACATCTGACGCTCTCAAAGAATGCTGGAAAGCTCTTCAAATTTCCCTCTTCATGCCGGTCGTCCGATCCACTTGCAAACGTTTTCAGGGTGAAGGTCTTGCTAAGAATGGTTCGATATCCGATTGGAATCGACACTTCCTCAGGTGCGCATTCGGGGAACCAGGAATGTGCTTGGCCTTCGATTGTCCCAAAGGCGGTCGACCTTCTCTATCCAAGAAGATATACAGCAAGAAACCTCTGGAATTCCCCATGTTCGAGACGGTAGAGTGTATTTTCCGGGTGCGTGTCAACCTCTATTTCGACCTAGGCGCCCAGCTTGTATTTTTGGCTGAGCATTCTGCGGGTACGTATAGCAATCCCCCTCCCTAAACCAATACCAATACCTTGAGCTTGCTAATGCTTTCTCAGCCATCCCCACTAGCGAATCAAAGATCGCACCCTCTGTCGAAGGCGGAAGCGTCAAGCCGGCCTCACAGTCCGCAAGTAGGGCCGATGCTAGAAATCGAAATGTTGCGAAGAGTCCTGTCCCTAAGGTTTTGCCAAACTCTGGTAGAAAACGAGCCACAAGGTGATGCTTCGAGGATAGTCTGACGAATTATTGGAACGGGCAGGGAGAGCTGGAAAAGCAGTACAGTGAGAAGGAAAAGATCTCGCCGAGTCTTCGAACGCAGTCATTCATTAGAATCTAGAAACGATTTGCTTTTGCACAGAAATGAAATGGTCTTCTGAAACGGATGCGCTGCTGCTTAGCGCAATCTGATGTTCACCCCGCGCCTGACATACGGCCTCATGGGTTTCAGAGACGTGTCCAGGATTGATAGGCTTATGTGGTCAATAGTGACGGAGAAGCACCGCTAGTTCCCTGAGATCCGGTCTCGATACTGAGTTGCCAAGCCGAGTAAACGTCTGGCTAACTGAAAAGGCCTCCCGAATTGAAGCGATCATTGATTCTGGTTCACGTTGAAGTGCTGCGCGCGTTTAACCAATTCACCGGTCAGAGGATGCGGTCAAATGAATTGAACCGCAGAGGTGGGTATTGTAACCTGGAAGCGCCAAGTACGTTAGACAGACATCCCACCCAGTTACTCTATTATCCATGAGCCGGATTGTGGAGATGGATTCCTACCGTGGCACATACGACCGTCTCAGGACATATTTGATGGCGACCAGGGATAACATCTCACCCTACCTATTGTCCATTGACAGCAGCTCGGCAGCATCTCAGGCGCAAGAGAGCAGGTCAAAGTCCAGCATGGTCAGTGCATAGGTCATCGTGACACGGCTTGTCATGGTGCGGTAGCACAGGGGACTCAAGGGCTCTAGACTCGATCTGGACCAGCACCCGTTAACACCCCGACCGGGTCAGCCGCTTACCCCTGAAAATCCCCGGCTTGGCATTCTGCAAGCCTGGGTTACGCGAGAACAGACCTGAGCTCAAATGTCTCGGTAGTCATTGGGCCAGCCAAGGCACGCTGACAGTTGAACTACGCACTTGATCCATTTCCGGGTGCCGATGTGCGATTATTGGCATGCTTTTCCACGCACAACGAAAAAGAGGTTGGGCTCTATGGTGGTGAGCAGAGGTAGCCTGCAGGAGTATGCTCGCAGCGCCATGGCGGGCACCCTGTGCTCTGCAGCCGAGCTTGATTGTGGCTCCAGCTATCCCCAATGTTCCTCCTAGGATCACCAAAGTGAAGTTATGGTTGCAACAGGCAGAGGCCAGGTTTTGAATACTCGCCCACAATTGTGGATCAACATCGACGGTAACCACTACGCATGTCGTGCATCAGATGTAGTCCTACGAGGAACTCCAGCTAAGGCAGGCTTGGCAATGTCGATTGGGACCAAGGCCGAGGTTGTGCGCAGACAGAGCAGAAGACCCATGCCTGAACACCCGCGTGAATCCATGATTGTTTCTTCTTTTGAGATCGAGCCTTCGCGTAACCATTCAGGGGTCCCATGCTCTGGCAGCCCGCATAACTTCGATCTGGACCCATAGTACTAGTCAGGTACAGGACAAGGCGCCTGGTTAGCCCGAAGAGCTGAAAGTCACTTGGCCGCGCTAAACCTGGAGTTACTTTTTCTCATGTTGCTATGGGCCTCCAGCAGAACACAACACAACACAATCAATGAACTTTCGACACAGCACAGCATGGGCTAAGAATAAGAAAGCCAGGCATTAAAACATGCGGCAAAAACCCTCGAGTTCCGGCTTAACCATGTGGCTTCCTCGTGCCGCCCTTGTTCCTCAATATTCTCCTGCTAAATCAGGCATCTGCACTCTCGCTTTGGAAGTGCTGGACACAAAGACTATTGTTGTAGTAGTAACTGGAGACAGAACCAGGACCTCTTACGGGACCTGAGATACTACCATAAACACGAGGAGCTCGGCCAAACAACTCTACTCTGGCACTACTTGAATATTGAGCGTGGATGGCAATAGGAAGTGCACAAAAGTTGACGACTCTGGCTGCAACATGAGTGAGGTGGAACAAGCACATGTGGGCGAGCCAAAGAGAAGGCAACCCCGCAGAATCTAACCAGGGCTCTGCGGGGTCACTTGGAGATGAGACCACCGAGACATTGCTCGGCAGGTTGGATGTAACCAAACCTGAGTTTGCAATGACCACGTCTCTATCGACAACCGGGTTGCGGGAAGATAAGAGGGCGAGGGCGAGGGGGACACTGATGTCATTGGACATGTTGAACGTGGCATATGGGCAGGGCCTGGGGAGATAGCCGAAAGCTTCATTGGAGCCTCCCAAGCCACCACGACCAGATGGCGAATCAAAGCTTGTGGGCGGATGTGACGGACACGGCACGCGCCGTACCCGCCAATCTCCAACCCTTAAGGCGAGCAAGGCAACGCAAGACATGGGGCGATCCGGTACAACTTAGCGCCGGTGGTCGCGGGCGCCGAGTGGGGTTACACCAGTTTTATGAAATGGGTTGTCTCGTGGGTAGAGCGAGCTCGCGAGGCCTGCCCTGACACATACATATAAAGCACTAATGAGACAGCAGCACCACCAGTCTTGATATTTCCAGATTAGACACGCTACGTATCATCCAGCCTCGGGGCTGTACTTTGTAGCCATGCCGATCCTCGCAGACCACCTTCACAACGACTTTGTGTCCTCGCACCTGCACCTCTTCAACAAGGATGCCCTTCCGTGGCTGGGTGTGGCTGCTGTGGCCTCGCTGGTCGCCTACTATGGCGTCATGGCTTTGTACAACCTCTACTTGCATCCTCTGAGCAAGTATCCCGGACCCAAGTCCTGGATAGCAACGCCCTTTCCCTATACCATATCACAGCTGCGCGGGTATTGCCCTCAGGAGACCAACCAGATGCACGCAAAGTACGGGCCCGTTGTCCGCATCTCAGTTAACGAACTGTCCTTTACCCACCCGGGCGCATGGAAAGAGATATACGGCCATAAAAAGGGTGGCCAAGCCGAGCTGGGCAAAGATCCACGCTTCTTTGCCGGACTCCAGGAGCCGACCCTTGTCGATTGTGAAATCAAATACCATAGTTACCTTCGTAGGCTCCTAGCCAATGGCTTCGCCGATAGCTCCTTACGTGAGCAGGAGCCCCTGATCCAGGAGTATCTAACCCTTTTAATGAGAAAGCTGCGTGAGAAGGGCAGTGAGGGGGCGGTGCCATTGAACTTGACACAATGGCTCGAGGTGTGTTATATTCAAGGCCGTCGTCCGGATTAAATTGATTAACAAACTCTCAGTATTTTGCTTTTGACGTTATCGGCTACCTGAGTACGCATCATCTATCGCCTAAGCCTGTCCCTCCTTCGCTGTTGTTTCCGCCGCATCAAAGGATTCCTTAATAACAACACCAGCGTACGGCGAATCTTTTGGTGGCCTCAATGAAGAAGGCCTTACAGAATTTCTGAAGACTCTGCCTGCGATCGTGAAGCACTTAGCCAACAGCCAATCGGCGGCGCGTCTGCCCTCCTGGATGGGACGACTACTTCTTAAGTGGAGAACACCATCGAATCTGAGGCAGCAATCCAGCACCAATGCCTCCATTGTCGAGGTCCGTTGCTGCATTCAAATCCGTTCTGTCGCACACAGTAGTGGGAGCACCAGACGCGTTTACTAACACATCCAATTTGCGATTTACAGCATAAAGTCAAGGCTCGGTTGCAGAACAAACCACCCGTCCCAGACTTTATGGAGAAGTTGCTCCAAGCATACAGAGATAAGGCGATGACGTTCAATCAGCTGAAATTGAACTCCCGTAGCCTCCTTCTTGGCGGAAGCGAGACGACGGCGACTGCATTGAGTGGTAAGTATCAACCTCTACCTTCATCACAAATTTCTCTCCTTTTTCTCCTCATCTCCAGATGGGTCCTACCATCTATTTTCTCCTTGGGTACTGATATATAATTTGCTTATCCACTAGGAATGTCGTGGCTTTTAATGAAAAACCCAGAGCAATACAAAAGACTCACCACGGAAATCCGGACACAATTTAGCTCTGCCGAGGATATCACCATGGTCTCCGTCAACAAGTGCCGGTACCTGCTAGCCGTCATCGAGGAAGGTTTGCGGATCTACCCGCCCTCCTCGAGCCAGCATTCCCGCCAGGTCAACGCAGGTGGCATCACGCTCGACGACGGCAAGTACTTTGTCCCCGAGGGCATGCTCGTGGGCGTCACGACCTACGCGATGCTGCACAGCCCCGAAAACTGGGTGAACCCGGAAAAGTTCGCACCCGAGCGCTGGTTGCCCGAGGGCATCGAGGGCGAGTACAAGGGGGACCACAAGGACGCCTTCCAGGCCTTCTCGTACGGCCCGCGGAACTGCATCGGGCGCAACCTTGCGTACGCAGAGATGAAGATTGTCCTCGCGCGGATGCTGTGGGAGTTCGATCTCGAGGATGTTAGCCCCCCTGGGGACGACTGGCTTGATCAGAAAGTCAGCCTGTTCTGGCAGAAGAAGCCGCTCATGGTTAAGCTGCACCCGAGACACAAGGTGTGATTAGAAATGCTAGAAAGGAATTGTGTACCAGTCAAGAAAGAAGGATAACCAAGCTGGAATCCTTCACACAGAAATCTTGTCATGTTACTTTCTTGGTTGAGACACAAGTTCGAGCCAATTAGCCTAATTATTCATGGGGGTTTATGTTGTAAGATGTACAGCGATTCGATAGGTTCGGTGCGTTGAACTTGTAAAGGTGAAGCTTGAATCAAAGTCCCATGGTGTTCACTCCACGTGCTGAATATGTCCTGTCTCTGGTCCGGTTCTGCTTACTGTTTGGCGGATCGTAACACCAGGCTAAATTTGCCAGAGTGATTAGAACAACTATAAAAGATCTCAAACTCTGTGAGCTTGTGAATATCAGGTGATAAAGATTTGACAATGTCCTCCTGGCTGTTGGATCGAGTCGGGCTATCCATTTTCTCACGACGATCAAGTCGGATTGCGGGACCCCTGAAGTGGCCGACGTTGTAAGAATCGCTCAGGCTATGATTGAAACCCGACTCTAGCCTTGCCCTCATCTTCAAGCACTCGTAGTCTTAGTTCTGTCTCCAGTTGCCGCTACCGGAGTTTTTGTGCCAGAAGCCTAGCCTTTTCCCGTCCTTCCTCTCGTTCATCTTCCCATCGCGAATCAGGACGAGCGATTTGAGCGTGATGAAGTTGGCCGCCGTGGCCCATATGTCACAACCGGGATGCTACCAGGGCAAGCGGAAGTTTGTGTGATTTAGTGGCCAGCGTGCATCAAGCCTTGACCTGGCACGACATGCATCATGGATTATGTCGCGGACAGTACCGAAGAACAAGGATCAGGGATGAACACCTCCGTGGTACCTGACCAGTCGCTCTAGAGCTCCCTGTGCACATATGAATGGCACAGCAGAGCTCACTATTACTCAACCGGGAGTTTTATTTCCTCTAGACAGGCAACTATAAGTTTCTAATACTGCATTCTCATATGCTCTACAAGCTCGTAAACGTCTTCGTCACACATCTATTATACTGCGGAGTCGTGCAATGGGGTTATTGGAGCCTAGGCTTTCGGAATGCTGTACTAGCTATCGGAAAGGAATAGATAGGAGGAACGCTGGTGAGAAAAGGCGGGTGTAAATCAGATTCGATAAATAGGACACGGCAGATGATGTTGCCCTTCTAGAAGAATGGATGCGACGTTGAGAGGTTTTAGTTGGGAAAGACCTTGGCCGCGCTAGCAGCACGGACCCCTCCTGCATCTGTCTTTCCCCTTGTTGAAAAGTGCAAACCAAACTCGTCCTACGCGTATTGGTGAACCACCAAATACCATTGTGCTATGCTCGACTAGTATCTACGAGGATGGAAAATTACTGAGTCGGAAATCACGATTTTTGCATTTTGTGCGATGTTTTCTTTCATTTCTAGATATAATGTTGGTAGCTAACAACTTAAACAGCAGAAGACGAGTGAGCTGGGACGCCAAGCTCGTTCCTGGGCTAGTTCGCGTCAGGCAGCTGGATCAGTAGAGTACAAAACGAATCCTTTTCCATCTGCACCTGTAGTTGATGACAGTCTGCAGGGCGTGCTAGCCATATATTACACTTTTTTGCCCCTACTGGTCTCACAATTGGTTGTATAGTGTAGCGGTTAGCACGTGGGATTTTGATGCTCTAGTACCAAAAGTTCCTGAGACCCCGGTTCGAGCCCGGGTACGACCTTTTTGTTATTTCGAGTAGACTTCTTAGTCTTAACTCACCCATTACTTTGTACTTCAAGACACCTACATGGCTGCAGCTACATTAGCATGACCTTCTACTAACCCAGATGCACTGGGGGAGGTCGTTGATGATTGCCCTGGCACAATGAGACACCTGAGTTGAGCAGTCTGCATGAACCAGCGAATCAAGTTTTGCTATCCGGTGGTACCTTTTCCCAAAATGGGAAAACTCATTTGGGCCAATTTCCTGAGCTGGACATCTTGCTTTTCTGTTCTGGCTTCTGATCACCCCTTGTGAGGTTGCCATAGCACTGGGACTATTCATAGATGAACTCGACGTCCCTGTCGAACGACATACCAGGCAATGTTCACAATACCAAAGGATCGGGATCGGAAAAGCGACTCAAATGCATATCGCATAGCCCTTGGACAGAAGTTTGCCGAATAGGATTTCGGCGTTCGACTAGAAGACTAACGTCGGAATGAGGAGTAGCAGTCCACGTGTGGCATGAGCACAAGTGCTAGCCAGAAGCATCAAATATGAAACAGGGGCGTTGGAAGAGGCGAGTCCAGACCTAAACTATCTCGAGCTATCTGTCCCGTTCCGGACGTTCGCCTGCGATCAGCTAAGACAGATCGACTCTGCCAGTCAATCATAATGAAACAAAACGTTTGATCTGACTCTATACTTTACCTTGGCGTTCTTTGTCTCACCTAGACCACATTAACCTTATTCCCGTGACATCTGCCATCGGCTCTTGCTCACGTGTCCCGTCGTATCTATTATGAGGGCACCCAAGCACAATTTCAAGGCTGCAGCACTATGGAAAAATGTTCTTGTTGCATCGCAGCGCTCACGAAATTCCAACTTTACCTTGCGCCATGGACCCGAGCGCCGCTTACAGCAGGGCAAGAAAACGCCTTCAGTCTTAAATTCAGAGTCATGCAAGCACCCAAAACCAACTACTGCTGCACCTTGGTCGCATACATAAGTACCGCGAAGGCGCTGTCTCGTCCTTAATACAGTGACACCTATTCTGAGACTTGGCGTACACTGAACATTTTCAACGACTGTCTTGTCTCAAAATCAACTACCGACGCAGGCCTGGAGCAGAGCCACATTACCTGATACACCCACCAGAAAAAACCACCCTTAATTCCCCTTTCGTCTTTCAGGATGTCTGCTTACGCGGCTTTCAAAATCGCCGACATACTACCCAACCTGAACATGAACAACATCTTCCACACATTCACAAGTCGAGTTGCCGTCCCGTCTGCGGCACCGCAGCCAGACAGACACTGCGATCCATGTCTACAAATCAGAGATGAGGTAAGTTACGTCCGCGCATCGGGAGGTGTATTCATGTCCATTTTTTTCAGCTCTGCGAGAGTTCGCATCTGAAAAGACATGGACCGCGCTGACATCTGGCTTGAATGAAAAAAAAAAGGTGCGCCCTATACTCGCTAGCCGCACAGATAGCTTGTATAGCTGCTCGGACGCGTCACCAGATGGATCGATATAAGCGCCTACGGACGATGGCCTAGGTGCAAACTTTGATGACTTGTGAGAAAACGGTCTGAGAATAAAGAATACTTGGCCTGAAGGGAAAGGTGATAAGTGAGAGCGGAAAAGGAATAATGCGGATAGGCTTCTTTTGACTTGATCGTGGAGCTGGACTTCACATAATGCTAGGACACATATAGAGATACCGAAATTGAAGAAGTAGAGAGATGGAAAGGGGAAAGTCGTCTGAAAATACGAAATATAGTTTGAATCCAGTTTGAATTTACTAGGATAGACTGGCACAGCGCAGCTAGCGGCAAGATGACAGCACTGCCCAGCGAACAAATATTGTAGTGTTGACGCCCGGGCAGGTGACGGTGAGGGTAGGGGTATCATTGAAGGACTTGTCTGTCTAAGCGGGAAAGTTTCAAAATGGAGGTAGAGCACGCTTGGCAATCCGCAGAAAACACAATCTTTCGCATTCGTCGGGCAACTTGCCATACCTAGGGAGGGAATAGTGTTCATGGTGACTTAGCGAGCAAAGGCAATACTTTTTTGCATTAATCAATTTCAAATAATATAACCCCAACAGTGTTCAACATAGAACAATCTCTGTATGTCGCGCACCGCTGTCATTGAAGGAAAGCATCTTGGATAAGCCTTCTGTAAAGACAGCACTAGAAGACCGCCGGGCTTTGATGCTGGGACGGCGCTTCTCGGATATGGTCCCTTCCTCTATGATATGCTCACTTGATACTGTCGAGCTGGTTGCCATCCCGATCCTCCGGTAGACTCGGAGTGACGAGCTCTTAAGTCGAGCTGGGATGCCCGATTGCGATGACCGTGTAAGGATCATGTGGACCTCCGTTTTGTGGCCATTGCCTTCCGTTGGCTCTACCTCTAGGACTTTGAATAGGTAAACTGCTTCGCTGTGACGATTTGTTCCCTTGTCGATTGATGAGACATCCAACTGTGAGTCACCGGGGCTAGAACACGGAGAATGTGTCTCGTTGGGCTCATTTGGCTTCCTCGGACGAGGGCCCGGAAGTCGGTCCAGGTACACCTTGTGAAAAACATATCCGTCGCTTCTTTGTACAGAGATCTTGGAAGGTCTTTGATGAGATTTGACCTCGCGCTTGTGGATATTGTCATATTCGTAGGACAGCCTAGCTTCCGCCAGGCGCCCCTTGAGCTGCAGCCATGCTTCAATTGCCGCACCGAACGGGGTCCCATCTGTTGACCGGCACGATGTCTGTCGAACGACAAATGTGGTTCGCGTTGTGTTGTGTCGCTGCCATGGGAAGATGATTGGTGAGCTGGCTGACGCCCAGGACCAGGAAGGTGCTACGCAGTTGCTCTGGGTCGAATATCGTGGTTTCTGAGGGTTTGTTGTCCACAGCAACTGCTGGGTCAGATCGCCAGACCACAAGCCTGCTAAGTATTGCTGCCCCGGGCAGGCTTGTAGATGCTGCTGCGCATATCCTCCTAGGGCAAGCAGGCGGTCCTCCTCCGAATTCAATTCCAGACGGGAATATTGCTCCACAAAGTCTTGCCAGTTGTCTGGAACAGTTGGCTTACTGAATATTCTCGACGTGAAGGATAATGGTCGCTGGGACTTTGCGAGAGCATGCCGCGCGCCGCTGGCGGCGTCAAATCGATGTAGTCCACACTCGCAAGTAATGCCTGCGCGGCATTCGAAAGTGATCTCTTGAGCACCAACGTATACGACTCGCGACGATACAAGACAGTCTTGAAATGCCCATGCGCGCCGAAGCAAGGGTGCAAGTCTTGTGATCGAACCAGAATGATGTCGGTCGCACGTGCCTAGGGAGTTTGCGTGATATATCACCCCAGGCGAATCTGTCAAAAGTTCACGGGCGTATAGTTGGTGGTTCTTTTGGCCATGCTGGACCGTAAGAAATTTGTGTTGAAGGTCGGTAGAACGCGGAAACATCGTGGCCGCAGAACTGTCCGCATACAGAGCTGCGATTGTGATGAGAGCATTGTTAAAGATAGGCATTATGCTTGCGGCCTCCCTCTTCCAGTCATCTTCGTCGTCTTGTACGATGCAGAAGCTATCAATCCACACGTATGAGAGACCAAGCCCTAAGGTCAAGCTGACTGTATCGTGAAACAGCTGGGGCAGCTCGTCCCACGGAATATTGTTCTTGCGGTCTTCGATGTTGCTCCGAGTGGTCAGACAGCTCTCGGTTGAGCCTCGAGCCCATCGATGGCTGAGTGCTGTATACTTGGCTCCTTTTGGGATATCTGAATGAAACCGGAGCCGGATTTTGCCGTCCTTGGCGATGTAGAGCAGGCGCGTCGGCGTATAGTCTGATTCTAGAACTTGGCACCGGGTGTGCGATTTGAGACAAGTCTTGATCTGTTTCTTCAGAAACTTGAGGGCCTGAGGCGATGACGACCCGTGCAGCAAGCTAAGGCTTGGAATACCGGAAAGACCTGGAGGGGCGGGCTCAGGGATAAATACCTGCCACGCTTTGGGCTTGCTGCAATGTTGGCCACATTTGATGACGAACGAGCCCGATATAGCGGAAAGTGTTGTCGCTACGCTTTGTTCAGTACATTGAGTGCCATGGTCGAGATCCAGGTCGTCGATAATGTCCAAGAGTGCAAATACAATGGTGCACAAGAAGCAGCCTTCTTTGACTCCTTTCTCGTGTTGCCGTTGGCAGGCCGATTTAGAAGGACACAAGACATCGACAGGATTTGCGAAAATCTGGCTGAGGTCATTTGAATAACCACAAGCTGCGCAAGCCCTGTCAGGTGAAGAGCTAATTAGCTTCATAAGAGGCGATCGATCCCAGGAGTCGGGGGCCTTGAAATGCTTCGGGATGTTGATATCGCCATTGGACACGACTGGTGCCAACGTCGGCACTTGAGCCTCTGGCGGCATGGTGGCGAGGCGGTTGGAAATTGTCACATGTCCTGTCGAATCGTCTCAGGCCTGTTATTTGTGTTGTGTTGGAGTCGAACAAATGATCGCAGGCACATGCCGTGAGCCAACGGGCTAGGGACAATCATCTTGGTCGCAGATCCGTGGTGCTCAGAAAGCATTGAGTTGAGCTTGATGTAGGGGGATGTGGGTGGAAGGTTCCACAACCTGACAACGTGGCAGTGTCAACCTGGTCACGCCTTTACAGAATCGATAGTAGGAAGCTGCAACTGATGCAGAAAGGTGTGGTCGCACGGAGACGGCTAGACTCCTGGCAGTGACTGCTTAGAGTCGGTGTGTGCCGTGGCAGTCGAAATAGTAGGAGAAGCATGCACCACACAGGCTACTCTGCAACTCTACCACACAGCAAAAGAAGCAGCCTGACGTCAGGTTAAGCCACGGCACGGCGGCCGTGCAGCACGGCACAGGAATGAGGATGTCTCTCCTGGCGCGGCTCAAAAGCCCAGACACAGGTCTCATTATGTCCAGACCCGGACGGCAGATAAGCTTGCCAAGCTTTCCCCTCGATTCGCAAGACTGGCAAGCGACTCCGTCATCGGGTTTTGGCGCCTCCATCGTCGATGGGCCGTGTCGTGTCTGCATTTCCAAGGGATCTGGCCAGACCCTGAGGGTAACATTTGCATGTGGTCGCCTACCGCCCGCATACACTCTGATTGGCCTGTGAATTTGTGTATGCACAGAAATGACCATTCGTGCTGAAGTCGACCACCACTAATCCGGGTCGAGACCCGGCGGCCAGCGCTCTGAATGGTCAGTCCATTATTCGAGTATCACACATATCACAAATATCACGAAGACCCCTCTTCGCCCTCCCTTTTCGCCCCCTCTGTGCGCCATTTCTCCCCATTGATTGTCAGCAGCAGGATCAGCCCAGCACTCCCCGCAATGAACAGCCCTGAAATTGTGCTAAACCAGCCCACGCCAATAGCGTTGATAGTTGGCAGACACGCAGCTGTACCAGCAGCCGCAAACATGAACCTCGCCAAATAGTTCCCCGCCACAGCTACGGAACTCATTCCGCGGTCCTGTACTGCCTCAACGACGAAGGTGTTCAACCCAGGCAACGTTAACATCTGGGTAAACCCCTGCAGGAATAACGCCACCACGACGAGCGGGATCCCTCCGACCTCGTGCCGCACCGACCAGCCGTAGAGCATCGTGAAACCGGGCAGCGGGACGGCCATGAGCCATACGGAGCTCTTGAGGCGGTGCTCGGGGACCCTGCGGCCGCCGTGTTTCCGGTGTTGCGACGTGGCGACATAGTCGGACCACCAACCGCCGAAAAATGCCCCGGTAATGCACCCGCTCGCTGGCGGGAGGAAGAACAGCGATGCCTGGAGGGGCTCGGTGAGGTTGAAGCGCGGGTTGATGACGTAGCGGATCGGTGCGAGCATCGAGTACTGGTTCCAGATGATGGCTGATACTGCGAGGGCTGGTATGCACAAACTCCGCTCACGGAACAGTGGAACCACGACCAGTCCTGGGTTGAAGGCTTTCCTGATATTCGAGTAGCGACTCTTCGGCTGCACCTTGGCATCCTTTTCACCGCAGCTAAAAAGGGCAAGTGTTCCAGCCGGGGCAGTCTCTGCAACCACCAGAACAACCAGCACGGTACAAACCCCTGACATGACCGTGATGACCCAGAAAATAGCCCTCCAAGTCGCAAAAGTGACCGCAACACCGCCCAAAATCGGCGCAACAGCAGGCGCGATAAACGCGCCCGCCAGAAACGAACTAATTGCTCGGCCCCGGTTCCTCGGGGCGTACAAATCGCCAATCACCACGGACCCGACCACCAGAATCGCAGTGGCCTGGAATGCGCTTAGCATGCGGAACACAAAATACGCCGCCAGGTTCGGCGCAGCGGCAGTGCCCGCGCTAAACGCCGTCATCAGGATGCTAGAGGATATGAGCACGGGTCTGCGGCCGACGACCTGCGCCAGGGGACCCCAGAGCAGAGGGCCGAGCGCCATGAACACGAAGAAGAGCGCGTTGGACATGTTGACGATTGTGGGTGTCGAGTGGAACTCTGCGACGACTTCGGGGATCGCGACGAACACTGCCGTCGAGGAGATCGGGGTGAGAAAGGTGTAGTAGCACAGCACCACGACCATGCTCGTCCGCTTGCGCGAGGTGAAGCGGTTGTACTTGGCTTCATCGTCGTCGACGATGTTGGCTGCTGCTTGCTGCTCGGTGGAAGCAGTGCCTGGCGGACCGGAGCTGGCGCCAGCTTCCAGATCCGTGAGCACGCCGTCGGGCTCGTGAGGTGTGTTGCCGGGTGAGTCGGATTGGGCCGTCATGGCGGCCATGATGGAAAAGTGCCGGTGCTTCCAGTGGTACTTGGCATTTCCTGTTGGCAAATGCTTCGCGATGGATACTTGGGCGGGTGTGGACCTTCTGGAGGAGGTTGTAGTTCGGTGGATCAATGGCCGGCGCGCACCTCCGACCTTTTGAACTTGGAACCGACCTCGGAGCAGGAGTGATGTAAAATGGGACTTTTTCTGGAGCCGATTGGGGCGGCTATTCCCGCAGTTTGTTCCCGCAATAACCCTGCAACTCCACTTCGCCTCTTGAAACTTGAGTTATGGGAACTGTCCCAAACACACTTACTTTTGTGCGAAAGGACACTATCTAGAGTCATTCAAGGTTAACTCATTCGCGGTTCAACAGGAATGGAACACAGATCTGTCCAGATGTCCAGATTCTTGTGCTTTGCTGTAGATAAGAGGTTTTAGTATCTACTTTTACTTCGCGGCTTTTCAAGCTCAATACTTGTTATTCAGTCTTTCAAGTCTTCTTGGACCTATTCAAAAGTATTTACTGCAGGCACGAACCCCTATAGAATGCAGTGCTTCAATGGGCCTTGATTACTGCAACCTTGCCTGAGGATGTGCATCTATGAAAAATATAATGAGCCCAATTCACCGTTATCATTTTATCTGATTGCTTATTTGACCACAAAACAAAGGATTATAAGCATCAACATATTTGCATCAGCCAAGAAGCACAACAGCTACTAAGGCTCAGCTGAGTCAGTGTCTCACGTGGCAAGCAATTATAACGGAGGATGAGACAATCGTCCAGGAAGTAATTCGGATGAACTAACTCGCATACTGGTAGCTGGTGAATATGTTACTCTCTACGGCGCTTTTTCGTCATTCAGGGCCATGCAAACAAAGGATCATTGAAGGCAGTTGATATATCCAGTGATCAATATGTATACCAGTTGCATCTCCATACACCTCGACGGTTTAACCCTGCAGAAGCATCACACAGTAAACAATTAGTTACAAAACCATGTATTTATCAAAGGCTCGGCCACTCCCCCAAGTTAAGCCATGGACACAATCAACTCGGCAACTTCCCCAGGCCGACTCAGCATCGGGCTATGCGAAGCCTGCACCCTCTCAACCTTACAACCCGGAATGCCCCCGGCCATAATCTCCTGTAGCCCCGGCGCGATGCTCTGATCCTCGGTACACAGCACATACAGACAGCTCAGTTTCCCCTCGCCCAGCACATCTCCCGCCGCGACGGGGATCGTCGTCTCAACGGTAGCCTGCGAGTTCGGCAGCAAGCCCCTCACCCACCTGTCCGCCTCCTCGGTAGGGAGATCGTTGTAGAACGTCTCCCTCGCCAGATCCGGGTTGAGACGCATCGTGCCGCCGCTGTACGACTCGGCGGGGACCGACCAGGGCGGCCACTGGCCCCCGAAGAGGGTGATCACGTCCACGCCGGCCTGCGGGGCCACGAAGGCGCAAAGGAAGACTGCGGCGGCGAAGCCACCTTTCAGCCCAGCTGCGGAGCGCGCGGTCACGGTCTGGGTCTGCAGCGCGAGAGTCGCGGTCACGCCGGAGAGGGAATGTGCCACGAGGATTACTTTCTTGCCGCTCTCGAAGAGTGGAATGGCCCAGCTTTCGAGGAAGAATGTCAGTAATGGGGGGCCCATACTTGAGATAGAGCTTGTGGGTACGAGGTGGAATGCATGTCGAAGGAGACCATGTCTAGTGAAACATGATTTGGGTGCCCGCAGTGAGTCAAGAAGAAAGGGTAAATTGTATATCACTTACTCGTGTAACGCAGCGACGTCGACTCGCCAGCTTAGCTTCGGCTGGTCGCCCAGACTCGGCAGTTGCGGCGCATGGCTCTCGTACCCGAGCTCCGCCAATCTCGCGCGTACCTTGTCGTATACTTTCGGTGAGTGCCATGATCCATGGACCAGCAGGATCACGGGTTTATCGTTGCTGTCGGCAGTCATGATGTCACACAGTGGTGATGATGTCGTCGCTGAAGAATGTGTGACTGTGGAGGTTCTGATACAGAGTAGTAGTGCGGAGTGCGGACCTCTCTTTTGAATCGTGTAACTTTATTGAAAGAAATGTCGAGGAGGAGGAGCAGTGCCTTGTCTTTGTTCGGATGCTGCGCTCCGATCGGCGTGTGAGATCTCAGAGTCTGAGGAAGACAAGGTCAGGGTTCTTAACAACGCAGCAGAAGATAACTACACCTCACAACAAGAGGATGGGTGGGCAAGACGGGGGATAATAAGCAACTTATGAAGGAGTCGATCAGTCAACAACTCGTCAGCACCCCAATTCGCTCAAGGGGGACTTCTTATCCCGGCGATCTGGTCGCCCAGAGCAGTCCAACAACCTCGGATTTTTGCTGAAGAAGAAGCAGCTAAGCAAGCCCCCCCAAAACCCCAAAAGCAAACCCAATGCTTACCATGCGTAACTAGCATGGCAGCCCTGGTAGACTCACGCAATCAGATCTCGCGACCGGGGACAAGGGGGAGTGCGCCACAAAGTAACGCGGACCATAGCCCCGGGCAGACTAGCTCTATATATACCCTGTAGGCGCCGCCGAGCATGTGGTAGTCTTGCCGGCAGCTACGTTTCCGGCACACTGGGTCCCTGATCCCTGCTTCACAACCCTTTTTGGGGGAGGTTTGATGTGGCTAAGAAAAAGCAATGCGCCGTCAGCAATGACAGACGTTGCTGCCGTGCCGCGGGCAGTGGCCGCTGAGCACGTAATTACGTTGTCGTCGTGCGGCACTTAGCGGCATCTTCGTATGGCTGGAAATCCACGTCTGCCGGTGCGATTGGCGGTGCTTTTTCTTGACGTGATATGGCGCATATAAGCGCGTTGTGCTGCCACTTGAAAGCTTTATTAACAAATGTTTCGATCTGGCCGATGCCTTCCGAAACCGACAACTATAATCCATTTAGGTGGCGGTGGTGATCATGGTCAATCAAGATGTCAGCGAGGCTGACTATGACGAGAGCCCGTTGCTCATCAAGGTATCGGTAGTTATGCCCATCTTGTCGGTCGCGATCGTTGCTTTGCGTGTGTGGTCGCGGAAGATTGGGCGCACGCGGCTCGGGGTGGACGACTGGCTCGTCATCGTGGCCCAGGTTAGTCTTCTCCAGACACATGTAGTCCCCAGATATTTCGTGCAATTACATTGACAACTGTGCTTCGTTGTGATGCAGGCTTGCTCGTTTGGGATACCAATCGCTGCTGTTCTGAGTGTGTATCCTTCGTCTTCATGAGGCAAGACTGACGAGTTCTGACAACACATTTATACCAGGCGCGCTTCACGGAGTCGGGAAACACATCGAGGTAGTCGAGGCGGAGGACCCAAACAACATGCAATGGGTTATGGGCGTAAGAGCAACCTCCTTCATATCGAATCTACACCACAACGGAGAACCTGGACAAGCCTGGACGACCTTCTGACACATATTCTGCGCGCCACAGATCCTCTTCGTCGGCGAACTCGCGTACATCTCTCTCATCGCTCTCATAAAAGTCTCCATACTCCAGCTGTACCTGCACGTCTTTCCGACGCCGTACATGAAAAAAGGCGTAGTGGGGATATATATCCTGCTCGCGCTCTGGACGACGGCGTGTATAATCCTCACCATCTTCCAGTGCACTCCGATCAACGCGGCGTGGGACAAGGCGATGGTCAGAGCTGGCCAGGGGCATTGCGTCGATCAGGGTGCTTATTTCATTGGTGTTGCTGGTGAGTCCCCAGCCCGTCTCCAGTGAGTTGTCAGTGTGACATCTGCTAATGATGATGATTCTACTGCAAATAGTACCACACGTAAGCTGCACATATACGCCCCAGGCCCGGACGAGGTCAACCAAAAATTACTAACCAAGGACCAGACTGCGACTGATGTCGCCATCCTCGCCCTCCCACTCTTTGAGCTCCGGAAGCTGCAGATGCCAAAGTGGAAGAAATGGGCAATCAGCGGCATATTCCTCCTCGGTGGATTGTACGTCCCTCTCCCACCTCCCCTGTCCCAGTCCACACCCTGCCCGAGTACGTCAGCTCACAATGCATCTACCACCCCAGCATAGTCATAGTATCCATCGTGCGCCTCACGACCCTGATCGCAATGTACAACGCGGGCGAGGACGCCGACACGACGGTGCTGCTCATGCCCGTGGAGCTCTGGACCGTGACCGAGGTGTCGGTCGCCATCATCTGCGCCTGCCTGCCCACCCTCGGGCCGCTGGTGGCACGCTTCGGTCCCGCGGCCCTGCACCTCCTCAGCACCCAGCGCAAGGACAAGCGGAGCGACTATCTCTACGCGTCCGGTAGCAGCGGCGGCGGCAACGGACGGACCCCGGATGGCAGCGCTGCCGCGGGGCTACGCGGCTCGGAGAACGCGGCGCGGAGACACCACCGCTTCTCTGCCACTGTTGCTGCTGCTGCTGCTACTGGGAGGGGTCATAATTTCCAGAGGCTTGAGGGGGATTCTTTTTGCACGAGTACGTTTGCGAGTCATAACGATGGCGATGGCGACGCTGGAGGGGAAGGAGGGGTCCATGGGTACTATCCGCAGATCGTCCCCGTGGGTTATGCGGCGGAGCAGGACGTGGAGATTTTCTCTCCGGGACAGCATGGGAACAGCAGTGGGGGTGGGAAGAGTGCTGCTGAGACGAGGGTAGGGACACGGAAAGTGATGCAGGTGTTGGAGGACGAGGGGGGAGGTGAGCCGGGCGAGATTCCGCTCCAGGGGATCCATGTCAAGCAGTACATGACGTGGGCGGAGACGAGCTCTGAGAGGTCGTAAGAAGAGCTAGGGATGGGGATTTGCTTCAAGAACAGTAAGGAAAAGAAGCGAGAGACCATTGCCCAGACAAAGTTTGCAAGTGTTGGAGTCGGGAGTGTCTGTGCCTTTCCGACTTGTGGACAGACCCAGAATCTATCCCGCGTCGCGAGGAAAAGGGTGAAGAGCTGTACCACATCTTTAGTCCGACATGATCAGTCGTTATTGAGTGGTCATTTTGTCAGAGTTGGCAGCCCGTCCACACCCGCTAGCCGACATGCCCCCCCCCCCGGGCAAGCTCCGGACCAAACTATCGGGTCACGCCCGGGCATTCAATGGATCAGGACTAGCAGCTATGTTAAGGCTATCGAATGCAACGAAATGGCCTCATCTACCTACCGAGGAGCGGCACTGAGCTGCTCCGATTTGATTCCAAAGAAATGTCAAAAAAAATCACAAAAGGTTCCCCCGGTAAACATCAATCGAGATCAAGCGCCGGGGAATATCGCCTACGGCAGACAAAGGAGAGCCATAGTGGCGCGCAGGCGCAGTAGCGCAAATGCCGCGTTGCTTTTTACTGCGCTGCAGCCACCAGAGCTGGACGCCCCCTTGGCGCTAGACGCACCACATCCTCCACTCCATCACCCCTGTGCGCGCTCGGTAAACAGATTCTATGCACCAATGGTGAATGGATTTCCTGATCAGGGACCACGCTTGCTTTTCCAGTGTCCTGCACGTGGAGATGCCTGCGTACTTGGCGGGCATATCGAGTTCGTTTCACATTCTCGTGGTGTTTTTTTTTTTTTTTTTTTTTTTTTTTTCATTTCTCAAGCATTTGTAGTTCGCTTAGCTCGTGGCTTCAAAGCTCCCGGGGAGAAGAGAGAGCACTGTCGTGCAGCATTAATATGACAAGACTGCTAATATATTGGCCCTGTAACATGGTGAGCAACAGGTCTCCATCGTGGGACTTAACTTAGAGGACGGCCGTGCGGGGCCAGGTGATCCAGGCACGATAGGGCACGATAGGAACAACCTCCGCCGCCCTGAGAAAAAGGGTTCCTTTTCTGCACGACCCTGTCCGTCTTTCTGTCTGGCTAGGTTTCGTCCTAAAAAGATTCCGGAGATGGTCGCACGCCACACCGGTGGGCAGGGTGGGCGGTAGAGGTCCCTTGTCTCTTGTCCCTGACTGCTGGTAAAGGCATATCGGGGAGAATCACTGCCGATGTCGAGGATGCTGGGATATGTACTTGCGCTTCATGGAATATTTGGTGGTTGATTGGGACTGCGTACTCCGCATATGCCCTGCGGAATGCCATGTGGGCTGCCTGAGCCGCCCCACCTCGGGACTTTGCCGCATGCCGCCATTTTTTTCTTTGAGTGTCGACCGATGACATAACGTTTGCTCACCCCGCCAGCATCCAGTCTTTTGAGGAGCGCAACCAGGAGCATCCACCACGCTTCGCTAAACTCGTCCACAACATTGCCCCGACACATAAGCACACATAGCAATGGTCCGACACAAGAAGGGCTTCCGCGGTGGTCGCGGTGGCGGACGAGGTAGAGGAGGAGGAGGAGGAGGAGGCGGACGACAGGCGCGCCCACCCCGCAACCAGCACAACGGCGACAACAGCGACAGCGACGGCAGCGGCGACGGCCACGACGGCCCGCCGTTCAAGGCAGCATGCTGGGATCTGAACCACTGCGACCCGAAGCGGTGCTCCGGCAAGAAGCTCATCCGGCTCGGCATGATGCGCGACCTGCACGTCGGCCAGCGACACAACGGCGTCATCATCACGCCCAACGGCAAACACACTATCTCACCAGCCGACAGGGAGCTCATGGAACAGTACGGCGCTGCCGTTGTCGAGTGCTCGTGGGCCCGAACAGGAGAGATCCAGTGGAGCAAGGTCGGCGGCAAGTGTGAGCGCTTGCTGCCATACTTGGTTGCGGCGAACACGGTCAACTACGGCAAGCCTTATCGGTTGAACTGCGTCGAGGCGCTGGCTGCGTCATTCTACATCTGTGGACACCCGGAGTGGGCGGAGGAGGTGCTCGCGCCGTTCAACTATGGCGAGTCCTTCCTGGCAATCAATGCCAAGGTGCTCAAGAAGTACGCTGCGTGCGCGGACGAGGATGCTGTGAAGAAGACCGAGGCCGAGTGGATGGAGCGGCTGGAGAGGGAACATGCACAAAGCAGAGAGAATGAAGGTGACGATGATCTTTGGAAGGGCGGCAACAGGAATCGCATGACGTTTGATGCCAGCAGCGACTCTGAAGAGGAAGAAGAAGAAGAAGAAGAAGAAGAAGAAGGAGAGGCTGGGGACAAAAAGGAAAAGAAGGACAAGAAAGGCGATGGCGATGACGAGAGTGTCGACGGCATATACCTTGGCAAGAAGCCAGAGTCGTGGCCGAAGCCCGGCGATACCATTATCCACCCCGATGCGCCGAACAAGAAGAAGAAGGATCAATTCGATATTTCAGAGGATGAGGACGATGAGGACGCAGAAATGGAAGAGATCCGGCGAAAGGTGCTCGCGTCGAAACCATTCTCAAACAAGGAAGATGACCACAAGGCGAAGCCGACAGTGGTGCCGCCACCACAGCCGCAGCGGTATCGCGTCGACTCTGATGCAGAGCCCGACTCGGACAATGGAGACTCGGACGAGGAAGGGGACGACGCTTTTGACAGCGTCATCGACGCGGTGCCGGTAACAGACAAAGTCGGACTGGCAAAGCTGCAGAAGGAGCGATCGCGGGCACACATAACCACCAAGACTTTTACGTCGGGCGGCGCATCGGCACCTTCAAGGTGGTAAGCGCTGGGGGTAAGCGCTGGTGGGAAGGAAAATTGCAGATATTGAAAGCAAGACCGGACTCGCCTGTGCTTCGTGATGCAAGGGACCAGACCAGCAGCTCGGACTGGGCTGAGACGACCCCAAAGAGTTTAGCGAGACAAGTTTCGACCCTGGATAAGTACCAGAGTGGGGCCACGCGCGACCCTACGGTGCATGTTTGCGCCTGGCCCCACCCGTGCGACTTGCCGTGTGCCCTTTCTGTCATGCCTGGCCTTGCCTTGTGCCTTTCGATTTCGGAAGCTCGCCTCTCCACCAGTGCTGCTGCTTGTGTGACGGGTCGCCCCTGCCCTCCAGGTCCTCCTCCCGGCCGGCCGCATCGTGTTTAGTCGTCTCAGATCAGATCCCAAGAGAAAAGCTCGAGCGCGAGGGTTCTGGATGACCAGAATCCACCATGGCAACATCGTCGTCGATGCCCTCGCTTGACGCCGCAAACACGGCAGACACGACAGACAAACAGCAATGGCAGCGCCCAGGAACCTTTGAAGACTCAGATATCCTCCTGCTCCAGCAAGAGCACCATCTGCAGCAGCAACTCGAACAAGAGGCCCAGCACGTGGCTCAAACTCAGCCGGGCGCGACAGCAGCCCACGACTTACAACAAGACACCCCAGACGGGTCTTGGTCAATCAAGGCACGCCGCCATGGCACCCTGCATCTCACAGCCGACGAGCGGCTGCGTGTTCGCACACTCTACTTTGACGGCGGCCGCACCAAGAAGGAGATAGCCAGGCTCACCGGCTACTCTTTTTCCCAGGTACGAACGGCCATCCGCCAGCCCGTGCCGAAGCGGCGACCTGGCCGGCCCCGCAAGGACGGCTCAAGTCCCAGAGCTGTCGCCATCGCTGCTGCTGCCGCCGCCGCAGCGGCACAGGCTGCCGGTCCCAGAGCACGCTGTGCCCCGGTGAACCTGTGGGAGGCTGGGCAGACAATGACTGTGCCCATGGCGATGGCGCAGCAAGCTCTGAACCACGGAGCGCCGACTCAATCACCCCCCGACGATCAGGAGGAGAGTAGTGATGACCTCGAGTCAGACAATGAAGATGAAGTGGGAGTTGAAGTGGAAGCAGAAGGCCAGGATACCTCTAGTGGCACAAATTCAGACCAGCAGCATCACGGCACAACTCCAGATCAGCAGCATAACGCCATAGCACGTCGAGGTCGTCCTCCAAAGACCCATGAAGTGACCCCGCAGATGAACCTCAACGACAACACTAAGACGATCGTACTTGTCACGAGTAAGTACACGGCTTCGTTGATATCTTGTCGATCCCCTCCCGCTGACATACTGCCACTAGATGCAAGCTCTGGCATCGGTCATGCCATCGTAAGCGCACTCTGCCTGGCATATTGCCCATCAATAACCAGCCGACCAGCGAGTGGCGGACCATATCACGTCTTCCTGGCAGACCGCGATTACGTTCACGCAAGCAACGCAGCTAGGGGTCTGACTTGCCACCATAGTAATACGGTCAGCCCTTTGCAACTCGATACGCGGCATCCGCAGTCTGTCATGAACGCTGCGCGGTTCATCCATGAGACTGTTGGCCGCGTTGACGTGCTCGTTCTCAACAACAGCCACCATGAGAGAAGCAATAATGGAGGTCGACCAGCACCGGGCGATCCAGTGTCCATATTGCGAGATATGCTTGAAACAAATCTCGTGTCATCTTATGCTGTGAGCGAGGGGCTGAAGTGGCTACTCATGGCGCAACCTACATTCAAGACTCCTGACACAGCCCAAACTCCGACGACTGCCGTCATGGCCCAGCAAATAGCTCCAAATCACAAAGACAAGAGGTTAATCCATGTCACCTCGCCATTGTCATCTATCACTCTGCGGCAGTGTCAGACTCGATCAAACTCAGCACCTTCCGCTCCGTTGCAAGGACAGGAGGGCAATGAAAGACCCCCGACTAGCGAATCCGTACCACCTTCGCACCAAAATATGAATCCTTCCAACACTCCCTTACCCGAGTACCGGATGGCTCTTGCCGCTATGAACATGCTAGCAGCATGCCAAGCAGCGGCCGCCCAAGCAGCCGGCGTGCGCATAGGTGTATGGAACAGCAGTATTCTCCCACAACCCCCGATGCCCCCAGACCTAGCGCGGCAACCTGGGTCCGGGCCCGAGACACCCAACCCCGGAGGCGAAGCGGCGAATGCGGAGAAGACTGAGCGCGCGAATAAGCGGCAAAAGTGGCGCAAGCAGAATGCCGGTGGGCCTGGGATCAGTCAGGAGCAGGTCATCCAGGCGGGCAAGGCCTGTGTCAAGGTGATTAGTGGAGAGAGAGATGGAGACTTTGGTGGGTTCATGGATACGTTTCAGGGATGGGTGCCATGGTGAGGCCATAATGCGTGGGGAAAGCAAGCGTACATAGGTTGTAGCGCTTCATCTGCGATGGACGAAAAACGCACGAAATGCCAGGAAATTGGCACTTGCGCAGGGTTTTCCGAGTCAACACTTTTAGAAGCTGGCGAACCCGGAGGATTTGTAGGACTGGCGAGGCAGATGATAGAAGGAGCCCGAGAATCCAAGAACACCCAAGTAGTGGGCATCATCATATCTTTAAATCTGTAATGTACGTAGCACTACGCTTGCTTTCTATATGACAGCATGCATTCATCTAAAGCTCAAACAAATTGACCAAGGTCAACTCAAAACCGCCGCTTTCTAGGCGTCGCTCGCCACAACCGAACCAGAGCAGACCCGCCAGGAAAAAAAAAAAAAACGCCCAGCGAGAGATGTCATTCCACCACGCGAACCGCTTCCACAGAGATCTATCTCATACAATCACGCCCAAACTCCATTCTTTACAGGGTCTGACCCCTCGCGAGCCCGTTGACGCCGTCGCGACGAACGTCCGGCGGACTCCGCCCGTTCCGATACAGCCAGAGCCTGCTCAGATCCTTGACCCTGACGGGCTCGCCGCCGCGGAGCCTGCGGTTGATGGCATCGGACGCGGCGCCGCTGCCGCCGCCGTGGAACTGGACGTCGTCCGGGTCCGTGTCCTCCTTGCCGCCGCCCGCCGCATCGGTGGCCAAGTAGTCCGGGAGGAGCATGGCGAGAGACGTGGCGAGGTCCTCGCGGATGTCGGCGAACGGTTGGCCTTTGGGAGGTTGTGGCTGCTGGGTAATAGTGCCGTACGTGGAGGTGGTCGTCACTGTCGGTCTGGTCTGCAGCGGCGGCAGCGGCAGCGAAGCATTTTGCGCCGCGATGCCATTGGGGACCGCAGGTCCGGCTACATCTGAAGAGGGAGCGGCGGCAGCGGCAGCGGCTTCCGCCGTGCCATCCTCGACGATGCTCTCCATGAACTCGTTGGTCTCGGCGCAGCCCAGGAACTCCTCCGCAGCCACCCCACCACGCTCCCACCGCGGGTTCCTCTCCAGGGGGAACATGCCGTCCAGGTAGTGCTGGCAGAACTGGTGCCCCCCGCGGGGGCTGGTGCGCGCAAAGACGCGCCCGATGAAGCGCGGGAGCTGCCTGTTGGCCATCTGCGACGTGGCGAAGTGCAGGACACCCCAGAGGGCGACAAAGTCGGTCGTGTGGGCGTAGTGCTCGACGTGGGCTAGCACGCGGCGGTCCGTGGCAGCGGCCAAGGGCGGGAGGAGGGATAGCGCCGGGTCTTCCTGAGCGCCGTTTGTGTCGTGGTGGTGGCGGCGGGCTGTTGTCGTCGTCATTGGGGTAACGTCGTGTCTCCCGCGCTTGGCTGATGATGGTGACTGTCGACTTCCCCTCTTCGTGTCAGTCGCTGGTGGTGTGGCCGCCGCCGAGGGGTGGTACTCGACCGGCGAGTCGACCACTGTCGACGTCCCGTTCTCGCCGTGGTGCCTCATTGCGTCGGCGGCCGCGGCACAGCGCTCCCTCTGCAGCTCCTGGGCCCTGACGTGCAGGTGAGGGTTGTTGAAGTGGTTGGCGGCGTTGCCGAAAGTGTAGACCTCGAGCTTGGCGAGCAGGTCCTGGGGCATCTCCTGGAGCAGCCAGTCGAGGACGAGCCCGCCCTCGATGCCGCCCTGGGAGTGCAGGATGAAGACGACCTTGGAGTACCGCGGGTTGTACAGCTTGTCCTTGACCACCTTGTACGCCTCGCGCACGTCGCCCGTGGCGTAGCCGAAGTTGCGCTGGATCAGGCACTCGACGACGTCGAAGAGAATGCCCGACGTGCGGTTGTGGATGCCGATTACCGGGCGCCGGAAGGTCAGGGCGAGGCGGTTGATGTTGGAGGTGAGCCAGGCTTCTCTGGTTGAGGGGTGAAGTGTTAGCTAGCTTCCTCGGGAGGCGGAAAGACAATTTTGTGTGTGTGTGTGTGTGTGTGTGTGTGTGTGTGTGTGAGTGTGAATAAACAGGACAGAGGATTGGGCTCACCCGACTGCAACACCGTTGAGGAAGATCCACTGCTCCTCCGGGTGGTCTTCCTCGGTGGCGTACTTTGGATCGGACAGCATGGTCTTGGTCTTGCCGTTGAGCAGCAGACAGATGGCCCAGTTGAGCGTGAAGAACAGGGCGATGGCCAATGCGTCCACCCACAGCGGGAACAGGAGCGTGAAGGGCAGGGCCACGATGAACAAGACCTGCAGGATGACGAGGACGACGTGGATAAAGATGCACCAGAGGTTTGCGCGGTTAAAGGCCAGCTCGTCAAAGTGGCCGCTGTCGGTCGGGGTGATGGGCCAGACGATCCAGGGGAGGAACCAGATGTAGACGAAGAAGTTGCGTATGTCCCACATAAGCAGCTTCATGGGCATGTCGGTGTAGCCATAGTTGATGACGGCCTCGCCGCCGACCTGGGAGCCGAAAAAGCGGATCTTGTTGGCCGAGGTGGTCGGGGCCGGAGCTGTGATCGGGGCCGGAGCCGAGCCCGGGACCGGGACCGGGACGGCGTCCGGAGCTGGTGGGTGAGACATGGCGGGGGAGGGGCGGAGGAGAGGGGTGGTGGCCCTCGGGGTTGTTGATGTGATAATCCAGGGGCGGACCAGTCGAGGGACTTGTGGCAGATACCAAGTAGAGAATAACGAGTGCGTGAACGAGGAGGAACAGAGGGGAACAAGAGGCGAGGCGCCGAGATATACAAGTTCAGCAAGCGACCAAGCACGTGTATGCAGTCATGCCCGCAGACACTGCCACGAGGACTGGCACGCGACGTGGGCAGGGCTGAGCCTGACGCTGACGTTGACGCACGGGAGGCAGGTGCCGGCTTGGCGGGGGACGGGATGCAGCTCTGCCTGCCTGCCTGCCTGCCTGCCTGCCTCCCTCCCTGTCTGCCCCTGCTGCTCCATCCAGCCTTAGGCATCTTCCGCCCCGCATTTACAATCACTGCCAGCCGTTGGATCAACCTCACCTTACATCATCTCACATCACCTCACCTTACCTGCGCACTGCGACACTCGAGATAACAGCCTCCTCTTGTCGCTGCCACTCACTACTGCTCCCGTACCGCAATCGCCCAGTCTCGCCAGCACCGCTTCCTCTCGACTGCAACTCCACGCCGCCGCCATGGAAAACATCCCCGACACCCCAATCCCCAATCCCTCGACGAGCGCCACCTCGGGCGTCAAGGTCGTCTTCGTCATGGCCGACTATGGCCACGACCCGACAGAGACCGCCGTCCCCTACACCGCATTCAAGAATGCTGGCTACGACATCTCCTTCGTCACCGAAAACGGCAAGGCCCCCGAGTGCGACAAGAAGATGCTCAAAGGCATCACCCAGAAGCTCCTCGTACGTCACTTGCCCCCCCCCCCCCGCCCTTCCACAATGCATACATAATACGACAAGTTCAAGCTGACAATTTTCTTCCTCTTCCCTCTATCAACGCACAGGGCGCATCGAAACAAGTAGTCTCATCCTACCGCGCAATGTCGCAGTCCCCCGAATTCCTCTCTCCGCAGTCCTGGTCCTCCCCGACCTTCTCCCTCGAGCCCTACGACATCGTCATCTTCCCCGGCGGCCACGACAAGGCCGTGCGTCAGGTCATCGACTCCCCGCGCATCCACACTCTAGTCGTCGACCACTTCCCCCGCTGCCAGAAGCCCTCGAACAAAGTCGTCGGCGCCGTGTGCCACGGGGTTATGGTGCTGTCCTCGGCAAAGCACCCGGACACGGGCCACAGTGTGATAAAGGACTGCGTCACCACCGCCCTGCCCGGCGGCTTTGAGCAGACCGCGTACTGGGGCACGAGGGCTTTCTTGGGGGACTACTACAAGACGTATGGCGCCGGGAGTGAGGATGTGCAAACTTCGGTAAGTGGTTTAGACGCTTTGCATGGACACGTTAATCGACTTGGTTATTGGGGCGCACTGCTATAAAGCCTCTCTGTGGCGGCGGAGATGCTGATACTAATCCGCTCGTTTGTCTGCAGGTCACCAAGGCTCTCGCGAGTCCATCACAGTTCAAGGCGAAACTTAATCCAGGACCGTGAGTCTTCCTCTCTTTTTATGCAACCAGCCCACTAGACCCCCTTCATTGCTCCCACTCCCGCCGCGCGCGTATCAACACACATACACACACACACACACACACACACACACATATATATATATATATATATATATATCGGTACTTGCTTTATTGCTGACACGTCCCCCTGCTACTCGGACAACCAGATTTATCACCGAGGACGAGAATTATAACTACATCTCAGCGAGATATCCAGGCGACGCGCAGCTCTTCTCCGAGGAGATTATCAAGCTCGTCGAGAGCTTCAACAAGATCGTCTAGATGGAAACTACACCTCCCATACACATTTAGAAGGCGATAGACTTACCAGCTAACATTGATTATCCACGGCGAAAACCCTTTCATCGACCCAGCAAGGCGAAAACTGTCAGGGAGGCTAGGTGATTTTCAGGGACCGCGAACACAGAAGCGTTGAGCAGAAGCGTTTGTTATATAATGTTTGATCATAAGCTCGTTTGACTTTCCCAAGGTTAATACCATGATGCTAATTATTATTAAACCTTGCTCGCGCCGTTAGCAATGTGAAAATGAACAAGTTCGTTACCCGCATGTCATCATGCCTCCCTACTTTTTCCTCCCGTATCTCTGCGTTCCCATTGTCGTTAGACCGGGACTGACACGCAAAGAACGCGAGTTCCAGAAGAAATATGAAATTGTCCGCCCCTAAGACGCTCTTGAAGCAGCCATCCCTCGTCGCTACTCGAGAGCTCAGTTCCAAGACAGGATAGCCTTGACAGCCTCGTCCACCCCGGTTGCTGTGACAGACGGCACCCTCATCTCATCTAACCGGTCCACCCAGCCTTTGCCCCCTCGGTCGACCCACGCCGCCCGCAGGCCCGCGGCTTTGGCACCGACCACGTCGAATGGATTCGCACTGACGACCCAGACGTTGCGCCTCTCCTGCTCCGTGCGCACGCCCGCTACCTCCATGAGGTGCTTGTACGTCCTGGGGTCGGGCTTGTAGCACTGCACTGGGTCCGTGGTTACGATGCTGTCCGGGTCGCTGAACAGGCCCCTGTCCGCGGCCTTGGCGTGTGTCGAGAGCTCTGGCGACGTGGCGATGGAGCGGACCGCCATCTCGGGAGTGCCGTTTGTGAAGATGTAGACTTCGATCTCCGGTGCTGATGATGATGACGACGACGACGTCGAGGATTTGGCTGATGATCGTGAGGAGCTGCGGCCGCCGATGATTCTGTTGTGTACTTCCGCTCTAGGGGTCGTAACGTCCTGGCTCGTCGTGTAATCGCCATCCTCCTCGCCCTCTTCGTCTTCAGTGAGCTTGTCGAGGGGTTTGCCCTCCTTGGCGTCCTTGAGGAGCTGGAGCCCAGCCTCGACGTCCGGGTAGACGTGTAGCGAGTCGTAGGCGCGCATGAGCTCGGTCGCGGCCTTGGCGGTGAGCTTGATCCCGCTGTGCTCCATCAGGGCGTGGCCGAGCGCGCTGCGGGTGATCTCGTGAAAGTTTTTGAACTCGCCCATGCTCGTGATGCGCCATGTGTACTCGAGCTGGAATCTGCGCCATAGCGTGGCGATGCCGGGGGCGGCCTCTTCGCCATAGTGCTTTGCGAGCTCGTGGGCGATCGAGTCGGTCGAGAGGAGCGTGCCGTATAGGTCGAAGGCGATGATCTTGCGGCGGCGGACGTTGCGGTGTGAGGTGGCGACGCTGCTGTGTCTGCTGTGGCGGAAGAATCCTGGCGCCGGGCCCGCGGAGTTGGGTGAGGTTGGGTGGGAGGAGATGGCACTGGCTGTTGAGTCGGAGAGGGCGAGGGTTTGTTTCTGGAATTGCTCAATGGCGGCTTGCAAGGCGGACTGGACGGCGGCCGGGTTGTAGGTCGAGCTGGCGGGAGAGTCCATCATGGTGACGGTTGGTTGTGGTATGCGACGGGGAGAGGATTCGGTGGGATTGAATGAGGAAGAGGATGGGATTCTGGTGCTGGGGCTGGTGATCGACGTGTGTCTGTAGCAGATCGTCGTCAGATCAGCGGTGCCAGGCTGGCGAGGAGGGGGACCATGAAGGGATGTGCCTGGGACAGTGGAGCGTGGCTGGAGGAAAAGCCCAGGGATCGAGATGGCGAAGAAGAGAACAACGGTCGAGGAAAATCAAGAATAGGATTATGTGGGAGAGGCACAGACTTAACTGGTGGCTGAGAGGACAATGGGGGATGATGCGGGAAGGGTCCTGGGGGGCGCTCAAGCAAGCAAGAAAGGTGCACGACGACGTCATCGCCGGCAGTCTGTGCTGCACGAGGGTGGGGCGTGGTGGGGGCAGCCCCCGCTGTTGTGCAGAAGGGGCATCATCGTGCTCCAGAGGGCTCGGTGTGTGCAAACAGGCGACGGCCAGCTGTGCAAGGCGCACCTGTGCAAGGAGCGCCTGTACGAGCTGCCCTCGCTAGCCTGCAGGCGTGCGGGGTCGTGACTGCCGTGCCCTTGTCTTGCCTGTTTGTCTTGCCAGTCTTGCCTGTTTGTCTTGTCTTGTTCTGCCTGTGTGGTCCCCGAGTCGAGTGAGCCTGGTCTGTCTGGGCTGTCTGGGCTGTCTGGTCAGGGTCTCTGGTCGCTCCAGCACCTTCCATGCTCCACCCCGGATGGCTTGTCGGGCGTTGCAACGGCGGCCTTTTAGAGTTCTAATTAAACTGTGGCTGGCTCTTGGCTCCTGCTGAGACATGAGGACCCCCGAGACCCCTACGGCGTGCGCGTCTCTGGCCAGGGGCTCGCTCGTCTGGAGCGAGGATGGTTTGCATTGCCGCGCTAGTCGCCTGCAGCATTACCTAGGTGGTATTAGGAACCTTTCCAAGTAAAGTAGCTTGACCCAAAGTACTTGCACTACTCAAAGTATCTTATCAAGGTGGGACTTTCATCCACCAAGAATCCTACCTACCGAGCCGAGCAAGCCTGCTTTCTTACTACATACATAGTACATAGTACATGGTACATACATGCAAATGCACTGCATCTCGCATCTCACCTCCCCTTCCACCGCAGCCTCCCCACCCAGTCTGCCCACTTGACAATGCTCTCCTCCTGCATCAGGAGGTCGACCGTGTAGTAGTGCCTCGCGAGCTCCTCGTGGCCAGCGAAGCGGTGCACGAAGCGGTGGCACGCGGCGCACAGCCAGGCGACGTTCTGCAGGTCCTCCTCGCGGTGCCAGCCGCGCTTGACCACCTTGTCGTGCACGAAGCGCGGGATCAGGTGGTGGTACGTCAGGTTCACCCAGTCCCGCCCGCATATCTCGCACCCGGCCTCCTGCGCCGCCTGCTTGGTCGACACTGGCGGTGGTGGAGGTGTGGCTATGGTGGTGATGAAGGCCGAGAGGACCGGGGCGAGGACCTGCAGGATGCCCTGAGGGTTCCTCTTGGCCTTGGCGCTTGTCTTTGTCTTGTTGTTATTCTTGTTGTCGTCGTCCTCGTCCTCGGCGCCCTCGACGATGCCGTATGCGGAAAGCGACTCCTCGATTGCGGGGTCCATCGAGGGCATGAGGTCTGCCACGTCGGCGCTGGTCAGGGGCAGTTGGTACCGGGACTGCATCTCGTCGTCCTTGGCCCAGTCATAGTGCTGCACCGTCTTGAGCTCCTCGGGCAGGTACTCAAACGTCTGCTCGGTCGTGAACTCGACAAAGTCGGCCAGCTCCTCGGGCGAGCCCAGGCTGCCGCTGCCGCTGCTGTTGCTGTTGCTGCCACCAGTGGTAGCACCACCCTCGGCATCCGTGGCGACTGCGCTCTTCGCCCCTCCTGGCTCTGCCGCCTTGCGCTGCCTCCTCCTCGTCCTCCTGTTGTTGTGCGTGCCGCCGCCGCCGCTGGCCGCCGCCGCTGCCTCCTCCTGCCTGGTGATGCGCTCGATGAGCACCACCGAGAAGCAGTCGCGGAAGATGTCGTAGTTGTGCTGCTGGTCGTCGCTGATCATGGCGCCGGCCGTGTTGTGCCTTGGCTGTCGTGCATGGCCACTTGTCGGATCACCCAAGGCAGATCCTATTTCGACTGTATAATGGCCAGTGATCGCCGGCATGCAAGATTCAAATGTCGATTTGCGCTTCTGGTAGGGGCGGGCGGGGGAGGGCGGGGAGCGCCGCGGACACGGCACGCGAGGACAGCTGTCGCGCTGCCCTACCAAATTAGTACCATAGTGCATGAGGCACGTAGGTACGTATACATTTAGCAGGCGGGGGCCGCCCGGCATGGTGACGTCTTGTCCGAGCTCCGTGGTGGGGGACCCTGCGTCGTCGTCGTCGCCTAAGCCACATCTGCTCAAGCCGCCGATCATTCCCCGACGCCACGATTGATCTCCGCACCTGCACCCGCACCCGCACCAGCACCACCCTGATCCGCGACGCGGATGCTGATTGTATATGGGGGAGGGGTCGGACGATCACCAGAGGTAGGGCGTCATGATCGCCAGATTTCGCCGTCAAGACTAGGCAAATCATATCTCGTCCCATCCTCGAGTACCAATATATCAGCACTTCCATGCGCCAGTAACTAATGATTAGCTCGCAGGTTCTGGAGTGAGCACGCGTTCTCTCGACCAAATGTGCGTTTTTGAGCAGCGGTATATCTGACAGAGGATTATAAATTGAGGATTATTAGTGATACTGCCAAGTCAACGCGTATATATGCCCTTGCGAGAAGTCCCTCTAGATGCTCCCGACACTTCGGCCGCTGCAGTATGGCAGGCAAAGACAAGTCAATAGGGCGCCTCGTCCAGTTCCACCCAGTCGGCCTGTGCCACTTCAGGGTTTCCACCACTGGATGCGTTCTTCGACCGTGCTGATGCCGTTCCAGCATCGGCATCACCCTTCACATCCACATTCTTAGCACTCTTCTTCTTGACCCCGAGCTCTGCCCCCGCTATCACAAACAGAGCATCAGCAAGGAGCCCAGCTCCCTCGGCAACTGATTTAACGTATCCCCTCCCCTTGGTGTCGATTAGTGCCCACAACTCTGCGAACTCTGAAAAATCCCTCGCTAGCACGGCCAGAGTCACAACCGTTCTGGCTAGCTTCTGTGCCCACGGAGATGTTGGGGAAGTGCCTATCGGTCGGAACTCCGTCAAGCACGTGGTGAGAATGACGTGTTGTAGTACTGAGATAGCCCGGGCTGTCCCCTGGCCAATGTGTGCTTCGACACCCGACGAGAACGAGCCGTCGTAGTTTTGAAAGTCCATGATTCTGGTAACAACTGAATGTTTTGTGGCGACTTTGTCTTTCTTGGAAACAGGAGCTGGGGTCCGGGCATGGGAACTGTGTCTATTCAGCCTGTCAACGGACAGCGGGGGTCTTCTGCAGTATTTCCCAGTAGGAGGGGGCTCTGACACGATGGTTGGTCTGGTCACAGGGGAATACATCTTAGAAACCACACCCCCCGCATCGGAGTCCTCCTCGTCACCCGCCTGGAAGTCACTGGGCACTGGCCTTGTGGCAATACTGTTGGAACCGTCAATTTCGTTGCTGCGTCTCTTCGTACGAGATGCAAGTGGATTCACCCATGGCGGATGGCGGTCCATTGAGGACCTGCGCTCCCGACGTCGGCAGATCTCAACTGGACGCATGGTGCTATCGGACTGCGGCGAGGGTTCCCGCAAGCACTTCATAAGTTCATAGTCTCTTGTGTCTGCAAGTTTGGTCTTCAGTCGGCGATTAGCCAGGGTGTCGGTCGAGACCCCAAGCGCTAGACGTCGTTGAAGGCTCGTATAGGAGTAGCCGTGATTCCCACGGGTCCCTCGGGGCTTATAAAGCATGCAAATGCCTCCCGAAAGGCTGTCTGCTGCGATTCCGTGGATGGTCTCGTCGGTGTGACCACGCTTGGCCACATCCAGTACAGAAGGCGGTTGAGCCGGTACGGTGGCCTCTAGAAATAGGCTAGTCCACCTTGACAGTAGTGAGAACCGGCAAGCAAGCGCCTGGGGGGTCATCGTGCCTCGAGGGGGGTTGATAGTGTCGAAATACAATGGTATCTCGTCCCCGTCGAGCGTTTTGTAGTCGGTGAGATAAGTTCGCGCCGCTAGCGCGTGAAGAGTGCCCGGCTCAGTCGGCGAAGGCGCTGCTGAGATTGTGATGTGGTGATCCTGGCCGTTCGTATCGAGTGCCTGCAGCCGTATTTTCAAAGTCTCAATTGCATTTCCAGGTTGTGCCGTGGTGAAGAGGCAGAATCCTCGGTGGCTGGTGAGAGAGCTATTTGTTATCGTGTGATCCTGGGGAGACTGAGCTTGCAGTAGACATCCTTCTGGCAGCTGAAGAATAACTTTGTGGCGCGAGGGTGGACTCAGCGCCGTCTTGAGCATTGTCACAGCACGACCTTGCCAGATTTTCCCATCACTGGCTTCGGGAATGATCTCAGAGCAGCCACCACCACAGCGTGCAATCCCGTTGACAAGAGCAGCCGAGACATGGCGGCCGATGCCGAGAGCGAAGAAACGCATCTTGTAAGAACTCGCCCGCCTTGCATGGTCAACAGCATCAAGCGTTTCCTGAAGGCGCCAGACTGCTCCATCAGTTATGATGACGACCTCGCAGCGAGCATTTGTAGTGGTCATTGCTGGCTTAGTGGATGAGACGATGGCCTGCAGGGCTGACAGTAGTTCAGTACCCCCCATGTTTGAATCAAAGTCGTTGTCAAGATAGCTTAGCGCCTTAGCGAGTGTTGTAGAATCGTACGCTCGCGATTGCGGCCACATGGAGCAGTAACTCGTGCCGAAGGACCAGATGTTGAACTTCCATCCTATAGGAATACCTTTGAGGAAGAAGCGCAGCGCGAGTCGCACTGACTCCATCTTGTCCTGCATGGAGCCGGATCGGTCGGCGAGGAAAATAAGTTCGCCCGCTGGCGTTGGCTCTGGAGTGGGTGCGTCGAGCTTAGCCGGTGGTAGCTCAAACATCATGGCATACTGATTCTCCAGAGACGGGTGCTTTTCTAGCCAGGCAGATGGCTTAGAAGATCGAAGTGTCGATTTCCGATGGATCTCGATCTGCAGGTCAGAGTCATGGAATATAGCACCAGCCCGCATCCTGACATGAGCAACGCGATTCTTGGCGTAGCCATTGCGATGGGTGTTGCTATCCGATGCTTGACAATCTCCACGCAGGTCTTCTAACGATTGCGCCTGTTCGCCTTGGTCATGAATCTCGACTTCAATTTTGTGGGTGTGGCTTCTTATCCTTGTGTCTTGGGCGTCGAATACATCCAATTCGAGTGAAAATCGATCCGGCCGCTTAATATGGCCCACGTCCATGGTTGGCGCTGGGCCATAGCGAGGACCGATCTCGGTTGGCACCAAGAATGTCTGCACCGTCTCGTCGGCCGAGAAGACCGTACTGAGAGTCAGTGTATAGCTGATCTCAGTTTTGATACGTGTTTTCGCTGGAATTTTGCCCAGAGAGGCCGTGAAGACTTCTACGGTGTGCTCTTCTAGCAACCCAGCAAATCGACCATCTTCTACGGCAGCTTTGAAAGCTTGCTTTGCCTCGTCCTTTGGCTTGACCTTGGCTTGAAGAACCTTGGCAGTTCCCACCCTGCAGTTGAAGCCAGTAACTGCACAGTTGTCGGGCAGAGGGAAAGTGTACCGGGCCTCTGGGATGGATTCGTTGGTTTCGTTCTCGAATGTCTGTTGGACTGTGACAAGGGCGAGGTCAGACACGACCTGACCTCTGACAGACACCACCACAGGTGCCAGAAGTCCCGAGCGCGGCAGAGGGTTGGCTGGAGGGTTGACAGACACAGCTGGTGTCCGTACGTGCATGGCACTCGCTTTGCTGACGTGCTTGTCGGAGAGGTTTGGTGCAGGCAGAGTGTCGAGGTCGTCACAGAGCTCGGGTGGGAGAGGCTCTCGAGGATCCCAGCGGATGCCATATTGGAAGATTTGCGCCATAGTTGCTGTGGAATTGGTGGGACGCAATGAGGCAGATGGATGAGACTTGAATTGAAAAGGCTACAGACGGAAGGGACACGACTGGAGGGACTATCGTGGGCGGGTATTGTACTTGAGACAAGTACTTAAAATAGGTACTTGAGTATATACCACCACCACCATCACCGGCATGAGCAGCTCGTGGGGAGGGTGGGCAGTGCAACCGAGGTTCCAGCTGACATGCAGGCTCAAGCTGACATGCATGCAGGTTGCGGCTGATATGCAAGGTGCGGTTGCATTGGTGCACGCCTGCCCACCCTGCAGCCAAGGCACCCAGGCAGCCAAGGCAGACAGGCAGACAGACAGATTGCTTCTAGATGTTGCCCGCCTGTGTCCGCGCCCAACACGTCGAGGCTCCCTCCTCAGCAACGACAACGACAACGACAACAGCACTACACCCCGCGACTCCAAGCGACAACGCCAAGCCAAAGCCTATTGCCTGTTTCGTGACGCAGCAGCCAGTCCTTCTTCTGTATCTCTCACGGAAGCGCAGGCTCTCGTCCATCCACTCCCCTGCGCCATTCCTCAGACCTCTCACAAGTCCAGGGAGCACGTCTCATCACTCCCTCTTCTCCTCGGCCTTCATCAGCACCTGCCCCCGTACTGCATCTGCGCCAACACCACACTATTCAGCATGTCGTTCCAGATCGGAATCGGAGACGTCGTCTTGCTTGTGCAGATGTCGTTGCGTCTCACCCGGGCGCTTTCAACTGGACGGAAATCGGCCCCAGCAGAGCTACAAGGGGTTGAACAACAGCTAAGCCTCCTGACGACAGCTCTCGAGGCTGCCAAAAATGTGCACAGCTCACTTCGAGATGATATCGAGCAGCAGAACCTTGCAGCATGTCTCGAGTCTGTCGTTGAGAGATGTCGAGCGACACTCACAGACCTCGAAGGCGCCATCGCCAAGTACCGTATCATCAATGAATCGGCCATCTCGCCAAGGTCCACGCTAGGCCGGTTCAACGACTCCCTCGCTAGGAATTGGAGGAAGGTCGAGTGGACCACGGAGAAGGGCAACCTGCAAGAGCTCCGGGACGAACTTATGCAACACACAAACACCATAAACCTCGTTGTGGGGATGAGCACAAAGTATGATATCTACACACTCGACACATCCCTCCCAACTCTGGCTAACACACTCTTCAGTGTCCAAGCAAGACAAATCAACGTCTCTCTCTCTCAAGTGCACACCAGAACGAAAGACCTGCACGTTTGGTATGAGAAGAATCTTGCCAAAGGTAGTGTAAAGAGTCCTAGAAACGCCCAGAACACCACGGCGGAAAACAGGGAGACCCTGCCAACTATTGCTCCAAAGACTGCACCAAGTACATTTGAGCTTCTAGTAGACCGGGTGGATCAAAAGGATATCCTGTGCGCGAACGCGGCCATAAGCGACGCATGGCTGGCAGCATTTTCAGCGGTTCCGGAGGAATTGCCAGGAGTTCCCCTGTTCTCATGCTGGTGCAAAAACAAGGACGGCCCACTCGCGTCGGATGACAACAGAACAATGAGCTCCTTGATAGGTGAGCTGCTTTCCAGTGAGAATTCAGAGATTTGCACTTCACTATATTAACAACGGCTTTACAAAGTATCTCCCTCAACATTTCCGGTCCGGCAGGCTGGCCGGGAGCAAGTCTGGAGAATTCTGAGAATGGCAGACAGGCATGCCAACGTCTTTGTGACACTGCAAATCGGCAAGATACATGCTGAATGTAAGGCTTGACGTACACAGAGTTCCAAACTTTTCGAGTACTAACCATGCCGACTTTGTTCCAAGATGTTGCTACATTACAAAGTATGGTGATGCATCCACTCATCATGCACCAAGCGGAGGCAATACTGGATTCTGGGCAGGGCAACAGCCTCGCTTATAATGACTCGTCAGATGAAGCACGAGTCCTAGCTTCCGTCTGGTGGGTCTTATCCTTTTCCTTTCACTTTGAGCAGATTATATCTTGTTGCGTAATAATTTCTCACACATATATCTGCTATGAAAGTAACCTTCACGAATCATCGGTCAGCGTTATGTCTGTCAAGGTTGCAGCCAACAACAGGTCAATCCTTTATGATGCCATTGCCAACATTCAGCTCACACGATACCAAGGCCTTGCATCCTCATCTAATGCAGAGCCTTCACTCCGGAATGATGTCTTTGTGCTGGAGCCAACCGCCGAGATTTTGATTGAACATCACGGCGATGATGACCTCCCTATTGAGAAACGACCTATCCAGACCACTTTGACAAGTATGGCTGTCAATACCATCATACCCATACGATTGCCATACTAAAAAGTGTGCACAGTAAATCGCAGCACAAAGCACGAGCTGGACGAAAAAGATGCCGCGGTTTCGATTTACTCCGTATACCTCGAAAGCGAATATGCCGACGGGCGCGAGACTTTTGTGTTCAATGCATCTACTACTATCTACTTCGCGACTGTTGAAGGTACTCACTGGCTCATCTGCTGTAACATTTCTCCCGGGGTTTTATACTTAATTGCCTCTTAGCTGCGAAAGAATTCTACGCCGCATTTGCAGACATGCGCTTCGAGCTGTTCATACACAGTCTACAGCACCCGAGGATTGAGGAGGCCGTGTTTTCGATGCGGTAAGTACATTTAGACTACCTCAACAAGATCACGACATCGTAATACATCGGCCTTGATTACTGACAGCGTCCATGGTGCCCATGTATATGCAGCCGCGCTTTACAAATCGAATGTCATGGTGACACAACAGCGACGTACATCGACGAGGGGCTGATTAGCGCTTTCAGCCCAGTGGACCCTGTTGACAACGATTTTCACAATGCGTTCACTCAACCCCCCAGATACCGCCTCGCCATCGTCAGTATCAGTGGAAACATGGTTATCAGTCAAGATTTGCCAGCCGGCTTCTTGAACCAAAGGCTGCTCGAAGCGGATGGCCTATGCAGTCTCCCACAGCACGACGGCCCTAGACAGGTAGCAGAGGCATTCGTTGCGCAAGTCAACTCCGAGGGCATATGGCGACTGAAAAGATACGAGAAGGGCTTCAAATCAGTGACGTTCATTTCTGATCAAGGTACGTTACATGCCAATAGCCAGATCGCTATTGGGAAGAGATCTTACTTTACACGCCAGTATAAGTCTTACGATAATATGAATCATGGTGAAGGGCAAAAGCTGATCATGTCTGGATGTCTCTAGGGGTTCGGGAGACAATTGAGTTGGATAACAGATCCTTCGCTACTGCCCATGGATCGCTGCCAGGCTTAGGAGAACGTCAGGTGAGCCGCAAATTGATCACTGGCGCTAGTGAACCACATGAGGGCCAATGAAACCAGAGGAACCGAGATCGTGTCGGTAGTTTGCACTATTTAGACATTCACATGTGCTGGAATAGAAGTGTCAGCAATGTTACCTTGTAATGTACAGGTATATAGGTTACCTTCATTTTGACACTCGACTTTCTACATTGTGATGACGTAGCACAGAATCGCTGGTGGGTTTCATGATATTATCCAATACACATTACGAAAGGTACGTGTCAGCTGTCTATATCACCGATCTTTCTCATCCTGCTGTGTTATAGCCAAGACTGAAGTGAGGCACTCTACCGCCTCTTCGCCAGCACACTGGCTTTCGCACTAACCCTCGTCTCATCCTCGTAGTTGCGCTTGATACCCTTGACGGACAACTGCACCTCAAAGTCGCCCTGGGGCAACTTACTCGGCGCAAACTTGACAACATCCCCTTGCTTGACCGCAAACTCTGCGCCACTGGCAGTCCCGTCAACGATCCACTGGGCAGTCAACTGCACACCAGGATCCCATCGTCCCACACTCCCTTCCACAGCCGCGCTGCACTTGACCTGGGCCTGCTTCACCGTGACCTCTGGATCAGCCTGTCTGGCTACCGCAGCAGCCCGGCCGCCATTGGCAATGACATCCTCGTACACGTTTCCCCTCGTCGTCGGCGCCACGCTCTCGGCGCTCAGCGGTGTGGGGCCATTCGGGCTGTGGTCGTTGATCCACCTCTCCAAGAGCTCGAGGTAGTCAAAGGTCTCCCTACGCTCGTACAACCCGCCGTGAGTCCGGTTCGCCAGGATGGTGACGTTGGCCCAGCCGGCGCCACCGAGGGCGTCAACGCGGGACTGGAACTCTACGACGCCTTCGTTCAGGAAGTAGTTGTCCCACGTGCCGACGCTGATGAAGATGCGGTCCTTCAGAGTCTCGCCCAGGTTCTTCCCGGGAGAAGCCCAGTTGGTGGTGATGTAGTTGGCGAGGTCAAACGACTTCCAGTACTCGACCGAGTCGTGGTAGATCTCGCCGGTGACCTTGTCCCAGGGCTCGAGGGGGTACCCGTTGTAGCCCTGGGCGCCGAAGACGGCGTTCCAGACGTCCCACTGCAGGAAGGAGCGGGTGGCCGTGCCGAAGACGAGCTCCCAATGGTTCTCCTGGGCCGTGGTGGCGAGGATCTCCTGGTTGCCCTGGGCGTCGTGCGTGCGGATCGAGGGGACCAGGCTGCCGTCGGCGTTGACGTAGGCGTTGGCGTTGGTGTACAGCTGGATGTCCTGGTGGCGGTGGAAGTCGAGCGAGTCCGGGTAGTAGGAGAAGCACGCGCCAAACAGGTCCGGGCGGAAGATGAGGCTCGCCGCCGAGACCCAGCCGCCCGTGGACCCGCCCTCCTGGATGCGCGCGTAGGGCTCGGCGACCGTGTTGAAGAGCGAGTCGAGGGTCGGGATGAGCTCCTCGTTGATGGCGTCGCCGTAAGGGCCCATGTTGGCCGTGTTGACGGCGTACGAGTCGTCGTAGAAGGGCGACTCGTGGCGGAATTTCACCATGATGAGCTTCGGGGTCGGCCGCGAGGGCGCGCCGTTGGCGGCCGGGATGACGCCGTTGTTCCAGGCGATGGAGAAGGCCGAGGTCGGGTACCCGAAGGCGCCAGAGTCGGCGTCCCAGTGGTCCTGCGAGTAAATGACCGGGTAGCGGGTGGACTTGTCGCTTGGGTCGTAGTCCTTGGGCAGGAGGACGTTGGCGCCGACGTACATGTCGCGGCCCCAGAAGGCCGAGAGCTTCTCGCTGCGGATCTTGACGTACTTGAGCAGGTCGGTGTCCTCGTAGTTGCCCTGGGAGCAGCCGCCGATCTCGGACCCAGAGGAGGCCGGGATGGGCTCGACCGTGTCAAAGGCGAGGGCGATGGTCTGGTCGCCGCCGTGGACGTCGACCTCGACGGTGGTGGTCTTGAGGGAGCCGACGCCGTCGATGTTGGGGGCGCCGTCGCCGCAGGGGAACTTGAGGCGGACGGTCGAGCCGTCGGCGCGGGTGGCGGTGTCGTAAGGGGTGAGGAAGGCCTGGACGTTGTACGTGCCGGGCTCGACCTCGTCCATGGAGACGAGGGGGTAGCCGTAGACCCCGGTGGCGGTGCCGTTGCCGGAGCCGCCGGTCAGCGTGACGGTGTCGGAGGGCCCGAAGGCGGCGACGTTCTTGCCGTACATCTTATTGGGGGTGGTGTCGACCTCGATGTCGCTGAGGGGGTCTGTGTCCTTGGGCGCAAAGATGAGGACGACGCGGCCGTCGACGGGGCCGGTGACGACATTGTTGGCCGAGCCGATGGTGACGCTGAGCTCGGCGGCGGCCGACCCGGCGAGGGCGAGGGCCGCCGATGCGAGGCGGTAGCTGGTGAGGCCCATTGTCGAGAGTCTGGCGGTTGGCAGTGGTCTGGTCTGGTCTGGAGAATCTCTGGCGAGCGAGTGAGCCAAGGAGAGCAGAGAAGAGGCAGAGCGAAGGGCTGCCCAGACAGATGCGGCAGAGGCGACAGAGGGTGGGCGGGAGGCGCAAGCGGGAGAGGTGACCGGGCCAAGCCGTGTTTACATAGTTAATGTGCCCACGGCAGGCACTTGACTTAAGCGTGTAAATAACCTTACTAACCTTAGTGCAAGGCCTGTTTTGTACGTGGTATGTGTGGGTCCCCGCCGCGCCCCAGCCGGGGAAATTGCACCTTCTCCACTGAAAGCCGCGCTAGTCCCGTTACAGTCTAGGCCTTGACTATGCTCCTTATCCGGCCAAAGACCAGCCAATCAGGCACGACAACAACCTGGGGCCGACGTCAATGGGCCTTCCAGGGCTGCCTCTTTGGGTTGGGGCCCCAGCCCTTTGCGCTTTGTTGCGCGCCGTGGGGCTGATAACACACACGCTTCATTGTCCGCGCTCCTGCTTGAGTTGGCATCGCTCTGCTCCATAGTCATTTTGATTTTCCGTGTCATGTCCTTTTCACACAGGTAAACTGATGCTCCATCAGCCCGTGGGACTTTTCACAGTAAACTTTAGTAAAAGAAGACAAGTATTTGCTCGTGTCAAATCGTCCTTTATGAGCTAATCAAAAACACCGTTTCGATGAATAGCACAATCGCAGATTGACAAACTCAGGGTTGGGTTGTGCCTGGAGTTACAAGCGGCTTCTGAACACGCTTAAATGGATACGAAATAACCTGGAGTCACCAGGTAGAGTATAAGCCTTAATTGAAGTATATGAAAGGCAATTATCATAAAAAAGAAATGCTATTATTAAGGTATATGGTGTTTGTCCGTATTTCAGTACGATCTCTATATTGGAACACAATATTACTAGATGTGGTAGCTCTCGAAACCTTCAGGGTCTACCCGAAACAAAGCTTCAGAGCTTATATCTCAATGGGCAACAAGCTTTTGAACAAGGCCTGTTCGCCTAGTATGTAACAGACAATGATCCCATTATAGAGAGGAGCATGTTCAACTTTGTATTGGTGGAGACTTGTCTCGTAAACCTTAGACAAGGTAGTGATATTCTGTCAGGTAGGCTATGCGACGACCGTAGTGGATAGTTGGCGTAGTCGCAGATGCCCCATACAGCTTGGCATGGAAAGATCTTGAGCACCAGTGCATGTTTTGTCAATATACAATCGAGAGCGATTTGACGAGCGTTGCTTCGACAGCAAGGGTGAAAGGCACCGAAGTGACGGAGAAGATACACCAGCCAGGCACGTCAAACCTGTCAAAACTAAAGGGACAGAGAATATTGCGATTCCTGGAGAGAAAAGGCCTTTGAGTCATGAAGACGGCCTCACACCCAGCAATTGCCTAAGAAGCGATGCTAGCGGTCCTTTTGTGGAAGAATAAAACGTGACATGATCGAACATCTCAACTTTATTATGCTAATGTGACTTGAGGTTAAAGACAACAAAGCGGGGGAGTTTCAAGATGACTGCGAAAATGATTTAGAGCAGCGCAGAGCTTCCTTTGAAAACAGCTTAAGCTCACAGCAGGTCAGCGACGAGACTTTTTCATCATTTTAATTCTCAAGGAGCACCGTCGCTTGCTAGCCCAAGTAGAACATCTCCCGACTTAGACGGCTCCGTCCTAGATCAAACCAATAGACCCCCGGCAGCAACAGCCGATATACCAGATGAACCGCCAGCAAATTCTGCCCCAGTTCATGCCCCCCCCCCCCCCCCCAAAGGCCCAAGCAACACGTAGCCTACCAGCTGAAACAATCACGCACAGGCGGGCTGGCGATCAGGCCGAGCGTAGAAGAAGCTGTTCGAGTACGTGAGCTTGTCATCACCACTATAGCTGGCGGTGTTCTTGGCGTACTCGGCGCCCCACGCCGAGGTATACATGGTGCACATCTGGCCGATGATAGACGCCCCGGCCGAGCCGGACCTGTGGAGGAGATACGTGCCGAAGCCGCCGCAAAGGGGGGTCCTGCCGGTGGACGGCGGATGGGCGATATTGTAGGCAGTCTGCGCGTCGCAGGCCGCCGCGCAGAGACGCGGGTCGTACGGCTGGTCCCGGTAGACCTTGTAGCCCATGTAGGTCCAGGTGGTGGCGCAGTCGCGCAGGGGCGCGTTGAGGGTGGCGTTGCCGAGGGCGAGAGGCGGCGCGTAGTTCTCGACCGGCCCGCCGATGCTGTAGGAGGTGTACGCTGTCGACCCGGCGACGCCGACCTGGAACCCGGCTCGCCATTGGCCCTTGTTGGTGGCGGTGGTTGCGGTCAGAGGGACGCCCCAGAAGGTGCACTTGATGTTGGCAAAGGCCGCGGGGTTCTCGCAGCCGGCGCCGGGCTGGAGGACGGGATCGCGCTCGAAGAAGATGTTGAACGCTAGGCAGCCGGATTTGGCGGAGCATTTTGTCGCACAGGCCCCGACGTCGTAACCTGTGGTCAGAACGGTGTAGCCGAGATATGCGCTCGCGCTGCTGGCCGCGTCCAGGTTCTTGAAGTTTTGGAAGTAGCCGGCAGGAACGGCGGCACTGTTCGCGACCGCAGCGATGTTGGTGTCAGCCTTGAAAGCGACATAGCTGGAAACATTGACGTTGTAGACGTTTGAGATGGTGGGCTCCGGAGCACATGCAGCGCGTGGCCCAATATGCCTCGGCACGGTACGTCGACGACGGACTGGGGTAGGGGTCTCTGTAGCTGCTGTCTCGCCGGCGGCGTTGATGGCCTCGGTAGGAGCAGCTGGAAAGACGCTCAAGGGGGTCTCTTGTACGTTAGCGATAGCCGTGGCGACGGCATCATCGGAATTGTAGGAGACGGTTTGCTCCAGGAGACCTGGAGTTATGTCAACCTGGGGCGTGGGTAGGCTGAGAAGGTAGTCGACATCTAAGGCATCTGGAGTTGGGGTGGTTTCGAAGGTATCTTGTGCGGATACCACGGCTGCAAATGCAGCGAGCACAAAATGAGACCGCATTGGCAGAGTTATCTAAAGCAGGGAGAGACGAGTAGGAGATGAGTGATCTGTGATGATCTCGAGTGCTTTGGCGAATGCTGTCACGAGAAGACGGAAGCGATATTATTTATATTTATATTAATCCTCATAGAGTGCGAGTAGGGCCTCAATATGATCGCAACTTTGTCTTCGACTCTTTTTGCTGCCAGAAGCTTGTTGCCAAGCCGAGAAATAGAAAGGGTACTGGTATACATAGCCAAGCCCGGCTGATCACGGCATATTTCCACGATGGCGTAGGACTGTCCAGCCAGCAGCGGGCTTGACAGGTTTGTGGACATGAGTTAGACAGTGATTTCACAAACAGAGCTGTGGATCTGACTAGTCGAGGCCGAGACCGTCTCGGAGCCCTCTACCCTTTTGAAATCTTAGACCAGACACATAGCATGAAAATATAGGGGACGGGTATACCCGAGGAAAACCTCAAGTCTCAGATCTGACTAATTGTAGAGCGACAACAACGGTGAGACATCTCCGGACCGGAGGCCCCTAAGCTCAATGTTCGTGACACTAATGTCCGGGACGATTCAGACCCAAGAGGTTCTCCTTGTTGACAGCACGTGGCTGACGGAATAATCACCCAGATTGGAACCCACAAGAAGCGGTGTACCTTGCACTCGTTTGGTCATTGATGCGCGTGGCTTGCGCTGAGACCTGCGGACCGTATTAAGACAGTCGCCCTTGCTTCCCCTGTTTTATGTCCAGCTGCTTGGCACTGACGCCAATCTTGCCAGGTGATTGGGTGTGGCAGCCATGGCGAGTTCCTTGGTGACTTTGCCCACTTGGCCGACTTGCTTCACAGGTGCTCGCGCGCGGAAAACCACTCTACTGAGAAAGCAAATTTGAACGGCAATTCTATGATAGGTAAGGAGTACCCGAAAGCAGAACTCGTCATGAGTCACTCCGCGGGGCTCGTGCGATGATCCGCAGTAACCTTGGTAAAGATTGCCGAATGAAGCTCTCGTTAGGGCTGCAACTGGATTTGTCCTTAAATGACAATCCCAAGTGCATTTCTTAGCTTGATTCGACAGGGGTAGTCCCCGTCCCGCTAGTATGCCTTGCAACCTGAGAGCCTTTGTGTGTTGTTGAGCTGAGACACCTCGTACTCAGTTAGATGTACAGCACGACGGTATCACCACGGACTGGAACGTTCCAGCCCAAACAAGCCGCTGGTCCGTGCTGTGAGGCCATGACAACCAGCTGACCAGGTTCTGTTGATCGAGGCTTCTTGGCAATAAATATTGTGTTGTTTCTGCCCATATTGTGGCTGGCTGGCTGGCTGGTGGCCACAGGCGGCTGAGCAGGGTTGTGGAATTCATTGTTGTCCAATTGACAGTGAGACAAAGCCGCTCAAGTGCCATGAAGTGGGAGCACAAGGCTTCGAACTAGCGGCTAGCTCGTGACCAATACATGGTAAATGTCGATGTTCCCGAACCGCTGCTGTTACGGATGCAGATGTGACACAGCACGCGTGTAATCAAAGCTCCGTTGTGAGCCAGTCGAACGAGTCCATCAGATCAAAGTTAAAGTCAAGCCCCTTGCCGAGGAACTCGAGCCCCACCTGCTCGTCTGCCATTGTCACTGTAGAAGATGATGGCGCTGGAGGGCCTGTCGGCCCCCCAACGCCGTTCAGTGCTTGGTCAAGGACAAGCTGCATCACCGACCTGCAGTCACTGCACAGGTCCGAATTCGGCGCCAGTGGTTGAACCCATTCGAGAAACGCGACGAGCAATGATAGCTTCTGAATAATGGCTGATCGCGTGATGCGCGGGTCTTGTAGGTGGCGGCCAGTGAATGATGGCTTCTGCAATTCCTTGCAGAGAATCCCTCCGGCGGGGGCGCCGAAAGCCATGACCTTCCAAGTATTAGTATGACATTACGAGATAAGCTGGACCACAACCAAGTCCTAAGGCGCCTGGCCGTCACGAAAGACGACTCACAATCCACTCAAAATCTCTCCTAAACGGAGCGAAACGCTCAAAGTTTGTCCAGAGGACGAGAGTGTCGATGACGAGCTGGAAACTAGTGACTAGGAGATGGGCGCTCGAGTCATAGCCCCTCTTGAGCAGTAGTCGATCCAGGAAGAACTCGCTCTGGAGCGCATCCATCTTGATCAGCAAGCGTGCGAGAACAACCTCGCTGGGTATCGATGCGTCGGTAACATGCTCGGGTCGATGCTCGATAGATTTCGGTAATTGAGCCAGAATGGAAACTTGTTCTTGTGCAAGTTGACTGAATCGGTCAGAGGTAAGCGTACTGTATAGCTTATGAGCTCTCGATATATCAAGGAAATCAACTTACAGCAGCCTGTCGACAGAGGTGTTCTGCTCTTTCCCGAGAGAGATTGTCAATATGTCTTCCCTGATATTTTTGAGCATGCTCCGAGCCCGGTAGATGGTGGCGGCTGTAACGTGACACCTCGTGCTCCAGCCGTTTTGATCTATAGTCGTCGCAACTATCTGCTTCAACTCATTCCGACTAGCGAAGAGGTCTTCGTCGGACAGGTCTAGCGGCATGGGAGTCGTTATGAATGTTTTTGAGATGAGCGGGGGCCGACCAGTGAAAGAGGCGAAACTATTCAAAGATGGGGAAAATGTTAGATGTCGGTCACGTCCGCTTTGCAGAAAATGGGCTGGAGACCACTGCAACTTACGTCTTGTCGGCACCGGAGATTTGTATACAGAGGAGTCGTGTGACCTCTGATGTGAACGTCGGTTCATAAGGTTCCGTTCCCGGGTCGGCATGGTATCCCATGAACGTCAGACACGCAACTGCCTGGGCGTGATACTTCCAAGACCTGAGACCTCCAATGTAATGAAAGAATGAGCATCGGATATTGCTGGGCATCTTCGCAGGGAGAGAGAGAATAAGAGCTCCCGGCACTCTACTTACTGGCATCTCCAGATGACATGCTCTCAAGCCTAGTTCGGCGATGAAACGCAAGGAGCATCAAAAGGTTTCCGCTCGAAAACTCGTTGCATAGCGCAAGGCACCTGTTTAGGGGCTCGCGAGTTCTGGACCAATTCTGATCTGTGTCGGTCTGATTTCGAAACTGTGGAGGCTGCTGGCGGCTTGCAGTGTCCCAGAAGGTAAAAAGAAGACCTAGGAGGCCAAAATCAGCAAGAATGAGTCGATCCGCAGGTCTGGTCTAACGTAACGGAGCATACCGAGCGACTCCCAGCGGATATTGTGGCCAGTGAACTGTTTAAGCCAGTCCTCTGCGTCAAGGTCGTCGTCGACAGGCTTGGTCGTGTTTACGCAGATTTTGTAGGCCATCCTGCGGAGGCTGGCTTCGTCGCGACGCCTGCCGAGATATGCACCAAAGATATCTGGGGCGTAGAGTGATTCGCGTACGTTGGACCCCAGACGATGGAGCCACTGAAACAAGACCAGAAAGTCATGTGGCGGGATGCCGCTGTCCTCCTGGAGCGGGAGCAGACGGAGCACAGCCACGCATGCACTGAGCACGACTTCAGACACTACGAGACCGGACTTGGTCGCGTCGAAGCCGTTGTCGTCCTTCAAGCCCACGTCCTGGTCCGGGACAGGCAGACTCTCGCGTGCCTCTTCGAGGACAGTGCTGTAGCTTGCATAGCCGAGGTAGCCTGGGGCCTTCCAGTTGGGCGTGGCGGTGGCGGCTCCGGGGGTGCTGGCAGGAGTGTGCCCCTCGACTGTGTCTCCCCCAGTCTCGGTGGATGTAGGTTGAACGACCTGGGCCTCATATTGCGCTGTTTGGAGTATTGGCGGGCTCGGCGTGGCTGTCAGCGTCGTGGAGGCCGTCGAAGATCGTAGGTTGAAGGGCACAGCAGAGCGAGCCGTGATGGTGTAGGTACAGCGGGCGTCCCATTGCTTGCGCCGGCATCGCTGGCAGACGGGCTGGCCGTGGTCGCACGCAACCTTGCGCTTGCGGCACGGGTCGCATGCTTGAAGTCGGCCGTTCAGTCGCCGGAGCCTGGCAGAGTCAGCGTTGGACATGTCTTTTGATCTGGGACATTGGTGACATGGGATGGAGAGACTAGACTTGGAGAGACATGAGAGAAGATGACCGAGTCGAGTAGAGACGAGCAAAGGGACTCACGAAACGTGACGGCTTGAGCGCGGCTTGAACAACGGCGCGACTTGGGAAGGTGGGGCCCTCTGCTTATAGCATGGACGGACTCGGCTTGCCTTCTACATCGAGCTTAGCCTATCTTTCAAGCCAACGACCAGCGTATTCCCTCTCACAGTTGACAACTTGCACCTTCACGGATCGCTAATTGTTTACAAAACTCAACATCTGCTCTTCGTTTCCTGTCCGCTGCTACAAGGCCCTGCTCCATGGGTCGGCCCTCAACGTGGAGTTTCCCCCACAGGCTCGCTACAGTACTCTTCTAGCAGGCCATACATATCCACATAGCAAGAAATACATGGGCGCACAGGGGCTCACCAAGACCAAGCAGGACAAGCAGCAAGCCAGTGGAAATACCGAAATGCTACAAGGAACAGGCTTCTCACACGCTCTGGCTGTGTATCAGAGGAATAAACGCGCTACAACACCTACTCAGCACGCGGTCTGCGCGATAGCGCAAGCTCCGAGCCGCACCAGCTCGCTGATAAAGTCCTCGATCGATCTGACATGGTCCGTCTCGCTGAGAGTCAGCCGCCGGGCGCGCATGTTCTTGACGATCCCGGGACATTTGGTCATGAGCTGCAGGTCTTGGATCGCCCGAGGGTCGCGAGGGTTGCTCAGTATGTTGAAGAAGAGGGTGAGCACGGCGGACATTGGGTAGAAAATCAGGATCCTGCCAGCACATCGTCCATTAGTATCGACACATGTTTGATTTTGCTTGAATTATTTTTGTGTGGCGGCGAGAATGACAGAGAAGTATATCAACTCTAGGAGGCTTACCAAAAGGGTTCTCCAATTAATTGCTGGTCGTACCAGCTCAAGAAGATGAGCGTGGAGCGACTCGACTCGACGGCCAGAGCCATGCTCGAGGTGACCCCGTCCATCATCTCTCGACTTGTGCCACCGCCTTTGTCGCCACTAGCAGACCAGGCCCGACAACGCCCCGTAGCGCTGTGTATCGCCGCCATGAGATAGTGGTACTCGAAAGTGATGACCACGCGATGCATCTTCTGGTACGGGCTGAGGCCCGCCGGCCCGGGGACGGAGCCGGGGAAAGATGCAGCGACGCCGCTATAGGACAGGCGAGGCCTGTGGAGCGGGTCGATGGACATTCTCCAAGCCTCGAGCTCCTCGTCAAGCTGCAGAACATCACGGAGGAGCTGGGTGTCAGGTTTGCGCTTCGCGTGGGCCGAGTAGAGGAGCCTGAACGTCCTCGACTTGAGAATGGTGAGCCTCAGATCCCCCGGGAAGACGGGCTCGTTGGTCTTCTCGAGCTCGATCATTTCTGGCGGGGGGTCGAGGTACTTCCTCGGCAGGGACAGATCGCAGTCTTCATCGTGCATTAAGGGCGGCAGGCCCGCTCGGAGCGAGATGTCTTTGTCGAGGGAATATGCCATCCAGAACAGGCAGCGCAGGTGCCGGTGGGTGCGTAGCTCGGTCTCGGAAGGGAGTCCCTGTGACGCATCATACACAACGTCGCTCTCCACATGTATCCCCAGGGTGATCAACATTCGACAGCACATTGCGAGGAACATAGAGGCAGGCTGAACCCGGCCCATACATAGATGACACAAGGCCTGACAGAGGTGTGTCAGCAGCAGGTCGCAGGAGGTTGCTTGTTCGTAGATGTGTTCAGTGGGACTACGAGGAGAAGCGAAGCCTTACCTGGATCAAGCAGATTTGTACACTAACAATATTGCAGTCCATCAAAGCCTGGCCCAGCAAATGTTGGGCAGTGGCTATTGTAGCCTGGCCATCGATCGGAAATGAATCGACCCGGCCGTGAAAGAGTGCCACAAATCCCAGGAATGTCAAGACACAGGCCTGAGCCGCAATATGTTCAGACGTGGGTGTCACGAGCATACACTCGGTGGCATAAGCGAGGTCTAGAGTGTCCTGGAAAAGCACTGGATCGATGACGGGTAGGATGAATCGGAAAAACTCTCTTGTGAACGTAGAGATGTACAGCTCTACGGATTCTCGGGGTGGGAGACGTGATAGCGAGGGCAGTGATTCGGTCATGGCTAAGGATTCGTGCTCGGATTGGTTCTTCCACAGAGGGGTAGACATGCTCAGACGGTCAGTGTTCTGTCCCGTCTGAGCCTGAATCCACTGTAGACCACGGGTGGAGAAGAGAGGCATACCATTGCCAGAGCTGATGCCGCCGATATCACGTCCGGCAGAATGTAAAGTTGTGAGGGGACTTGGCTGCTGCATGCTGCCGGGTGGGCTGAGGGCCAAAGGCCGCTGACGGTGCGACTCTACTTGTTGCAGCTCATGATGTGACACTGGGGGAGTGTCGGACAGCCCCGGGCTGGGGGACTGCGACGAGGAAGCAGAAGCTGGTAGACGACTTGGCTCGTGGGTTTCTACATTACTCCTGGGGTAGTTATCAGTCAGCAGATGGCCGAAGTGCTCAAAAAGACATGATCTGACGGGCGTGCAAGATTTGACTGACTTTGCTCGGCTCGCTGCTTTATCCCGTCGCTTGGGACGGTGGAAGGTGCATGCCAGTCGCTGATGCTTGCACCAGTCACAGCGTGGTGCTGTCCAGACACATTGGATCTACAACCGCGCCAGAGTATGCCCAGTCATGTTAGCTTCTTCCTTTTTGCGCCATACATATATGCTTGGCGATATGACTTGGTGCCAGAGGCTCCCGGTACCTTGCGTTTGTGGCAGGCATCACAAGCCGGCCTCTTCTCAGTCCTTGAAATGGTCGGTCCGTCAGCCACAAAGCCGAAGTCCATGGCGACCTGCTGGTGGTGTGATTCAGAGCACTCTGTGACAAACGGATGCATGCGCGACCTTGTGGGCGGAAGTCTGAGGTCTGGACCCTGGGTAAGACCCGTCGTGAACGAGTGTGGTTGACCGCCCGTTTAGGCACAGGCCGCTTACTCAGCGGCGCCGGGGCGTCGGTACCGGAGCTCCGCTCTCTTCATCTCCTGGGTCCCGCTCGTATACGGACCGGGCTGACGTGTGCCTTTCCCAATTCGGATACGGCCGCTGACTAAGAGGCATCCTCCATCGCCTGGACCGTCTACTATGTGGCCCGCGCCGAATGCGCCTGAAGTTTTCAAGATTTGCGTCTGTCCGCACGGATCTGCTTGCGCCGCATGGATTCGTGTCTTTACCATCCTGTACATTGTCTCTGCCGACTCGGCCGGGCCAAGATGGGACCCCCTCCTGTAGGACTCTGGACTGTATCCCCGAGAGTCTTCATACACTGGTACGCTGCTCGGCATGTTCCGGATAGGGACCCGGCCGCTCGGGAGTCTCCCTGTCCCCGAGAGCGTCAGGCGTCATCTGATAAATAGTCCCCATCTATCTCTGCTTCGTGCTCTCGCCTTAGTAGTGTCTCTGTGTAGTTGCGTCTTCTACGGCAGACCCGGTACAACTTCCTCCCACCTTCGAACCGAGCTGAAGACCGCGTTCAGTCCAGCCAACCTGCGCCATGGAGCTGCCAGACTCACAGTCGAGTGATGAGTCCTCACAATCATATCCTTCTATCAAGGAAAAGAAAGACACACTGAGAGCCGACGTCGACAACTATGCGGCCCGCAACAACCCGCTAGGCAGCTCGTCGCGTCAGCTTGGCGTCACATGGAAAGATTTGACGGTCAAAGTACATAGCGCCGACGCTGTCATCCACGAAAACGTCCTGTCTCAATTCAATATCCTCAACGCCTTGCGGCAGGGGCAACGCAAGCCAGAACTTACAAACATTCTGGATAAGAGCCATGGCTGCGTCAAGCCTGGAGAGATGCTGCTTGTCTTGGGCAGACCAGGATCCGGATGCACCACTCTGCTCAACCTCTTAGCCAATCGTCGGTTAGGATACGAGAGCGTCACCGGTGATGTCCACTACGGCTCCCTACCTGCAGCTGAGGCAGAAAGATACAGGGGCCAGATTGTCATGAACACGGAAGAGGAGCTGTTTTTCCCTTCCTTGACAGTGGGCCAAACTATCGACTTCGCGACCCGGCTGAAGACCCCATATAAAGCGGGTGACTCCGCACCTACCAACGATAAAGAGGGATTACGTCTCGAAAACCGCGACTTCTTGTTGCGCTCCATGGGAATCGAGCACACCATCAATACCAAAGTCGGGAACGAGTATGTGCGCGGAGTGTCGGGAGGAGAGAGAAAGAGAGTCTCCATTATCGAGTGCATGGCGACCCAAGGTTCGATTTTCTGCTGGGATAACAGCACCAGAGGTCTGGATGCAAGCACGTGAGTTCTCTCCGCATGCGCCTTGCCGAACCAAAGTGTTCGGAACCATATAGTAACACTAATTGTTTTCCCCCAGAGCCCTCGAATACGCAAAGACGATCCGAACCATGACGGACGTCCTCGGCCTTGCCTCCATCGTCACTCTTTACCAAGCTGGAAATGGTATTTACAACCTTTTCGACAAGGTTCTTGTGCTGGACAAGGGTCGCCAAATCTACTACGGCCCCATGAGCGAAGCGCGACCGTACATGGAAAATCTTGGCTTCGTCTGCCGCGAGGGATCCAACGTGGCCGACTACCTCACTGGTGTCACAGTCCCAACAGAACGCCAGATTTCCCCAGCCCACGAGCACACCTTTCCTCGAAACGCCGAGGCTGCTCAAGCAACCTACGAAGCATCGGATCTCAACGCCCGCATGCGGCTCGAGTATGATTACCCAAGCACCGAGGTCGCCCGCGAGAAGACACGCCTCTTCGAAGAGGCCGTCGCGCTCGAGAAGCATCCGAAACTCTCGGCAGACAGCCCGTGGACCGTGGATTTTGCCAGCCAGGTCATTTACTGCGTCACCAGGCAATATCAGATCATCTGGGGTGACAAGGCGTCCTTCTTCCTGAAGCAAGTCTCAAACATTGTCATGGCTTTGATTACCGGCTCGCTCTTCTACAACGCCCCAGCCAACTCTGGCGGTTTGTTCCTCAAGGGTGGAGCTCTGTTTTTCGCCCTCATGTTCACATCGATGCAGGCCATGTCCGAAGTAACGAATTCCTTCACGGGAAGACCTGTACTTGTCAAACACAAGTACTTTGGATTCTTTCATCCTGCTGCCTTCTGTATTGCTCAAATTGCGGCTGATATCCCGATCCTGCTCTGCTCAATCACCTGCCTCGGGGTGGTCTTGTATTTTATGGTTGGCCTCACCATGACAGCTTCGGCATTCTTCACTTTTTGGATTCTGTTATTTGCTACAGCCATGGTATGCCTCCGCACCTAAATTCTGCCAAACTTGTGTGCTCACAACTGACCCTTATGCGGCTTCATAGGCTATGACTGCATTATTCCGATTTGTTGGCGCTGTATTTCCATCGTTTGGGCCGGCATCGGCAGTTTCAGGCTTGGTAGTTCTGTTCTCCGTGCTTTATAGCGGATACATGATTCGTCATTCCCAGATGCATCCGTGGTTCGGCTGGACATACTGGCTGAATCCGATGTCGTATGGGTTTGACGCCGTCATGTCCAACGAGTTCGCCGGAACGACAGTGCCATGCGTTGGTGCCAACATCGTGCCCAGCGGGGCTGGGTACAACGACACTGCGCACATGTCATGTGCTGGCGTTCCAGGGCTGGTTCAGGGAGAGACCTCAGTCTCCGGAGACGCCTATCTTGCGGCACTTTCGTATTCACAGAGCCACATCTGGCGCAACTTTGGCATCATTTGGGCATGGTGGGCGCTTTTCGTAGGTCTCACAATCTTCTGTACGTCGAGGTGGAAAGCAGCAGCGGAAGGAGGCAGTCCTCTGTCTACCCCTCGGGAGTTAGCCAAGAAGGTCACACGACAGCAGCGAGACGAAGAAGCCCAAGGTACACCCAACTCGTCCGTTGAGAAGCGCAACTCGCGGCCTGAAGGATCTGCAACCGAGAGCCGGGGTTCGGCCATGAAGAGATCCGTCACTGCGAATCTTGTGCGCAATACCTCAGTCTTCACCTGGAAAAACCTCACGTACACCGTCAACACTCCTCAGGGGCCACGAAAGCTGCTGGACGACGTCCAGGGCTGGGTGAAGCCAGGCATGCTCGGAGCACTTATGGGCTCTTCCGGGGCGGGTAAGACCACGCTGCTCGATGTCCTCGCTCAACGCAAGACCGAAGGAACCATCAACGGGTCCATCATGGTTGACGGAAGGCCCCTCCCTGTATCATTCCAGCGGATGACGGGCTACTGCGAACAGCTCGACGTCCACGAGCCGTACGCGACAGTCCGGGAAGCCCTCGAGTTCTCAGCTCTTTTGAGACAGCCCACCCACGTACCGCGTGAAGAGAAGCTAGAGTACGTCGACATCATCATCGATCTGCTTGAACTCGACGACCTGGCCGACACATTGATCGGCACTGTCGGCGCAGGCCTTACGGTGGAGCAGCGCAAGCGAGTCACGATTGGTGTAGAGCTGGTTTCCAAGCCTAGTATTCTCATCTTTCTCGACGAGCCTACCTCAGGTCTGGATGGGCAATCAGCGTTCAACACGATCCGCTTCTTGCGCAAACTTGCTGATGTCGGGCAAGCCATTCTTGTCACAATCCATCAGCCCTCTGCACAGCTCTTTGCTCAGTTTGATTCGCTCTTGCTACTGGCCAGAGGCGGCAAGACAGTCTACTTTGGTGATATTGGCGAAGATGCGGCCACGATCAAGGACTATTTTGCCCGCCAAGGAGCCCCTTTCCCTGTTGACGCGAACCCGGCTGAGCATATGATCGATATCGTTTCGGGCCATCTCTCCCAAGGGCGCGACTGGAATTCCGTTTGGCTCTCCTCACCAGAACACGCTGCAGTCTCGGAAGAACTAGATATAATCACCTCTACGGCAGCCGCACAGCCCCCAGCCACGATAGACGACGGCCGAGAGTTTGCGACGTCGCTGTGGGAACAGACACGGCTGGTCACGCAACGCATGAACCTCTCTCTCTTCCGTAACACGGAATACATCAACGGCAAGCTCTCCCTGCACGTCATGTCCGCGCTCGTCAACGGCTTCTCCTTCTGGATGATTGGCGACTCGGTCGGGGACCTACAGCTCCGCCTTTTCACCATTTTCAACTTTGTCTTCGTCGCTCCCGGCGTCATCAACCAGCTCCAGCCCGTCTTCATCGCCCGCCGCGACCTGTTCGAGGCCCGCGAGAAGAAGTCAAAGATGTACTCGTGGGCGCCCTTCGTGACGGGCCTGATCCTCTCAGAGGTTCCCTACCTCTGCGTCTGCGGCGTCCTGTACTTCGTCTGCTGGTACTACACGGTCGGTTTTCCCGCCGAGTCGTCCCGCGCGGGCGCGACCTTGCTCCTCATCCTCGTGTACGAGTTCATGTACACGGGCATCGGGCAGTTCGTGGCCGCCTACGCGCCCTCGGTCGTCTTCGCGTCCCTCATGACCCCGTCGCTGATCGGCGTCATGGTCTCCTTCGCCGGCGTGCTCGCCCCTTACGACCAGATCGTCGCCTTCTGGCGCTACTGGCTGTACTGGATGAACCCGCTCAACTACCTCATGGGCGGCATGCTCGTCTTCGGCGTCTGGGGCACGCCCGTCGTCTGCGCCGACAGCGAGTTCGCCATCTTCGACCCCCCTGCCTCGACGACCTGCGGCGCCTACCTGGCTTCCTACATGCAAGGTGCTGGGTCGGCTAGCTATCTGGCCAACCCGGATGCTACTGCCGCCTGCAAGGTCTGCCAGTACAGTGATACCGTTGGGTACCTGCAAGGCCTCAACCTGCTCGACTATGGGTATGGTTGGAGGAACGTGGGAATCTGCATCCTGTTCGTGGTGAGCTCGTATTCGCTCGTGTATGGCCTCATGAAGCTTCGCACGAAACGCTCGAAGACAGCAGAGTAATACGTAATATGGAGATGGAAAGCGTAATTAAGGCTTGGGGGGTTTACTAGACCTAATTCTCTCAGCTCTCTTTCTTTTGTAATCCAGATTCCTTTCGTCCTGATATTTTGTGAGGATTTACCATAGACTAGACGAGGCTTCGTTTGCCGCTAACTTTCTTACGAACGCATAGAGCTCAATGCGGCTTATATTTAAGAGACAGATCTTACATAAATGATGCCAAAGTGCTCCCCTTTATACTTCTCATAGATGTCGTAATCATGAATATTTTGCCACACTTCGGTACCCTCACTCTCTCCGTCCTTTCATAGCGCAACTTGACCGCAGAAACAACATCTGCTACGTCACCGAAGCGCATCACCATCACCACGAACTGCTCTGGCAACGTGAAGGGAGCCTTTGCCCGGATGCACGCCATTTCAGCCTGCGCCAAAAAGCTGTTCCTAGACCTTTGTGAAGCTGATGTTTATGGCGATAGCTACACAGTGCGCAGCTCATCGAGGCTTCCCCTAGACAAGAACGTCTTACCTGTGATCCTGCAGGATTGCACTTGTGCTAGCCTCTCCGCGGATGAATGGATCCCACGGGCTCTACGGAGGCTCATCACTCACGATCGCTCCCAAAAAGCCGTCTTCCAACAGTCATTTCTAGGAGCATGCGGAACGATTAGCTTCGGGTCTTATCGGGGCCGGGGACTAGTTACCATATATCGTCGTTAATATATTTAATTGGCTGGATTAACTGAAGTCCCATTAAATGGCCCGTCAAGGTTCACGAACTTCCCCGACCCCGAGCGCTCTCCTGGAATGATACAGCCAATCAGAGCTAATAACGACCGATTGCGGCGCAGCTAAAGGGTCACGAGATCGCTGCTAGCCATTCCCACGTGCGAACCCCTTGTCTGTTACTTTGGGATTGAGGATCTCGGACTGACTCCGAGCGCGACCTACGAGTACGTCGACCTGGCTAATGGCCTTCGCGTAAAGGGCCGCGAATCTTGGGTTTCGTGGCTTATAAAGGAGGGCTAACCGTGATGCTATGGTCCGTGTAACCTTGAAATTCCCGGTATCGGTGAAACCATTGACTCCTGGCATCGTTTTAGCATAGGCGTGTTCTGTTTTAGTCTGCACACAATAGGGCGCTCGGCGTGGTAGACTCGCTGGCGTCAAGACCTTCCGTGGTGATGGCAAGCTGGACGCTCGTCAATTATCTAAAGTTGAAGTAAAACTTGCGCTTTTGTTCACTTAAATGCTGGAAAGCAGCTGAGGCCGTGATCAGTGCAACTTGAATGTAATTTGGCAGAGATTACCACTAAGAATTTGAAGTCAAGAAAAAACTGAGCGTAACAATTTATTGATCATTCTACTTCAGCTCCAAAATGCTCTTGAGCTTGTTAAGAGCCCCAAAGAGCTCATTATCGTGATACTTGCGCGCGACCAACTGTAAGTTGACCGGAGCACCCTCAAAGCTGGTCTCCTCCCACAGCTGCTTGACCTGTCGACAAGCATCACTCAAGGGCTCGTACCCGGGGTCGTACTGCTCGCCAGCCCGCGCCACGATCGGCGTGGGGAGCACGACGCCAGGGTAGTCGACGAGGTTGTACAGCGACGTGTAGGTCCAGGTGAAGGCCGTGTCGTGAGCGCAGGCGGGGCCGACGTAAGCGGGACCGAGGACCACGTCGACGTCCTGCTCCTCCCAGGCGCGGGCGAAGGCGAGCCGGAACGCGTCCCGGTCCGCGCGCATCTGCGCCACGTCGGCCGCCGCGAGCATGCCCGCGGGCTCTGCGTCCTTCCAGATCCACTCGCTCAGCGGGTGGAGCGGCTCCCCTGCCTTGAGGATGGCGTCGCGGGAGCCAGAGCCGCCGTCGGGCCAGTACATGCGTCTGATCTTGGCCCATGCCTCGGCTGCACCGTATGGCTTGAAGGGTTTCACCTCGACGAGGCCGGCGTTTTGGGGACTCGCGAGGAGGTTCCGGGCCCAGGCCAGGGCTCGTTTGACGGGGGGTTGTGGCTCGACGAACCCATCGTTGTCAATGATGCCGATCTTCAAAACCTTTTGCGAGATGGTTTGCAAGCCGGTCCATGGGATTGGCACGAGTCGTGGGTCTGAAAGATGTGGCCGAGAGGCCAATATCCCTCTCATGAAAAGATCCATGTCTCTTAGACTGCGGCACATTGGGCCGGTTGAGCCAAGAACATTAAGCTCGGCAGGGAAAGGTGAGGCGATGAACCCCTGCGTCGGTAAGGTATAGGAGGTGGTTTTGAAGCCATAGATGCCGCAGAAGGCTGAAGGCCCGCGGATACTGCCTCCAATGTCGGTGCCAACACCGAGGACGGAACCTTTCAAGGAAATCAGACCGGCCTCGCCACCTGTCGACCCCCCAGCCGAGAGATTAGTGTTGAATGGATTTGTCGTCCGGCCCCAAAGCGAGTCAGTCTCGAGATGCATGAGCGTCTGAGGCTGGTTGGTCTTGCAATAGAAGACCGCACCGAGACGGCGTAGAATGCCCACCATCTGGCAATCTTCCTTGTCTAGGACGATAGAAGAGAGACATCCCATAGAAGAATAAACCCCACCGATAGGTATATGGTCCTTGATACTGACAGGTACCCCGTGAAGTGGCCCAATAGGCTTGCCATGTTCGGCCAGGTATGCATCTAACCGTTTTGCTTGGTCGACTGCATCCTCCATGAACCATTGGGTCAGACAGCAGGTCAGCTGGTGAGCGATGATGGCGCGCTTTGAGAAGGCCACGGCGACGTCTACAGCTGTGAGCTTGCGGTCGGCAATGGCTGTAGCAAGGCCGACTGCATCATAGTCTTCAGTGATGGCAATTTCGTTAGGAGTGAGGATGCCGCACGTGGCAGGAATGCCTGAGACGTCGAGAGGGCCGCACGTGGCAGGAATGCCTGAGACGTCGAGAGGGGGGTTTTCAATGATGTCGTTGGGGAGCCAGTATTCGGGAGGCACCTTGTCCTGGAACTCGTGAAGAATCGCAGCGCGCTTGGTCTCGAAGGCCTCTGTTCCACGAGGAGTGCTCTCGGGCTGAAGAACAGTAAAGGCTCGGATGGTCATGTTTGGTACCAATGTTGCGACGACAGGGACTGCAGAATTGGGGTCAAGGTCGAGGTTCAGAAAGCGTAAGAAGACGGAAGCGAGTGAGTATGAGATGAGGAAACGTCGGGCTTCTCTATACATGCAAGCTGTCGAAACCAGAGCCGGGCGTCCAGACTTATTCTGGCAAGCTGGATAAATTATCGACAAGAGATTTGGCCCCAAGTCCTGACAACCTGGGTCCATGTAATTTCAGATGCCACTTATATCTTTGCGACTAGACTTGGACCTATCTTGCAGTCGCAACAGTATCTCCTCCTTACCCACAACTGTCACCTTAGACGCGGGCCCCATTTAAAGCCTGAAGGATATCATCAGTCATTGGCCTGCCAGGTTCTAGATGCTAAGCTGTCGACGTTTCACGCGTTATTACGACTGATTGGCCATGACAGGCGAGAATCCCTGAACAAGGAGTGAAGCTTATTGTGTAGCCATCAGTTGGATGTGGATAGCTGTGGAGGCGTGCACGCAGTATCAAAGCTTCATTTGGATTCTCAGATATGTCTGCATAGATAAGCCGCCCGGACCCCGGCAAGCCTGGCCAATGACATGTATTAACGTAGTCCCCTGCATACCCAGTAACCAGTGCACTGTCTGGCACTGTGGCACGTTCTCTTGTTGGTGATAGGTAACCCCTCATGCCACGCAGCGTGGCCTCCGACGGCTCGCTCAAACATCCCAGCCCGGCGGGCCAACCGCGTCATGCCCCCTCATGCCACGCAGCGTGGCCTCCGACGGCTCGCTCAAACATCCCAGCCCGGCGGGCCAACCGCGTCATGCCCCCTCATCCTCTGCTCCATGGCCCCCAGATACTTATGCAGCCGCTCGAGTACATGTCTTGGCACATGTCTACTACACGATCGTCGACTTCGTCCAAGCCAGCCCCGGGGATCTCCAAAGTTAAACATCGGTCCAGCGGCTCCAACTTTATGTGGCTCACTGTTTCAGGACACAATAAGTCGAGCAATAAGTTATATATTCGCACACAACCACCCCACACCTTTGCCACGTCTATTTCGACGCCCATCACTGGTTCCTCGCTAGGCGTCCGATTGTCTTCAGGGATTGAGACACTCTTGCTCTCCTACCATGGCTGATAACAACCTACCGCTGGGCACAACGGCTGATGCCGACATTGTGCCTGGAACTGTCTGTCTCGTCGATTTGCACCACAATGTCCAGGGCCGCCATGCAGGCAATGGAGACATCGTTCTGAACCCTGCCCCATCCAACGACCCGAATGACCCCCTCAACTGGTCTCCGCGTCGCAAGCTCATGTCACTCATCTGCCAAAACCTGTAAGTCGTGTCCGCTTGTGCAACCAGTCTCTCTACTAATACTCATCTCGCCGTGGGCAGTTACACATGGTTCACTGGCGTCGCCGTCTCTACGGTCTACTCTGTGCTCGTGCCCCTCTCCGAAAACTCGGGCGTGTCAATCGCCACCCTGAACGAAGGAACTGGATATATGTTCTTGCTACTAGGCTGGGGCCTGTTGTTTTGGCAGCCCTTCGCTCTCCGCTACGGCAAGCGGCTTGCGTACCTCATCTCAATCATCGGTGCGATTGTACGTCAAGTTGACATCCCCCTATTTAAATTTTTCATCGCAAGCTCGGCATATGTACTGACTCGGCGCTGCAGGGAACGAGTATCTGGGGGTTAGTTACGAAGCAAGCATAGGTTTCTCTGCTCTTACAGTGCTGACGAGGTTCGCAGGGCGCACGTCTCCAGTGATGGCGAATGGCTCGCCAAATGCATTCTCCAGGGCTTCTTCATCTCCCCCATCGAAGCTTTGCCCGAGATTTCCGTCACCGACATTGTAAGCACGATGAAACGTTTCCCGAGGACAAACTACCGTTTGCACAATACTTGCTAACGTCATCTCGGGGCAGTATTTCACACACGAACGAGGCACATATATGGGAATCTACTCCCTAGCCCTAGCTGGGAGCAACTATTTCACGCCGGTCATCTGCGGATTCATCGCAGAGTACCAAGGCTGGCAGTGGGTGTTCTACTGGCCGGCAATATTCCTAGCAGTGGTCTTTGTGTTCTTGTTCTTCTTCATGGAAGAGACCAACTACACCCGCAAAGAAGTTCAATGTCCACCAGCTCGCACCAAATCGGCTTCTCCGAATGAACAAGTCACTAAGGATGGGTTAGAGAAACGCCTTTCTTACCCCGCTGAGTCCTCTTCAGCTGTCGAAGCTGGAGATGTTTATCCCCCGCCCAAGACTTTTGGCCAAAAGTTATCCCTGTGGCAGCCCAGCCCCGGGCCAAGCATGCCCAGACGAGCGCTACGCTCCCTAAGCTACCTGTCATGGCCCATCATCTTCTACGCCGGCTTCTCCTACGGCTCGTACCTCATCTGGTTCAACGTCCTCAATGCTACCGCCTCCATCATCTTATCTGGCCCGCCGTACAACTTCCCGTCTTCAATGGTCGGGCTGAGCTACCTGTCCTGCTGTGTGGGCGTCATCTTAGGCTCGTTCATGTCGGGCCGGGTGAGCGACTGGCTGACGATCAAGCTGGCGCGCCGGAACAACGGGATAATGGAGGCCGAGTTCCGGCTCTGGCCGTTCACGCTGTGCATGGTCATGGTGCCCGGGGGGCTCATCCTTTGGGGTGTGGGGGCTGCTCATGGGGTGCATTGGTTCGGCCTGGTCTTCGCCATGGGAGTCGTTGCATTCACATCGGCGGTTGGCGTCACGCTGAGCGTCAACTACCTCATCGACAGTTATCATGACATCAGCGGAGACGCCATCGTGACTGTCATTCTTGTCCGGAACACCATGTCTTTTGCAATTAGTTACGGGTAAGTCTGCACTCCGCTACAGCTTGGTCTACTTGCTTGACTTTGAAAGGCCCATGGTGCCAAAGAGAGAGTGTGAGCAAGTCGCTAACGTGTAGTGCAGTATCACTCCATGGCTCACGCAGCTGGGATACCAAAACTGTTTTGTCTCGGCTGCTTTTGTGGGCCTTGCTGCCAGTTCTGTCTATCTTGTTATGATCAAGTATGGAAAGAGGCTGAGGATCAAGAGCGCAAAAAGGTACTTTGAGCTCTTACAAAACCAGTACTGAAGACGGATACGAGATTTCAACTGACATGATGGGAGGGTGCTGGCTTGATATTTGTCAAGATGCTTTGTTGAACTTTCTCCATGGACTATCTTGCATTATCGAACAATAAGCCGTGAATGATAATCGTGCACATAAACATTACTTTGAAAATATTGATCTGGCCATCAATGGCCAAAACCTTGGAACCCATGAGCCGGGGGACACGGCGGTGCCACTAGTGTTCCCTGATTTGGCTAAAACGCGGGGATGATCTGAGCCCCTGCCCGTTCTTATCAGCAACCCACGGAAGCGTTTTGTACAAGTCGCACCCGTCGTCATCCGTCCCGGCGTCACCGCACGCGACACAACCTCCGGTTTTCTGCGCACGACCATGTGCCGGCCAACGGCAGGCAATGGTCGCCATGAGAAACATCACTCGACCGAAATTGAGAACCAAGACAGGCTGCATGACTTGTACGTCGCCATGTCCCTCCCCCCCTGCCAGCTCCTATACCCCGCGCGTTCACTGAGTGGATGATTCGGTACGCAGGTCGTAGGCGCAGGAAGAAATGCAGCGAAGAGCGTCCAATCTGTGCAGACTGCAAATACGCGGGTCGTCCCTGTCAGTGGCCCGTGTTCGCAGATCTCCACGATCGTAGATTCGCGTCCCACGAGGACTCCAGGCATCATCATGTGGATGTCACAGATTATGTGTCCAGCCCCAGCAAGAGCCATTCGCAGCATGGAAGAAGACGAGCGGGCAGAGACAAGACCGTTTTGGTCTGTGTCCCGGACACTTCTAGTCTCACCACGGTGTCGCATCTGAGGGCAGAGTCGGGCATCACGCACGTCGTCGTCAGCCAGGAGATGCCTCTCGTCCTGTCGCAACATTTCATCAATCGCTACTTTGATCTGATACTCCTCCCCAGCTCTCATCAAGACTTTCATGACGACTGGCTCGCGGGTATCAAACGCCTCATGAACTCAACGAAAAGTCTCTATTACTCCATGCTAGCCTGCTCTGCGTCTCATATCCACCATCTAGATAATTCTACACCAGCCCAGACACTTGCCTTGACATACTACGACGACGCAACCAGGGCACTCTCTTCCGGCATAAAAGATACTCCACGACCCGAGGATGATGATGGCCTTATCTCATCGATAATACTTCTATACCTACACGGGGTATGGTTATAAGTCTCGGTGGCCACCCGACTGCCGTACCACCCTTCCCCCTTCCCCCATGAGCGAGAGACAGTGACTGACAATGACTCTAACAGTGCATGGGTATCGGGACATACTCCGACATCCCAATCCATGTCCACGCCCTGGTCCACATCCTGACCTCGCGCATCCTCGACCGCGGCAACACGATCCGCTGCCTCTTTGACCGGGTCGCCGTCGAGAGCGTCCTGTACCAGATATTCCTCGTGACCACGGGCCTCTGGACACAGCCGCCAGGGATCGATTACATCTTCGACGCCATCTTCTGGGCCCGCGCCGAGGATCTGCTCGACCGATGCGTCTCGTTCCCGGAGAACGGGAGTGTCGTTTTCAGCAGCCCCGTGCTCGGGGTGCCGGTGCCGCTCTTCCGTCTCTGCATCGTTCTGCGTCAGCAGTTTGGGGCCGGGGTGTTGCCTGATCCAGACGTGCTCGACTGTGTACGTGGGGAGGTTGAAGCGTGGGAGTTGTGGCTGCTGTCACTTGAGGAGGAGGAGGAGGAGGAGGTGAGGGAGGAGCAGGGGCTTCCAGCTGGAGAAGCTGGCAATGTTGCTCGGCTTTCCCTGCTCAAGGTCGAGGGCAAGCAGTTCTACAGAGACGTGACTTGTCTGTACGCTCTGATCGTGTCCTTGCTCTTCTCTCAGCTTACCTGCGCTAGCGACACTGGCAGCAAGGGTCTTCCGTCTCCCGAGCCTCGAGAATCATGGAAGGTCACCAGGGCCGTACAAATTCTCAAGCGGCACGCGCGTGTCGGGCACTGGATGAGATGCTTCATTGTGAACTGGCCGGTTTACACCGTTGGACTTTTCATGACCAAGCCCGAGGACCAGATGCTGGTCCGGGACGACTTGCAGGCGAGGTTCGACGCGACTGGCTTTGCACAGGTCGTCCGCTTTGGGGATGATCTTGAGAAAGTGTGGCTACAGCGACGAGCATCGCCTGAGCCATTGAGACGGCCGGGCATATATTCTTGATGAGGGTTTGTTTTAACCCTGTAGTGTATAACAATAATTCAACCTAGTGCCGTGCTGAATGGTGATTTTGCCCGCCATTAGCTTCACGACGATCAAATCCGCCTGCAGTCTGGGTGTTTTGTCTTTGAAAGCTGGGGAACTAGTACGAAGTCACGTCTGCAGAGGAAAGCAAGTCCACGTGCACCAGCCGAACCACCATGCCCCACTGTGCGGTCGCACAGAGATACTCAAGGCCATAAGTCATCTGGCAGGCTTATAACGTACTTTGATCCCTGATTCTCATCCGCTGGGCGAGACCCATATTTACGTGTAAAATCCATTCTAATCATGGCAAGGGCGTCTTGGCGGACGGGTCTGGTCGCCATGATGGTCATTGTCAGGGCCGGGTCGAGCAGCTCGATGGCAAGGGTTTTGACTGGAGGTTGCTTGGTTATGGTGGTATTGGTGGATCATCGATGACAGGCATCAAGCCATTCTAATCAGAGCTTGACAGATTATTGTATAGTACTTTAAGAACATTCTTGCGTGGCCAGTAGCCTGGAGCAAGCGCGAAACCTGTAGCGCCTCCTATAGCCTTCATTTCGACGTTGATCGAGGATTTTCAGAGATATGATAAGTCCACTTTCTCCACAGGACGATTCAAGTGTCGGGGTACTGAACTCCATGATTGCCAAGCGCCAAGGTCAGAATGGCCGCCAAGATGCAGGGGCCCGCGGCAGTTGCCTGCAAGAACAGCCAAGGCCATCTATAGGAGACTTTATTTACCTGCCAATTTGAGACAAGGCGTCCAACAGGCAGGGTTCACCAATTCCAGTGCCGAACTCCCGGTGCTCATTCTCGTCTGTGCAAGTCGGGGTAATGGTTGCTTGACAGATCTAAGCCATCTTCCCCGGCGTCTAGTCTCCAACCGGCAGGATATGCCCGTGGCCAAGCGTTTCAGTGATAGTGATGGGCATATAAGCACACTTGACAAATCATCTCCCACGCGCCAAGGATACTATGCTCGCTAAATAATCTCGGCACATGAGGCAAATGGGGAAGCTGTTTTTGTATAACACCAGAAGTGCGTCTTGGCACTATACAACTCCGAGGGTTGATATCGATCTCTGGGGACGCGCTCCTATCCGCGTTGGCCTGCGGCCTCCCACAATGATCATCTCTTCATTAGGCAGGTAAATATGAACTTCCAAGAATCCTACACATGCGATAGACTCTATGGTCTAACAACTCGCAGCAATATTCATGTGAATGCTGTTGTTGTCTATATATTCCACGACACGATTCCCGAAATCGGGAAGATTCCTCCTGTCCCACCACGCTCAGTCTCATCGAAGCAGTGCACTCCTCACCATTTACAGACTTCATTCTATCCCATTACTCAAAGTTCATCGCTATCATCATGAAGTTCCTATCTTTCGTTGCCCTCGCCTCCATGGCCGTGGCCGCTCCTGCCAACAAGAAGCGCGCCGATGCTCTCGATGTCAAGCTTGAGCAGATTGGTAATACGGAGGTTCGTGCCGTCATCAGCAACAACGGTGTCAACAACCTCAAGGTCCTCAAGACTGGTACCATCCTTGACAGCAACCCCGTTGAGAAGGTTCAAGTCTTCCAGAACAGTATGCTTCCGCCCATCTTCATGCTCTCTCTTTCTACGAGACCAAACTCTAACCCGACTCCAGACGAGGAGGTCCCCTTCGATGGTCTTCGCCTGCTCGTCTCCACCGACGGCCTCAACGAGGACGCCTTCCGCACTATCGCAGCTGGTACTTCTATCGAAGTAACCTTCGATATCGCTGAGCTGCACGACCTCGCCGTCGGCGGCGATTTTGACCTCGTCTCCGCCGGAGCCCTTCCCATCGCGGAAGCCGACTCAACCAGCATCTCCGGCGTCGTCACCTTCGCGTCCAACCCGACCATCGCGTCCGTCGACGGCGCCGAGGCAGCCGCCGTCCGCCGTGCCCTCGTCGACAAGCGCTTCGCCGTGCAGTCCGACTGCACCGGCACACGCCTGACGACTGTCCAGAATGCGCTCTCTGTGTGCCGCACCCTCGCGACGGCTGCGCAGTCTGCCGCCAACAGCGACAACGCGCGCATGACCGACTTCTTCAAGTCGACCGCCTCGTCGACCAAGACCACCGTCGCCAACGTCTTCGCGGGCGTCGCGAGCGCCTGCGCGTCTAGCAGCTCCGGCCAGCGCTTCTACTGCAGCGACGTGTACGGCGCCTGCTCGGGCGGCGTTATTGCCTACACCCTGCCCAGCCAGAGCTACATGGCCTACTGCCCGTACTTCTTCAACTCGATGCCCCTCCGTGGCACCGGCTGCTACACCCAAGCTCAGGGCAACACCATCGTCCACGAGGCTACCCATCTCACTCAGATCAAGGGTACTTCGGACTACGGTGGTTACGGATACAGCTTTGTCCGCAGCCTCACTGCTGCGCAGAACCTCAACCATGCTGATACTTACACCCTGTTTGCTCAGAGTCTTGCTGCTGGCTGCTAAGCTTCTTGATTGTGGTCTGCAATCAATTTTGAAGCTTTCCAGCGAGTTGAACGAGTGTTATGGCCCGAATGTTCTTGTATCTAGTTCTACCTTCATGTCAATACTATCCCCACCTCATATGTTTCGCCTGAATTCATGCAAAGTGACCTTTGGAATATCATCCTCAGAAAGCGCACTACACCTAAAGCATTCTATAAACTCCAAACTAGTTGCGTCAAGCTCTACGATCTGTTATTACGCGTTCAATACACCACTTCCCGCACTTAAGGACTCCATAGCCATCTGCAAAGCCTCCAGAAATTGTCGACATGCCTCCTCATCAAAGTCGACTCTACACACGACCCGCATTAGTGTCAGCCGCTCCGCTCCAGCGGCCATCTCATATGCCGGGACCAGCCAACCCCTCCTCTTTAGCTCCAATGAGAGCGCGTGCTCGTCAAAGTCCCGGACCGCTGGGGAGAAACCACACTCATCGCCGGACAGCTCAGACCCGCTATCCCCTATCGGCTTGTCCCCGTCATCCTCGAGATGAAAAGCCACGATGGGCACGCCGCCGTGTCCCGTCGTGCGGCTGAGGACGCGGAATCCGAGGGCCCTTACCCCGGCTGCGAGATGCGTTGCCACGCCGGCAATGCGGGCGATCGTGCGCCGGTAGCCTGCTCGGCCGAGCCGCAGGAATTGGTCTGTAAAACACCGATGAGGGATATCTGGTCAGCTGATCGATCCGGGTAATTTTGCAGCCAGTGTCACTCTCCCATGGGGCACCTGTTTTGGGGGAGATGAAGGCGTAGCATACAGTATTGCGCAATCACATGCGAGGAACCTCGCGAGAAGTTCAGCGTGTAAGTCGTCTGACCTTTATGGCCTAGGTAAGAGAGATGAAAGGCAAGATGGCGTGGCAGACACTCAGGTGAGCGCCAAATGGCGAAACCTAGTAGAGAGTAAGTATTACGCAATCTGTTGCTAGAGACACTTGCGGCAGAGCTGTGGGTGCAACCGTGGGCTAATTCGTATAGCTTGACTTACCTATGCCCGGGAACACGAAGCCATATTTGTGGCCCGAGACATTGATCGATGCTACATGCTCAAGACGGAAGTCCCACTTCAGGTTTGGTTCTAAGAATGGAGCCACGAGTCCGCCACTTGCGGCATCGACGTGGATTGGGATGTTGAGCCTCCGCTCCGTTATAGCTCTGTTGAGTGCCGCAACGTCCTCATATTCACCCGTATATGTTGTACCTCTGCGATACTCAACGATTTCGTTTAGTGCAATGGTTAGCCGAGTATTTTGAATCGAGAATCAGGAATATGCATGGAGCTGGAACTTCAGACTGACAAAATGCAGCAAATGCCGATAGTTGCGTCGTCGACGAGCTCAACAGCCCTCTCGGGGTCGAGCACAAAACGGCTGCTTTCACACGGCACGTATCTCATTTCAACCCCGAAGTACTCTCCCGCTTTGGCCCAGCAGACGTGGGCGGCTGACGTGATGATGAGATTCGGCCGCCGCCGTCTAAGTAGCGAATCGGGATCTGTCTCGCGGCCGTTCACGGCGGTCTGACCCATCTGCCATCGCTCTCGAAGTGCCAAGACCGCGAGCATGATGGCTTCGGAGCTACCGACCGTGCTAACTCCACATGCCTGGCTTTCGCCTTGAGTAGGAGGAGCATGATAGAGCTCGCTCAGGATCTCCACGCATTTCCGCTCCATGGCGCTAACAGAGGGATATGCGTGCGGATCAACGATGTTCTTAGCCAGGTTTTCCGTCATGAGCTGTGTGACGAGGGGGCTCATGTATGTCGAGTTGAACGTGGCGAGGTTACGTGCTGGATCGAAATCTCTATTGAGGATCTTTCTGACTTGCGAGTATGCTTCAACTTCGGACCTGTTACGATGATTAGAGAATGAGACTTGCGATATCTAGGCGAACAAGAATTTGCAACTCATGAAAACTTTGGGACTGTGTGTCGTACATTGACCTCTCCTCGAGACGGCGATTGCTAATCTCAAATGTGATATCGCCACGATCGGCTTTAGTGTCGTGTAGTATGTTCCGGGGCGTTGTTGGCTCATCCTCAAAGTTGGCAACGGCGGTAGCGGCTTTATTCGTAGTTGGGCCATATTCGGCATTGCACCATGAGTACTGGTCTACACATACCTGCACGTCGCGAGCTTCAAATACTGCGCCTGGGGCCATCTTGGATGCAAAGTAAAACGGGGCAAATGATAGGACTAAGTAGAGACTTCTACATTGTTAATAAATTCCGGGGGCTAGGGCCCTTTTGTATTCCAGGTAACGCAGACGGTTGGCGGTTAAACGAAATAGTGTTTTCTGGTGCTTTGAATTCACGTGTAGGCAGAAAAGCCGAAGATGACGAATTTCTGATCCTTGCTCAGAATCCAGCCTTCGCGAAAGATATCAGACGTGTGCTACTGGCACCTGTGAGCTCCAACACGGTAATAAAGGGGTCAGCACCTGCCGCTTTGAGCTGAGAGGTGTTGGTAAGCGTCCAGCATCCTGCAGGTATCTCGATCCCCAAAAGTCTATCCCGAGGTTATCAACGCTCCCGGTGCAAACGTAGTGAGGCCGCTCAGCCCGCTTCTATTCAAAGAAGTTTCAGACTGTTCGTCTTGACCCATGAGTTCCACATCTTCTACGAGACTTCACACTAATCATACTCCGCTATTGAGATGAGAACTGTCCTTGTCAGGAATTTATACGGCTAAATATGTCATGTTTTCAACTCCATCTACACCCATCCAAGATCTGAAATCTACCCCATCATTTTCATTAACACTGCTGGGTGTATCCCACAGGCGTTCATCGCACACCCAGCCCGACCCTGGATCCATGGACATGCCGAGGTCTGGCCCCTGGATGGGATAGTTGTTGCTTCCTGTTACCGAACCCGGTGCTACCAGCACATGAGTTGATGCGGGGACTGTCTGGAATAATGTCGGACAGTGGAGGCTAAGGACCTGCCGTAGCCGAGAATCGCTTTGGAATAAGGCATCGGTAGTCCAACCGTACGCAAGCATCCCCTCGACAAACATCTTACCTGCGACCTCGTTCAAATGCCTGAACCGGCAGCCGATATGTGGTAGTCTACGATTTGAGGCAATATGGTTAGTACGTGTCCTATTTTCGCTTAGCTATACACATATGAAAGGGTGCAGCGTTTGTATGTCGTACTTGGCCTTGATGAGATCTGCGAAGATAACCACGTCTTCTTTCGTGAGGGCCTTTTCCCAGCTATTGCAAAGTCATTTTTCAGTTAGCCTCGGACGAGTATCTTGCCATGGTCACGCTACCACTATTTCACCGTTCAACTCCACGGGGCATGTCTACGCACTACCAATTCACGCCTGTCCCGAGCTCGAGCAGGCTGGCTGGCCCGTAGAGCTCTAGCAACTTCATGTAGTTTCTGCTGCGTCTCCACTCTTTTCTGATCTCGCCGACATCCAGGCCGAGCTGCTGGGCTATCGACACCACCGCGACGCTCTGTCTTGTCTGCCCCGGTGTCAGCTTCCAGTCGAGCTCCCTCGCAACCTCGATGTCGTGCGCCAGGAAGACGAGCGAGATCCGGCTCGCGCTCTCGAACCGCTGGCTCTCCCGGTCAATGTTCCTGATCCCCGTCAGCAGGCGGGCTATGCGCGTCTTGGCTGGGTCGTCGTTGGCAAAGATGCCTGCGTGATGGTGGGGCCCCTGGTTGTGCCCGTGTCCACCGGACCACAGGGACTGATAGAATGATATAGGATGGCGTGGCGCCTTGAAGATCCCGTCCACCACGCGCAGTATGTTTTGCAGACGTTTCGGCGTTTGGACGCGCAACTCGAGAAACTTCCACGTATCTTCTGAACCCTGCGGGCAGGCTTTACGGGTGATTGCTGGTGTGCTTCGCGTGGGTACGGATTTGGCAGTGTGTGGAGAGGTACTGTTCTGCCTGGTGCTGTGGGATTCCGGCAGAGAGGTCCCTGCTGATGCGGAAACGGTCGTGATTTCCGCATCGGTAGTACAATTCGGCTCTTGCAGTAGTATGTCGCTATTGTGAGCACGAACAGCTTGCAGATCTGTGCTTGCATTTCTGCAGGCGACATTCAGGGGCTCGCCGTGAAAGCTTGAGAGCAGGGCCGACACATTTTCGGCTGATCCACGAGCCAAGAAACGTTGGAAAGACCAGAATAATTTCTAGGACCGGAGGGGTACATGATGCCGTTGGGCGTAAGCAAATCAGAAACAGTCAAGGGCTTCCAGGCGTGGTTAGAACAAACCTGAGACTGAACAAAGTCTGCTGGCGAGGAAGCGTCGAGTGCGCCAACCAGGGCCTCTTCGTGGAATACATCCATCCTTTTGCTGAGAGAGTGCTTGGTTCAAGGAAGAACCCAAGCAACCTTGTGCTGGATGCCAGGCTAGCTTGCAGGATCATCGAGTGAAGTACTTTGCAGAACGCGCTGCTCCTGGGGAAGCAGCATGTTTCCTTCTGTCGTCTGCCGCCCTGCTCCACAAAGAATGTCCTGGTACGTATTCATGCTTGTTCAACGTTTGCCTTGTGACAAACTATATTCTCTGGAAGGATATCGCTGGCGTCAGCTGTCTCTCCACCTTGTCGCATATTGCATGTGTAAAGAATGGTATACGAGACTCCTGGTCACTGTGGAGGCGGTCACGTACATGAGGATTGCAAGATAGTAAACGCGCGGAACAAGTTCTTCTGACCATTTGTGTTGACTCATGTCTTGTGCAGATTACTGCATACAGGTGGTGGACCAAGGACTTGGCAACTATAACCTTGCTCGCGGACCGTGCCGAGAACGGGGCATTGTACTCAATTAGTAGTATTACCAATGCGGGAAGGACCTGACTGTTGCTCGGTTCCACTAGACAACCTTGCATCAGCCAGGGAGTCAACGGATGATGCTCCGATGATAGAGACCATACAGCTGGCTGCACTATACAGACGATATCCTCTGCTCATCTTCACAGGACCACATTGGCATCTCGACGATCTGCAGAGCTGAAACAGGACATGGGCAACATTACGCCCGTACGGACCAAATGCTCGCTGAGAACCAGGTATTTCCAGGAACCTTTACCAAGCGGGCAGGTACAACCGGAATGGCTGGGGATCTGATGGTTGATGATAGCTTCTTGGACCGAGTCACTGCCGCTGAATGCAAACATTTTCTGTGCCGGGATTCTCTATATAAATCTTGAGTCTTGACGAGGCCGTGAGCAAGAGTAAAAAGATCCATCACACAACTTTCAAAGCCGATCACCTCTCTCAGTCCCAAATCACCCTAGTTCCCTCTCGGCCGTTCACCGAACCTTTCCTATGTCTGCCCTGCTTGACGTGGCGCCAAGCCACCGGGGCATGCCCGCCGGCCTCCCACGCCTTGTGCCCGTTGACCGCAAGCTCTTTCCTGATGGCTTACGGACGAGTGGACAGCACCCACCCATTGAGGGCCAGCTATATGCTTTCGAGGATTTCCCCCACGAGATCTCTGGCCCTACCGTGTGGGAGCCACAGGAGCTGCTAGAGCGCAAGGATGAGTGGATCCACGCGTGGACAGAGTCAGAGCTGCAGGAGCTGCGAGCTGCTGTTGCAGCCTTCTCAGCTGCTGGGACGCCCCTGTCTGCCATGACCAAGGCCAGCTTTCCCCTGCCCACCCTCGAGCCCTTTATGCAGCGGGCGCGCGACGACATCCTCAACGGCCGGGGCTTTGTCGTCTTCCGGGGCCTGCCAGTGGAGGCATGGGGCCGCTACGACTGCGCCGTCGTGACCATGGGCCTGTCTGCCCATCTCGGCTACCTCTTGTCGCAGAACAAACTTGGGCTCATCCTCGGCCACGTCACAAACCAGGGTGCCGACTACAACAACCGCCTTGACACGATTAAGATCTCGGCGACCAATGCGCCGCAGTTTTACCACACCGACGAGACGGACATTGTTGGCCTGCTGTTCCTGGCGCCCGCCGAGTCCGGTGGCTCGTCAGGCTGCTGCTCGGCGCACACGGTCTGGAACACGCTGATGCGGGAGCGGCCGGACGTGGCCAAGACGCTGGCGTCACCCATCTGGTATGTGGACCGCAAGGGCGAGGTGACGCCCGGCCAAGAGCCGTGGTTTCGCAACCCTGTCTTCATGATGGAGCCGGGCGGCCCGGGCCGAGTCTTTTGCAAGTGGGACCCCTATTTCGTAAAGTCCCTCTCGCGCTTCAGCGATGCCGGCCTCATCCCTCCCCTCTCGGCGGCCCAGCTCGAGGCAATGGAGGTCCTCGAGGCCACATGCATCCGCCACGGGCTTGTCTACGACTGTGAGGTCGGCGATATCCAGTTCGTCTCGTGCCTGCAGACGTTCCACAGCCGCACCGGCTTCGTCGACCCGCCGCCCCCGAAGCCCCAGCGCTACCTGCTGCGCACCTGGATCGGCACCCCGGAGCACGAGGGCGGCTGGTGCCTGCCCTTCCACGACAGCTGCTACCCAAAACGCGGTGGCATCCAGGTTGACAACGTCCCTCCCAGAGCGGAGCCGCTCATCACTGCTGGTGGGACTGATTGAGAGGCGTGACGAGGCTGCCATTACACCCTCATGCAGCAGACACAATGTGTAGAGTACGAGATTAGACAGGAAAAATATGTTCGTGTATATGAAGCAGACCACGCCCTGAACGAGTGCAGTATTGTGTGACCTGCCATCAGCCTACTTACGCAAAGCACAAGAGCCACTTGATTTTCCCCTGAGCTCTGCATCATCATGAGCGATTCGATGTCTCCAGCACCACGGTTGGCCTTTGTTGGCCTGGGCAATATGGGCCTTGTAAGACCTCCCCTTATCTCTACTCATAACCCACACTCCCCGCTTTCCTGCAGATTCCCAGGGCTGCCATTAACCTTAAGCCATGATGCTTGATTGTCGTGTTGCCAGCCCATGTGCTACAACCTTGTCAGCAAGTGCCTAGGGCCCAACTCCTTGCCACTGACTGTTTTCAACCGGTCAAGAGGGCGCAGCGAAGAGCTAGAAGCTCAATTGAGCGCCTCCTTTCCAGGGTGCGTGATTGTCGCAGACTTCCTCAACCGCGTCGTCGAGACGGCAGACATTATCTTCACCTGCTTAAGTGATGGACCTGCCGTACATGACGTCTTCGAGGCCATGCTCGCAGCCCTCACGCATGACAACAAGGACAAGCTCTTTGTCGAGTGCTCCACCATCCATCCGCGCGACACGACGCAGCTAGCCACCCGCGTGGGCGAAATGGGTGCCCGGTTCATAGCTTGCCCAGGTATGCACTGATAAAATAAGCAGTCCCCCCCGGCGAAGAGGCGATTCCCCGTTGATACTTCACGTCGCTGACCTTCCCCTTTCGTTTGCCCCGGTAGTATTCGGCGCCCCTGACCGCGCGCAGGCCGGACAGCTCGTCTGCGTCCCCGCGGGTGCCCCGGCTGACGTGCAGCGCATCCTGCCCTACTGCACAGGCGTCATGGGCCGTGCCGTCATTGACCTCAGCGGGCGCGCGCCGGGGACCGCAACCACGCTGAAAGTGCTCGGCAACTCGTTCATCTTCAACATGGCCGAGGCCGTTGCCGAGGGCCATGTCCTCGCCGAAAAAGCCGGGCTCGAGCCCGAGCTGCTCAGGCAGTACCTGTCTCTCTTCTTCCCAGGCGTGTACGAGTCCTACTCCTCGCGCATGACGAGCGGGGACTACTACAAGCGCGACGAGGTATGTCGAAACAACCCCAAGCTTGAGGAGAGAATCCCTTGTCTTTAACCGCGTGCCAAGCGACCTTCGGCCCGATCGTACTGACTCGCGCGCCTCCTTCTTGGAACCAACAGCCGGCCTTCACCGCTACCCTGGCACGCAAGGACATCAGCCTTGCGCTGCAGCTAGCGTCGTCTTGCGGCACCCAGTTGCCGGCGCTCGGAATCGTGGATAGCCACTTGGCGGAGGTGGAGAGGCTCAAGCAGGACAAGGGGGACTACGTTGGAATTTATGGGGTCCTGCGCGTGGCGGCTGGTTTGGCATTCGAGACTTGACGTGTCGAAGATGCACAACTCGAATGGATGTGCATGACAGGCAGGTGATTAACGCGGGTACTCCACAACATGCAGTACGAGACCGGAAGCATCCGCCTCCTATGACAGAGGACAGAGATGTCTCTCCCTCTCTATCCAGGATCCACATATAGTAACATTACCCACAAACAACTCTCTTATCTTTCATCTCCCTACCCTATGCGGAAGGGCCAGCCGAAACCAACGGACGCCAAGCTTTGCTGTTTGCCATGCAGGATGGTAGCAAGCACGCGTCAACCAAAGGGCGCGCTCTGTGGGATGATGTAACGTTGGTCGCAGTAAAGCTCGTACATATACCTGCGCAGTGATGTCCTCCGCAGCAACGCGGACTGGCATCATACAAGAAAGACTCAACGGGCACCCAGCTTTCTCTCATGCTGACATAATTGCAATCTCTCTTGTCCGCTGTTCTGTCCTTCCACTTACTGTGGAATCCTGCCCAGCAGCCGACGACTCCTCTCACCGCATCTGCAGATTGCAAATGTCTGCACCAGAGAACTCCGAGAAGGGCATTGGCGGCACAGCGACTCCCTCATCAGGAACCACCGATGCCGCACAGCTCGACTCAGGGCAGACAGCAAGCCCAAATGTTCCCCCGGATGGCGGCTTCCACGCCTGGGCGCAGGTATTCGCCGGCCACCTCGTGGTGGCGCTGACCTGGGGCTACGCGTCGAGCTTCGGCGTCTTCCAGAGCTACTACGAGACCAACACCCTCGCCGACTACTCGCCCGCAGACATATCGTGGATCGGTGGGTTCCAGGTCTTCTGCGTGCTCTTTATCTCCACCATGTCCGGCCGCGCGACCGACGCCGGGCTGGCCAAGCCCGTCATCGCCGTGGGCGCGGTCCTCCTCGTCCTGGGCACCTTCATGACCAGCCTGGCCGCGACGTACTGGCAGATCTTTCTCGCGCAGGGCTTGTGCATCGGCATCGGGCAGGGTCTGATGTGGCTGCCCAGCGTGACGCTAATATCGACGTACTTTGCCCGCAGGAGGGTGCTCGCCGTCACCGCCGCGGCCACGGGCACCAGCACCGGCGGGATGGTCTTCCCGGCCATGGTGCAGCACCTCACTCCGCGGATCGGCTTCCCCTGGGCAGTGCGGTGCATGGCGTTTGTCGTGCTCGTCATGGCCGTCGTCATTGTCTTGCTCACGCGCACGCGGATCCCGGCGAGGAAGTCTGGGCCGTTGATCGAGTGGGCGGCTTTCAAGGAGCCGGCGTACCTGCTCTTCACGCTGGGCATCTTCCTGCTGTACTGGACGTTGTATTTCGCCTTCTTCTATGTAAGTCGCTCCATCTTATCTTGGACGTGGTTCAATGAGTCACCCACACAAAAGCACGCGAGCTAAGTCATGATTGGGTATGTGGCAGATCCAAGTCTATGCAGTCGAGGACCTCGGCCTCACGCAAGCCGACGGCGTCAACCTCATCATCGTCATCAACGCCTGCGGCCTCCCCATCCGCGCGCCCTGCGGATACCTGGCCGATCGCTACCTGGGCCCCTTGAACTGCCTGATCCCCTGGGTCGCACTGTGTGGCATCATGATGTTCTGCTGGGCCGGGGTCCACAGCGTGGCCGGGCTGTACGTTTTCACCGTGTTCTACGGTCTCGCTTCGGCCGCCGCGATGGGGTTGTTTGCGGGGACCGTGCCGTCCCTGACTAAAGACTTGGATAAGATCGGGACGCGAGTTGGCATGATTCTGACGTTGATTAGCTTTGGACCGCTCACGGGACCGTCGGTGGCTGGAGTGATTATCGAGAGATCTGGTGGGATCTACTGGCCCGCTCAGGTATGGGCTGGGACATCTTTGCTGCTTGGCACGGCGGCATTGGTGGGTGCGAGAGTTTATACTTCTGGGCCCAAGATGAAGTTTAAGATGTGAAGGCTACGATATGCGGGCAGGCATGAGTGATGGTGCAGTTTCCACTCGACTGCAAGCCACCTTCGGGCATAGGACGTTTCTGCTATAAAGGTCTTGATAGTCGCATCGTCCCCTGCCACTTGCGTACCTAGAAATCCAGTGATCACACCGATATCACAGAGCCGCCCGTCCAAAATATAGCCTACAGTACATGTTCCCTCAGAGATTGGGGTCTTTTCACGGGCCAGTTTCTGATATATAGATGGGTACAATCTATCCCACAGCTTGCAAGGTAGCAGCCATCATTTAGGAAACCCTTCGCAAAGGCAGGCTTGTAGTTGTTTTACTTCTGCTCCGTAGTACCCTATACGGCCAGTTATACGTCAGGATACTACTGTCTGCCTAATGTCATTCCCATCGCTCGCAAATGATCGGCCTTACCTGCTGCGCCCCGGAAGATTGGCCGCCAGTCTGCTGCTGGCCCCCGCCGCCAGTGCTACTCGCCTTGCTGCTTGCCGCGGCCTTTGCTTTCTCGAGCCTTGAAATTGGCAGTCAACATTAGTCTGAATCTTGGGGTTGTCGAGAGAAAAGAAAAAGTATGGGAAACCGTACTCCCTCTTCCGAATGTACTCGTTCTCGAGAGCCTGCTCTCTGTTGGCGATGGATGGGATGTTCATGGCGGAGTTTTGCTACCAGGAATAGGGTGATATTTTGTGATGATTGGAGATGCAGGTTTTGTGGAAGATAGTTGCTGGATGCCCGTGAGGTTGTTATTTGATGGGAGCAAGGTTCCGCGACAAATGACATCATCTGCCGCGGGGATGAAAAATGGCGGGGCCGTTAGAGCAAGCCTCAGTAGGCTTACTAATTCTGAACTGTCTGGTCCCTGCATCTACTTCCTGGAGAGCACGAATCCCAAATCCCAGCCAGGCACTTCATAGTGACCATATCAGCACAATAAGTTTCAAAAGGCTTACACTTGTCCGCACGTATAGATGCTCTCGTTCTTGCACGAAGGGGCCAGATTCAGATACCGATACCAAGTGCCCTACATTGTGGTGCGCCGACCCCAGCATGCATCACCCTTTGTGTGAGCATTTCGTGCATACCGATAATCTCAGCCGGACATATCACTTCGAACACGGCACATTTATCATGGGATGAACTTGAAGTGAACCAAGCCATTTCTCTGAAGGAGATTTGCCATGCATAACCGTCCGACGAAAACCTCCGACAAAGCCGACACGTGTGAAACGCTTCATAATGGGTAACCCTCGGACCACCTTCCCTGCTCGCGATTCCGTGGTTCCTAGGGGGCCGAAGAGTCCATGAGGGGTGAAGCGCCGGAGATGATGGTCTGGACAACCTGCGGGAAGATGGAATATTCGACCTCACCATCCTGTCCAGGCATGGGCGCTGTCTTGCGACTGACGCCGATTCTGAGTGTGTTGTCCCTCTCGAGATCTCTAGGATCAAGGATGGCGCCGGATACCTATCAAGCGAGACGCGCAAGTCAGTCCCGAACCAGTATTCTCACAATTATGACCAAATTTTCGTGATTGGGGAGGGTGTGTTTGTGATAACTTACCGCCTGAACGCGCCACTTAAGCTTCTTGATGAGGAAGGGCTCGACGTCCTCCGGGTTCATGCTCGCAAGCTCGCCAGTCTTGGCGTAGTCGAGCAATAGAGACGTAATCGGAGTTGTGCTAGTCACGACCTGGGCCTGCTCCTCCTGGCGGCCGCAATTGTCGCACGCCTCGCGAGGCGCAGTGAAGATATGCGAGGCGCCTACGAAGCCCGGCAGGGATGCCCATTCCCGGCCCGACGTGCCAATCACGTCGCCGATGATGTAGAAGATGGTGAAGGATCCATTGACCGACATTCTAGGCAACAAATTAGCCAAAACAAAAAAACACTGGTAAGACGTGCGAGATGAGGGTCGCTTACCTCTCTACAAGAGCATCAATGTACCATTCCTGCGAGACCTTTGCCGTCGGAGCCGTGGCTACTGCCGAGACCTCAGCCGGCACACGTCGTGCTTGACTTTGGGTAGGAGGGATCAGAGGTTTGAAGAGATCTCTAGATCTGGAGTCGGAGCCGTATTGAAAGCACTGCGCCTTGCCGACCTCGAGAGGCTGCATGTCGGCCGGTGGTTTGCCAAACTTCTGGTTCACGTCAAGCCTGCGGCTCCAGCCATATCTCCGCGCGAAGTCGGTCTGGAGCGCCCTGCCGGTCTTGCCGTCGGCTGTATCCGGGTACACGTAGCCAAAGGCCTTGGTGTCCCGCGCTCGGTTCGGGGTCCAGTATCTATTCTTGGGGTCGTCCACAAGGGGCCATTTGCGAAACGGGTGTAGACCTGCGTCAGCTAGGCCTCGCTGGTCTTCCCTCTTCAGCTCGTTGAACCAATGCTGCTCCCCATTGGCGGCTTGCCACACGGCAAATAGCCTGTCAATCTGACTGTGGGACGTACTCGAGTCAGTACGCTTCTTCCAAACAAGGTAGGGCACATCTCGAGTAGGGTTTGACGTGCCAGTGATGAAACCAGAAAATCGGATCAAAGGCCGCCACAGGGACGGAGCTCATGTGGCCAGACCTGGCTGCACGACTGCCCACCTGGCTGAAGCCACCGACATAGACGTGATAGTCACCGTGGAGACCCTCGAGTGAGCCTGTCGTTCTCCGGTTCTGAAAGTCTCTGTAAGTCCACTTTTGGCCGGCGTCTGCACCATTGAAGGCGATCGCGTCGAAGTTGCTGTAAACGCCGGCTTCTATCAGGACGAGACTGGCGCGCATCTCGTCCTCGCGGATCTTGTTCAGCACCAGATTCATGGCCAGGCTATCGGTATCACCAGCCTTGTCATGGCGCAGTGTGTGGTCCTTGAAATTGTCCAAGTGTTCCTTCATTGAGGGGAAGTATCCACGTCAGCCAATCGTTCTCATGCGTTTTAGAGCTGGGGCCTACTCACTACATCGAGACCAGATACATTCCAGTCGATCTGGTTCGGGTCTCCTTCTTTGAACTTGCCAAAGTCAAACTTGAAAAGGGGGTTTGGCATGCTGACGAGCTTGTTATCGGGGAGTTGTTTGACCATGACCTCGGGCAGCGTGAAGATCTGCGGAGCATGGTAGTCGTAGGGAGCTGTCGTAGTAGAGCCGTTCGTGACACCGGGGAAAGTAACCTCATATCCTCGTGGTCGGTAGTAGTCCCAGTATGGAAGACGGAACTGCTTAGCCGCGGCGAGGTACTTTTGCTTGTCCTCGTCACTGACATCTGGAGACTCCGAGAAGCGTTTAGCCACGTTATTGACCTGACGGAACAAGGTTTGCTGTGATAGACGATCAGTGTATGTTCTACTCGTGAGTGAGGCTAGGAACCAACCTCGAGCATGGCGAGGTACGGGCGATGCCAGGACGGAAAGGTTGGGGTTCCGTGAGCACAGTAACCCGGACCCTGCTTCTTTCCGCGGTCGGTCTCTCCGAACCAATCCTGGCTTGGTAGCCCATGAATGCCTAAGACTGATCAGTATCCATATATGACAATACTACAGCGAGTAAAATTGACTAACCTGCGATCTGGTAGAAGGAGAAGGGATCGGCAGATGTGAAGGTGTGGTCAGGGTCGGTTTTCCAAGGCAGGTCAGCCACCCCTTGAATCTCTAGTAGGGCAATAAGGAAGAGATTGAAAGTATCGGGCTGCTCGAGCAGCATCACGTCAATGTCAACACGCTGCTGAATGCCAGCAACATCGGCAAGACCGAGCACAACGCCCTGCTTGAGCGCCTCGTCAAGTTGCTCCATGGTGAGGGTAATCTCTAGGGTTGGGGTTTTATTCTTAATGATGGATTCGTTGGCAACTTGAGGAATCAAATTTCTATTCGAAAGCTGGGGAAATCCCAGGCCTTTTGTACTTCCAAAGGCAGTCAGCCACCTGTGCAAATGTATCTTTGTCGCATATCAATACAATAAGCAGAGGTCCGACAGCTCAAATGTTGCGCACCCCTTATTGGCAGGCACGCATACCTCCACTTCCATGCTGCCGACCCTTGAAGCCTCTCTTACAGACGGTCGAGGACTATGGCTGCGTACAATTGGACATGTGTGAGACCATCTTATGCAGTATTTCGGCATTGGGGGGAGTTGAGTGCTTGAAGTTGGCGTGAAGGGATCAGCCACTGGGCATAAGGGAGTGCGGGGACGACGTTTCTCGCGGAAGCTGAAATGCGTGAACAACGCCGTCGCGTTACTTGGCATCAGCTCGAAATCCTAAAGGAGAGCGCTGCATATGCCGTAGAGAGTGTCAAAATGCACTCGTGCACCAAGGCACTCGTACCCCATGTTCTCAGCCGGGTCCAGACCACGGATCCCCGCATGTTTTTTTGGTTTATCAGCCAATGCCCAAAGACGCCACGCGCCAAACCTTGAACTTGCGGCACTGGATGTGGCTTGACCGGCACCACTTGGCACGCCACAGTGTTGTGGCTGCTGACAACCCTATGGTATGTCAACCTCGAGTTACATCTGATCTGCCGTCTGCTGCTTTCGTCATTGGCTGGACCTGCGTGACTAACTTCGGGGCTAGCCATACACAAGAACAAATTTCCGACCAAAGGTCCCAACCTCTTTTTGCGGTTCTGGGCTATGATGCATTCGGGATAGCTGAACATTGAGAACATTACTTTATTCTAGAGTTCTTTGGAATACGTAATGCAAAATGAGGAGGGAAGGCCAAAAACTATCCTTCAAACACCCTAACCCTCTGCATCGACATGATCAATACGACAGAGTTGGCTGTGGCACCTTGAGCCGTTCAGCCGTGTGTCAGTTTTGGTATTAGGTTGTCTCGAACTCGTTCTGGATCCAGAGTTATAATGTGTAACATCTGAAGCAAAACCAAAGCTGCGAAACTCTCACGATCCCCGCGGCTGGCCGAGACACCATATCAGCTGAACCTTTTGGCGGCGTTAGGCTGTCTGGCCGTCGCCGCCGTGGCTCAACATCTGCAGCGCGCAAGAGGCGCGGGCCGGTGCCGCGGCCCGAGGCGCGTCAATGCTCAGTAAGGCTTTTTGTGCAATGCATAAATTATACTTTTGCCCTTTCCAGCCGCGATAGTTGAATGCACCCCACAGCTGGACGTGAACTTGGCGAAAACACTGTAGCACGAGACTGCTCCGTCCATGTGCCTCCGCTTTCAAGTCTTGCACCATCACGAGCATGGCGAGACGCAAAGCATGATCAAGGCCCTTAACTAGGGCTCTGCATAGATAGATTAGGCTGAATATGCGATTTTGACGAGCTGAGATCATTCACTACGCATAACATTGGATTATTGACGAGGGAAACCTTTTTGACACTGTGCAAGCTAGCATCCAACTGAGACTATTGATGTACGAATTTCAGATCCCCATTCCAACATGCCACATGTTCAGATTCATACGAATCCTTTGGCTCTGGATAAATTACAATCATTATGAAGGGTTGAGAATCAGTGTGGTCTCGTCAAGCCACTCAATGCAGTACAGTGTATCGCCACTTGCCGTCGGAATGCCGACCAGTTACGACGATGATGTGTCTCCAGTATGTTCTCTACTTGGGACTATACTCCTCGGAAACGTTTCCATAGTATGCGATGTCGTCACACACACGCGGCGACGGGGACAGCAATTTCTAAGAGCCGATGTCGGCTAACAAGTCACGGTAGGCCAAAGGTGGCTGGGTCAAAATCCAAGGATGCCCTCGACAGGTGAAGACTGACCTTTATAATTATATCTGAGTCGATTTCTATTGGAGCGAGCAGTAATAAGATGCGCAGAAGTTTTCAAATCAAGGCAGAACTGGCGCCAGCACTCAAAGGTTTATTGTGCAAACCTGTCTAATTCGGCGTTCGAAGGCGCCACTAGGAGTCCATTGCTCACAATGGAGCCACTACCGCTTCGCGAGGCTGGTCGCTACCAGATCTTATTGTATCTGATATACAGATTTTCTACGATAGCAATTGGACATTTATCGGCACTGAATAGGATTATTCCGAGGATTCCTTGCAGCTGACAGGCATTACTAAGCCCACCCTGCTATCAGTAGCGATACTTGGTAAGAATGGTGCCCCAAGGCGGGTGTGCTGAATGGCAGGGCGACAGACAACGGGAAACGAGCCGTATACTTTGGCTCTTTGGCTGCCATAATGCAAGGCAGGTACCGCTTTAGTCCGCTCCAAACCAACATGTGACACAGCTTACATGAGCGGAGTACCCCAGAACCTCTTTCATATAGGCTTCTGGTCACACGTTTCAAGCCAACCAAGAGCCTTCTTTTGACTCGTCTCTCCGCCTCGAGATTCGCTACCCATCAGCCGGGGTTCAATACATGAGAGCAAAATACGATGAAGCGCCAGTCTATTTTTCCTCATTTGTCTCGAATGTGCAGGGCTATTATAACAGTTTCTCAAGGCTTCAAGCATAGCACAAACCGAGTTACCGGATAGTCAAATGGAACCAACCAACGTAGACATGTTTGCAACACCTGAAGTACTTTGGGAGAAAGTGAGACAATACATCTCTTCATTGCTGAGAGGTTAAGAGCAAGGTCGTTGGAAACGACAGATCCAGTAGTAGTTTCTAAATAGTTTCGAATTTGCATGGTGAATCCCAGGATTTTTAAAATATTTAACCCCGGTGTCTTGTGAGAACCTGACATGCTATGGAACGCCTAGTAAAAGTCTTTAGTCTGATATATCAACATCTATTGAAAATTCGTGAATGGACCCACATAGTTGCTCGCTGATAGCATGAGACTGTGTTGCTCCAAGGACAATATCAGTAGAATTCAACCTCTATTTCCCAAATATGGCCGCGTCGTCCTTGCAGCGTTTCGATATAGGATAATTGGGAAATACCCGACCATGCTATGCAGCGTCGGATGCTGCTTGGGAACAGAGAATGAATCTAGCTCTAACTCCTCATACGATGCTCCATAGTACAGCCTCTTTGGGATATGGAAAATGGCTATTAGTGATCTGTAAGTCGAGCGCGGGGATTTAAAATCGCTTTCGCAGTGTACTTCTGTTTGCGAGACACCAAAAGAAATTGTAAGATTTGCTGGAATATAAAAATTTCAAATGTATAGTGTATCTTGACCAGCTAGTTCATGTCAAATGCCCCGCATTCTCTTCGCTGCTATTATGACGCACTCACTGGGCAGACCACCAGGATCCGCACACTCTTGGGTTCATGCTTCGTATCGACCACGGGATCGAGACTTGCCGATTGCAGTCGACATGGCGTATCTTGGCGCGTCATTATGGCCCATCATTGGCTACTTCTCTGAGATCGCATCGGTAGCAGAACAGCTGATTATGTACGCCTTCTTGCGACCTGAGACACTACATCATACATGGCAATGCTATGCTGAAGCGCAGAAGGAAGCGCGCTTGCTTCGAGTGAGGTTGCCCATTGCCGAAGGCATGGCACTACCGTACGTGGCTTGAAATACACAAACGGCAGAACAGTCTAGAACAACTGATGAGACATGACCTGTCGTATCGTTGAAGAACGAAGAAAAGGTCTCATTTTAGCCTTGTGATCCTTGCGTGATAACAGATTGACGTGCCAAGTAGCGTAACAGGGGTCCCATGCGGTTCGAGCCGGAAGGGATGAGCCACCCGAGAACATGGATGCGTCGTGGATAGCAGTGGCTTATTGGGGAGCTGACCGGGCCGGATCATTTGTCCACGGGCTGGCTTCCGTTGGTAAAATTGGAGTCTAGGCCGAGGGCTAGCTCAGGTTTCTTTGCGTCGCGTCCAATGCCCTGGTCCGGATGCGGCTGCGTCACCAGGTCCTGCGCGTCAGCCATGTGCTGTGCCAATACGCGCTTTGTGATTTGTGATTGCTACTTCCTAGCTTCACTTGGACAGGCGAAGGTCCTCGTCTTGGGAGACCAATACTCGTATTGCTGCAGGTCAGGTACAAGGTCCCTTTGTGTGTTCGTTCACATGCAAGTTGAGCAAAGGTCGACTGGCGAACACAGAGGTCCTTTTGAGCAGGTCATGACGGGAGAGCCTCTGGATTGCCCGGATTTCTATCCCCGGTTCCCCACTAACGATCACCTAGCATGTACCGGCATGCATACCTACGGAATGCAACCTGATTGTCATCCAGGATCCCCCGTCCCGGAGCCCCTGTGATCTGAGGTTCCCGAGGGAGGCTCTAACTGCTTAAGCAGACGATTCTGCAGGTTGAGCCGAATGGGCGGGTCAAGCATCCTTGTACTACTGCTACGGAATACAGTGGCCGTCCTTGTCGATACCGTGAAGCGTGGTCCTCGCAGCACAGCTACCCTCGGATCTTACCGTGACTTTGCTACTGAGACATGGCTCGCACAGTCGTCCATATCATGGGGATCGCGATACGCCTTGCTGTTTTCAGCTAGTGCTAGCCGGCGTGCAATCCGTGCCGTGCAGCGAGCCAGCCAGGGTGGCTTCAGCTATGTGTCGCTGGCGAATGAGGAAGACAATGTCGGCTGGCTTCCCCCGTGTGGTGTGTCGTCACGGCTTCGGCCGAATCCTAAAGAAGACAAGCAGCTCATCACCCCAAGGCCGAGGAAATAGTCCAGCTTGGCACAGACCGAGCCGCAGGGGCGAATTTCGCAGGCCCTGCCTGGCACGGGTGGCCGCGTCGATTACCAGTCCTGACTGTCTTCAAACCCTGCAGGGTGGCCCGAGCCACTCCCTACGGAATGTGTTGCTGTTCCAGGTTTCGTTCGACTTCCTTATTCAGCCAGCTGCAGGTTGAGGAGGAGAATGTAATGGATGCAATAATGCGCCGCAGCAAGGTTTTAACAACGTCTGACTGGATGAGACGCTATCGGTCTAGGGTCCGTAGAAACAGCCTCCGATGAAGCCCTGCCCCTATCATTCGCGCCCTCTGGCAAGATGGACGGGCAGGACGGTACGACTGCCACCCACGAAGCACGGAACGCGCCAAGTCGTCATGGTTGCATGTTCGTTACTGTACTCGAAGCAGCAAAAGCAACTCTGCCGCGATCGGCCAGAAATAAAAGACAAAGCCCCTGGCTCTTGATGCACAAGCCGCCAGGAGTCGAGCCGAGCCAGCTGGAACACAGAACAGCCCGAGAGCTAGTCAGACAGCACTACTGCACAGAAGGAACCACCGTGCGGAGCACTGTATACCCAATTTGTTAGCGCTGAGGTCACGCCGCAACGAATGCCTGTGCGACCACCCAGCAGCACCCAGCAGCACCTAGGCAACTAAACCCTCTGCCCCGTTCATCTTTTCCGCGTGCTCGGGCGGATCCTCCCATCTCTAATCTCCTCAAATCTAGCCGCCGACACAACCCTGACTCCACAGGGAGAGATATCGTCATCCACAGGGAGAGATATCGTCATCCACAGGGAGAGATATCATCATGTCCGACATATTCAGTCCGCGCCCTCCCGTCGAGGGGAGGGCAAGCAACCAAGCGCCGATCATGAGCGTACAAGGATTCCTTGCGGCACTCTCATTGACGGTTGTTGGGCTGCGTATATGGGTGCGCAGAACAATCTTAAGAACGTTTGGGTGGGACGACTGGTTCATCGTACTCTCAGCTGTAAGTCTTCTTCTTTAACTCGTCTGTACTGTTGAATCGGGCCTCCAATTGACCTTTAGTGTCTGCACATGGCAGCTGTTCTCGATAGCCGTTCTCGCATGTTTCATCGGATTGATTCTTAGTGGGGGTGGCCATCACATTGAAGATATCGGTATGCCTGAGGAGTGGGAGGCTATACAGCACTGGGAACACATCCTCATCGTCGTAAATGTCACGGGTGCCAGTGTCGTCAAGATTTCACTCAGCCTCGCTCTTATGCGTTTTCTGCAAGAGAGATGGCATCAATTGTTCCTCAAGTCTGTGATCGGTATGTTCTCCTCATGTTTTGCATCCCTCGCGGGATTCGACAAAACGTGTGATTCCTGTTGTAGCTTGGATCCATGCTTACCTCAATTCATTTCCGCGATTTTCAGTGTTCATCATTGTCTACACTATTGCCACTGAGACACCTCTAATTTTCCGATGCTGGCCGACCTACTACATCTGGGCTATAGAGCAGCCGCCAGGGGTCTGTATACCCATAGATCAGTTTCTCATCGTCGCGAACATCAATGCCGGTAAGTGGTATTCGGTAGGAAGACAGTGCCGCTCCACAAGATACGGGGACTAACCACTGCGGACTGCTTACAGCCCTTAACATCGTCACCGACGCCATTCTCGTCTTCCTGCCAATCCCGACGATGATTACTTTGAATGTAAGCCTCCGGACCAAGGCATCGCTCGTAGGTGTGCTATTTCTAGGTTTCATGTAAGTCCAGAACCAAAAACTTTGTCCCTTGCACTTCATCAATCGGTAGGGAAATCCCATTCGCGAGAGAACCCCAAGACTAATCAGGCGCTGCTTGCAACGTGATTAGTGCCACTGCAGCAGCTATCGTCCGTGCTGTCATGACGAATATTGGAGGGCCAGAGAGCGACGCTTGGTCGCTGGCATTCTACATCTGGAATTCGTACCCCCCCCTTCCCAATGGAACGACGCATTAAAAGGTGTCGGGCATCCACAAAGGAGCAAGAAAACTAACCCAAAGGCCTCCTGTAAAGAGTTGAGCTCAACCTCGGAATCGTTGGCGCCTCCCTTCCCACCCTCCGCCCCTTATTCTCAGGCTGGCTGGAGAGCGCGACCAACCGCTTCCGCAGCGGCGAATCTTTCCGCTCAGGCGACGCCGCCACAGCCTCTGCCGGCAGCGGCAACGGTAGCCACAACAACAAGCGAATGAGCCGCGTGATCGTTGTCAGCAAGCACGGCTATCGCAGACAGCGGGAGCAAGAAGCCGCAGGCTTCGCCATGGAACTTGAGCTGGGCGCGCGCGACTGGACGGAGGGCGGGAACAGGAGCGCGCCCGTGATTAGCAGCTCGAGGACCACGTATGGGTTGGAGGCCAACAGCAGTGAGGAGCAGATATTGGCGTCTCCGCATGGCGCCGGTGGTGATTTGGGAGGGATTACGAAACATACTGAAATTGCCGTGCAGAGGCTTGATGTCTAAGCATGTGGCTATATTGTTATTAGCGTTGGAATTTCGCACTATAGACGTCCCTTTTGCAAAAACTCATTCATTTAATGTCGCGTGGAGCACCAAAGGGCAGGGATGAATACATCCCTGGTACCTGACTAATCGTTCCTGAGCTCCTCGTGCACTTATAAATGGCCCATCAAGGCTCACAGTCACTCATTCATAACTTTCCTTTGTTTTAGATAGGCAACTATAAGTTCCCCCATTGTATCCTCATTCATATGCTCTGTGAGCACGTAAGGTCTCATCGTCACATTTAATTTATCATGAGAATTGATGGCGAAGAGGAAGTCTTTCCTCAAGGGGGCCCGCGATTTACATGTCTAGGGCTTGAGGACGCGTACAGCGACTTTATAGTTCAAGTTTTGTAGAATGACTTCGAGGCACGACGAGTTGTGCCGTGAGCCTGACCAGGATGGTTTCAGGTATTTGAAACCTAGCGGCAGCAACAACTTCAGGGTCAATTCTGAATGATACTTCAATAAACTAGCTAGTATCTTCCTGGTTTCAGGACAATGAGATGACTCATCGCTTACAACTCCATTTTGATATTTGCACCGAATCCATGCACTATGGCTACTGGATGCTGTCAATATAGTCTCGTTGAGTAGCGTGCTCCATCTAGTAACGCTATTGCAGAAGTCCAGCCCCATCTGTTCTTGCAATACGCAGAATAGGTCCTAGCTCGATGTATCTCGTCGAGATGCGATATCTATGGGATTTTCATCAGAGCTGGCCGTCGCGTTTCGAGAAACGGAACGATTGAGCTCGTGGTTATGGGTGTTCTTGTGCATCGCATCGGGGAAATTGACCGTGTCAATGTGGACATTCTCACAGCCGCGGACAATGGCGTCAACGTGATATTGAGATTGCCGATTCCAGTGATGAATCGCATATTCGTAGAAGGTGTCCCCAGAGCCAAGACCTGCTGTATCCACAAGCATAGACTGGCAGATAGCGCCACGGTTTATGGTCGTTTTAAGGCGGACATATGTCAAGAGCTTTTGGCTGATGTAGGTTTGTGCTTCCGGGAACCACCGTTGCAGCGTGTTGCGGAAGTATTTCTGTGCTGTGTCGTGGACAAAGCATATCACTCCGCCTTGCTTGTCCAGTGTAACTAGTCCTGCACATACGGACAACATAGTGTTAATGCAGACCCTGTTGGAATCGTCCAGGATGCTTGATCCGAGCTCGATTGCGATAGCCGTCTGAGTTTCGTTCGCTGTTAGCGGTCGCCGCGCCCGACTTGTCCAACAGAGGACTTCCATCGCCAGTCGGGCATGCTCATGAGGCTGCTGTTGGATCCTCGCCATTATCTCGGTATATACAGTTCTATACGCGTCCATTTGGCTTCTGAGATCATCGAGTGCGACCAGAAGCTGCTTTATGCTGACCTGGGCTCGCAAATGTTTGAGGAATAGCTTCGCCAGAAGGAACCTAAATATAATGTCAGCACGATGGTGAAATAGACAGTCTCGCATGTGGTACCCACATTCCTTTAGCCCTTTCTATGATTCTGTTGACAACCAGCAAACGTATCTCAGCACTATTCCGCACAAACTCTGGGAATGCGTTGAGGTGATCTTTGACGAAACTACGAACGTCGCAATCGGAAGCGCGCACTTCCAAGACAGTGACAGAGTCCCAACTTTTAATCTTTGATGTGATTGCCGGATCTTGACGAGTAGTAATGAACAACTTGCAACTATGTGTGGTCTGCAAGCTTTGCAGTATTTCGAGAAATCTGTCGCGGCAATAGTCGGTACTTTGGCATTCATCCAAAGCGTCAATGAAGATATACACTGCCGCAAGCTGTGCAACCAGAACACCGATCGCCTGTAGAAGTTCATCTTTGGATAGTTTAGTCCCTCGGACTTCATGCTCCTCATACAGCGCATAAACGCATTCTGGAACATCTGAGAAGTTCTGAGCGAGCTGTTTCAAAATGCTTGCGAGGAAGTCACTCAGCTGATTGTCTTGTGCCTTCCGGAAATCACAAAAGATCCATGCTAGTGCGATATCTTTGTGCTGTCGTGTTCGAGAATGACAGTGCTCGATGGCAAGCGATGTCATAATCGTTTTGCCAGACCCTGGCATCCCGTGACAAAGCAGCGTGCCCTTCTCCCCTTCGATCCAATCCTTGAATTGTTCGGACTTCAGAAGCCACACTCCAGTGCCGGGGTGAAGTTGGTCAAGGTAGTCACTTTGCTTCTTCCCATAATCGACATGCGAAATCCAGTCTAGAATATGCCGTCTCATTTCATTTACTTGCTTGGAAGCCATGTCCGCAAGTTGGAGTTCTAACCTTGCTCCGGATTCTCTCACTATAAAGCAGTCAGTGGAAGTATTGGCAGCAAGCAGTTGTGAGATCCACGAACCCTCATCGAGAAGATGTCTGACCTTCCGTTCTGAATGGACCTGGCTTGGAATCACTTTTTGAAGGACTTGTTTGGCGTATGCAGCGGCCGTCATCGCAGCATGTCCCTGCCACATATTGATGTTGTGAGAATCCGAGTAGTCGGAAATACCTCGCACAACAATGCAGGGAATCTGATTCATCAATCCTGCTGCTTCTGTCTCTATGCACAGGACATCGAATTTTGCCGACAACCGATCACGAGAAACGGCGTTCTCGATGATTCTATTGGAAGAGGCGACGAGGCCATAGTGGACCACTGTCTCATCGCCTTCGTCCCGGGGAGGACGTGATATGATTTGCGAATGATCCACAGCACAGCTTGTGTAGTCACTGGCACTGTCCACGTGAATCATGGTGCTTGCAAAGAGCTGGTCGGTCTCAGGCGCGGGCCGAGAGTATAATTTGCGCAGCCTTCTGTTACGATGGAGAGCTTCCTCCACCGCACTCCCAAGACCGTTCCCATCAATCTCGTGGTCAGCTCGGAGATGATGTATGACGTTGAGAAGCGCCTCTGGCGGCTGGTTCAGGAATCCAGTCTGCTGAAAATCGTGATCTTGAGTGTCTCTGCCGAAGTCGAAATGCATGACACCGCCGTGCTTGTGACTAGGCAGGCTGACTACGACGTCGCCAAGTCGGACATCGTTCTCCTTGGATGGTACACCACCGCCGATGCCTACCAGGAACACGAAGCGAACATCTGGGAAGGTGTGAACCATGGCTCGAACAGACCCTGCCGCCAGTGCCAGCCCCCTGCCTCCCAGAGTGAGCACGACCACATTATGACGGGCCATTCTCCCGAGGGTGTACGAGTTGCTGTCATGTTGCAGACCATCATCGAGATCTTCATGAACTTCATCCAGGAAAGCCTTTGCCGCGACGATCTCGGGGTGTATGGCACAGACCCACCCAACAGTGTAATCCTCTGCTGCAAGTCTCTTTTGTCTGGTGACTCTGGTCATGTCGAATCTCGGACACTAGCGTCAAGGTTGGATCGCGAATTTATTTCCACGGTCATGAGTTGGGATGGAAAATGGCATTCGCTTTTCACGCGCAGGTTGTGAGTAACGTGCTATGCGACGTTAGGAAACAAGATGGGCAGATCGCCATCCCCTAGGGACTCACAATCTGCAGCAGCCGCTCACGGACTGTAGCATAGCCACTGTCACGGGAAAACCCCGCCCATCCTGCAGTTAAGCGCTCGTTTCTCGCCGTTTTGAGCCAATAAGAACGGTGCACATCATAGCCTCACCCCATCCATTTCTTCGTGGAAGCAGCCCTTGCGGTCGCCATGAAACACTGATCACAATTATGTCTCACGTAAGGCCTCCTGCAACATTAGGCTGCGTCGAGTAGTGCGAAAATAACTCCTGTTGGTGCAACGTCGCTGAGTGAATATGCAAATGCCTAAATATATTGCGCGACATTGTCCAAGCGAAGATTGCTCATAACACCGAGGAGTCGACGATAACCACTGCTCCAATGAAGCAAGCTAGCAAGCACGACACCGTTATACACAGGGATTTTACCCTTGTGATAGCAACTTGTTGCTAACCCCAGTGGGTAATAGGTGCTGCCACATGTGCGGGGTCTGAGGCGATAACCAACATCGGCCAAGTCTTTCCGCGGGGCGGCCTCGCAGTGTGCCTTCTGGGGCTGATTGAGGTCGTCACCCTCACATCGCAGACTTGCTTACCTGTCCTGCGCCTGCATTTTGCTGGCTTATTATCCACGACAACCAAGAAACAGAGCCTTTCCAACACAGAGCCCCCAGATCGACGACGAATGCGACTCTTCCTAACTTGAAGTTGCGCCCACAGCGAAATCTCAACATGGACGGGCGCTGTGCCGAGCGCAGTGCCGATCCGGCAGCTGTCTTAGTACCCCTTGAACACCCGGAGCGTCAAATCAGGCTCCTACGTGTCGAACCGGGCGACTTCGACGACGATATACACTGCACGATAATCAACTGCGAGCTTGAGCACGCCCCACCATTCTACGCGATATCTTACGTATGGGGCGACGAGCAGCCAGGCAGGCAGCCACAGATTTCAGTCGGCGGACAATCCTTCGCTGTCAGGCCCAATTGCCACTACGCGATTCAGCAAGCGCGGAACTATATCTCAGCCATTCCGATACTCATATGGATCGATGCGATCTGTATCGACCAGCAAAGCTTGGCAGAAAAGAGCGCCTAAGTACAAATGATGGGAGATATATATGCCCAAGCAGCCTTTGTTCTTGCGTGCATCGGACCGAGTGATGAGGCCAGCGACTACATCTTCGACCTTGCCAAGGACACCGATGGTCAGCTCACAGCCACACCTGCAGGTGTACGGCTACAAGCTACGTACTGGAATGAACAGTTCATTGATGATGAAGAGCTGTTGGCCTACCAAAGGCACTCTGAGACCTTCGACCAGCGGCCATATTTCAGCCGGTTGTCGATCGTCCAAGAACTCCACGCCGGCAAGGGACGTACTATAATCCTATGCGGAGCTTTGTCAGTAAAATGGAAAGTTGTTGCCGCCATGAACAATACGATTGTTGATCATGAGATCAAATGGCCAGACCCGGACTATATCTCTTGGGCGATTTATGGACAGGAAAAGTTCAGGTCCATCCAGAAGCTAATGGAGGTTGCCAATTCCGACGAACCGCTCATCTCAATTCTCAAACTGGCAAGGCACCTGCTCTGTGCAGACCCCAGAGACCGAGTCTACGGAACACTTCGACTCATAGATTGGGAAGCGGCAGGGATGCGGAAGCCGGTTGTTGATTACAACTTGACGCGACATCAACTGGCGGTGGCACTGCTCGAAGATCGTCCTCTAATGAGTGCCCACAGTGTCAGGTCTATTGTGGGTGCCCTAGAGCTGGACGAAGAGGACTGCGCTGCCATCGACACGAATGCTGGAACATCGCATATACGATCTTGGTGGGCGTTTTCTTCAGCGTGTAAACACTGCATTGTCCGTCAAGACGGTTGCGGCAGGTTGACAGCAGATTTATTTAAAAGGAGAGAACATGACGACACAGATCGGACACAGATGATTGCTGACATTGCAGAAAAGCTCCACAGTAACGTTCCTTCACAAATCTTTACTGGTGACAACTTATCCGCTGTTGCATGCCAGGATGTCCTTCCTGGCGACCTCCTCTTAGTTGTCCGCGGTATCTTCACAGTTCTGAGGCCCATGGCGAAGGGTCAGTTTCTAGTACTTGGGAAATTTGAGCTTACGGCCGGATATGAGTTTCGCAGAACTCCGAGGGAGGTGTTTTGTCTCTGCTGTGGCATTAAACGTCCATGTAAGTGTCCGTTAGGGCAGTCAACGCGACTCACCTGGCGAGCATCAATCGAAAACACATTAAAGCATGAAATTACCCAGTGTTTGAGTCCTACTAAGAGGGCATCTAAGCCACTTGCTGGAAGACTCAGAGGAGACTGGACCCTTGATATTCCCATAGCCGGGTCTGTCTTGCATGTGGAAGTCGAAGGACGAATCGGGCCACCGGACAATAAAGACACCAGCTGAAATCTAGGGGTGGGATCTCCTCCCTCGAGAGTGTAGCCCAGGTAAATAACGCACATTGAGCTGGGATACACCTTTCCTCATTCTTAGTGGAGCCGTCGGCCAATCAAAATGAAGCCATCTATCAGACCGAGAATCACGAAGTCCACGGAATGTTAATAGGTCACAATTTGACTGATACTGCCATGATATTTCTTGTCTCCGGGACCAGTTGCGAGGTGGATAATGTCCCAGTTTTGATGTATACGGGTCCCACCACTTGGAAAAGATGTTAGGTCATTCGGAATTGCCACCCTATCATTGATAACGTCGACGACGGCATGCAGCACAATCGCCGCAGTGTCTTTGGTACACACCGGCTGCTATGAGCTGTATTCGAGGTGCAAGGGGAGTAACGAATGCGAAGAATAGAACTCGAGGTGTAGCCGCGGGACGCTTTCCCCAGAGATCACAGCAGCCTTATATCAACGGTCAGATTGAGTAGTATATATGCACTGTATTGCTTAGCCTCAAACCTCTGCACATTTGGACCCCCTCTCCATCGTGTCATGCCTTGTCGTGAGTACCACCCCCTATTTCCCATCGGAGGAAGGATATTAGGGATTCATGCCCTTGAGACGGACTCTAGGTCTCCAGTGCGCTCATTGGTCATGGCCATGCTGGTATGCTTCGCAGGACCGAAGCTGGTAGTCCAATGTCGGATCTTGAAGCCGTAAAAGTACATGGGTATCACCAAAAGGATGAGGAAATACTGGATCCCGACCATCTGGCCAAAAGTCTGTTTGTTTTCCACCAGGCTCGTTAGTTGTGAAGTTACTTGTCATCGTCTTTTTCATATGGATCGAAAGACGAAAAAGAAGAGGAAGAAAAAGAACAACAACAACAACAACAACAACAACAACAACAACAACAACAACAACAACAACAACAACAACAACAACAACAACAACAACAACAACAAAAGCAAAACCAATACGGAGAATGACACTTACATTCGCGATGCCCGCTTTCGCTTGCCAATCGGTCGTGTACAAGGCGAGGATTGTGCCAATCGTGTTCCGGATGACGAAGACGACGACGAGAGCCTCGCCCGAAAGCTGTGACGCGCGCAAAGGCTGGTCAGCCACCGACCTCTCAAGAATTCTGACAACAGCGCGTTCACTCATCTCATGCCTACCTCCTGATATCCATCGACAGCATACGTGACGGCCACATTAGAGACTGCGGTCAGCCCGAAGCCCTCCATGCCAAATCCAAACGCGGGTCCAATCCACGCCGTCTTGTGGGCCGCGCACAGGCCGAAGGTCAGGACGCCCATGGGACCGATGACGGCGGGCACCACGATGGCGGGGAGGCGGAACTCGGGCCTGCGCATGCCGCCGTTGGCCATGGTCATGCGCGTGGCGATGATGTCGATGAGCTTGCCGCCCACGAAGAAGGCGAGGAGCGCGCCGATAAAGCCGGCGAATCCTAGCAGGCCGATATTGCCGATCGTCCACTTGTAAGGAGGTGCGGAGAAGCTCTGCGCAGCGGTGAGCTGCACCACGATGTTCCTAGGCACAGCGTTCGTCAGTGCGTGCATACAGTATCGTTCGGGGGAAAGGAGAGCATACCACCCGACAAAGGCGCCCACAGTGAAGCCTGTCCAGATAATCGGAGGGTACGCCATCATGACGATGATATCAGAGAAGGTCTTGAAGAATGAGCCTTCCGGATTGTAGCCACGCGTGACGCTCAGCTCGGCTGCGTAGCTGCGCTTGGGCGGGTATGTCTCGGCGGGCTGGTCCTCACTGGGCATCCTGCGGTGCGGGTAGCTCGTCTCGCGGATGGTGAAGATGCCCGGCAGCAATGTCGCGGCGCCGGCGACGGCGAGCATGTGGCAAGTCCAGCGCCAGCCAACCTCCTGCGTGACCCACGCGCAGACGACGGGCCCCAGGAAGAAACCCGCGCTGAGAGCCAAGTGGAAGATCATCATGTGGTGCCCGCGCTCGTGGGTGAAGAAGAGATCCGTCACGAGGGACGGCACCGTCGCGTCCGACGCCGACGCGGCGAAACCCGAGACGATGCGGCTCGCCAGAAGACTGTTGAAACTGTGCGCCTGGCCGGACCAGACATTTGTCGCGATGAAGAGGACGAGCGCAATGAGATAGACGGGCCGCTTGCCAATGACGCGCATCAGGGGCACCCAGATGATGTTACCGAGGCCGAGAAGCAGGACGTTGAAGCACACGAGGTATCCCGTGCTCGTGGTCGACTGGCCGAATTCGGCTGAGAGCAGCTTGATGGCTACTGTGAAGTTGGAGGCGTTCATAGTGGCGAGGATGGTGAAGAAGCAGACGGGGAGGTAAGTTGAATACTTCTCAAACTTTGACCAGTTCTACCCGGCGCTAACACGTGTCAGGGGCAAGATAATGAGAGACATGGCGGTGGTGGTGGTGATGAAGATGATGCTGGTGGAGCAGGAGGAGAGCTGCTTACAAGAGGATCATTGGGATCGTTGCTGGGCTGGGGGTTCAGGATGACACCACGACCGTTCATCTTGAGATGGCTCTTGGCCGATTGAGTCACCTCATTCGAGGCCTCGAGGTGCTCGGCCTCTTTTTTCTGCGTATTTTGCTCGATCATGCTCGACAAAGATCTCGGTCGCTAGGGGATTCCTTTGTTGATGTTCATAACCCAGAGCAGAGGTGGTAAATGATACAGGCGTTGATAGAGTTTGATGCCCTGGCCATGAGACCTTATGTATTAAAAGCATCGACCAAGAGTTTGTCTGCGGGGCCCCGGACAGGAAGCACGCAGGTTCCCCAGAAATTCGGGACGATGGACCCGAGGAACTCGAACCGTGCACCGGGTCGATCCGTGGAAATGGTTCGTGTGGCTCCCCCTGCATTGCAGTCAGCCACGAGCGAATCAATGCAAGGTATGCTATACAATCTCTAGACGAGGACCTTGAGGCCTAATCCAAGCCATCGGGTTCGGGCATAGACAACTGGTGCTTGCCGCTTAGTCGAGACCGTCGGACGGATGGAACCATCCGTGCGGGGGGACGGGACTGCCTAAGAGATTGAACATGGTTGGCACCTGTCTTCTTTTGGGAGTAATTAGACTTCTGCCTAATTTTGTACTTACAGTTATGTACCTTCTCATAGGTCAGAGGAAAACCAGGTTGTTTCTCAGATAGCTCGGTTTTTTAGTATTGGCTGCCGGGCCTCACCATGCAGGCGCGCGTGGCAACTCGGAAATCCCGAGAGGGCTTGTTCTCCAACTACGAGGCCATGCAAGCCCGCGCATGTGGCTGAATTAAGTACCCAAATACTGACAAATCCAGCCCTGGCCTGGTCGAAGCGGGTCAGCCGGGGATGAAGAAGAACAACCTGGGACATCTCATGCGGGTGCCATTGGAGAGAGTCCGGGGCTGTCGGGGGGAACAGCCTGCTTGTGTCAACGGCTCTGGTGCCGAAGAGATTCATCCAGGCATCTCCCACATGCTCAACCGGAGCCAGGTGTCTCAACAGGTAGTTGGCATAATTACGTCAACCATACCCCAACAAGTGTAACGAGAATTACTATCTATACGTTTCTCAGCAATTATTGCAACGCCAGGGCAAGGAGAAACATCACTTCCAACGCCAGACATGCCATCAGCAGTATCAGACATGAAGCCTCCTCAATTCGGCCTCCTCATCGGGGGGCAAAGTGTCGAACCGAAAGAGTACTTCCCTGTCCTAGCTCCCATCAGCCAGAACGCTGTGCACACCGCGCCAGCCGCGACCGAGGCCGATGCCGTGCGCGCCGTCGAGGCTGCCGAGGCCGCGTTTGAGACGTGGCGCGACTCGACGCCGCTGGAGAGGCGCACCATCATGCTCAAGGCCGCCGACATCATCAAAAGTCGGAGCAGCGAGCTGGTCGAGGCTATGGTTCTCGAAACGGGAGCCAAGCCGAGCTGGGCTGCGTTCAACATCAACACTGCGATCCAGCTGATTCATGAGGCCGCTGGCTTGGCGACGCAGATCAAGGGGGAGCTGCTTCAGAGCAACAGCAAGGGTATGTAAGCAGCCTATGCGCTGAAAACGAGAATCAAGAACTGACTCCCACGCAGGGACAATCGCCATGATCTTCAAGGAGCCATGTGGCGTAGTCCTGGGCATCGCACCTTGGAACGCTCCAATCGTAAGTATCTATGCAGTCCATGGGCATGCAAAGGGGATTTCTGGACCCATTAATCACTCCATCCCCCGCCTCAACAGATTCTAGGTGTCCGCGCCTTCGTCGTGCCCTTAGTCTGCGGTAACACCGCCGTGCTTAAAGCCTCCGAGTCGAGCCCGTACACGCAATACCTACTGGTGGACTCTTTCCAGCAGGCCGGACTCCCCGGCGGCGCCCTCAACTTCATTTGCTGTCCTCGCGACTCTGCCCCGCGGCTCACAGAGGCCATGGTCGGCCACCAGGCCGTGCAGCGTGTCAACTTTACAGGTTCAACCGCCGTGGGACGCATCATTGGTTCGCTGTGCGCAAAGTATCTGAAACCATGCATGTTGGAGGTGAGTCGGCTGAGATCGTTGCAAAAGACCAATATTGCGGCGTTTCCAGGGTGGAAGCAGAAAGCTTACTCGAAGTCTCTGTATGTGCTTTAGCTCGGAGGGAAAGCACCAATGGTTGTCTTGAAGGATGCGAACCTTGAAGAGGCCGTGCGCGCCGCGGCATTCGGAGCCATGCAACACCAGGGCCAGATTTGCATGTAAGTGGAATACCTCTGGGTGACTTCGGTTATGGTAAGGTCTGCTTCGCTCTGTTTACTGACGTGTGGGATACGCACAAAGGTCCACTGAGAGAATTATCGTGCACAAATCTGTCTACAACAAGTTCGCAGAGCTATTTGCTGCAAAAGTATGCATTCATAGGCTTGAACAGTCAACAGCAAACCTACAGGATGAAGCTAATGTAGAATACCACACAGATCGACTCCATGCGCGCGGCGGATCCTTCCAAGGACGACAGCGCAGCCCTCGGGTCCCTGATCAGCCCGGCCGCCGGTTCGCGCGTGGAGAAGCTCGTAAAGGACGCGCTCGAAAAGGGCGCGCAGGTCAGAGGCGGCCAGGCCGCGTTCGAGGGCGCCATAGTGCAGCCGATGGTGCTCGAGGGCGTGACGAAAGGCATGGACATATTCTACCAGGAGTCGTTCGGTCCCGTGGTCTCCCTCTTCTCCTTCGACACCAACGAGGAGGCCGTCAAGCTCGCCAACGACACTGAGTATGGCCTCGTGTGCTCCGTGTACAGTGACAACATCCCCGAGGCGCTGGCCGTGGGACGCAAGATCCGGAGCGGGTCGTGTCACATCAACGGAGCGACAGTTCATGGTGAGTACAGCCGAGACCCCGAATATGCCCATGCAGAAGCGAGGCAATGAAGAACGGTGGCAGTTTGCTGATATTCTGCACAGATGAACCACATCTACCCCTTGGAGGTCAGAAAGCGTCGGGCTTTGGCCGTTTCGGCGGAACTGCTTGTATCAATGAGTTCACCGAGGATCGCGTCGTGACAATCGGTGCACACGGTAGCAAGTTTCCTATTTAAAGCTAATAGAATCTATACCAAATTGAACCTGAATGATATCAAAAGCTTACCCAAGAGAATGTCCGCGAGGTCTCGAGCGCTCCCGAGTGCTTACATCGCTATCGCGCAACCGAATCTCTCAGATAAATGTGTACAAACCTGCCTTGATCTGAGTTCTCGGATAAGTCGGACATAGTACGCAAATTACCGTGATACACTAGCCCGTAATTCCCAAGGACAAGGAGTACCTGTGGAAGATGGGTCCAGGCTACCCCACGAAGCTTAGCTACGCCACATATGTCAGGCCATGCTCAGCTGGGGAAGTTAGCTCGTCCAGCCCAGCCGGTTCATAGTCCACATGATTACTCCGATTTCCGAACAGCCGGCATTGCCGACCTGAGGACACAGCCTCTCCTGTAGTTGCTCACATACGCGGTAGCAAAGTCACCTCGGGCGCCGGAATTGCCGCCATGAGGGGACGTCTGGGGTATGCCGACGGCTTCCTCGTGCGGGGAAACAAACATGACGGGGAACCTTGCAATGCTTGGCTAAGCAAAACAAGCTTCTGTCACAGAATCGCTTTGGCCCCACGTGGTGCGGTGCATCTGTCGTAGATTCGGGGATTATTCCGCTCCGGCTCGCGAGACCTGGAGTGCCGGAATCACAAATCCACGAGAAGGTTGTCGTCTAACTCCCCTTCCTCATCCGCTTAATTGTGATATTTCCAAAGTAGTCCACCCTGTCATTCTGGTTGTTATTGTCGTTATTTCTGTGGATGCAATACCTCCCCTTCTACATACACACAATTACACACACCGCCGACGATGAGTGATTACACCACGGCCACGGCCATCCTCGAGGCCTTGGAGAGCGCGGGCGTCACGCATCTCTTTGTCAACCTCGGGAGCGACCACCCTCCGTTCCTCGAGGCCGTGAGCAAGCGCCGAGCCGAGGGCAAGACGTCTGAAAAGAGTCTGCAGTTCTACACGGCACCCAACGAGTTCGTGGGGCTCAGTGCCGCCCAAGGCTTCTTCCAGACGACGGGCCGCATGCAGGCCGTACTCGTTCACGTAGATGCCGGCACTCTTGCCATGGCCGGTGCCATCCACAATGTGTCCAGAGCCCGTATCCCGGTGGTCATGGTTGCGGGAACGAGTCCGATCACGGAAGAGGGTGAGCTTATGGGCACGAGGAATGTGAGTGTGCTGTTGTTCCGTGTCTTTGTGCGAGGTTTTGAAACGGGAAGTGGACTGACGTGATGGGAATAATCATTCAACAGGAATTCATCCACTACCTGCAAGACACCGTCGACCAGCGCGGCATCGTTCGCGGCTACACCGTTCTGGACCAAGAGATCCGGACAGGCAAGAACGCCAAGCAACTAGTCCTCCGCGCCGCGCAGTTCTCCATGAGCGACCCGCAAGGGCCATCGTATCTGATGGCGTCCCGCGAGACGCTGGAAGAGTCCATCAAGCCCTACGATGTGGACGCGAGCAAGTGGAAGCCCATCGCGCCAAGGGCACTCGCCCCGAGCTCCCTAGAGCAGATTTTGTCGAGCCTGCTGGCGGCCAAGTCGCCCCTTGTGGTGACGAGCTATCTTGGCCGCAATACAAAGGCTGTCGGGGAGCTTGTCAAGCTTTGCGAGACGTTTGGAATTGCAGTTCTGGTAAGCAACACCCTCGTTACTTCTCTCTGACGTCCTTTTTCCTTCCTCAGACTTCATCCACGCAACATGCTGAACGGAGTGCAATCACAGGAGGCTCTGCCCGGCTATATGAATTTCCCGCACACCCACGCGCTGTACGCCGGCAACCACTGGAGCGAGGGTCTGCCCAACGGCCTCCTCGAGTCTGCGGATGTGGTACTGGTGCTCGACTGCGACGTACCGTGGGTTAAGAGCAGCTTCCGGCCCTCGCCCAGCGCCAAAGTCTACCACATCGACTGCGACCCCCTCAAAGTCCAGATGTCCCTGTTCCACATCGACGTCGAGCTCTCGTGCCAGGCAGACGTGTGTACGGCATTAGAGCAGCTCAACGAGATCGCATCCCTGAGACACGCGCAGGCTGTGGCCGCCGCGGAATTCCAGACAGCCCTCAAGCAGAGGACCGCACACGTGACGGCCATCCACGACGCGTATCTGAGCAAGCTCCAGACGCTCGAGGTCCAGTCGCCCCAGGGCATAGTGACGCCCCATTTCGCGCTGTCGCGGCTGCGCGCGCACCTGACGCCCGACGCCATCGTCATGAGCGAGGCCATCTCCAACTACCGGCCCGTGTGCGACGTGCTGATGCGCTCCGAGCCGGGCACGTACTTCACCTCGGGCGCGACGGCGCTGGGCTGGCACGGGGGCGCGGCGATCGGGGCCGCGATGGCGCACCCGGGCCGGCTGGTGGTCGCGGTCACGGGCGACGGCAGCTTCATGTTCAGCATCCCGTCGACGGTGCACTGGATGGCGAGGAGGTACTCGGCCCCGTTCCTCACCGTGATCCTCAACAACCGCGGCTGGAAGAGCCCCATGCTCAGCGCCCTGGCCGTGCACAAGGACGGACACTCCAGCAGGGCGACCACCGCGGACGACCTGCACGTCACGTTTGACCCGAGCTGTGACCACTCTCAGGTGGCGGTCGCCGCGGGCGCGGGATGGGGTGCCGTGGTAAAGGACGTGGGCGAGATTGATGCCGCGATACAGAAGGGCGTCGAGACGGTGCGGTCAGGCAGGGCTGCCGTGATTGATATATGGTTGCCCAAGTTCAACGTCGGAGATCGTGTAGGCTGAGAGATTCTGATTTGATATGATGACGTGGAAGAGGGAAGGGAGGGAGCTCCGTGGATGTGCCGTGCGAGACATACACAAAGTTTCTCAGCAAAAGGCTTTGGGAGCCAAGTCGCGTAGGTAGCTTGCGTTGTGGGAACCCTTAAGCTCAGCGGAAATGATCTTGTAGGCACTGTAGAATATGCAGTTATGTCCGAGCCTGCAAGAATAACATGATATACGCATTGATCCAGCTCCGCTCGCTCGCTCTAGAGTTTCCCCAGGCCGCATCGCATTGCAGATCGATCTCTTCACCGCCATTTTGCGGCCACTTCAGAGCAGCAATGTCAGGTTATTGGTGGTGTAGTTTCATGATACAGTGCGTCAAAGAATGGTAAGCATACCGATTCTGACAGCTCCATCACTCGTCAAGAACTATTAAATGTAATCGTATTGTCTATTTTGCAAGTTGTAAGCATAGTTTGACAAGGCGCATTGCACACATCTATGAACAGCTTTTGCGTGTGCAATACTATGTTGAGCTGTAAAGCATTTGCACCAATGTCTACTCTGAACGCTCAAAGTTATCCTCCCACGGCAAACGCGGTTGGCTTCCTTGTGTAGATCCTGTCGATTAAGTTCGGGGCAGCATCGCGACTGCTAAAGGCGCCCCTGTCATTGTCCCACTTCCACAGGATGACCCTGGTTGTAGACCAAAGTCATTTTGTGTTTGATACTAGTCTACTTTCGTATAGCAAAGCTGGATGTAAGTGCGTGATAATGCTAGCTCTAACTGTTTGTTGTATGATAAGATAGGTGAGGCCTTTTCAGAGATTGAGGGGCATGGTCAAAGACATCCTCCAGGAGTTGAGGTCGTGGGGCATACAGGGGTCCTAGAGCAGAAGGCTGGCATCGAGGTCAAGGCACCGCAGGACACACGTTAGATGGGGCATTACTCAGCAGAGAATGATCAGCGGGAGCCAAGGGTTATTGCGCCCGCTCGTGCGGCAATCATGAATTTTGCGAGCCGCGGGGATTTTGCCGTTGTAGATGTTATTCCGCTGATCGGTGACGTACAGCTGTGGATATGTCTTCTCCTTGCGAGTGGCCAATGGATAATGCCCGCCCGTGCAACGCCAGCCAGATAAGGCAGGTGAAGCGCGGGGACGGCATGGGGGATCATCGCGGGCCATTATTATTACCCGCACCGCGCAGATAAGCAACACAAGCTTTTCAGACCCCTGGTCGCCGAGAGATGGAGCGGCATTACTGTTACCCCGAGCCTGGACGGCGTTGGGTGCGGTAGTTGCGGTAGTATAAGACGAGGTCTTCCCAGTTTTCGTTCTCCTCTTGTTCTCGAGGACACGGCACCCATTCCCAGGCCCCCAGCTTGTCGATCAACGAGCCAGAAATGTTGTTCGTCACACTTGCCAGCGGCGTGCTCGCCTCGGTGGCGCATGCTCAGTTTCTGAGCCCGCCCAAGTTGACCGAGAAGATGGGCGCAGCAGGCGTCCGCGTCAGGTACAAGGAGGTCCCTACGGGCATCTGCGAGCTCGACCCCAATGTCAAGAGCTTCTCGGGGTACAGCGACGTTGCTGACGACCAGCACATTTTCTGGTGGTTCTTCGAGACTCGTAACGGCGACCCGACTGAGGCACCGCTGACGGTCTGGATCAACGGCGGTCCTGGTTCCTCGTCGATGATCGGGCTATTCGAGGAACTCGGCCCCTGCAGGATCGACCCTGACGGCAATGTGCTCAACAACCCCTACTCGTGGTCCAATGTCAGCAACTTGCTCTTCATCGACCAGCCCAACTTCGTTGGCTTCTCCTACGGCGAGCCCATCCCCGGCTACATGACCGCAGCAGGCGACATCATCCAGCTGCCCGACAACACCTGCCCAGACTACGCGCCCCCCGACTCCTGCGGCACGTACTCGGCCCCGAATATCACCGCGACGGCCAACTCGACCGCCAACGCGGCGCCGGCGTTCTGGAAGACGCTGCAGGGCTTCATCGGCGCGTTCCCGCAGTACTCGCGCAACGGTTTCCATTTTGCGACCGAGAGCTACGGCGGCCACTACGGACCCGTGTTCAACGCCTACATTGAAAAGCAGAACGACCGCCGCCTGCCCGGGGCGGTGGACATTGACCTCAAGTCCGTCATGATCGGCAACGGGTGGTACGACCCGGCGATCCAGTACGAGTCTTACTACAATTTCACCGTCCTCACGGCGGCCGAAGGGGGCAACACGTACGACCTCCTGCCCTACAACGCGTCGGTCAAGGCGCAGTTCCACAACGCGCTGTACGGAAAGGGAAACTGCCTCGACGGCCTGGCCGAGTGCAAGCGCACGGGTAGCAACAGCGTGTGTCAGCAGGCCGACGCCTTCTGCGCCAACTACGTCGAGTCGGTGCTCGACAACGTGGCCGGGCGGGACGAGTACGATATCCGCGAGCTGTCCCCGGACCCGTTCCCCTACGGCTTCTGGCAGACGTACATCAACACCCCGAAGGTCCAGCAGGCGCTGGGCGCATTCACCAACTCGTCGGGCGCGAGCTCTGACCTCGTGGGCACGGCGTTCACGAACACGGGCGACGACGGGCGCGAGGACGGGACCATCGAGGCACTGAGATACCTGGTCGAGGAGAGGAACATCACGGTCGCGCTGTACGCGGGAGACGCGGACTACAACTGCAACTGGATCGGCGGCAGAGCCGTCGCCGAGAAGGTCGGCTGCCCGGGGTTCGCCTCGGCGGGCTACGTCAATGTGTCGACCAGCGACAAGGTCGTGCACGGGCAGACCAAGCAGGCGGGCAAGTTCAGCTTCACGAGGGTGTACGAATCGGGCCACGAGGTGCCCTTCTACCAGCCTCTCGCGTCTCTCGAGATGCTCGAGCGCGTCATCGGCGGCAAGGACATGGCCACGGGACGTGTGGCTGTGGACGCGGCGTACCGCACCGTCGGCGCGCCCGAGTCGACCTACCACGAGGGCAACGGAACGGTGCAGTGGGATGTCACGCCGGCAAATGCTACGTATGATGTCGTTACGGGGAAGCCTGGGCCGGCTTGGAACACGACGCAAGATGCCTCGCAGATGACACTGCGGCGCAGGAAGATTTTCGGCCGACATTGAGTAGAAGAGGTGCCACTCATGGCCAATGTCATCTTTACTCCGTAGGATAAGCCAAAAAGAAAGCTCGGGTTGGTAGTCAGGGCACTAGAACACAGCCAGAAAGACGCAATCACCCTTAGAATATTCTTTAGTCCCTCAGCGAACTCATGTCCATGTGTCCAAGGCCGAAGGGCTGCACTACTATGCATCTTTGAAAACGCCAGACTCATCAGGTCAAACTTGATTCCATCTAGTTCGAACGACCAAAGGCCAAAGCAGCCGACATCATGCCCGATTGGAGTACGGCATGTCGACTACTTTGCTCGTGTTGGGTGCCAATTATAGTGTCTGGCCACTAGCAGGATACTCTGTCTTGCGAATACGCTCCGCGCCAGCCTAGCGAGCCAAAGAAACGACAAGAGCCTCCCTTCAAATTTCCTTGCCAAGAAGAGCAGCGCAACAACCCACTTTCCATGTCAAGCAGTACGGGAGGATCAATTCGTCCCAGTGGCGATTCCTATGCCCCCCAATAATGGACTCAGCCCGGAACGCATGGCATGTTAACTTTGAATGACGAAACTTTCAATACTAGTGTCTGTCAGCCGCGAGCGAGGCCAGTTAACTTTGGAAAAGATGCTTGGCCAATGTTGCCCAGCCTTGAGTGTGAGACACTATATCGCCTGACTCAATTCGTGGAGCCGGATGAGAAATGGCGCGGTCTCGCTTGACAACTGTCTTGGATCCGTCTAGGGTGTTGCTGATTATCTTCACACAAGTCAGACACAATGTTCCATGTTGGAATATGAATTCCTGTATGTGGTGGGAAGTGGTATAATGTGCTGAGAACCAGCCCTCCGCTACAGCAGTCTTTCTAGGAGGAGGTGCCGATTTTCCTCGTCCTCCCTTCTCCCCGCATGCCATTTCTCGTCTTGCACATTCTAGAAACCCCAAAGCCCTTGCACATCTGCCTCTCTGACTGCCCATGATGCCGGTTCCCATTACCTTCACCCCGGCCTTTTGCACCGGCTCCGAACCGACATACTACAAGATCCCAGCATGGTCCGCATCACTGAATACAGTGAACCCGCCCTCGATCTGCGCGCCCTCATCCTACCTCACCACAGTAAGGACCACGATTGGGTGGTGGGAGAGAGACTACGCCTGCAACTTTGCATGCGATTCCCACAGCCCATCCTGCAAAGCCTTCGTCGCCACGGCAACATCCCTGGCGTCCACCTCGGGCCTCGACTACGCCATGAACTGCTTCCTGTTCACGGCACTACCCCCGAGCCCAGCATCGGCATCGCTGGCCTGCACGGAGCAGCCGCACTTCGCGTACGCGGCGTCCCGCGGCGGCGTGAAGAGCTGCTTCTCCCAGTCCGAGACGGCGGCTGCGAGCTACTGCCTCTGGTCTCTCGGCGTGCCATATGTTGATCCTGTCACGCAGGTGACCATCACGACGCCCGTCATCACCACGACGGCGACTGTCTTCCGGACCAAGACTGTCAGGGGCCGCGCGGGGGGCCACGATCCTCGTCTTCTTCCCCTCGGCGGCGAGGACGACGCCTCGCCCGAGGAGCCGCCCGTGGATGAACCGCCCTCCAAGCCACGGGAGGAAGCTCCCCGGCAGACTCTCGCGCCGCGCGGGCCTCCGGCGCCAGCACCGGCCTGTCTCGCCGACACGACGCTCTATCCGTCGTGGGACGTCTACAGCGCGTGTCAATGCCTCACCATCCGGCCCACCCCGGCCTCTTCCACGGTGGATTACACATATACTGCGCCGCCGACGACAAAGACTGTATCTGTCACCGTCACTACACGCGTTACTGTTCGTCGTGAGGGGCATCACTGAGGGCGGGCGGCGTGTGGGAGTGGTTGATCGGAAAGCGTTGGATACAGATTGCTATGGGCTATGAAAGCCATAATCGATGTGTTGTCTCTTTTTGATACATTTTCTTAGTTGAACTGTGTGAATATAGTCTTTCGGGAAGCAATATGGGTCTGGGATTCAAGTTGTTATGATCAATTATCCACAAAAGTCATCTAAATTGTTCGACATGCAGTGTGCTCAAGTCTTATACGTACAATCCTCTGTCATCTTCTGCACTTGCAAGACAGATCGTCCAACACTTTGAACGTATCGACGGCTCTTCCGAGCAAGCAGCCATTTGCAACCCTCCATGCCTTTCCCTCTACAACACGCCCCAGGTAACATAGCGCGAGAACCGCTCTTCCATTGATATTGGTCTCGAAACCCTACAGTTCGACTAGTTCTTCAGCCCCCTAGTTCGCGTCGGTGCGGGGAGATTTATTTAATAGGATGCCATAGCGCAGTACTGGGGAAGGCTGCTGCGGGTACGTAGCTCGCTCCGTGTCCATATGGCGGCCATTTTGCGCCAGTCGGGCGGGAATACAACACTACACGTTCTGGAGCCACGGCGGCTTGGGGAGGGAAGGCACTGGCTGGAGTGTCAGTGATAAATTCGATAGAATACCCGATAGTGCTATTTCAGTGACCTAGCGGATGACCAAACGTCGCCCGACCTTCGGTAGCATTGCTCACAGTCCCAACCGGCTCCAGTGAGTTCCTGATAGACATTTGTCCTCCCGCGCTAGAAATATCCATTATCCACAACCGAGCAAGTCACCTTGTGCTTAAGCGCCATTGCGGTTAGACAGGAGCGTTTTGGGCGGTCCCTAGATACTCGCGCGAGTCGACGCGCGCCGCGAAGTCAAGTTTATCTTGGCGTCGGGACGGATAGCAACTGGTTGTCGCATTGGTTTGGTTCCGGTTCGCTCGTCCCGGCATGCAGTGGGTCGGATCCTGCTTCATAAGGCTCAAACTCGCATATGCTGATCATGGCGCTTGAGGACGTGTTTGATTTCATTCTCGCCAAGTCTAAATGTCCTGGACAGTACTAAGATATGCAGAATTACCTGACACGCGGACATGCTGCCTCGGTGAGGTCGTGCTGACAACATGCGCAGGCGTATGTGAACAGTCTCGGCCGTTTCGGGGAGAACTGCAAAGGTCATGAGCTTAAGCTGCACTTCGCGCACGGGTGGGACTGTCCGCATACGTTTATTCGGAGGACACTCCACAGAGCCTCTCAGCCGGATCTATCACAGGCCGGCTCTGCTGTTGCATCAAGATCAAGGCGTAGGATAATGCAGTATGATGAAGCACGTTTCTTAGACTGGAAGACGCGATACCCATGCGAATCATGACCAAAGGAAACCACAAGAAGACACGCAGAACAATGCGGCCACGAAAAAAAACCGAAGCTCTACAGTTTCAACCTATCGAGCTAACCCGCCGGGCGACTAAGAACCCTCACAACAATTCGTAAACACCAACATTCCACAATTCAGCAAAGCACAGTGGAAAGGACAAGAAAGCTCTAACCGCAAGAACACGTGCACTCACGCAAACGATTTCATGCATTATCTAGCCCATGCGATCCAGAGATGTAGATTCCAAGAAAAAAAAAGGAAAGGTCAATACGGCTGAGAGGGCGCAGCGCTGGCACGTCCCTGTAGTGCTGCACCGCTGTCTGTAGTTGTGGTTGAAAACTTCGCCTCACTGCTGTTTCCTTGGCCCGCTTTCGGGGCCTTCAATAACCCCATTTTGCAACACCGCAGGACTTGGACTGATCACTAGCTATCATTTCGCATCATCTTGACTGCTTCCTTGGGGCCTCTCCAACGACCCTTGGGACGCACTGACTTTCCACCTCTGCGCTTCCATACCATGGAGCTCTAAATCTGGGGCCTCTTATTCCTCCATGGGGCAGTCAAAGCCGTTCGTCAGCGTGGCACCGCACAGGGCTGGAGGCCGCTTATCCACACTGTCGGACGTTCCACTGCCTTCTTAGCCATCTCTGGGACCTTGCATCCCCCTCCAATGCTTCTGAGCGCCATATGCAAGATCATATATCGGTATATCGGCTGCACTGCTTTCTTGGCCGTCTCCGGGAACCCTCGACACCCCTGCCCTGTATCCATCGTCCAGCTTCTGAGACTCTAACACATCACTGCTTTCTTAGCCTCTCCCGAGGACCTTGCGACAACCTAACCTCCACCCCCCCTGCGGCTTCTTCGTATCCAACCACCACCAACCCCTCTAAACTCAGCACGGAATTATTAAACTGGGTGTGCATCAGGTTCTTTCACTGCTTTCTTAGCCGTCCCCCGGGGGCCCTCGACACCCCTGCCTTGGGTCTTCATGCATATTCCGAACATGGCACGTAATCCTCGTGTCGCTCGCCTAGTGGTGGAAGAGTCAGTAGTCTCCATATGTAGCAAAAGCGATACCGCTAATGCTTTGCCAGCATTAACGCCTATTTTAACGCCACACCATAATTACGCCTCTTCTACATCCACTGCTTTTTTAGCCGCCCCCGGAGCCTTCGACACAAATCCATCCCCATACATGCATCGAGTGTCTGCCTGCGGCTGCGGCTGTCAGAAAATCCGACATTATGGATTTATGAAGCACGTTTTTGGGAGATGAGGTGGCAATGCATTATGCAACGAACAACGCTAGCTTGTGAAATACACGGCTGAGAGTAGACTGTTGAATATCATGTCCTTATGCGTCTTTCACCATCTATGTGTCCGACTCTATCCATTTGTTGCCCGCCTACACATTTTTACAGTTCTCTCGGATCCTCGCTGGAACCAAGACATGCTACCTTCCAGACCATTCTCTCACTCTTGGCTCTCCATTTCAACATCACCCAATGAAGAACTCGGCAACATCGCCAGTCTCCGCCTTAGCCTCACCTCCTAACGTGTAAGTCATGCGCCACCTCAACTTGAGACCCTCAACTTTCTGCGCCTTGTTGGCGGCATGATACACGACCATATTTTGCTTGACGCCCATGCGCTGATTCGGCTGCAGCGAGCGCCCCGACTGCGGGCTGGGATCAAGCTGGTAACCCTGATGACGATTTCTAGTTAGCACTTGCACACACCAAAACCTGAACCTCTCCGTGGAAACATACCTTTGTGACTGCGAGTTGGAAGTGGATGTCATCAATGGGCGCAGGGGTGGTGTTGGAGAATGCAAAAGCCAAGCCAATCGCCTGCTGCGCCTGAGGGGGCCGCACGGCCTTCATGTCGATTCGGAGCGGGCCATCCTTGACAACGACTGTGTGCTCCGTGGGAATTTTGGGCAGCGCAGGCTCGGCGGGCAGTGCGGAAGAGAATGACCACTCGTCATCGTCATTGCTTGCAGTTGCGGCGGGTGGCGCAGCCGGCTTGGGTGTAGATGGCTTTGACGCTGAGAACTGTGCTGCAGACAGGGCAGCGAAGACGTCATTTGATGATCCCGACGACTTTTGCTGTGGCGGCTGGGCGAATGCAGCACCGAAAGCAGGTGGCTGCGGCGTATTGGCTTTGGACGTGCTGGCCGGCGAGGCGAATGAGGCGAACGGTGAAGCTGATTGAGGTGGAGTGGCAGTGGATGCCTGTCCACCGGCAGTGCTGTTTTGTGATAATGAGGAGAGGAGAGATGGTCCCGGAACGTCTGCGCCTTGTCAGTAAAAGATTGTGCACTTCAGTAAGCCGGTTGTGACTTACTTTGATTCGTACCGAAGCCGAGAGAGATACCGCCGCCCTGGCCGAAGCTGCCACCATCGTCCATGGACAGTCCCAGTAAGTCGTTCTCGATGCCTGCCGAACCTTGAGTACTCGAGGCCGCGCCATTCGTCGGTTGCGCCTCTCCGTCAAAATCGATCAGGGACAACTCGTTAGCGGCCGACGGGGCCTTGCCTGCTACCTTGGAAGGACTTTGTATCGGCGCACCGGCAGCAATCTTGGCGGCACCCTCCACGTCACCCTTCTTTAGCAGCTTCCACCTCTCCACCGTTCGATGTATGCTGTCGTTGATCTCGAAGAGCCTAGCAACAGCTTCGTGATCTTCTGACTCCTCTTCGCACATCTTTTGGATTTTGGGTTGCGCGCTTTGCAATGCAGAGGCCAGTTCTGAAAACACATCACCATCTTTCATAGAGTCTCCGGGCTTGAAGGCCTCCAGACGCTCCTCGAGCAGGCGAGCCTTGGCCTGGATCTTGGCGATGTCTTCGGCAGCCTTGGCCCTATAGTCGGTCTTGCTCCGCGTATCGTAGCCGGCCATGATCTTCATAAGGCGGTTGGCCTCTTGCAAGTCTTCGGGAGTGCCGCGCCGGATAAGCTCTTGCAGTTTCGCCGACTGGTGTTCCCTTTCCTCCTCCTCCATTTCTTCGACTGATTTGAGGTTCTGAGATCACGATAGGTCAGCAAGGGTTTTGAAAGGAGAGTTCCGGGGCTTGTTCCCGCAAGCAAAACATACATCGCTAGGATTGAGGACAGCGGCATCATCGCGTCGGACCTCTGGGAACATGTAACCCTTGTAGCTGAGCAGACGGTGCATATCGCGAATGAAGCCGAGGTCATCCTTGTACCGAGAGGTCTCGCAGATGGTGCTGCGCCATTCTTCAATCGCCTCGAGGATCTTGTTCTGGACACGGGTGCAGCGGATGGGGGGCCGCTCGGGGAAGCGGCGGACGAGCTCGTTGAGAAACTCCTTTGTGGAGATCTGGAGGTGGAAGGGGTAGCCGCAGTTCTTGACGCAGTTGTCGAGCAGGTTGAGAGCGAGGAGGGCGACATTCTGGTTGCGGTGGTTGATGTAGTTGACAATGGCGATGGCGGCCTCGCGCGGGGAGGAGCCCTTCTTGGTGTTGATGAGGTCGCAGATCTCGAGGTTGAGGGCGAGGTTGGGCTCGTAGTTCTCGGGACTGCAGGCGCTCGAGATGAAGCGCTGGAGCTGGGAAGGCCGGGGCATGCCCAGCTCGTTCCAGCGGTCGCGCGCCGCCGCTCTCGCCGAGGCGGCCTCCATACTTGAGGAGCTACGGCAGTGGTGGGGGCGGCAGCCGCAGCAGCCGCAGCAGCAGAGGTAAGCCGAGGGGGTGGACGGGGGAAGTGAGGCGGGCAGGCGGGAGTGCCTCTGGAGGCCGTGTCGTATTGTGTCGGGTCGGATGGTGTCGTGATGTGTGGGCAGCAGTAGCAGCAGCAGCAGCAGCAGCAGCAGCAGCGATGACGATGGGGACAGGTCGGCAGCTCTGGAGGTTGGAGTCTCAGGTCTCGAGTCTGGCGGCTGGCGTGGAGGAGCAGGGCAGGCGAGGGGGCCAGTCAAGCTCAGCAATTGGCTGCGTGGACAGTGGTGGTGGGGTCGGGGCTCCGTAGGCTGCCTCTTGGCGGGTGAGATGCGAGCGAGCGACAGGCTGTCAACACCAAGCCCATTGTCGGGGACTGCACCCACTGAGTGGCTACAATAAAGGGTGAGCTGTGGTGATTGAAGCTGGTGCAAAGGATGGATTGCAACCGGAGTGGGTGGCAGGCTTGGTGTCGAGCGATGACATGGTGTGATGGTCGACCTGTGTGTACTTGAGCAAGTACTCTAACTTTAGCCAAGGTACTTGAGTACTTCAGTACGTACTTACCTAGGTAAGTGAGCACAGAAGGGAACCTTGCAAGTTGCAGCGTAGTAAGAGAGGGCGCCTGCTTAGGTAAGCCTCCTGCTCCCGTGGGGTCCATTGTTCAAGCCGTGCCTTGCAAGGCTCCAAGAGACGCATTACATAAGCACGGCTAGCATTCGTCAGACACCATCCTGGGCCAACCACCCACGCCCTTCACGATCAACCTCCGTCTCATCCAGGCGCACAGTCGACAGGGCGCCGACCTCAGCCTGCGGCAGCACGCCAGAGCATCGTCTTTCTCCTTTGCCAGCTGCACTCGCCAGCATGACACTCTCGCCGACCAAACGTCATGACCGCAAAGCGACGCCGCTCTGACGATGGCCACGAGCGTACCACGGTCAAGCGCTGCATCCTGGCCAAAAGGGGTGACCTTGCTGCTCCCAGCATCACCACCTTCGTCTCTTCCAACCAACTACTGGCGGAAAAGTCCACCAATCATGCCCCAAATGGTCAACTTGCGCAGCATGACTACGGCATAGTGCCGCAGGGACTTGCAGTTGCTCCAGCCCAGGCACTGCCTTGTCCACCATCTTTCGCCTACTTCCCCAGGCTTCCGTCCGAGCTGCGTGCTCTCGTCTGGCGCGAAGCATATCTGGATCATCTCAAGTCGCAACGGTGCGTCTGTGTCTACCAAGGAGGCACGGTTCCTGTTGGAGAGGAAGCCGACGGTGGCAACCTGCTTGGAGCACGTGTAGCCTCGCATGGTCTTCGTTTCGACTATGCGCCGCCGCTGGTACACCCAGAGTCGATGCTCCTCGAGACAGTCTGCCGTGAGGCTCGCTCTGCCTGCACGACTGAGCGTGGTGTGGACCACGGCTCGGAAGAGGATGGATCACCCCAAAGTCCAGGAATCGGGACTGTGGCCACCTCTTTCCGATTGCCCTCTCGAGTCTTCGATCCTGTTCAGGACACGTTGTATATTGATCGCCAGAAGCGCCACGGCGATGGCTCTACAATCATATTCTACCTCGGCGACCGTACGCAGTGGGTCAAGCACGTCCGACACATCGCCATTCCGTTCTCGCTGGCACTTGACGTCGCCAGACAACCGGGACTGCTGAGACATCTGACCAGTCTCGAAGTGATCTCTCTAGTCTTCCCGGCGGGTTCCGGGCCTCAGAAGCTAGACTGCCAAGTCATGCTCTGGTCGTCAGCCACGATCCCGTCTCCAACCGCTTCCCGGCGCATCCGCCTGAGGACGCTGAGTTCCCCGGAATCGGCATCAATCCTCGTCAAGGATGACCCACGACGCCCACCTTCCACGCTGGCCGGACGCACATGGGCGCGGGAGGGCGAGACTATCCGCGTCTTTATCGAGCAAATCAAAACCAGCATTGGCAACCGCATTCGCAGGACGGACGTATATAGCACGGAGCTGCAGAAGTTTTACTGGTCAGAAGTTGGGACCTTCAAGTTCGAGATGCGAGGCTGTGTCTTTGAGTGAGCACGAGGCGGTCTATAAAGTGAGACGGAGCACAACACCGCCATGAGCATCCGGTTAAGTAGCTGCTGCCTATTCGAATTTCATCCACTCACCAAATCCTCTCTCGTCTCACATCAGCTTCTCTTCCATCGTTACAGAGGTTGAGCACAAGAAGTATCTTTGGGCCAGCAAACACCACAACGCGAGACGGAAACTTTCGAGAAAAGGTCACAAGCGGAATTCTCCATCTCGAGCTCTTCGCCGTGGTGTTCGAGTTCCTTCGAGACGACAAGGCCACCCTCATGGGTTTCGCAGTGATAGATGACAAGGGGTCTCAGTACACTAATGACGTCCAAGTAGTTGTGAAGTACGGGTGAGGCTACAGGGCAGGTTTTCAAATTCCCACAGGACAGCTCACCACATAGCCCTGTTAACAATGCAATGAATAACACAAGACATTACCAGTGGGATAACAGAAAATAAATAAGATATATACGACTCTTTAGACTCCTAGGATGTTAAAACAAGCCTGGACATGAACGCCCCCGACATCAAATGCTCCAGACCGTCCCTGGCGTTTTATCTCCTCTCTCTCTGCTCGGGAGATCCAGCACACAAATAGAAAGTAAAAGCATAAACGATAGACCCAATTACAACAAAAAAACGAATGCCACAAGCCCTCCCCTCCCCCGTATAAGCCAGCCAGGGAAACAACCCCCCTTCCCTCATCCCTCCCCTTTAGCGCCGCCAGCCAAGAGCATTGAACATGCTCGTCCTGGGATCCGTGGTCTCCAAGCCGGCGAAGCTCCGCGCGCGGCTGGCCTCGCTCTCGGGGGTGTTGTACCTGGCAAAGGCGCGGTCAAACGCCTCCGAGCTGGCGTGGAGCTGCGTTGATATGTAGAGCAGTACTAGCGAGCCTGTGAGACCACACAGTGGTGGTGGGCTTTAGTAAATGTAGATGTTTGTGCCGATTTGGTTAAAAGGAGAAAGGGGGGGGGGGGTGGTAAATGAGTGAGAGGCGTGTGTAGTGGTGGTGGTGGTGATGGTGCTGGATGGGACTTACCGGCTGTGCCGAAGACGAGGGCTGGGACTAGACGTGGTGGAGGGAGGGTTTTGGGGACTGCCGAGGGGGTGAGGGCGGCTTGGGGGCGGAAAGCTGTTGGGCGCATGGTGGGTGGTGTTTTTCTTTTCCCTTTTAAATGAAAGATGAGTGTGTGTGTGGTTTGTGATAATTGATTGTTGATATTTATGTCAAGCGGATGCGTTGAGACTGTGATGTGGGTGTGTCGAGTCAATCAGGTCGAGGTATGATGACTTATGTCGATATTCAACTCTGTGATGAGGGCTTTATAGGAGTTGTTGCTGGTGGTGATGCTGATGATGAACGAATACGACGCATATTATCGCGGGCAGTACAAGTCAAATATATACAGTCTCAAAGTGACGCCCCGAGCCATGTCTCAATGGCAAGCTCGAAAAATTGGTCCCGGTGGTTCTTCGTGGTGTAAACAAGTGGTGTGATGTCGGGTCCGAGTCTGACCGCATCGTCGACTGACGGCGGTGGGCCCCGGAGAGGGAGGTGCAGGGGGTCCCGTTGGGCGCTCTCTCTCCCTTCTGTCCGGCTAGGACAACTCTTGCTGCCTTGTCCGAGAATGATGGCTGTTAACAGGACAGACAGTGGGGCATTTCACGAATCGATCACCGGATGAATATCGCTCTGAGTCAATGAATAGCCGCGGATTCAAGTATATACACCATTTCAATGAGCTTGTCGACCAAAACTTGAAGCAAAGACCGGCAGACGTGTAATGATAAAGACCTGCCTGTTTAACTAGATAATCCATAAACATGAATCGACAAATTCAAGATGTCAAAATAAGCTCGCATTTGAAAGCAGCTACACAAACTTCCGGCTTCGACCCGAGTGTCACCCTCCAAATGTCGCACAGCAGAACTTTCTATTCATCGGACGAATGTTTAAAACCCTCCGGGGGGTCAGCAGATGACAGCAGCAGGGGGGTCAACAGCCATCCGTGCACCACCCTCGTGCAGGACAGTAGCGCCGGCGGACTGCGGCGGGCGGGCGGATCCGATGCGAGCTGACAAGTCTTGGTGGCACGACCTCAGCCCTGCGACCAGGGGGATTCTGATTCTGGTCAGGAGACTCGGCCGGGCACGGTCGGGATGGACGGGGACGTCGTTCAGTTCTTGCATGGGCGTGTGCGCTGGATCCCCATGTGGTCACTATTCGCCGCGATGCACAGCACGTACGACGCCCCCGACGTCTACCTACCGCATTGTGGCTTTCTCACATCAGTGGCTGGTCGCTTGGCTGTATTCATATTCACCCCTCCAGCGGCATAGGTGAACCTACGTCGCACGGGTTTGTTGGCAGGGAGAAAAGATGCAATCATAGATTGGCTCAATCTGATCAAAAGAGAAGAGACTATAGACTTTAACCCCTAATGTTGTCGTCGGTCTCGGGCCTGAATGTTGACTGTTCGAGTTACTTCTCCCTGACAGAGCTTGATTGCTATAGCCTCGGGACTATCAGCGCCTCTTGGACTTGTTAGAATTGAGTCCCTGGGCGAGTTTGTACAGCAGAGAAACCACCGTGTTGGTCCAGTCCTCTTCGTGGAGCTTTTTGCCTTGACGCGATTGCGCAGGTCTTTCCTGCTTCTCAGCATGCCAAACTTCAGGCTCTTGCTGTCGCAGTTTCTCCCGGTATTTCTGCTTATCGCGGCGCGACAGTCCGAGTCGTGCCTTTTCCTTTTGCTCTTTCTCTTCTCTCTCGGCCCTCTTTTTCTCCTTCCGCCTTCGGTTCTTTGCCCAATTCTTTCCATGATGCTCCTCGCCATTATCCAAGCTGTTCTCCTTCTTACACCCGCCGCTCTCGTCCAGCCACTTTGGCATGAAACCTCTGGGCTTGGGAAGCCGAAACAGCGGTTCTTCCGGGCGACCAACACTCTTCTTCCAGGGCTTCCAGCCCTTGACCTCACGCGGCACCACCTTCTTGTGCGGGCACTGCCCATACTTCTTGTTCCACTCCCCAGCCTGATCTGTCGGCCAGAACTGGTACTTGGTGTCAGCCGCATCAGCGACGTCCGGATGCGCAACCTCAATCTTCTCCAGATACGAAGGGCCCCAGACCCCAGCCAGAATCGGCCCCTCGAGAAGCTGGAAGTTGGTCAGCCCGGACGGGTGGAACCGGTCTCCAGGCGGAGGGGTGACGAGGATCACGCTCCCGTGTGCCTCCTGCGCGATGCACAGGGCGAACAGCGCCGAGGCACCCTTCATGTATTTGCTCCAAGCCCCGTGGGACTCGTGCCGCCGCCGCGCATATGCCGGGTGCGCAGGATCCTTGAGCCGGCCGAGCGCTTTCGTCAGCGTCATGTATCCATGCTCGTCGGCCCATTCCTGGACCTTTTCCTGCTGCATCCCCGTCCATAGCACTTGGTTGTCGCTCCGCCAGCGCTCGGACTCGCGGAACTCGTGGAGTATCTCGACCGCGTCTGCGTCGGTGAGGTATTGGCGGATAAGTGCCACGAATGGCATGAGGGTCTCAATGGTGCCGGCAGGGTCTTCTCCGCGCAGCTCTGCAAGGGTTTTGGCCCCTATCCGCGCCAGAAAGCGGGCTTGCACTTTAGGGTCATCGAAAGCACTGTTTTGGTATGTAACTGGAGGTCTGAGGAGCTGTGAGAGCTCGTCCGGCGGTGTCGCTGTCTCGAGCGCCATCATGTTCGTTACGAGATGAGTGGTAGATGAGATTTGATACAGTTTTCTGCCAGAACTGTTAACACCACGCTGGTGCCCATGTTCTAGGGAGAGACAAGAGCAGCGTTGCGGGTCACGGAAGCGGTCATGATATCTACGGTCTTGGGACGACGATTCCCTTGTACACGCCGTGTATTCTCAGTGTTACACGATCGAGATGATGACGTCCTACCGCCAGTCTGAAATGATGTGTTACAAAGTCCCCCGCACTGGTTGACGACCTGTTTCTCAGCTCGTTGGAGAAAGTGTGGCGCTAGCGATGGCCTTTTCGTCACACGAAACGTAAGATTCACATTTGGAGCAGTGAAGGGGGGGGAAAGAGGGAGGGCTGCTAATGTCAAGATTCGCGCTTGTAAACTGTCACGCCCGAGCTTTGTCGGCATTTGGTATAGCCAGGCAATCTGGTTGGCCTCCTGCAGCTACAGACCAATAGGGGTGGCAGGCCAAACATGGCAGACCATCAGCGTCAGCTGTGCGTAAGCGTGGCCGGTGGAAACAGGTAGAGTGACGAGGCCAGTAGATTGAGGTTCAGACAAATCGACCTGGAGCTCTTGAACGAAAAGATGGAGCTCGCACTAAGGAAAGAAATTACGTAGGTTGTGTCTCACCATGAGTTGTGAGCTGTCCGTAGAGCGTTGCGCACGTGTACGACTTAGCTTTGGGATCGTGATGTCTGTTATGGTAAAAATACAGATTTCTCTCCGATGGCTTCGCTTGCACTACACGTCATCTAAGTAGCGTTATGACAAGCTGTGAAGTTGATCGCTAAGCCACAGCCTGCCGGATGGGCTGCGACATAAACGAGCCATTGTAATTGCTCACATATGAACTCGGTTTTTGCTCAATATTCTCTTCCAGGATAAATACAGGGGCGACTGCATCTCGGTACTGCTAGGAATTTGAGTTGGATATGGTCGGGACTTTATCCTTGTAGGACTGGCGAAGGGCCAACGTTTGCCTGGTTTAAGCCGACACATTGCTAAGATTGATTTCATTCCATTGTTGTTCATACTTCCTATGGCTTTTTGAATCAACCTTCCAACTTGCTCTTGAAATTATTCTCTTCTCGGCGAAGGCTCCTCCCTCGTTGGCAGGATAGAGATACTTGTTAGATGACCATGAGACCGGCTCCCGTCCCCGGCTGTTTTCCTCAGCATGTCCCAACATCCTCGCTGACTGAGCCTTTCTGAAACGGCACCCCTTGCGTGCTTATCCGTTATAAATCGCGATAATCAGCGTTTATCGACGTGCCGTTGAAGCACCGGCGTCGGTGGTCTTTTTTGCCTCTTTCTGTGCTCGCTCACTCTCAATTTGGCCTGAGGGTCTTTTTTGCCCAGTGCATCCAATTTCTTTCGCCCTTCCTCCCTTTGGTGCTTCAACACACCCCGCCGTAACTGCTTGAGCATCTTCTTCTGTTTCTGCGTTGCGTTTTCCTGACGCTTTGCTTCCTGACGCTTTGCTTCCTGACGCTTTGCTTCCTGACGCTTTGCTTCCTGACGCTTTGCTTCCTGACGCTTTGCTTCCTGACGCTTTGCTTCCTGACGCTTTGCTTCCTGTCGCTTTTGCTCCTTTTGCTCCTTTTGCTCCTTTTGCTCCTTTTCCCTTCGCACTTTGTTCTCTTCAGAAATGGGCTGAAACCCGTTATCGGCCGCTTTTGCCGCTAGAGAGGTCGTGATGTTGCATGTGATCCCGCGGTCCGTTCCAATATTCGTCGTGCACCGTGAGCTGCTTGCAATAGCCCCAAAACCTGTCGCTGGCTTCCAACCTTTGACTGATCGCCATGCGGACCTTGCAAAGGAACAATCACGAAACCTCGTGAACCACTCATGAACCTCATCCTTGGGCCAGAGCTGATATCGAGCATCGACAGCAGCAGGGACCTGCGGATGCACAACCTCCACCTTTTCGATATACGATGGACCCCAGAACCCGGCCAAGATCGGGCCTTCGACCATCTGTAAGTTTGTGCCGCCAGAAGGATGAAAGCGTTCTCCGGGAGGAGGTGTGACAAGCAGCACACGGCTATGCTGCTGGGCGATGCACCATGAGAAGAGCGCCGATGCTCCCTTCATGTATCTGCTCCAAGCAGAGGCCGTTTTGAACTTTCGGAGACAAGCATCATGGTGGGGATCCTTAAGACGGCCAAGCGCAGTCGTAAGTGTGGCAAAGCCGTGGTCATCTGCCCATTTCTGCACAAACTCCTGTTTCATTCCACTCCACAGAACCTGATTATTCTTTCTCCAGCGTATAGGATTCCTGAACTCGCGGAGAATATCGATCGCCTCATGGACGGTGAGGAATTCGAGAACAAGCTTAGCAAACTGCACGAGTCCGGTTGTCTCATTTGTTAATGCCGAAGAGGGAGTTTTAGCGCCAATTGCCTCCAGAAGATCGGCTCGGTTGTGGGAAACGTTCGAGTCCTGGTGCAAGTCAGTCCCAGCCGGCCTGAGAAGTGAGAGGAGTTCACAATAGGGCGTCGAGGGCGAACAGAATGCTACTGTGCCCACTGAGGAACGCCGTTCTGGTGTCTGCATGACGCAGGTTTTGGCACATGAGCCATACTTTCGCTGGTGGCCAATTTCAGAACGCCATGAGCTGTTATGGAGATAGTTTCTGCCTGGACGGCAGTTTTTGAAGTAGCCTCGGTTCCCCTGGTGCGTAATCGAGATGATGTAGCTAAGCCTGTAGGTCGACATCCTTCTGGAAAAAGAAAACTTGCCGCAGGGTGCGACTTCCTGCAGCCAGGTGTTTGGAGAAGCCTCGTAGCTGAGATTAAGTTAGTTGTCACACCGTGCATGGTGAACCACTAAGATGGACCGGTAAGGGCTTTAAAGCTCCGGGACCACTGCGGCAACGCTGAGATCTTCAGTTGGTCTACGTCCTGGCCAAACAAGACCGCCTCGTGTCGAGCGTAGCCTGTTGTTTGTCTTGAACAGCATGATGCCTACACGAGGACATGCGATGAACCCATTACTGCTGACACTCCCTGCTAGACCCTGCAGCCTGACTGGTTGTTTGTGTTTGACTGCGCCTGGCGGCGACGCCCCGTTTGTTTCTGTCATCAAGCATTACTCTCGACAGGGCGAGAGCAAGCTCAGGTGTATCTCATCGTTTGTACCGTCAGAGACAGAAATGCCAACGAGGACAGTATCCAATAATTGATTGCATCATGACATGGTTCATCATGTGGCAGATTATGCCCCATCTGGGCGTCCTACGGTATATACGTTGGTATGACACACACTTGACGTTTTGTCCTTGGCATATGCCTACTCACCGGTTTCGAGCTTACACCACTTCTAAATGAGGGCACCAATGCCAGCGAGTAGTATATGAGGTGAAAAAAAGCAAGGTTCGGAACTGTCAAATGTGCATGCCCACGGCCGGAATCAGTGTTTTGATGGGCCCTATGTCAGATGGTCTATTTTCATCCTTGCCAGTAATACTTCAAGATAGAACACCTGACAAATGAGGGTCAATCGAATGCTCAAATGAGGATCGGAAGACAATCAATTTTTGTCTGGCAGAACGCGAAGCTGAACAATCTCTCTCTTTATTTTATTCTCCGTCGCAATCAGCTTGACTGATCCGCTCTTTTGAAAATTTGCTGTCGCTGGCGAAGCAATTTCCTTAGCAGTATCTATGATTGGAATCTGACAACTACTACTGCGCGTGGTTCTGCCTTCATTATTGTCGTGGCATTGATCCCTTCCTCTTTGCTTTTGTCCATACCCCCGTCTGGTCCTGAATAGTGCCCGCGCTCGTAGTGCTGAGGGTCATATGGCCAGGATTGAGCTCGCTCAAAAGTAACTTGGATGTTTTGATGGGGGTAAAACATTATACCATCGCGTGTATGAAAGCTCAGTTCGAATCTGCATTGGGCAGATTAGACGACTATGCACACGAGCCCTACCACTAAGCAGCAGTATACACATGGCAGCCGGTTGAGAGAGTGCTAAAGAACTATGCTCGGGATAATACATACCAGGTTCATAGAATGTTATCAGCTTGTCGGTCAATTTTGACCTGTTTCATGTTGCTGATCCGAAGTAACTAAATAGCGTGCTGAACTGAAGTGGCGGGTGGTTCGCACAGTACCACAACCCGGAATTTGGTCTGCAGTGAGGTATCTCCAGAAAGCAAGGGGTGGTCGGAATGACACCTCCAACCATTTCCCCCACGTTTCTGCACCTACGAATTTGCTCCACTCCCATGATATCGACTACCTAAACCGATCCGCAACCAAGCCCTACAAACCTAAGTATATATTAAAGGAAGGCTAGGTCAGGGTGCGTAACATCCCCGGGGCGCCCCCGGAGCGAGTGCAGATAGTAGGGCTGCCCATGGCACATCTGCCTTTCGCTGTAACGCCGAACCGTTGGAAAAGGTTCGGTGGTCAAACTGGAGGAGCCGGCACTTCCGGCCGTGTCTCCCTGTACCCAGTAGTGTCCCCTGGCTAGCATAGAGCTACGTGTAACACGTGGTATCTGATCTAAGAGATACGACAACCCACCTGTTCCTCCTATGCAGAGTTCCCAGTTACTCTTTGTAAGGTCCACTTAGTGGGCCTGCCGTGCACGCCCGTGCACGCTCTCTGGACCGAGCCAACGGCACGCGGCTGCTCTAAGTGAGTATTCGGAGAGTACCGAAAATGCTACGCTTTCCGGGACCCTAAGGCGAAGGCACAGCGGGCGGTGGGCGCGAGGAGACGATTTGCGAGCAATACGAGGCTCACTTTGAGGAATGGTGAAACGTTAGCGAATCTGTTGCTTTGGGGAGAGACAGTGATGGTTGGCAAAGGGCGGTATGCTGGTAGGTTGGACGGTGTAGCACACCTGACAATGCTATTCACCGATTGCCGCAATACACGGTCTATCTCATAAAGTTTGTGTCACCTTGGCGAGAGATTGCTGTGGCGGCTGAGTTCAGATAGATTAACATTGATGGTGCATATCCGGACAAGGTGTACGCACGAATCCTTCCAAGGCTCATCATGCTGTAGGGACAAGGCAAGGTGTTTAGTACGTTTTGTAGGTGAGAGTTGCTGCTTGCTTTGACCCCAGGGAAGTTTATTAAATCTGCCCCAGAGACGCGCACCACTGAAGTACCCGCATCGTATTCCCATATCAACCCCTGTTCCTGGAAAATGGCTCGAAGTTTAATTATATGAAGCGATTTCGGGAATAGCTCTAGTTACTGCCGGAGCAAGAACAGCAAGCACACGGTTATCCGGAACTAGGGCACTTGAGACAAGACCCTTCTCGGAACACAATGGCACTCTGGAAGACCAGACTAGCATCAGCCTTTTCCCATGGCGAGCTTTAAGCTAATTTGCTACGGCACCGCGCCGGAAATCACTGCATGCGACGTCGCCAGCCTGCGTGGTCTGCCATGCACAGCAAAAGACGCAGCCGCATCGCGCGCCGTCAGGGGAACCTGGCATCATGCTGGATGGACGTCTTGGAGTTGATAATCAACGGCTTACTCGGCAGATGGTAGCATTTTCTCTGGCGATAACTGGACGCGCGGGCGTTAAGACAAGCTTTGGAGCTAGCCGTAACACCTATCCCCTTTGGGCACTTCATGGGCTCACAAGCCCCTGAGAAAGTCTACCAGCCAGACTTTTGATCGTCGCCCCCTCATCTCAAATTATCCTGAAGCGGCAGGAGCTGCAAAACGGATAGCTCGGGAGGGCTGCGACGGCAGGTGATGGCGCGTTGGTTGCTGACCCGTTGACCGCGAGCAAGGGCTTTCTGTTGGTTTTGATTGCAGGCCTACCAGTCTCGTACGGCGACAAGGTCATGCAAAGCGGTGGCGTCCCATGCACACTATCTACCATCCACAACTACAAGATAAAGTCACATTTTGTGCTGGGAGATTCCTGGGGTATTTAGACAGCCAAGATGCCGGTGCTCTCGAGTACTGCTCTTGTTCGTCATCTTCGGGCACCAGCATTCACTCGTTCTTCCGCTCTCTGATCTTGGCTTTGCCTGTTTGAAGCCTTCCCTTAGCCATGTTGTTCAGACAGCTCACCGCAGCTCTGGCTGCTAGTCTCGCCGTTGGGGCCCACGCGGGGCCCATCTCGACTACGAAACGCCATGTGCCAGATACCCACTCGCTACATGAGCGTCACCAGCCTCAGTATGCGGCTCACTGGACCAAGAGAAGCAAGGTTCCACACTCGGTCATGCTTCCCGTTCGTATCGGCCTCACACAAAGGAACTTGCAAGAGGGTCATGACCGTCTCATGGCAATGATGGACAAGACTTCCAAGCACTACGGCAAGCACATGACACCTGAGGAAGTAATTGAATTCTTCGCTCCTTCGCAGTCTCTTGTCGATGCTGTAGTAGACTGGATTAGTAGCTCTGGCATTAGCAAGGAGCGTATCGGCCACTCGACCAACAAGCAATGGGTCCAGTTCGATGCCACAACTAAAGAGGTCGAGGACCTTCTGTTCGCCGATTTCCACGTGTACGAGAACGGGAATGGCTTCGAGGACATCTCAACTGAGGCCTACCACGTCCCCTCGCACATCAAGGAGCACATTGATTACATCACGCCCGGTACCCGTCTTCGCACCCATAAGACGTCAGTCGGGCTCAAAAAGGCGAAGCGTGCCGAGATCACCGACAGCATCGACCGCGGCCACCTCCCATCGAAACCACTCTACATTAACTCCAATGACGGCACGTCCGTCCCGTTCGTAATCAACTCGACCTCCTGCGATGTCAACATTGTCGCCGACTGCTTACGCCACCAATACGGCATCCCTAAGCTCCAAGGCGCGGCCCAACCAGGCAACGAGCTTGGAATATTCGAGAGTCTTGACGATCACTATTCCAAGAATGACCTCGACATCTTCTTCAGCACCATCTACCCTAATATACCCAACGGAACCTATCCGATCGACAGGAGTATTGATGGTGCGATCGCTGCCTTTGAGGACGCTCCAAACGGAACCATTCCCTATATTGGTGTTGAGAGTACGTTGGACTTTCAAGCTACCATTCCCCTCATCTTCCCTCAAAAGACTGCCCTCTTCCAGACCGACGACGAATGGTACGAGCAAAACATGATCACAAACGGAACCGAGTGGACAGGCTTCTACAATACCTTCCTCGACGCCATCGATGGCTCGTACTGCACCTACGACGGCGGCAATGGCGTCACCCCCACAGGCAAAGATCCTGTCTATCCCGACCCCAACCCTGGTGGCTACAAGGGCCAACTCCAGTGCGGCGTCTACAAGCCCACCAACGTCATCTCCATATCCTACGGCGATAACGGATCACCGGATAACTACTTCCGTCGTCAGTGCTACGAGGTGATGAAGCTCGGCATGCAGGGCACCACGGTCATCACCTCCTCCGGCGACTCCGGTGTTGGGAATGCGACGTACTGTTCCCCAGGCGCTGACGGTCAGCTTGTGTTCTACACTAACATGATGGCTGAGTGTCCCTATGCCCTCGCCGTTGGCTCTACGGAGCTCAACAAGCCCGCGAGCAGCAACTACTCGGGCCTGCAGCCGTTCGAGAAGCTGGACGAGGTTGCGACTCGTGCCTTCCCTTCTGGTGGTGGTTTCTCTAACATATTCGAAGCACCGGATTGGCAGAAGGATGCTATTTCTAAGTACTTCTCTTCGGTCAAGCTTGATTTCGATGGCTATGACAAACCTGTTGTCGACGGCAACTTCAGCGTTGTTGCCGGTAATGGCCGGTACCACAAGGGCGGTAGGGGTTATCCTGATATCGCGGCCGTTGGTGATAGACAGGTTATCGTTTACGGTGGGCTATGGTATCACATCGGTGGTACTTCGCTTAGTGCGCCGGTTGTTGCTAGCATGGTTACGTTGGTGAATGAGGAGAGGTTAAAGGCTGGAAAGAAGCCCGTTGGATTCTTCACTCCTGCGTTGGTAAGTTCACCATTAGGATTTCGAAGGTGTTGTTGGATTTGGTAAGCTAACGAGGCTGAAATTCAGTACCAAAACCCTCATGTGCTGCACGACATCACCGATGGTAGCAACCCGGGCTGCAACACGACTGGTTTCCCCGCCACCAAGGGCTGGGATCCGGTCAGTGGTGGAGGGTAAGTTATCCTGACGGAACAACTATCTTGCCCAATCAACTAACTCTTGTTTAGTTCTATCCTGTTCCCCGAGTTCGCGGAGCTTCTGCAAGGATTGTAATTGGTGACAACACAGGTGCCGAGAGAATCATTTTGGCATTCACTATCCCGAATGAGATTTGTCAAATTATGCACGCGATGTTAATTCTGTAGAAGAACGGGTTTATCGACTACGCTAAGGCAACTGCTTTAGTACGGTGTCTACGAGGCGGTGATGTAGGCGCACGTAAGTTCTTCTGCCATGACTGTCGTGGTATCAGTAGCGCAGCATATACATAGCAACTCTAGCTCGTGCTTGAGATTGATTCAGTCTATCAAGCTTTCGCCTGATTACGCCTTGATGAATCTGCTTTAGCACAACTGAAACTGGACTGAATAGTAGTGTGACACTCAGCAGGTGGGGGCTACCACTGCGCCAATGCCAAAAGGTCAGAATCCCGCGCTCCGAGTACGTTACTGCCCACTATCATGCTGGAGCTAGTTAATGAGAACGTGACCCCGCCGCCGCGGCGCAGTCAATCAAATATGGGAAGTGGACGGGCGGCGGAGCAAGTAGGACGGGATGGTATAGGAGGAACTAAAGGAGTAGCAGCGGCAGAGGAGATGCTAAGCGCGATCTACAGCCTCGCAATGATGACATCCAGCGCCGCGAGGATGTTCGGCCCCACAGCGGGATGGTGACTCCTGGGCCAGGGCCTGCCGAAACGAGCTCTTTGCGTTGCCGCTGTCGCTGCTCGCTTGCGTGGCGGGCCGTGAGCTGGGACGTGCTGCGGTGGTTTTAGGATGTTAATATGGAGTGGGGGTTCGTTTGAACTGCTAGACATTGTCAAGTTCGAGACGCGAATGATTCATCCATGTCAAAAACTGTAGCTTTTTTTAACTTCATTCCAAAGCAAAGCACTGGTCTACTGTAAGCCAAGTAGCATTATTACATGTATCCGAACTGATGAAGCTGCAGATCACAGCAGGCATAAACCAAAGTCAAGATGCAGCCACTCGCGACTGTCTTCACAATCTAGCCATATCGCGAAGATCCCATGCCGCAGCAAAAGACGACGTCCCCAACGGCTTAATCTTGTTCATCACTCGCACAATTACCTGGAAAGTAGTGCCTGGGACATTATCCCAGATCACCTTCTCAACATTGTCTGCAGAGCATTTGTTAGTAAGGAACTGTGCCTGGTAAGGGGGGGACAAAAAAACCGGAAAGTGCACGTACTTGTGTTGTCGAATGCGGCTCCGCCATTCTTTCCCATGTTCCCATTTCTCTCAACACCCCCGGATCTGACGATCAGGTTTATGGAGTTCTGCAGCAGCGCACCATGCAGATCTGGATACGCCATAGTGACAACAAGACGTCTCCTGCCCCCACCACGCGGTATCTCAATTTCGGCGCTCTTCCACGTGTCAGAACTGGGGGACCGTAGCTGCACGAGGCCAGGGACGTCGAAACTTGTTGTATCCCTGTTGGGGTTAGATTCACCTCTCTCACCTCCGCCATCGATAAAAGACCCGTTGTGGATCATGGCGATGGAGCTATCGACGATGACTCTGCCGAACCCTTGATCATAATCATAGCCACAGCTAACACCAACGTCGTTGTTGAAGTTAATGGCACCGTTGACGAGAAGCGCCTTGATCAACGCGGCGCTTGGATGCTTCTTGCCGTGCGTTTTCTCGAGGGCCTCACGAAGAAGAGCAACGCAGCCAGCGACTAGTGGCGTGGCCATGCTAATTAGTTCTCATTACGTTAGTTCTTCACCATGGTCAAGCAAGAAGTGATATAGGAGATGGAGGCTGAGGATAAGCTGAAAGAAAGCTCACCTTGTCCCGCTCAGGAACATCCAATCGCTGTCCTGTGAAGGACCCGCCGACTTTTTCTTTTTGTATGCAGGGGACAATGCACGAGAAGCTGCTGACAAGATAGCCACACCCGGCGCCACCACATCGGGCTTGATACGCCCACCCTCACCATTCGAGAGCTTCGTTGGGCCACGGCTGCTGAACATTGCCCTGTCGTTGATTCCAGTGGCCGCTATGGCCTTGAGCTTGCCGTTGTACCTGTATTCGTCGTTGGGCCGAGTGGAGCCGCAAGCACCGACAGTGATGGCGTTCTTGGCAGCAGCCGCTGCACCGATATGGCTCTTGAACTTGTCGCCTTTCATGGATTTATTCGCATTGTTCCCAGCGGCAAGAAGGATGACGAAGTCCTCGTGTGGTGAGAATCGATCCTCCTCAGACTCAACAGCAGTGCCGTACACGAAGCGGTCAATGTCGGTTGCTTGTTCGTTGTAGTCGTGTTGACCTTCTCTGTCTGACCAATCCTTGGCCCAGGAATTGCTGTGTATGCGGATGCCCAGATCATATGGCTCCCCGAACAAGTCTGTGGACAGTTGCGCAGGCACTGAGAGTTCTGAACCACCCGACGTGGCAATACACTGAACCATGATCTGCGAGGCAGGCGCTGTGCCTTGGATGGGAATCTCGCCATGATCTGGGTCATTGTAGATACCACTGCCACAAATAGAAGCGCACACGTGCGTTCCGTGGCCGTCTGTGTCGCTCGCATCATCGATTCTGTGGAGGGATCTCAGAGCGAAGATGCGGTCCGCAAAAGCAGGGTGACATCCGGTATCTGACGGACCCGTGCTCTTTCTGCCGAGGTCGATGCCCGTGTCTGCAATGCAGACAATCTGTCCTTCGCCTTGGTAGGTCGAGGATGAGAGGGCCATGCCACTGTCGCCGGCCATCATGAGCAACGTACCCCGGGCTTTGTCATTCGCAATCCCGTCCGCGTGGACTCTCTCGATTCTGTTGATGCTGTCAAGCTTGGCTAGTGCATCGAGCTTCTCCTGATTGACAACCAGTCGAATTTTGGCCTCGCTCACGTTGAGCGCATCGATGCTGACCCCTGCGGCTTTGGCAACATCCTTGGCGAGCTCCTCCGCGGTGACATCGGGCTTATGATGAAGTATGCAGTCAACCTCATAGTGGTCTTCATCTTTCTCGGTCTTCACCGCAGTTTTGAGTGCATCTGTGCTCTTGAGTTCACGTAGGTAGCTGAAAAGCACTGGTCAATGACAGATCCTCCTTATGGTATTGCTTTCTAGAATGCTTGCTTACATGATGGCGCTTTTCACGTATGTCTTGGCCGTCAAGATCTTCAGGTCCTTTGGCTCATAGCGGCACAGGTAAGTCCGGTCGCCGACATACTCGAGGAACTCGACACCGAGCTTGGCTAACTCGACCTTCTGCAAGGCATTAAAAGGCTCAGTCTTGCTCTGGAGCAGTATGAAGTTCGTCTTTGCCGCATCGCGTGGTATGTGGGATGGGATGTTTGTAGGCACAACCTTGTTGCCGTTGATGAAGATGTGGTCTGACATGGTTGTTGCGAATTCTGCAGTGCAGCTGTGAACAGAAAGGGGATGAAGACGAGGCTCAAAAGGACTGCATAAGGCCTCAATCGAACATGCACAGAGACGGTCGACACCTGGGAAGTGGCTATCAGTCGGTTCTGTTTGGCAACATGAGCAGCAATGTTGCATGCTCTTGCTGGTCCCCAAACCAACCACATACCTTCTTCCAACTTGGAGCTTGAAGCTCCAAAAATGGCCGGCACCTCCGTCCCGATTCGGAAGATGCTTCCAGGCCCTGGCCCGAAACGTCCGTGCGAGCTGAAAGCTGAGTCTAGGCTAGGCAAGCATGAAGTCCTCGAGAGTCCAATGGATGCACGCTCGGGCCACATTCTTCAGCACACGTGGGGGAGGGAGCCCTGCACAGCCAGCCACAAAGCAGCTACTCGTGCCACGCCCCACTTTAGACGGATTAGGCATTGAAAACACCTATACCACCTAAAGGTGGTGCTTTGCACCTAAATGACGCAGTTACCTAATTGACGCACTTCATCACAACTTTTATTAAAATGCCGGCTAAACGACGTATTAGACGTACGAAAAGCGCGTTATCTCGTAAGGATAGCCTAGTTAAAGCTATAGAGTATTTCAAATCGTCGGAAAAGGTATCTATTCGAGCTATAGCGCGCGCCTACGAGGTTTCCGAGGCTACTCTCCGGAGGCGTCTTTTAGGTAAAATACTAGACAAGAGACTACTTAACTACTAAAGCAACCTTACTAAAGCCGAAGAACTTACTATTTACAAGTATATTAACCGACTTAACTACGTTAACCTCGCTACGAAGCTATTTTATATCGCTAAAGTAGTAAGTCGACTCCTCTACGAGAGGGCTAGCGTTAAAGAGCGGTAATATCTTTAACCCCTTAAGCCTTAATAGGCCACTCGATTTATTAAGCGATACGGCTATTATAAAGGTCGTAGATCTACGCTTTCTAGTAATTACGCTACTACTAAAGACTTTAAACGCATTTAAGTATATTTCGAGAAGCTTAAGGTCCAACTTAATAAAGGGTTTTAACCCTAAGATATATAGAATATAAACGAGACGGGCTTCCGTCTTAGCGTCGGTTCTAACGACGTTATCGTTATAAAGCGTAGTCGAAGCTATAAGTACTATATCGTAATACTAGAGAACCGCGAAGCAGTAACGGGAATAGAGGTAATCTCTACTACCGGCGCTATAATCCCCGCGTTCCTAATCCTTACTAGGAAGCGCTATATACTTCGTTAGTACTCTTAACCTAAACTCCGACTAGGTACTATAATTGCAATATTACTAACCGGCTATATAAACGATAGTATTACGCTTTAATAGATAAAGTACTTCGATCGCTATACAAAGAACCTTATAGTCGGAACGTATAGGTTACTAATCGTCGACGGCTATAGGTCCTACTATATAAAAGAAGTAGTCGAATATTATAGCGCGAATAATATTATTCTCTTTGGGCTTCCTCCGCACCTTACGTATATCCTCTAACCTCTCGACGTTATAGTTTTCTAGCTATTAAAGTACTACTAAGGTATCGCTATCGATAGCCTTATACGCAATAGTATTAGAGAGATTACTAAACTCGAGTTCCTTAGCTATATTAAAGCCGTACGCGACTAGGCTTTTAAGGCGTTAACTATTAAAAATACGTTTAGAAAGTCGGGGATTTAGCTATTTAATCCTCAAGGAGTTTTACGGTAATTATAAGTACGCGTACTACGAACTCTATTACTACCTATAGGGCTATCTTTATCGCCTCTAGGTACCCTAGCTACGTATCATTAACTTTACAAGCTCTATTCGAGGATATCGTTAGAGCTAAAGAAGTCGTATAATAATAACAACGAGGTCGACTTAGCCGATTTAAGCGTAAAAGTTAACCGTATATATAAGTTCTCTATTACTAATTACGCCGAGTTAACGTAGATTAGAAGAGACCTATAAAGAACTAAGTACGCCGACTAGGTCCGTAAGCAACGCTACGCTTATAAGAACCGTTAGCTCTAAATAGGTAGTGTTTTAATAGTCGAAGACGGTAGAAGTATAGTATAGCAGGTCCTCGATAATAACGAAGTAACTCTACGTTAAAAACTCGCGAAGTTAGAGAAGAAGAAGGAAACGTAGCGCCGTAAGGAGGAAAAGTAGGCGGCAACGGCGGAGAAGAAACGGCTTTGCATAGCTATATAATTATAGGCTGTAAATGAAATTATATTCGTCGAGTGGGTCGCGCCGAGCTCTACGTAATTACATCTAATTTAACCTCAACTTCAGCTCTAGGGCTATTTACTGTAAAAAAACATCGTAAAGTACGTTAATTAGGTGACTGCGTCATTTAGGTGCAAAGCACCACCTTTAGGTGGTGCAGGTGTTTTCAATGCCTAATCCGTCTAAAGTGGGGCGTGGCACGAGTATCACTTCTAGATCTCATAGGATTTATATTCAATAGTTCTTGACGAGACGGCCCTAGCGGCTGAACGCGGCTCGGCACGCGCATCCCGCAGGGGCTGTTCAGCAACTTTTGGAGTAGATGCAGGGGTAAGCAGCTCCCCCGCATGTCATGGAGAAAGATGGCTTGGAGCCAAAGGACTGGGACATTGTGAGCGGCTGAAAGCTGTGTTCAGGGCTGTCTGCATTGTTTGGAGTGACTGGGGATAGTGAGCCGCAGCCGTCACAGACGATCACGCCCATCTAGACGATCACGCCCATTCAGCCACAGAACGGCCATGGCTCCTAGATTGGTAAGTTCCCATGTCTCTCCACAGAGATAGATCGGTCCAGGCATGCTGGATGACGAAGGCCGCGGCCGCCCAGCCACTCAAGTTGCAGCGTTTGGTCGCACTGTCCATCATCCAGAGCGGCCGGGAGCGTTCCAGCTAACCATCTACACACAATCGTGTGATAAGAGTGTTGCCACTGCAGGTCAGGCGAGTGCAGCCGTGTCTCGACCGACCGCTGTAGAGTGGGTAACCTGGGCAAACTTGTTTTGCTACATGGCTCAACGAAGAGGCTATGGAAGTGACCTCACCCCAAAGAGCTGTGCCGTGTGGCGGACGTTAGTCTTAGTGAGCCACGGAGCAATGGCGTCAACGTTTCTGACTCTGATCTGCGAGCACACTACTTTGATCGCTGTCGGCACACTATCACAGTAGCTGAGGCGCCGGACGGCTCAGACCCATCACATTCGTGACCAAGGACTGTCTCGGCTGATCGCCCGTCTGGCGGAACTACGACCAAGGTAGCTGGTGGTGCTTAGCTCGTCGGGAGGCACGGCTTCGTACGGCAATATACGCGAGACCACGAGTGACCACGGGTGACCACAGAAACCCAGGTTACTGACCAGGACAAAGACATGAAGAAGTCGAGTCGCCGAAAAGTACGCCAAGGCAATGTACTTCACACGCTGTAGGTGTTCACACTTCCCTGCTCACTCAAGCCCGCAGAAACTTCGATTCATGTTTGCGAGAATCAATAGAATTCAGTCTAAGTCACAGCCTATGTGTAGAAAAGCCACTTCGATGTCTTGCTCTTGTGGCCATTAATCGACCCCGCTGTCCGCCTCCGTGGGATGCTCAGCAAGCTCAAATACCCCCTCCAGATACTCGCGCACGCCTCCCGGTCCGTCCCATGATGCGCCGCTGAATCTCAACTTGGCCAAACCGATACATTTGTCTACTGCGTCACGGCAACCCATGAGCTGGTCCCACTGATCCAGATCGCGCAAGTTCGACGGGTTCGGAACGCTATCCTCACCGTGATCGTAGTGGGCGTGTTGGTCACCATCTTGGCCAGAATAAGTGTGGAATGTCTTGATCGGGCCCCAGCGATCAGTGACGCCAGGCCGGAAGGTCAGGGGGTCTGCTGGCGTGATTTCTGTCAGCCACGTACGCATGCCATCGAATGAATCAAAAATTGTTGATACGCACTGTGACTAATAATATCGCCCTCGTTGAGCGGCACCCTGCGCGTGTGGCCGATAGCGTAAGAGTCCTGGATGACGTGGAACATGCTTCCCAGCGCACGGCGACGGATGTCGAGCTTGGAATAGCTCGAATGGGGCGCGAGCATGAAACTGATGGGGGAGTACTTGGGCGGCAGGGAACCACCGACTGCTCCCTCAGGGGGTGTGAGGATTTGGTCCAGCTTTGTGTACTTTGGCAGGGTATCTGGAGTAATGCCATCCTCCCCATTCGAGAGCTTGTACATGACCTCCATCCATATCATGACCTTACGCTGCGTCTCGTGTGGCGACTCCCCTCGTTTCGAGGCCATGCAATGGAGAAACTGCAAGTCGCCATAGTGGGAGCGTCCAATGGGGTTGCGCCAGCGCCGGTCATCCAGCGGTTCAGCCCACTGGGGTTTTGCTGCGCAAAAGGCGCCGTACCATACTAAGCCATATGAGTATGAGTGGTTCTCTGAAGACGTATCGTCGAACAGCAGGCCGGATGGGTCATCGTTCCAGATGACACCACGGATGAACTCCCAGTCCTCATCAGTTGCGGACCTGAGAGAACGGGTGGATGAAACCCCTGACCCGTTCACAGACAAGAGCGCGGAAAGTGTGATGGACTCGTGGATGGGCTGGTTGTACCACCCTTGAATGGATCCTGCTACGGCCATTGCTGTCCTGTCCTGGCTGGCTGACTCGTCCGGTTCCGCTTCACGATTCTTGTAAGCCTCGGCGTAGAAGTCAGCGATGGCTGAATCTTCGGCCTCCCGGTAGGATTGGTCTTCTGTAATTGAACCCATGGTGCAGGATGTGCAGTGCAGTAAGAAAGAAGCTTGGGTGATCGGCGTGGCGTGTATGAGGGGGGTGAGCGTGGATGGAAAATCCAGGTTGACAATACAGGCGTCGTGCCAGCTTGTATACCCCGGAGCTGCAGTGCCACTTCGCAAGACTTTGTAGCCCGAAGATGAATCAAGACCAGACCGGTCGAGGCTATCACTCAATCGAATCCGGAACCTCCGATAATTAGCGCCTGGCAACACAGCATCATCACGAGGCCTCGCATTGCACTGTGTACTTCCACGAGTTGTACTTGTTGAATAACAACCATGGGCCTAGACTCTCGCACGCGTTCTTTCGCCTCTCTGGCCTTGTATGCGCGTGCACTTCATGCAGTTGTACTCGATTTGGGACGGCTGGAGCTTGGATTCAGCTGTAGCTGGGGGCGCCACATGCCCTTGCCCTCGGCGTCGATCGTCACAGCGGGGAACAGACACACTGCGGCCCAGATCAGCCTAGTCTGGGCCATTCCGAAGTTCGGTCTCGGCCATGCCGCCCAATATGGCATGGTCTATCAAGCACTTGAAGGAAAGTATCGAACTTTCAGCTTGACCACGGTCATGAGTGGAGGTTGCGATACATGTCACACCTGTGCACAGCAAGTTGACTGGCTGGCGTGCGAGGGCGTGATCGATACTGGGATGCCTCGCTCGACACTGCAGGACGACTTGCCACTGAAGAAAGGTGGAGGATGACGAAGGAACAGAGAGCGCTGCTGGCATGAGTTCGTCTATAAAATATGCCCACCGCCGCCTACTTAGTATTGCAAAATGGACTACACCATCATCCCTCATCACAGTCACAATCATCCCATCTTCCAACATTCATCACCCCCCAAAACATCTTATATAACCAAGTCTCAGCTCCAACACCACTTCCACCATTCAACAAGATGGCGACCGCTGCATTTGCTCAAACTGGCTTCCAGCCTACCCACAATGAATCTGAGAGTAACCAGAACATCCCCGAGAGTACCGAGGGGGGCTGGCACGTCATCACCAACGACGAGGGCGAGAAGCACATGGTCAAGGCTTCCGACTATGACATTTCTGCCGAGGGTCACAACGACGCCGTTGCAGCCAGCGGACCTCCTTTCGATAATGTGCGCGTCAACTGGCCTCTCAACAAGGAGGGTGTCCCTTCTGAGGAGGTGCAGGAACGTACGGGAATCACCTACTGGAGACTGAAGAAGGCGTCCATGTGGAACCCCTTCAAGTGGGAGTTGACCATCGCCACCAACGATACGTACCATTACTACTTCACTGATGCTTCTGGTCACACTGAGGATCTCAATGTGTACCGAGTCAACAACACCCACTGGTGCTCATGGTCCTCCGACGACCCGACGATTGTGTCGATCAGCGGCCGCTAAATATGTGAAGATGAGAGAGTTAGAACGGTGGATGGGCAGGGATTGGATGAGAGAAGGTTGTCTTCAGTGGAAACAGGCTTAAAGGGAGACTTTCAATGTCTTGCCGATTACTTCAACGTTATGATAGTCATTGAAATATATCTACCTCTCCCACGAACCAGAATTTGGGGTGATTAGCCACGGTATTAAAACCCGTGGTAATGTCCATGAAGTTTCGGGTCATGGGGTATGTGTATTGCAAGTACCACCATACCCGATTGTGAGGTGGACATCAAAGTCCGGGATGCTGCCCGAACACCAGAAGACCACTACTGATAATACTCTATCGCCACATAATGCCCTGGCACGGCACTGTCCCCTGGCTGTCAAAAAAAGATCTCGTTCAGCAGCCCCCACAGCACCCTCTGGCCTGTCTCAGTCCTCAATAGCTCGGCAGTAGTACGAACCCGTAGTTGCCCCTCATCCTAAGCTGAATCGTATACGTACTACACGCAGCCAATACTAATACACCTATCCTGGAGATGCCAATGAAATGCATGTACAAGCAGCGAGCATAATCAAAAGTTATAGAAATACTAGCTCACGAACTATGAGTTCATTCACGGTCTTGGTCCACCTGCAAACGTTGTAGAAGTCTTCCGTGCTGGGTGCGCCGGAAATGCTCAACTTTCAGCTATTATAATTACGATTAAGAACAGGCTAGCATATGATGACGTGTACAGAAAGAATCCAGAGCATTAGAGGACGTCGTCTTGGGCGAGATAAGTTGTCTGAAGAAGGACACTTCTTCGTCACGTCCCTACACTGCTCGAAAACATAAGATCAGATGCTCGCTGAACGTGTCGAATGTCCATAGCCCCATCGGAGTCCGTGAGTAGGGCGCTGCTCGGTGTGTGTGTGTGTGTGTGTGGATGTTTTGCCCTTTTCTGCATAGGGCTAAAAGTGTAGCGCCGTCAGCGGGAGGCTGGCGTGTGGCGTTGTGTCTACAATACTACACGACCGGCCTAGTGTAATGCTATCCTTGAATAGCTGTAGCAGACGGCGTCGGAATGGCTGGCGAAACATTATCGGATCCCGAGCATAATCGTTCGCCCCGCGGCGGCCAAGGCTGCATCTGGTGTCGCTCGCACTTGTGGATCAAGAGGCGCAACGTGATTCCCTTTGCATTGCGAGGAGGAAGCCCTCTTCTCGCCCAAACGCGCCGCTCTGAAGTTGCGCTTCATCATGAACATGGACCGCGACAGTGACCAAATCGACACGCGAAAACATCCGCTGCGGATGCGCTGCCACGCTAAGCCGGCCGTGCTGTACGGCGAATAGGCAAAAGGCTAGCGCTTCTAGCACTTGACGCCCGTGGCCGCGATCTTGGCCGCTTCCGCCGCTTCCTTGATCGTGGCAATCGGGTCGACAAACTCGATAATCTTCTCAATCTTGGTCCCGGACTGGTCAAAGTACCACGTCCAGCTGAACTCAAGAAGGTACTCCTGCGTCCCGCAGAGCTTCACGCGGTACTCGGTCAGCGCCGCGGCGGTGCGCTCCTGCGTGTCCACGGAAAGATTGATGACGGTCCAGTTGGCGTACTCAGTCACCCCCAGCTCTGGGCCCACCGAGGCCTCGTAGGCGGTGTTGTTGTAGTAGAAGCCCGCCGGGTAGCCGATCTCGTCGAGGAAGGACTGCGGGCGCAAGTATCGTCGGCAGTCGGGCGCGAGGGTGTTGGAGATTATGCTTGGCTGAGTGCCGGCAGCGGCGAGCTCGTAGTCGGCGAAGAAGGACATTACGGTGTAGCTTATCGCTGCGTAGAGACACGGAGCGGCGACCATGTTGGGCTATGTGTGGACGTCCTCAGACGGTCGTTGCTGGGAGAGGTAATGGTGGTAGTCCGGGTGCGAACAGCGTCGCGTGGTAAGGATTCGAGGTTTCGAGAGGGACGTTGGTCGAGCGCGAATAATGTCGCGTAGGTGCTATTAGAAGGGTGGAAAAAGTGCCGGACGGAGCTTGAGTGAGTGAGTGAGTGGACGCGGGACGAGAATCCTGCTTTGCGAATGCGCGAGCCCGAGAGGGGAAAATGAATGACGATGTGTCGGCGATCGAGAGAGCGGGGATGGGGGTGGTGTCGGACCCAAATAGAAACTAAAATGGCACCACGGACAGACAGGACAGGAGGGCAGAAGAGGACCAAGGGGGCCTGAGCGTCGTCGTCGTCGCGGCTTCTTATCCGGTCCGGTGGGCTGCCCGCCTGCACGCAATCTCCGGGCCTCGCTTGGCGCATTGCCGGTCCTTCCAGTGTGTCGTCCCTGTCGCAGCAATGGGTCTCGTCGTGACGACAACAGCTGAGATGGTGTTCGGTTGCTGGAATGTATCGTGGGGGGTGACGGGACTCCAACTTGCCCTTTCGGTGCAGATCAGTCTGGACTCGTTGTCCTCCTTTTCGTCTTCTTCCTGGTCCTCTTCACCCCCAGTTCGTCAGCGGCAGCAAGCCCCGGTAGACCCCCTGCACAAGCGTGCCTGACGCGCCCACTGCTACGGATCGCATGATCTACAACCTGCAGCAGCGGCCATGACGGGCCGGCTCTCTTATCCGGAGGAAAGCTATAACATGCCCAATAAGCACACGTAGACGCACAGCCTTAGCGCTCAGTGCAATGCAACAGTGAGCGGTCCTTTGTTGCTTGGCCACAATGGGGGGCTCTTCCAATTGTCTTTGCTGTCTGCAAGTCCAAAAAAACAAAACAAAGGCATGCACTATAAACGCCGCACGGCACCCTTACCCACCTGGGAACTAGTTGTTCACTGCGTAGCAGCTGTCGCTGCATATTGTTATCCACACGACCGTCGCTAATCACCGTCGGTGCTCTTCGAGGTGTATGCTGTGTTGTGGTGCACGCAATCTGCCGCGACAAACCAGTCTCACTCCCTCGCCAAACACCCCCAACGGAACACTAACGAAGGCGTACTCGTTTAATTTTGCCTCCGGTCCAACTCAATCAATCGCAGTCTTCAGGGGACGAATTTCCCAAAGCTGCTCGAGTCTCCAGGCGGAAACCATGATCATCCAATCATTATGTGCATTGTGTCAACCTCGAGCAACGATGCGGCGGATTTGCAAGGCTCACCTTAGCTAGCATGGAGTAATAGAGATCAAGTGTCCATCTCAATATAGGCATAGCCCGATAGCTGGTATGGCCACTAGGTCGATCCATAAATGGACCGAAATTCGATGATCGTCTAGACAGGACGTGGCTATTAACCAGCTTACTGACCAATTCCCGCATCGACTTATCGGTTGACATATGGAGAGTTCAAGGACATTCGATACTCGTGGGTATGTTCTCAAGCCCCTGACTCCGAAGCCGGTGACTAGGAGGAATACCGACATAAACATTGATTACGTGGCGTTCTTTTCAGGGTTGTAATCAGGATCAGGTGAAGATAAGTCCGTGGCGGCGGAAAAATCGAGAAGGTATTTGGCGCGCATATAGATGAGGCGGTTTCATAGCCCCAGTCCGTGAATCTTGCAGGCACGATTACTGTGGTGAGGAGGGGAATGAGAACGAATATAAGAAGTACCCGCACAGATTTACCATGTTGGGTGCGCGTGAAGAACGGCCACAAAACGTGAGGTCAGCAACATGGGTAGTCGCCAAAGTCCATGCTGAACATACAATCATCTGCCAATCCGGCGACGAAACGGGTCCATTGGCGTCGGAGAGGCTAATATAGCCGCTGGCGAGTATTGCGATTCCTGATGTATGATGAAAACCACGCAACTCCAGAACACACTAGACATGTCATCAATGTGCATCACATCGAAGGACGCAAAGGGCCGGACCACTCGTTGACGAATCCTCACTTCTTCAATGCAGTATGCATGCGGCCATCAGCCGCGAATGCGGAATGCTCTTCGAAAGGCAGGCAGGAATCCAACGTCCGCTGAGTTCGGTCGCCATGTTACACCACCCGCGCTGTCTTCTCCATTGCACAAAAACTGCACTCCGTGAGCACAATCGTAAATACACAGAGGATGCCTTTCCGGGTCATGCACGAAGAGTTGATTGAAGATGAGCAGGAACGTGGTCAAAGCACAAGAACCGACGAGACTAATGATAACCTGAACATCAATTAGCACGAATCATAAAGCTTTTCCAGTCGCTGTGTCCCGACTTGCCCAGAAACCCGAGATATCAGGGCTAGAAGTTTCCGCTAACGTCATGTTTGCTAAACTCGCCTTAATAACGCCTGTCAGTCAAAATAGGTCGCCCAAATACAAGTTGGTTGTCGTGACTGATCTTGTGGCGTAGCCGCAAGACCCCTAAATGATGAAGAGGATGGGACAAAAGCCTTACCAACATCTAGTGGCGGTAGAGAGTTATTTAAGACAAGGAAGGCTCTGTTCCAAGGTGACGTCGAGTGGCGCAGCACGCCGTGCCGTGGAACAATTTCAGTGGATGGCGTATAGTAATTCATTCGTGGTTGATGGTACAAATCAGTCTATATGATAAACATCCTAAGAAAACGCAGCGTTGCATCTGATACCTCCAGCACCTGTACCCGCAGTGGTTCCCATTTGCCCCGTGCTATGGCACCATCGCTGACAATCCCCTTGCTTCTCAACCGCGTCTTCTTCCAACAAGCGTTTACCAGCATGGATACTTGAAATCTAGCACCGGGCTTGAGCATCTGGCCACAAGCACCGGGCCCAGATTTCACTCCTAGGTTTCCGAGCTGTACGAAAGCTAGGCCAACATTTTCAAATTGACCGGCAGTCGATGAGCGAAGTAAGGCTAGTCGATCGTGGGTTTTACTCTGTTATTGTATTGTCAGTGTTTGGTAGTACTTTGCACAGAATTCACTGCGACTTACGTGAGAAGCACATTTGTGCGAAACCATTGCTGTCGTCCAACAGGATCGGTCCGAGATATGACTTAGGAACTAGAGAATTCACTCATCGTCAGTATCTGGCAACAGTGCGGAAGACTGTCCCGGGTGAGGGGGGAACAGGGAGGGTATGTCAAAACAAACTTACCGACAATCCTCTCCTCAAAGCTGCTGCAGAGCGAGCCCCAGTTGGGGTCATTGTCGCAGTCCTTGAACTGCGGGTTGGCCTTTGTCTCGGCCAGGGTGGGCTGGTAGTTCCACTCGCACGACTTGATCGTGTTGATGCAGTTCAGGCCGAGTGTCTTGGGGTCGAACTCAGTGGTTTGGCCACTGCAGGTGCCAACCTGGAAGACCTGATCCAGGGTTGCCCAGCCCTCGTCCACAATCTGCTTCGTCAGGGCTGCGTGGTCGTTTTGAGTGTCCTGCGGGTTGTGGAAAGAGTACGTGTTGCCCTCACTGTCGAGGAACCACTGGTTGCACGAGTTGCTCGGCTCGGTGAGGGACGGGCAATTGACATTGTCAGTCTGCGACGCCATAGTAAGGGGGCTGGTGGCGGCGCTCTTGGCTGAAACGAGGCCATTAGCGTTGAGTGCGCTGGAGAGGATGAAAAGCTGGAGCGTCGAATACAACTCGTTGGCCTGGATCGTCAACGAGGTTGTCACTCGCTGAGAGAAGCCGCCGTCGGCGCAAGCTGCACGGAAGAGAGCGTCGTCACCCTGGATGAGCGACGTCGCGTTGAGCAGGTTGTTCTGGTAGCTCTTGACGAGGTTGGCCAGCTGCGACCCGATCTGTCCAAGCTGAATGAAGCGATCGTTGGCCGTCTGTTGCAGGAGCGCGGACGGCACATCACTGCTCAGACTCAACGCACGCGTGATGCCGCTGGCGATGAAGCCGGCAGCTGTGCCACCGCCGCCAGGGATGATACCGGAGAATGTGGTCACGAAACCAATTGTCGAAGTCAGGACGCTCAAAAGGGAGCTCATTTCCGACTGGGCCTCGACCGGAGGAGCGACGGCTGCAACGATCGCGTCCACGGTCTGGCCAGCAAGACTGGCACCAGCGCTCAAGGCTGCTGAGTACTGGTTGAAAAACTGGTAAATGGCATAAATATTCCAAAGAGTCTGCGGGAGTGGTAAGCGCACATATTTGTGGGGTCTATGGGTCAGGATTGACAACATACATAGAAATGCTGTTCACTGAAGTACGTGTCTGTAGCCGATGGCGGCGGGCATGTAGATGAGGTGATGAGGTTGCAGGTCAGGGTCGTCAAACCGTTGAACTGTAGGTAGCACTGAGCGAACCCAAGGTTGGCGCAGTCGGCTGCCGTTCCATTTGCGGCTATCCAATCCTGGATGTACTGGTCGACATTCAGGCTGGCCCAGCATTCGGCCTTCAACCCAGTCTGAGAGTTGGGCGAGCAATCGACAGTCTGTCGTGTGGCCAAATCGACATCTCGTCGCGTGGCCAAAGGTGATGCGTCGGCCAGCGATAGCAGCGAAAAAATGGCAAGTTGAGAAAAGAACATGGTGGCGTCGGGAGTAGTGTACAAAGTCACACTGAACTGGATTGATATGTCTAGGAAGGCAAAAACGAGGTTGAGCAGCCAGCTCGTGGTATATATATTGCCGAAGCTCGCGCTGACTATTGACTTCTGAGGATACATCACTGGATGAGACTATGGAGTTGATCCTGAAGGGTTAACCCCCTGTCATGGCAGGATCAGTCATGCATAATTTTGCCTAGCATGTTGACCCTGCCCAAGTGAGGCTGAGCCACTGAGGTACACTGCGGGTGTTCCTGAGTGACGATCCTACCGAGACAAGCCAGGGTCCCATGTCCACAAATCAGTATGTCCAAGCCATTGCACTTCTGACTCGCGGGCGTCTTGCATCTCCTTGTGTCATTATGCCTGAAACCGCAAAACCAGGTAACGTATTGGGACACCCGTCAGTTTGAGTCAGTAACCAGTCCACCATCTCAAATCGTCGCATCAATCCCTTGTGACCTGTCAGCTAATAGTTTATGCGGCCGTGCACCCAGACTGGCCGGTGCCGGTCTAAACCGAGCCTCATGTCGGGTCTCCAGGATTCACGAGGTCTCTTGCCTGCTTCACCCTGGCAGTGCCCAATGAGGGACCAGTGCCAAGCTGCAGTTAGAAGTTTGCGACAAGTCCGTATCCGAAGCTCTGAATCCCTAGATATCTAGACCTCCTCTCGTTCATACTTCTGGTCGATATTTGGTGGCCGACCAAGTGTATACGACCTGTACACACAAGTACAACGCACTTCTCGCTGATTCTAGAGACCTTAAACATGTGCTAGGGGGTAAATTGGCCGTGGTGGAGCCCGACGGACCCGGGACCAGCGGATAGCTGCTGTCAACGGCATGCCCATCCGGAAGCTTCCGGCTCGGCCGAGGTGCGTCCTTCTGCATCGCATGGCACCTTGCCAAGCCGAAATCTCTATCGGGATGACTCGTGCTCGAGCTTCACAAAGTTTCAGGTTCATGTCTTCGAGAGCCATCTCAAAAATGTTAGTCTCGCAAGATGCCGTGTGATGCGGTTGGTAGTCACCGAGATGAGCTTCCACGTGTGGTGAGGATTTGAGAAACGAGTCATGTCCGTGGGGGGAATTGTGTGGGTGCCGAGAAAGGACAAGGGCTGACAAGACACATCTGATATGCTGGGCAGCTATAGCGTTTCACCTGGTCTTGGCAGGAGCAATCACTGCCGCTTCAATGGTCCCCGACGATCAGTAGTAGAGTTCACGAGTATGCCTGCCAGAAGATTATGCACTATGCTCGAGTGCATTAATGGGCTATTTTGGGAGCATGGCGCAAGCGATGGTACTGGAGACACTAGGGCGCCACGTGCGACCCATTTACTTGACCATTTTCTTTTGGAGGCCCTGGTAATTACCGGCAGCCATTATGTGCAATCACGTCATAAATATGCTCATATCATCGCAAATCAATCTTAAATCTTATCGATTATTTCATTTGTATGTAAGCCTAATGTTGCGGAAGAGCTGACGAAGTTGGCTGCAAATGGGCGGCAGTCCACTGTTTCTAGAAGATAAGGAAAGCCTACGTCATAACGACTCGTTTCACTGCTGTCTTCTCTCGGGGGTCAGTGGAAAATGTTGTTGCCTGGATCGACACGTCAGCTGGTGCTAACAATGCTTTCGACGCTCAGGAAGCTGGCCTGGGCTGACGTGATGCCGACGCTGGGCACGGAGACCGCCGATGAGGGCGCGCATCTAGTGTGTGGCGGCGCTTAAGGCACAGTGATGAAAGCTTGTCATGATGCCCGGGTTGAGGGAGTCGTTGGAGATCAGGCTGTCCCAATGGTCCCAGGTCGTCGTCCCCCTCTATGGCCCATCTATTACAAGGGAATGTCCGTAAATAGAGTCAGGACTTCAACTTCTATCGACCTCCCTTCGTATGAGCCTGCTGCTGACCTAGCTGATGTGCCAAAGCCAACAGGCAGGAGGCTGTGCTCTCTAGAGTGCGTGTTTGTGAACTATAATCCCAGTAAGGTTTTGTTGCGGAACCCTTTTCGCGATCCTTTTAAGAAAGGGGCGGTGCAGGACGCCAAGCTTCTTACGAGGCCGTTTGTCTTGGCAGAGAGGTTATTAGACTATCGATCAGTAAGTTTATGAACAGACATATGCGCGGCAGTGTACAGCCAGAGATCGTAATGGGTGGGACGATCTATGCCATGCATCTTGCTAGTGACTTGGCACGGACAGTCTTTGAAGATGACATGTCAGAGCCCGGCTCCTCGATGCGAGCGAGCGAAAGTGGCCGCGGAGGTTAGCCATTGGAATTGTTGACAGAACTACCTACAATATTTGTAATCTTCTAGTTTGATCCGCGTACTAAGTGCTTTGTGTCAAGAGCAGGTCCATGATTGAAAAACTCTCCCACGAGTTATTAAATAACATGACTGCGCAGCGTGTTTTCAGGTCCGCAATACCACTGGGGAGACATTAATTCCTCCCCACCTTGACAAGTTTGGCTGGTGAGAGCCAATTTATATCACGCGCAGGGACGGCAGAGTGCACGCGCCGTAGTGGCGCATCGAGTCCGCAGCGTGTATTTCAAGTCCAGCCGAAAAGGCACGGATTATCATACAACGGACTTGCGGGTTCAATAAATTCTAGACAGGATATAGCTTGCTATGAATAAATAATATTCAATAACACATCTCTCTCTAGCAGTTAGGTTTAAGTATGAATGGGGCAGCAACCATTTATTACATACAATTGTGTCTCTCCGCGATTATGGTAAGTCCAACCTCTTCTATACATATTACTATCCTGCGCAAACTATCATGTTAAGATGTCTCCGGGAGCTGATTGAGCAGCACCGCGGGACACGGTCCGAATTCACAAGCGAAGTGGACATTATAACCTATGGTTTCTCCAGCCACTACCTTATCTAGTTCTTTTATTGTAATGGCGAGATTGGATCGGCGTACATTGTCAAGTGAAGTACACATTCTTGGTGTTGAGCTTCGCGTGCTCTTATCTCCATAGAGGTATTTTAAATCGATTCATTGCTTGTCGATGTTTCACCCGCCTCGTCTTGCATCAGGCCTTGTTCACTAGCTAAATACGTGATTGCTGGTGGCTGAGAACCCAGTTGAGTCATGCTTCAGTATTATCGGCTTGTCCTGCCATGTCGATGCTCTGAGGAAAACCTCGATCTTGTAGCTCTCAACCCCTTTTTAAGGATCAGAACTCGCAGGAATTACTTGTCCTCCTATGCAGCAAGCTCCAACCCTACGTGATTAGGCTCGGGACCGAGGCCGAGTGGAATTAAACATGGCCATAAGAGCACAGATATTCGTAGCCCGGTCCCAGGATAAGGCCATGGACACGAGTCAAGTGTGACCAAGGACTGCCCGAGCCACTGCTGATTCGTCATCCGTTTATCTGAGAATAAAGGCCTAATCCTCGAGTATCCTGTTGATTGTAGTGAATGTCTGAGGTTGCATTCAGGGCGTCTTGGGGAGTCTTCACAAACGATGAGGATCAGCTGGGCAATTTTCTGCCTTGGGCTGCAAAACAAGCCAAAGGATTAGGAGGTTCAAGAACCACCAGTGTCGTTATTCACTTATTTGCGTAGTCAATACACATCTATACATACTCCTTCGCTCGGCCCGTCGTCCGTACTTGTTCTACATGCCGATAAATGGGGTCTGAGCAGTTAAGAATGTATCAGAGAGCGGCGGAAGCATTGTACAATTAGCATTATCACTCTTATTCGATTTCAAATACTAATCTAATTCCAAACCCCTGTGAGCTAATTATATGACAGCTTACAAGAACTGTATATTATGAACATTTCACAGTGAAAGAAGCCTTTGTGGTGAGGACGATAAAATCACATTTTGGTCTACGGAGCATTCGTTGCTTGGAGCACGAGATATGTATAAAGTATATATGTACTTAGAAGTGGGAGCCTAAGGCATTGGTGCGGGAGATCTTTCCCAAAACATCACAGGGAGACCTGAAACACCAACATGGATTTTGGTTTTCGTGTCAAGGGTCCGAGGCCAAAATATATGTCCTTGGGAAATGTCGACCTACTCATACGTGTATGTGTGTCATCATCACCAAATCCGTCGCGCATAAGTCATGTCCCGTCATTATCCTCCACCATGGCAGCTTTGTCCCGCCCCTGTTTCTCACCGGTGTCGAATCAATTTTCGACAGCTTAAGCCTTGCTGACGATGAAAGCGGAAGCCTGGGGAACAGTGTCGGCGTAGTTGGAGTGGGCCGAGGTGATGATGAGTGTGCCGTCGCAGACTCTGTCGCCGCTGTGGCAGATGATGAGGGTCTTGGAGGTGTCGAAGTTGGGGATCTTGCCGCCATCCTGCTGCTTCTGGGTGTCGCCAAAAGTGACGGCGGCCGCGATCTTGGCCTTGACGGCGGTGGAGAGCTGCTCGACGCCGCGGTGGACGAGGGCCGCGCCCTGGGAGTAGCCCGAGACGAAGATCTTGGACGACGGGCACTTTGTCGTAGCAGCGGTGATCTGGGCAGCGAAAGCGCTGGCCTCGCTGGCAGGTACACCGCCGGAGCTGAGGTTGCCGAGCAGCGAAGCAGAGTATGGGACACCCTGACCGGCGACGTTGGCGGTACCAAGGGCAGCCTTGACTGCGTCGATGATCTGGGGGCCCGGGTTGTCGCCCTTTTGTTCGGGGAAGGTGACGTTAGTGAAGGGTCCTGGCCTTGAAAATGTTAGGGAAATAGCTTACGACGTTGCCGGGCTCGGTGCTGCCGCGGGCAAAGAAAAAGATGTAAGGGCGGCAACCACCGTTGTCAAGTTCGTTGATGCTGGTGTAGGCCCGGGTGTCAAGCTTGATCGCGGGCTCAACAGTAAGGTGGTGAGCCTCTTCCCGCGCAGTAATAGGAGAGGCGGCGGCCGAGGAGGCCAGCAAAGCGACAGTGGCAGCGGAGAACTTCATCTTGGCGGTTTCTTTGATGCTGAAGGACTGAATAAGGTCACTTGAAGAAAGAAGGAGGAGGGATGAGTATTCTTTCCTAGCACAGGGAACCGGGACCGATAGAGGAGGATGAGGAGAAGCTGAGGGGACGATTCGGCTGAACTACACAGGTCGAGAGAACCGAAACAACCGTCAACATTGTGAGAGAGCTTCATCTATTTATGTTGTGCAACACGATCACGGATGCCTGCCTTATAGCCCGTAAACCTCGTGTCTCCATTTGTCTGTCCACTGACAGCCAAGAATCACGACACGCCTACCCCCATTACCCCAACTTATGCAACCTGCCAGAATCAGCGCGGGTCTGCCCTGTGCCGGTAGGTCCTTGACGACGTGTGCATACACCCTAGTCTGCATGTCTTGGCGATGGTGGTCTTCTGTGCCTAATGCCGGTGATAGGCATTGTCAACACTGTGGACCAGGAACAACGATCGAAGACCGGCGAATTCTTCCTGTTTAGGCCCCGTCAGGTGCAGACAAGCGTTCAAACCTGCCTAGGGGTAGAACCCGAGAGAAAGCCCGAGACGTGAGCAGATCGTGGCCTTGGACAAGGGTTTAACCATGAAGGGCGCAAATGGCCGCAAATATGGCACTACCATGCCAACTAAAGATTATCCTCCAACTAGCAAGAGGTCACCAAGCTCTGGCATGTGAAGCCAAGCAGTCCGGCAGCGGCTGCAGGCGGGCTATACACAGCCGGGGCTTGGCCAGTGGTGTGAATGAAACCTGGTTCAGGACTGGGATCGCTGCGGGTCAATGCCGCCATAAGAGTCCAGTGCCGGTGTCGATGTTGCTAGCCCACCCTGGCGACTCATGGAGTGCCTGAGTCAGGACGCTACCTCAGAACCGCGGCGGTGTACCCCCGAACCCGCCGGACAGATAACCTGTCAACTACCAGGCGTAAGATATGATACCATCACTGAAATTCTGAGCGGTGAATCGGCTGTGGCATGCCGTGCCGAGCCCGTAACCCCCAATTTCGACAAAGAAACATCTTGAATTTGAGAGCAATGTAGCACTGCCTGAAGAAGATGTTGCGAGTGGTGCGTCGGTCCGATGTCGAGCCTCGGAACAGGCCGCACTAGCTTACCCCTAAAGTTAACTTAATTACCCCACGATTCGGCGGCATGGATACAAAGTAATCCCGTGCGACCCTGACCATCGGCGACTTGTGCAATGTGCATGTGGCGGGGCTATACATCTTCTGTTACTGGCCAGAGTCCTCGACTGTTGAGCCTTAGGCCGTAGCCGTCTACACTATGGCCGCTATACTCTATTAGGGGCTATGCGCCGACTGTCGTGGCCCGCCTGTGACTGCCCGGAACCTGCTGCCGGAAAGGTCACGGGAGGGTAGCTTCCAACTCGCTTGAGGTGAACGCTACCGTGGGGAACGAATCACAGAGCACGAACACTCGTGCAGGGCTTGCAAGGAAGGGGGTGGCTGTGGATCAGACAGGCACAGATTCAGGCACAAGTCCTGCAGAATAATTACAGTCCACGGCGCGGGAAACCGCAGAGGAGCTGACCCATGAACAGCGGCCCCCCTGCTGTGACTGTGTTCTCTGACACCGCTGCTGTAGGCGCGCTTCTTTCCACCTGCCTCATCTGACCAGCCCCGCGCTTTTCCTTCGCCCACCTTCCCCCAACAAAATAGGAACAAGAATAAAAACAAGAAAGAATGGGCCCTGCCCTCGCTCAAGTAAAAAGGTGCGGCGCGTGACAGGCTGTGGGTTATCCAGCCTGTAACTTTAACTTTAATGCCGGCACCCGTTTTGCGGCCGGCGGGTGGCCAGCTCGGTGGAGAATAGATGGCTGATTCCAGGACGGATACGTGGTAATCAGCAATCGTCGTCGGTCTAAAGTGTGAGAGTAACGTCTTTGGCTGCCGGTATATGCCTGCTAGACCACATCATTTCTTGCAATAGCCACGGCTCGAGGGTGAGTGTCCGAGCCGTTTTCCGTGTGTGAGCAATTGCACGAAGATTTCTTGCCAAGCATCGACAGCTTGATACACCAGTATGCGCGATCCCTGGTCCATCACCGTCACAGGGACGGACAATGGAGGCGGAGGCCGTAGCGGGCCATTGCCCTAATTATGCGTTCCCCACGTTTTTAGCACGATCGAGCCAAGATGCTAAAGCTAGCCATCACCTTAGACCAGAGTCACCGAGTGCGGCTTTTAGCGCTGCAGGCTTGACTTGGTTATAACCCTGTCGATTTTCCTAGCGCCGAAAATCAAGGCAGGATGTATTAACCCACATGTACCATTCTGCCAACCTCCGTCGTCCTAGGGGATCGTCGTTACCATCGGCGAGGAGAAGACGAGCTGTCCATCGTCGATGGACGGGGCCAGTTTGACCATTGTGCAGCCCACGTGGTAGGAGCCAATGGTATCGGCTGACCGCAGCCTTGTTTGCTGATCTATCCCAGCCTGGTAGGTGTATTGTCTTCCCCGCTAACTCCATTCGCAGCACAACATGATGTCAAGGCACGTGGAATCAATTCCTGGTCGATCCGAGCTCGCGGGGAGAGTGACGACCATGGGCTTGTGGTTGCACCTAGCTGACCTGCCTCAATGGGCAACGTCGTAATATATGCATAAATCAGGCACCAATTAGTCTTGTGTGTCACGAGCATGATCAGAAAGTGCGGGGAAATCAGCCACTGCGGCTGCCGTTAGCGTGTAGCTTGTAGCGTGGCGCGTGAGAGTCTGTGTGCGACGGGCATGGATGATTGAATCCCTCGTGTCAGGTCTGTTCTCTGCCCAGCAGTCGTCGCGCGTTTTTCAAAATTCGTGCCAAAACACAACACCCATCCAATGTCTTGTCAGCCCTCCCCCAAACGTGACTGGTTTTATCGAACAGTCTTCGATGGGCAGTATTAGCATAGGAGATGAGGTCCAAAGTGAAAATTGCTGAACCAAGGACCAACAGCTTCTACGAGAGCCTATTGTTTTTTTTTTTTTTTTTTTTTTTTTTGGAAAAAAGCCGTTAGCTCTAGTCACAAAACTTATCATGAGTGTCTTTTTACAAGTTTGTATTGAAGAGTTCGAGAAACATAAATGTGGAACAAACCACCAGTTGCGCATTTGGAAAGGTTTTCTGGAACATATATGTTTTTATGGTGGTCAAGTGCTCCGCCTGCAGCTGGGCGCCTGCGAAATCGGATACTGTCGTTGACGGCCGGCTGTGAGGCGTAAATGAATATCTTGGGTCGTACCATTGATCTCACAGAGAGATTGCATTATAAGGGGGACAGATGTCTGATTACCGCACCTTGCTGTCTATAGAGTGCATTTATGCGCAATTACTGCACTTCACCAGACTGATATATGATCTCATTGCAGCGGAAATAATATTCACGAGTAGTTTTCATGCCGTAATTTTCATCACCATGGTAGGTGCAAAGCCTCAACTTTGAATAAAGATAACAATGACCTGCGTATGTAACAACGCTAAAAACAAATTCAACCTCTACAGGTTGGCTTCGCGAGGAGGCCAAGCTGTCGCGAGTGTGGTCGAACGGAGAGTCACTGGACTCATCTGAGTTTGAGGGAGGGAGAATCCGAACCCATTGACTACTAGGAGTCCGGGAGAGACCATGAGAGTCGCGACATTGCTAAGCTGGTCATGCTGTGCTGGACATTAATAAATTGTGTGGACTTCGTGACTAAATCGACGCTTTGGGCTGTGCAAACGTGGCACTCATCGGATACAACATGTAGCCATTTCACACGGAAGCCCTCAATGGGCAATCTTGGTGTTGAAATGGCAGATTGTCGCGTTCCACGAGTAAACTAATGGTGATGAGCTGCAAGACACATTTTAAGGGTCCTTGTCTTGAATGAAGACTGCTGCGAGCACCCACGGTTTTTGTCAAGTCGATAAAGCCGGAGACGTCGGTTTTCCCATCAGTAGCGAGAATTATCTGTGACGATGGTTTGCTTTTTTTTTTTCCCCTCTTGGTGTGCGAATCGAAGACAGGGTTCTCTTGTGAGTCGAAACTTCCACTGCCTGGACTGCCACGGCTCAATCAAGCCCGAAAGCCTTGCAGAAACTTCCCATATGCTTATCAGATGGTCAGTGCATGTCTTGTGCTCGAGAGCGTTAGGAGGCCTTTGTAAGGCACCGTCCAAGCCACGTTACTTGCCAAGCCGGCGCGGGGGCTTTGACCAGGTGCCTGACTGGCGACCGAGGAGGCACAGCGGAGCGGGCTAGAATTGTCCGCAGAACGGCCCCCATCCCATGAGCCGAAGACAGGGGTCCAAGGGCATTCCCGCACACTGCGTCCAGTCACAGGCCACAGATAGCAGCACCGCGCTGCTTGGACCGCCCCGGAGCCGACGTTCCTCGCCACCGGAGCAAGCCACGGGGAAGAACTGGGGCGAAACACAACGTGTGGTGCTTTCTGAGCTCAGCAGGTTGAGTCAGATCGGAAGCAAGTTGGTTCATATGCGGGATCGAGGGTCTGGCACAGAAATGGTCACACAGAAAGTTCCAGAGCTGTTGAGAGCCCGGATCAGATAGGGGATCCTAGTGACCTAGATAGGCCCCAAACGTGGGGGCGGCATGCATCGGTGTGGCTGTCCACAACGTGAGCCCGTTGGCGAAGTCCGGAGCCTTTGCAGCCTTCAAGTAAGACAACGCCCCTCCACATGTGTTTCTGCCCGCCTCATTTTCACCCATCTTTGATTATTATCTCGTGTGCAGCTGCCGACTTCGTCTCCTTTACTTACTACCCCCCAGCTTCCTCGACTGCAACGACGTCGCTCGTGTCTTCCGCTGTACTCAAACCCGGACACGAGTTCACAAGGGCGAACGAGACGAGACAATACCGTACAGGCTCCAAGCTCGTCCAAGGAGGATCGACCGTCGCGTCAAAGGGGCCGAAGGGCATCCGACCATCATGACTCGAGAAACGAACCCCGCCGCGCACCCTCCTCCGCCACCAACATCCTCCTCCCCGCTCAGCAAGCCGCGCATCCTCTGCCTCCACGGCGGCGGCACCAACGCGCGCATCTTCCAAGCACAATGCCGCGTCCTCTCGCGCACTCTGGAGCCCTGGTTCCGCTTCGTCTACGCTGAGGCACCCTTCAACTCGCAGCCCGGACCGGACGTGCTGTCCGTGTACGCCGACTGCGGACCGTTCAAGCGGTGGTTGCGGTGGAAGCCTGAGCACGAGGCGATCTCGGACGAGGATGGTGTCGCTGCGATAGATGAGGCCCTCGCGGAGGCGATGGACGAAGACGATGAGAATGGTGCCACGGGAGAGTGGGCGGGCTTGCTGGGCTTCAGTCAGGGTGCGAAGTTGGCGGCGAGTCTGTTGTTCCGACAGCAGGTGTTGATGGTTTCTCCGGGAGGACTGGACGGGCTATCATCTCGGACAGCACAGACAGTGCCGGCGCGGCATCGCAGGAGAGCAAGCGTGGAGTGGAAGTTCGCGATCCTCCTCGCCGGCCGCGCGCCAATAGTCAACCTCCTCCCCGCGTCGATATTTACATCCTCGCTGCTCTCACGGCCCTCCCAGATCGGGCTGGGGGACAAGCCTGACGACTCAAGCCACCATGTGGCGGACATCAAGGATGTTGCGTCGGGGAAGCATATGCTGGATCTCCCGACCGTGCACGTTCATGGGCTGAGGGACATTGGGATTGACCTGCATCGGGACCTGCTCGACACGTATTGTACGCCGGGCAGTGCGGTGCTGGTGGAATGGGATGGCGCGCATAGAGTGCCGTTGAAGTCTGGCGATGTACAGGTCGTGGTTGACGCTTTGCTGAAAGTTGCGATGGAGACGGGGGCGATATGATTATTAGGATATACCGCAACTGGGGTTTATCTGAGGAATTCAGGCTTCAGTATGTTCAAGTCGACCAGAATACGGAAGTTCCAAGATGAGAAAGCTAGATGCTTGTCACCCTATTGGATTATGCTATACCCACGTACAACTGGGCGGACCTAAATAGGAATGCAAGTACACTGACGGATCGGTGGACGATAGCTCTTGTTGGAGGATCTGGCGAATAAACATTAGAATCACTGCAGAGGCTGTCTGGACAAGCTGAACACAACTCGACACCCTAGAACAGCTTGACTCGGGCCAGTTCAGGAGTCCCACCGCGAACGAAACTTTGGCTTTATGCAGAAAGACCCTTCAGGACAATGTCCAACACCAACACTCCAAATCATGATACCCCAAGCCTGGACTAGCCGCGACTTTCAGCCATCCACCACAATCTGACTCGCAGTTCACCTGAGCGAGTTCAGCTCTCAGCTCACGACCGCAGGCCTCGGCCCAGGAAACCAGACCAATTCTCCCTCGCCCCCAGACGGCCTGGGCCCGGCGTGGCGGATATCCCCGCCAGCGAGATCGGGATCCATCTTTTAAGGTGTGTAGGCTCTGCAGCTGGACGCACTTGGCGATGCGTAGTGCCGGATTTCTCCACTGCAATGGCCTCGCAGGTGTGCGTCCGACCTGTCTAGATCAAATTTAGGGTTTCCCGGAGATTGTGGGGGCTGGGCCCGCGACAGAATGAAAGAGAGAACCCTGAGCTAGATCATGGTAAGACAAAATGATGCCCCTACGGCCTACGGAGATTATTTCGTTCTTCCCTGGGATGTCCAGCAAAGTGGCACCCACATTTTGTGATCCCTGGTGTCCTTGTACCTTTTGGTGTGCTCACTTATGCCGCTTTTCTATTTCTCTGAACTGATCTCGAAGAATCAAATACCGACAACACGATTGTGCTAGTCTTGACGTTCAGAAACCACAAGTCAAGTCACGGCGAGACACTGCCGAAATGTGGAACAAATACGTCAAAGGCCGGCACCGGCAACAACAAGCCCAAGACCAGAAGCCACCCCTCTACCTAAGGACAATCAGCTCCCCGCTTGAAGCGTTCCAAACATCATCCACGCAGCCATCAAGCTCATGCTCTCGCCTATCACCCTATCATAACGATGGCATTCCAAGCTCACCAGGTGAGCGAGCAGACTATACCAGTTCCCCCACGACACAGCAGGGCACGCGAGCACGACCGCGAGGTTTCTCGTGGGGCAGTAGCGTCCGCAGCACCGATGCAGCAAGCATCCCCAAACCACGAAATGTATCTGCCGGGACGACGGCCAACTCGGTGCAGGATTCAGAGTACACCGGAAAGTCCTCGCCCGCTCTGCGCTACCCCCCAGGCACCGCATTAGGGAACACAGAAGAGGTCGAGAGTTCGGACCGGTACTACGTCTATGACAGTCCGACGACAGACAAGACCCAGCACTCCGACAACACCGAATCCGCCATCGCCGAAGATGGAAGTGAGGGCTGGGACATTCACACCGTCCCCTACGAGCAGACCACAGCCCAGACATCTTCCTTTTTTCCCAGGCCCCCTCAAAAGGAGGCAGGAGAACACAAAGAGGCGAACGATACCCCCGAACCCCTCGGCGTACCTTACACCACCGCGAGTAAAGGCGCGCCACCACTCATGCGCGCGCAGTCAGCAACCGAGTTCCGACGCGAGCAGGAAGAACGCGCGAGGCGAGCACGCGGGCATAAACCCTCGCACAGCGTGCCACACGTTACCATTTCCCACCCGGCCGGCATTGCACATTACAGGACGGCCAGCGGCGGGAGCTTCACCAAACTCCGCAAGAAACGCACCTTCACGGGGGAGCTGCAGATGCCGCCGCCTATCATCGCGTCTGCACGGGAGTTTTCTTCCTCCTCCTCGTCTTCCGCGGGTGTGTCCGTGGGTGGTGCCCCCGAGTCGCCGGGCGCCCAGCGGCAGAGGCTCTTGAAACATTTCTACAGTCGCGGCGGTGGGGGAGGAGGAGGAGGCGGTGCTGTCAATGGCACAAAAGAGAGTATCGCTTCTTCGACCACGCCGCCCCTCGAGACAGCGCGGACCGCTGTGCCGATGCACGTCAAGCGGGCGGCGTCGTGCTCCCAGCCGAAGGTTGCAACGCAGGCACCGGTCGCGGTTTCCGTGGGCAGCAGTGAGACAAGCAGCTTGTCCCTCCAGAGGACGACAACGACGGTATCATCCGAAGCCGTGTCGTCGGGGTCGGAGAAGCGAAATCTGCGGCGTTATGAATTCAACGAGTCTGAGGACGAGGGTCATGCCGACATCAGGGATGAGACTGTAGTAACGACTCCCACACCGCATTCTCTGAACGAGTTTCTGGGTCACAAGATTGGTATACCAGTGTCTCACCGGTCCGAGCCCGGCGAAGAGAATCCCCCTCAGAAATCTGCAATCTCCGACTCCGCTGCTCAGGGTATTAGATTCCGGCCATCTGAAAACCAGCACGAGTCAGATCCGCGAGAGTCCCTGGGGTGCGCGAGCAGCGTCTATAGCACTGTCAGCCCCCCATTTGAGTACTCCCCGATGAGCCCGTATGCGGAGTGGACTGAGACAGCCGAGCCATTAGCTCTGGCGCGTGAGCCGGAGGTGGATGCAGGCATGGCTGGGAACAGCACGGGACACATTCCAGCCGAGGATCATTCGCATCAGCGACGGACCCGGCAGGTGCAGCAAGATGGAGTTGAGGAAAAAGACGCGCAGGAGCCAACATACGCAGCTCGTCGTGAGGCTCCACGTCTAGGTAAAACGCCTCCGCGTATACCAACACTACCATTCTCCAGTGGAAGCCTTGGTTGGGAGCCGTCGACCTCGTTTGAGACGGAGGACAGCACTCCCACGAAACCGACAAGAGCAAAAGACACGGATCAAGCTACTAAGATCGACAGGCGAGAAAAGGCGAGTCTGGACATACAAGAAAGAGAGGCCTTGAGTCAGGATTCGGTCGATAAGAAGGCAACAGGAAAGGCGCGGAACAAGCACCAGGGTCGCCGAGCCAACATGCCAACACGACTCGAGACACCTCCATCGGAGGAGGAGGACGTACAGTTCTATTGGGATAGATACGCCAGGGACTATCGAACCCCGGGCGCGGTTACGAATGGGACAAGACATGAGGTCTGCACTCAAAAAGAAAGCGATTGGGATAGCGCTTGTCAGGAGTACTTTGTGGCCAAGTACAAGGAGCGGCTCAAGACTGACAGCTGGAGAAATGGTAAGTAGCGAGGCATTTGAAGCATTCAGACTCCACGACAGGCGAGGTCGTTGTTGCTGACATCGGTTGTCCTGCTATGGCTCAGAACCTTATCGCGAAAGCATGGGTGTCGGCGCGCTTCCGAAGAACTCGAAATATACACTTCCAGCAGGCCTCGGCAGTGCTGAGACACAACTTCAAGACGATGACATCCTTCCATATCTACTGGGCGACAGGGTGTTCTACCTTGCGCTCGCCTTGAGCGCCTCGCTAAAGACCACTTACGGACGGCCGATGTGGGAGCTCTTCGGCACAAACCCAGGCCACCTACTGGCTATATATGCTTCATTGTCCTCGTCCAACCACATAGCAGAGTCCGGGTCTACGGATCTTGGGAAGCAACTAGAAGCAGCCTTTGAGAGTCAACGGCGCACGAGTTCTTCTAGCGACGCCTCGTCATCTGGAGATGGCGGCGAGGCTAGAATGAGCAGCTTCGATGCACTGATGAACACAATCACCCGCAAGCTCGACGGCTCTCGAGTGAGTCGACATGAAATGGTTCTGCGGCAGATCAAGGCACAGATGCGACGAGTGCAGCAAGATTTGAACATGCGGCCCAGCCTTGGTAAGTTCATGTTGCCGTCGGCTAGATCCACCATTGCAGAAAAGTCCACACTGACATTATCACCAGCCAAATGCTGGACGGTCGGCAACGACGATGCCAACACTACGGGAAGCTCCCCCCTATTCCACGGTCTACAACAATATCTCGCCTCGCGTCAGGATATCCTCCCACGGGCGCTTCTGCATGCCAGCAAGAACCTACCGGACCTCGCTGCCCTTCTAGGCGCCGACGACCGACCCTTTCCTTCCCCCGAGGAGCCCGCGCCAACGACAGACGTTACCGTCGTATTTGATGTTCCAGGATCTGGCAAGACGCGCTTTCTTCGCGATAAAGTCCTTGAGACAGGAGGGTACTACTTCATGGCGCCGAACTTGCCACCCATGCGTCCACCTGTGCCGCCAAAGGACACGTCAAGGCATGACCTGGACAGTGAGAACAGTAGTTCTCCAACCAGCACACCTAGAAACATGAGAAGAGCTAGTGCGATTGCGACAACTAGACAGGGCGACGTCGAGCAACCCCTACTCGGCGCGTCTAGGGGTCACGCGTCTCGAGATACATACACGTTGTATCAAGACTTATGCTTCTTCGAGAATTCAGGCATAGCAGGTGGCCGACCTCTGCTTGGCACCACTCAACGGTCGCGAGGTAGTCTCCTAGATACAAAGGCGTGCGTGGAGCCGCTTTTGCGAGCACGGAGATACTTGCTGGACCACATGCCCGGCCCAAAGAGTCCAATTCGGTGGCTTCAGCTGCAGATCGTCACCTCGCCCTCCAGTGACGAGGACGGCAGTGGCGTGAATGGAGTCGTGGATGTCTCCGACTTGGCGTACCGGTTTTTGAGGCTGCGTCCGCGATGGGCCGACCAGGCAGGTGATGTAGAAATCGTCAAGAGGCAGTCGGAACAATCGGCCTCCATGCCCATCTGCATCGATGAAGCGCAGGCTATCAAGGGAGATCGCCTAGCGGAACGCATCATGCAGGGAATGATCAGTCACCACGAGGGACACGCTTACGTCGCGACCACATCTCTAGACATTCTGCCCGCAAGCATGCAGAACAGGTCCACAAAGTCGGCGAAACCGCGAAGAATCAACCGCATCTCCAGCTCCCGCACAAATGTGAGCAACGCAGAGACTTTCTGGTCCGTGTTATCCCACCACGCCTGGAGCGTGGCAAGTGAGATGTTTGAGCTGCAGGGCCAACTGCCACTGGGCATTCCCGGACTGCACCTCGCAGAAGAACAACAAAGAAAGGACGCGCAATATCCCCTGCTCACCCGCGATGGACAACCGCTAGGCTTCTCCCTCGACCTGCTCGCCGCCGGTCTCCCACCCACCAACAACCCTCCTAAGCCGCCCTCGACGGGCGACGCATGGTCCTTGCTTGAGCAAGAGCTCCTCGCCAACTGGACCGTCTTCTCCGCCAGTGTCCGCGACGAGACGATCAACAAGGAATGCACGCGCTACTTTGGCCGCGTCCGCTGGACGGCTACTTTCACCGAGGAGCTCCTGCGCGCTTCGGCGTATCTCGAGTCCAGCGCGCATCCGGGCCAGAACCACGGCAAGCTCTCGCCACCCGCCGTTCTCGCCGCCAGCGCTCGTGCCTCGACCCGCATCAAGGCTGCGATCAAGCGTCAGATCCACGCCATCTCCGACACTGGCCACGTGCGCGAGTTTCTCGCCGCTGCGGTGGAGGTAGACACGTGCGGCGTGTCGCGCGAGTTCGTCGGGGGAATCGCCGCGAAGCTCGTCTCCGCGGGTCTAGCCCTCGTGTGCGACGGCGAGTCCGGCTCCGTTGTCTCTCAGCCCGGCGAGCTCGGTGATAGTGTCGGTAGCGGAGGGATGGCCGCGGCGTCTGATGATCTGACAGGTGCGAGATTTGTCAGGGCGAGGCTAGGCGAGCCGCTTGTTCTCGAGGCTGCGATGGAGTTCATCTGTGAGGCTGCGGCTTCGACGGCGGCGCAGGATTATGGATTGGATGTACTGTGCCGGCGACTTATGGCGGCGCCTCTGAGTGTCAAGGGTGTCAGCGATTCGACGGCAAGGAGTATGGTTGAGAATGCGGTTGTGTTGGTAAGTCTACGCCCCTGCACCCAATCTCATTGCAATTGATCTCTAATTATGCGACGGACACACAGGCGATGAAACCCCTCTCGCACTTCCCCTTCGATGAGATCGCGCTGCACAGGAGAGCGGCGTTCATATCCATAGCACAGTCCGCGAAGCTCATCACCTCTTCGCCTCCGCACAGCCGAGGCACCCTTGCCAGCCTCCTCAGCGGCACGCTTGATCGGTACCACCTCTACGATTCCGGACTGGACATTGATCGCGGCGAGACCAGAGGGAGGCGCTGGCGGGCCGAGGAGTGGCTTCTCGCCCACCACACCACCAGCTCGGCAAGCCACAGCAATTTCTACCAGAATCTGCCGAACTTCTTCTTTGTTCCGGACGTCGAGAGCAGCGGTGCCGAGTTTGGGGAAACGCGGGGTGGGCTGGGAAGTTGTATGTTCTTCCTGAGTGACTATGAGGATATGCGGAGGCGGGTTTTGTGTGTTGTGCAGGTACGTTGTCTTTGCGCCCTTTTTCTTTTTTTACATTACCCCCCTTGTTTTATCGTTGTTGTTCAATCTTCTCAATCCTAAAAAGCTTCGGAGTAACTAATGTGACTCACCCACACAGTTTCCCCAGGTCAATTCGAACGATGCCGCGGATCGTAGAATATCAGCATCCCCAGGAGCACGATCGCCACTGTCACCACGCGGTCCGGATCCGTCAATGTGGTCCCGCTCATCGCCACGACCACTCCCTTACCCACCGATAGCAGCACCCCAGACGGTCCCTCGGACGACACAACTCGTCCAGCAGATCCAGCACTTGTTGCCCCGAATCCACTCCACGTGGCCTGTGGTCTACATCTCCGTGGGCGGCAGCAAGCACGAGCTGTTGACCAACTCGGCGCCAGCAGCGGCAGTAGGTGCCGTCCATTCGGGGCCTCGGTCGCCCGTCGCCTTGTGGCCTCGACCTCCGCAGCCATCGCGCCATCCCGGTGGTAGTAGCACGTCCTCGCACGCACGAGCACATTCTCAGCAGACACACGAATACGGCCATGGACCTGCCAGGCAAGGTCTGTCCCACAGACGAGCCTTGAGTAGCGATGATGCCGGTGGCGGTAGTCCCAGGGAGGTCCAGCAGGCGCAGAGACAGAGCTTCTTGGTGCATGTTGATGAGGTGCAGTTTGCAGAGGTCTGCGGGCGGACGCTGATGAAGATGATGGGACATTGTGTCAGGACATGACATATTGTCATTGACTCGGGCATGGTGTGTTGTTTGTTCGCGGATGACTGAAGTTACAGTAGAAGGCTATTTCTGACAGCATTATTGATAACTTTTGGACTACGTGGATTTCTCGATGGGAACGTGCTCCCTTGCGTAACTTAGCCGACAGAGTGCATGCGCGCGAAATCCCCACAATGAAGCAACGTGAAAAGTCGAGGTAAAATCCAATGGGGGAGAACAGACAAATCAACTAAACGACATCCCAAACCCCAAATTGCACCTGCGACGATAAACTTTGACAAATTACATGATTTACGGAGGCACACGAATCCATTGAAACCAGTCATGACCACTATCATCATCTGGTGGCAGTACAGTCGGTAGCGTAACGATCAAAGCCATTAGAAAATGGGTTGTAGCAAAACTAGCTCCTAGTTGAAGCGTACTACGAGGAAGCAGCGGAGCCGCCGCCGCCGCCGGGCAGCTATATCGGGGCGCTGTCGGTAAGCGTGATGATGGCATCTTATCGGTACCGTATTAGGTGCGAAGAGAAGGGCTGCTGGGCTTAACCACGAGCTGGAGCGGGTTGCTGCATATCGCGCGTGTTATTGGCCCGCCTCGCCTACTTTGTTGTCGCTTCTGGCGCTGTGTTTAGCCACGGGAGACATGATGCTGCTCATGGCGTTGGTCATTATGCTTCCAGAGGCTGCGCGACGGTGATGGCCGAGAATGCTGAGGAAGGCTGCAAAGTTGGGAGTGCAGGAAGATAGCTCTAAGTCACGTTGGAGGAAGGCCGTACGCAGCAACACCGAGAACGAGGCATTCCCGCTGAGGTCCACGGGTCAGGACTTAGAACAAGAGAGGAGGCGCGCCTCCGAGTTGATTGCAATCTTGAAAAGAATCTCTCTCCCTTTCACACTGTTTCTTTTTCTCCCTCTCTCTCCCTCTCTCTCTCCTCCTCCGGGCCAGGCGAACCGACTACTCGATCGATTGAGGTGGCCGATACCACCACAAAGTCCAGAGTCCAGACACAACGTCATGAGCCTTAAATACACCTGTACGATCAAACTGTCAGCGTCGCCCATCCTTTAGCAATCCTCGCAAGTATTGCGAAACCTGCCCCCGACGCAATACAAACACCACACCAGATCCAGGCAGCATCATATCCGAACTGATCCAGAAGCTGTCCGCTGATCGGCGTCCCAAACAACAAGGCAACCGACAAGACCGTAAAGGCCATGCCGAACCTCGTGCCCAGCACGCTCATATCGCTAGTGACCCTCACAAACACGGTAGGCTGCAGGCCAAAGAAGCTGCCAGTGAGGAAGCCATACACCACCGCGACAGCATACACTGCAACGTCTCCATCCTCGCCACTGTTTTTCCCCACCCCCAACAGTCCAAATCCCGTGCCCGCGAGCGCAGCACTGGCAAGGATGATGAGGTTCAAGGCTCCCCACCGCGCTACTACAAGGGCAGGGAGGATACGTCCCGGTATAGACGCAATATTCATCGCCATGACGATGTAGAATGCCGCGTCGGTCTGCATGCCGATCTTGTCGATAGCAAAAGTCTGAATGTTGAAGAAGGGCGTGTACATGCCCAGGAACACACAGAAGCACGCCAGCACGAACAGCACATACGGCCAGTCCGTCAGGGAGGGCAGGTCGATGAGTCGTCGCCGCGGTCGTCGCTGTCTTGATGGACTGCTCTGTTGCGGCGCATCATCTTGTGGCCCTTTCTGGCTTACTGCCGTGCTCGTTGCCGAGTGGGGATCGCGCAGGACGACGATGGCCAGTCCGAGACACACGCCGACGAAGAGGGCAATGGTACGGATAGTCCAGCCGAACCCAACAACAGGAATCAACTGCCTCACGAGGATAGGATAGATAACACCACCCACGCCGCTCCCGCTCGCCGCGATAGCATTAGCAACCGGTAACTTGGTCCTGAACCAGGACGCTGGGATAGCCACGCTCAAAACACCAAGACAGCCGCACCCGATGCCTATACACAGACCCTCAGCGACAATGAGCTGCCACAGCTGCGTGCAGAAGCTCTGCGCCAAAGTGCCTGCAAATATGAGCACCGACCCAGCGACAAGGAGGTATCGGAAGAAGCCAGCGTCATAGATCGGGCCAGCAACGAAGCCTAGGAAGACGAGCAGGAAGCTTTGCAGGGCACCGATTATCGAGATAAGGAAGGACGTCTCGTCTTTGAGCAGTTGGGTCTCATAGTATGACTGCAGAGTGCCGTAAGTTGATATGAGTCCTGTATTGTAATTGAGCTGGTCAGCATTTCTGTGCAGGTCGTCAAGACGAGGCGTTGACATTGCACACACCCCAAGTGTTCATATACAGCATAAATGCGCCAAGAACCTGAAGCCATGCTCGCAGTCCGCCGTCAGGGGGACCAGATGATGCTGGACCAGCAGTTGACATAGTGTTGGTCGTTATCAGTCTTGTGTGTGTCCAAGCTGCCTCAGGAATGAGATGAGAGACTGTGTGGTAGTACAACACGAGCTGGAAGTAGCAAGCGCAGAGCAGTATCTGCTGGGGTCTGCTGGCAAGTGCCGGGCGCGGAACAAAGTTCTGTAGTTGCGTGGCGGGATCTCCCGGGCCCACCGATTCGCATTGTCACTCCCTGTCAGTTTGACATAGTTTCGCCGGTCAGGGGACTCTGGAACGCGGCATGTCCACTTCAGGTGCAACGCCGTACGAAGGGACCCCTGTCGTCAGAACTCCACATATCTCATGCGGGAGCGATGGAGTCTGCTACTCACTAACACGAATGAGATATGTGTGAGATCCTACGTAGGGGACCTTGGCGAACAGCGTTCATTTTCCACGCGGTCAAGCAGGCGTGCTTACTAGGCTTACATGAGCAGGAGGCATTGATGAAGGACTGATGACGAATGGACTAGCACGTTTCTCTCATGAAATGATCCCTAAGAGATCTCTGTACTACTTTGGCTTGAATTCGGAATGCTCCGCCCCATCAGTTTTTTGGGGGTAGGCCTTTCTTTGGAGCACAAGTTCTACGATTTTGGACAACTTTATCCATCAATAATTCTATACACAGGGTATATGCTATCATAGCAATTGACGTTTAAGAATCCTTAAAATGAGCGCTATTAATTAATGCTATCTTAAGGCCCTTGAGTCGTCCGCGCAGAAAGTCGACTTTAAGCTTTTTAAGTACTCGAAGATGAGTGCTCATTGGATTAGAGCACAATTCCACCACTCGTGGATACGATTTATGAACGTAGAGATAGAACAAATCGACATTCCGCGTAGAGGATATGAGGCTCTGAAAATAATGTTATTCAATAGCGCTTAATCTGAGGATTCTTAGAATTAATTATCTTGGTAGTGTTGTGCACGAATAGGATCACTGCACAACCGTGAGCACTGATCTCTTATGGATGAAGCACGCGCACGACTCGACCCGTAAGAGGTCAATGCAGAGACGAGTCAGGACTTGGGGTCCCTCAGAGGCGAACGAAAGGATCGCTGGTGGGTTTGCAAATAAGCATGTATACAGCCCGATCGCTTTTTGTATACACACAGATCCCCCTTTAGATCACGGCATTTTATCCATATTTATGCAATACTATTTTGTAAAACCTCTACAGATAGTATACACCCTGCGTGCAGAGTTGTGAATAGCTAAAGTCGACCAAAATCATTCAAATCGTCGAACGTGTGCTCAAAAAAGGACTTTGCTCTAAAAGAATTGGTGGAGCGGAGCACCCGAATCCAAGCCAGAGTAGTCAAGCGCCATGTCTGGCCAACGTCCTCAGTGTCCCCAAAAGACGTTGGTCAATTTCTCATGATTCAGCACAAGAACCTGTCTGTGCCAGCTTGTGTTTCGAACACCCTGTGTGCCCTAGTCAAGAGCATCTTTGAAAGCGCGTGAAATTTGTCTTTCTTCATGTGGCCAGAATGTGTCATGCATGGTATCATTCAAAGAAATCTCTGACAAAACAATATTCTTGCTCAATATGGACTCCATAAAAAGAAACATGATTCATGCAATGACACAGTTGTCTGCAAGGTAATCTTCTGCGGCGGTTGCATCCCCCACAAAGCCCACGTACATGTCTGGCCGCACGACAACGACGAAACCATCGCCAGGCTCCACCGCACTGCAACGGTAGGATCCGTTATCATGCACTGACTCTGACGCAGATGAGATGGTGAGCCGCTGAATAGGCTCTGAGGCTCCGGTGCGCTGCGCACAGTCACGCCCACCAATGTTGAGCACCAACCACTGGCCATAGCTCACGAGTGAATAGAGTCGCTTCTCCCCTGCCAGCGAGGCATCATGCAGAACCAGATCAGGGCAACGCTGCCCAGCAACCCACAGGCCTTTGCTCGAGGGAACTAGGGTCTCTGAGCCTGTCTTGTCGTATGACACTCCCATGCCTGCTCGGATTTTGACCTATTAGTCGCGTGAAATTGAAACAGCATTGACAAGAAAGATTGTGAATCAAAAAGAAAAAGAAAGGAGAAAAAAAGACAAGACTCGTACCAGTGATGTAGCCCGCATTCTTCTCAATGGTGCCCACGTACTGCTTGGCCGTGTGCATCGTGTCGCGCACCAGGACAGCCGCCACATTGATGACGTCTTGAGCAATGGCCCTGCGCTCCACATCGTAGCTGCGCAAAGTCTTTGCGATCCTGGACGACAGCGCCTTGTCGCTGGTGCCGTTGTGGCGCACGGCCGCGGCCAGACGCCATGACAAGGCAAAGGCATCAGCCAGCCCCGTGTTGAGACCCTGTCCACCGTTGACAGAGTGCACGTGCGCTGAGTCTCCGGCGAGGAAAACGCGACCATTTCCACTCTTGGATATGAACGTCGAGGCAATGCGTTCTTTGACTATATGTGGTGGCACGAGTTCGATGCGTCAGCAGAGCCTACTTAAGGAGACTGGATTTGGTAGGGGTCGGGGGGTCGGGGGTTCGTCTCACTCTCAAAAGTGCTGAACCACTCCGTCTCGCGGAAGGTGATCTGATGGGGTGCCATGTGCTCCCGGATAGAGTCCTCAGCGCGCTGCTGCGTGATCTCGCCGTCGAGAAGGACATAGAACCGTGCCATCCCGCGCTCTCGCGGAATCCACGACACGCGGGACTGCTCGTTCAGCTGAAACGTGATGATCTCTGAGCACACGGGGAAGTCCGTGTCGATAAAGGTGTCGAGAACAGCCCACGTCATCTCTGGCTTGGTGCCGGTGAAGGAGATGCCGAGGGCGCTGCGCATGCTGGACCGTGCCCCGTCCGCTGCAATGGCGTAGGTCGCGCGGACGACGAGTCCCGAGGATGTCTCGACTCTGACCCCCCCACCTACAGTCGTCTCGCCTTCACTCTCGACCAGGGAAGACACGGTCTCGTTGTGATAGACTGTCCCTTGTGCGAGCCGTGAGAAAATCATTTCCTCGACGACAGGCTGGCCTATCATGAGGAAATTGGGAAATTCACAGTGGGTGATGCTTGTCCACCAGGCATTCTGGCGCGATTTGAACTCGCCATCTGCAAAGGTAGAGCTCGCTGCGGCTGGGTCAGCGTACACGAATCTCAGCTATAGTCAGCAGAACTGGACATACTATTGCAGCGAAGTCCTTGCTCTAGCAGATCGTCGAGGATTCCCACAACTCGGAGATACTGCTGCGAACGCGCATTGAGCGCATCCGCACGACCTAGCTTCAGTGTTCCAGGTTTTGCGTCTAGATGATAATCAGCGAAAACACATGGTTCTTCAGAAGCACGGGAACAAGTACATACCCAGCACAATGACAGATACGCCCAGACGCTGCAAGAGCAAGGCTGATAATAGACCCGTTGGGCCGCCTTCAACTTGAGTTAGCCTTCGGTCCTGCTACCAGACACCGTGGTTTGTCTCGTCCTCGAGAGATGGATTTACTCACCACCGACGACGACGACGTCTGCGGTAAGAGTGACTTTCGTGTCGACTGCCATTTTGGTTGTTGATGAGTGCAGATGCAAATACAATGTGATGTTTTTTCTGCCTTCTTCCAGTGAGAGAAAAAGAACTCAACTTATTCTATCCTCAAACAATCCTCTCGCTACTTGAGCCCTACTTGAGCCTAGACGCGAATCTATGATCGGAACAAGGTACGCCCTGTGCATTCAGGGTCTCGCGGGAGCGAGTCATGTCACAGCACGGTCCTCTATCAGCCGATAATGTAAGACTGACTTGATCGTATGGAATAGCCGGGGCCCAGCCTCGGTGATGCTGCCGTGGCGCCACATACCCCATGTAACGTCATCTGTGTCCCGGATGCGCGCGTCAACCGTTGCGATTCGTAGTCATGATTCAGGTACGCAGTGCCGGGACCCCTTGTCCTCTTCTCCAGTCCAGCTTGGCGGGCCCATTGTATTGCGCACGGGGTGGCGTATACCCACACTGCAGCGAAGATTCCAATGCCCGGGATGCATCCTGGCCCGGCATTGGGTGTCGAAAGGGGCAGTTGATCCCGAAAAGGGCAGTTCGGGGTCTCCTGTTATAGGTCTTGCATCGACTCCTGCAGTATGCACTACCGTTTATGACACGACTTCTACTCAGCTGGGCACGATCTGACTCGATATCATACACGCAAAACATAAAGCACCCTGTATCTTCGTACTAAGCCGCGAGCCGCCTGAAAAAACAAGGCATATGCATGACTTGTGAGAAAGGAAATTCAGATGACGTCCGGCCTCCGCTACAGCGGCAACTTAAGGTCTTGGCGTGCAGCAGACTGTCGCGCTGCGGGTGGAAACGGGAAGGAGTTTCACGGCTTTGCCACGAAGGATGCTGCACGTCGGACCGATGCCAGAAATTTGAGGTGTCCAAGGCGGAACTTTTGGCTCATGCAACGGCGCATATTGCTGCATATTCTCCACTTGGTCCAGACGAACATGTGGTGAACGGCCCGCTGGGGTGGTGAACTATTTTGATTCCAGGTATGCAACGTCGCCTCTGATGTAAGCCCGTGCCACGTCCAGCTTCGAGATTCCCGGGAATTCGATGCAGTGCCTACACGGGGAATTGACCGGTAGAAACGGGCAACAACAGGACTTTTCTTGAATCCTTCCATAGTTTCATCTTGATAAGTGAGGTGTCAGCCCGTGAAGAGTGTCGATGATGATGTGGCCAGCATTCTGCGCGCATCCTCATTCATTCTGGGGTAGGTCGTAGTAATTGCTGGCTTACGCGTGTATCAAAAGCATGCGGCGGGACATAATTCTGCCGCGTCATGAGGAGGCAAGAACCCAGGTCTCATCCCATTATCTTCGGGAAAAACTTTTTCCTCCAGACAATACTGGCAGCATTGCGTCAACAGGCTATCGGAGAGATAGATCGATTCAAGGAAGAGTATCATTGTCAGGGGTTGTAGCTGACACATTCGTCCCCACGAGTCTGTACGATAGCTAGCAACTGTGTAATGCATCAGTGAACTTGAAGTATATCTGTCCCTCGTTGCCTCGCTTGAGTTGTCCAATGTGCACCACACGATTTCCATCCTGCCCAGCAACATCATCTACATTCTCCCCAGAGCTACACACTTGATCATAACAACTCGTCGACGATATGCCGCTGCTCACAGGCAACTCTCCAAACCTGGAGGCAGCACCTTTGTCGTCTAAGACTCCCCTTTCCTCCTTCTCCACAGATTTCAACTACCAAAAGGGACTTCCCAGTGTCGACGAAACGGCCCTCCAGACAGCCTCCAAGATACTAGACATAATCTCGCGCTATAGGATCCCTTCCCACAGCAGAGACCACAATGTCGAGTCACTTCCCCTTAACTTCCTCGCGGCAGTGTATGCCAAAGTCGTAGCCCGCGAGCCGATATTGCTCTCGCTCCCTGCTTTCCCTTTCAAGTCACCCAACACTAGGACGAAAGTCCTGGGCAAGCTGCCCGACATGGCTGAAGAGTACGCCCTCGCCCACCTGAATGGCCTCTGTGCTGCGATTCAGGATATGTACCAGCCTGGCGCGCGGCTCATGATCATTTCAGATGGACTTGTATACAATGGTGCGGCTACCACACTCCCAGTTCATCTAAAATCGCGAGAGGGTACGCGTAGTTCTAACCACATGAGTATTTTCAGATCTCCTCGGCGTGCCTGATTGCGATGTATGGGCGTACGGCGAGGCCCTGCGCGACATGGCTGCCAGCAAAGGCCTTAAGCACATTGAGTTCTCGCGATTAGGAGATCTCTGCGGACTGCGGGATCACACCGAAAAGATGGACGAGATTGCCTATGTGGCCAATGCAACCAACTTCCGCATGTCACTTCTCAACCGCTTCGGCCGGCCCGACTACGACGCCGCTCAGAAGCTTGCCGAGGACGAGGATACTTGCCTGACGTACCGGGGCTACATCAAATTCCTGATGACCGACTTGGAAGACGTATATCCGCTCGGACCTGAGCGGAGCAAGACCAAGTTCAAGCGCGGGATCGAGCGCATAGCCAAACAGATGCTCTACAGAGGAGATGTAAGTCGCCCCTTTCTCCACGAGATTCTATGCTGGGTCCACCACATGCTCACTGCTCTTCAATCCAGGCCTTTGCCCGCGCAGTCCGCGAGACTTTCGGGAATCGAATCCGTCTGTCCATTCACAACTCCGTGGGCGACACAAAGATCTCGATCAGCCCGCTACCAACAGACAACTCGACCTTCACAACCCCGTGGCACAGCACAATTGCCATACGGCTTGACGGAACCATTACATCTGGCCACCACGCGGACTTCTCTAGCGATGCAAAACTGGAACTCGTACATGACGAGAGCGGACGGCCAAGCTATTACCGCGAGAAATCCCCCATCTTCTCCTCCGCCTGGGGACAAAAGGTCACCCACACGCCCATCTACCCCGCCGGGATGCTCGTCCAGCCCAAGCGCGCGACCGCCACTGGCGGGAGCAAGAAACTCTATCTCGGGGACATCGACGCCGCCCAGGTCCGCGCGCTGGCGCAGGTCAACTCCCCCGTGATTCTGAGGGGCTTCGCTGGGACGGGAGACAGGGAGAAGTTCATAGCTAAGTCGTACGAGTTTGGCACGCCGACCCCGTGGCTGTTCGGGCTGCTCCTCGAGGTCAAGGACCGCGGCGACGACACGCGCGGGCTGAACAACGTGCTGTCTGCCGAGTGGATGCCATTCCACTATGACGGGCTGTTCAAGACGGTCAAACGTACCCTGCCAGACGGACGAGAGGGACTAGTATCAGTGGCGCCGAAGTAAGTCTTGCTTTTCTTTTTCTTTTCTTTCTTCTACCACAATTCTGCCTACCAACCATGAACCTTTCACTGACATTTCTACGTTCCCTCCACACAGCTTTCAGCTTTTCACTTCAGTCACTCCATCTCCAAAGGACACGGGCTTTACAATCTTCTCCTCGTCGACACTAGTGGAGAAATACCTACCCTCCACCCTCCCCTTGTCGTCCTTACGCGACAAGACGTGGTCAGTATCTACCACGGGCTTCAACAGCACCGTGCTAAACGGCCTCCCTCTGGTCCAGGACCACCCTGCTACAGGCCAGCCGTGTCTGCGCTTCCACGAGCCCTGGGGCAGGGAGAAGACGCAGTTCGACCCCACGGAGGTTTGGGTCGATGACAACACCACTCTGGACATCGGCGAGCAAGCGCAGCAAGCAGCAGCCACGGCAGACGATAAGGACACCACCACACTTGACACCAGGCTACCATCGCCGCCACAGTCACCTCAGCCCGAGAAGAGTGGCGAGAGCAAGCTCCCGTCACCGCCCGTGACAACCACGGCGGCGGAGGAGCCCTCAGCACCGGCTCAGCCCAAAGTCCACCCGGCCAGCGCACAGATCTGCGACACCCTCACATCTCTCCTGCACGACCGGCGCGTGGCGTACTACCACGCCTGGGACAAGGGCGACGTGATTGTCAGCGACAACATTCTCAACATGCACACGCGGAGCGATTTCACGGGGGGTTGTGATCGGGAGCTCTGGAGGATTCACTTTGACTGATTGTGTGGAACACCAGAAAGGGGAGGGGGGGGAGAGAACAACTTGGGCGATATCAGAAGCCTGAAGGAGCCAGCGGTGGGAAGGATGTATACGATTCATGTTGCGGTGTAGTGATTTTGTACGACAGCATAGTTTGAGTTTTCATAGTCACGTGGTGGCCAGTTTCATGTTACATTTTGCAAATTTACTAGATATCATTGAACCGGTCTTTTTGATTAGCTCAACACGTTACCCTCATGAAAACTACCCAGAAAAGAAAATTCAACATTGTGGTGAATGTACAACAGCCCCAAGGGTCGGTAGGCATGCTCTCAACGAGCCCCTAGTACTAGGCCGATGACTTTTTAGGATATCCTTTCTCCAGGGTGACATTCTCTTTCCCCGTTACAAACTACTCGACAGAACAACTGGGAAATCATGGTCGATCCTATCTCGTGGTTTTGCTTCCCGCATGAAACCCCCAATTCTTCCTAGGCGATCCCGCATGCCACTTACCAGCGCCTATTGCGCAAGACCGTAGGTACGGAAAACATGACACTAGCACATGTTCTGGCAAGTAACAGCTCTGACCCGCACTACTTGGTGGCAATGAAGATCATGCAGGAGAATGGACGGCTAAATATTCGTAGAAATGCTCCAGGAAGAGCAGATCAAGCTGATACGTTGAGGGACCCTCACAGAAGACATCTGCAGCAAGCCAGAATCAAGCAGGTGATCTGCCTGATAGCAGAGAGCGAGCCTCATAGTTGCTACAAATACCAGACCATAGCTTTGTTCAGTTATTTTGTCTTGTGCTCCTGCAATGCCGTGCTTCTGATGGTCGTCAGGCTGAGTGAGTCTAGTACTGTCGGTATTAAGTTAAGAATGATCTGGTGTGACATTCGGCCAAAGAAGTGTAAGAGTCCGTCACCCGCGTACTTGACTCTCTGCAGCATGTGCCTTTGCGGACAAACACCTGAAGTCAGCTTTTGAGGCAGGGAACGCCATTATGCATCCTTATCCTGTGTTATTGCACTATCTAGCTATATGCCGATACGTTCATCGTGATGATATCTTTCTCGCAATTGTGTCTCTGCTATTAGAGCCGGGAGCACGTTTCTATCTCAGTCGAATGCCGACAGATAAAGCAGCCCCAATGGCCGAATTTCTATCTATGGGAGGTTATCGTGGATGTTGACGAAATCTCTACCCAAGCCTCTAGCCCCATATCTTTTCCTTATATCTCTTTCGCCGGATCCAGCATCTCAAGGCGCCGGTAGACAGAATGTGGCACACTTGTCCCTGCAGGCAGCCGCAGTCCGGCTGGGAGTGATGTGCGCGGACACAGCGAGGTACCAGGACTGAGAACGGTGCCGGCAGGTAGTGTCGTGCCTCCAGGTATGACAGTCTCAGCGTTGAGGATAATGCCGAGGGGCAGGAGTGTTGCGAAGCATAGTAAGGTGCCGTCATCCAGCAGGGCGCCAGGTCCGTAGGTCTTTTGAGTGGTGATTGTGGTCAATGTGTTGACCATAGGCGGCTCATCGTAGAGCAATGCGCCTGGGAGCAGAACAGAGCCACGCACCGTCATGGGCCCGGCAAGGAAGACGGGTTTGGGGAGAAGTGTGTCGTCCTTGAGGTCGAGACCATCGGGACCAAGGGTGATTGATTGGTCAAGTGTGACGGCAGAGTCTGCAGGCAAGACCACGACATCACGCAAGCTGCACGAAGTCTTGAGAAGACCGCCTCCAAGTGGCACAAGCGCGTATTGGCTGTTGGGGATGGCAAACTCGAGAAGTGTCCCGCTCGGAAGCTGCAACTCGCTTGTCTTGGCTCCACAGAAGTCGATGGGTTGGTTGCGTGGTGCGTAGACCGTCGCCTGACCGACCAGGACGACCTTTGCACCCGGAGTGAGGACCTCGATGCAGCCACATCGAAAGGCAAGGTCGACGCGAGATCCGTCGACAGGACAAATCATGGCCGCTTCAGACAGCTGGATGGTCGATGGGTCTGGCAAGACGGCGCAGTTGCCGCCAGGGAGCCTGACCTTGCTGCCCTTGAAGACGACGCGGATGGTTCTCTCCTGCCGGCGAAGTAGCAGTCAGCAGAGGACAAGGCGGTTGTGATGATGACTATTACGGGGATGTCTCGACTGACCATTGAGTGTCGCTGGGTCTCTGGCTTTCCTCTGCTCTTGGTCGGTGCGGCTCCTCGCTGCCTTGGGGGATGTGTGGCGGCCATGGCGATGAAGCACCAGAGAATGGGCCACTGAGTGGTGGGTGGGTGTGTCTGTGTGCAGGACTGCGAGGTTCAAGTTGCGAGAATCCGCAAAGTGGCAGGTGTAGCCAGGCCCAAGTGTCGAGGACGTACAAACAGACAGTCCTAGAGAGCCGGGCCAGCCACCATGAGACACTTAGGCGCCAAGGCACTCAGCAAGGCTCCAAGGCACCAAGGCATTCAGCTAACAAGGCATCAAGGCACTCAGCAAGCCTCCAGGGCACCCAGGCAGCAACGACCATCACGTGCTATCTAAAGTACCTTCTTGAGTACATCAACATCATCATCATCATCATCATCATCATCATCATCATTTTCATCATCATCATCAACGACAACAACAACAATAATAACAGCCCCAGCCGCCATACAACACAGAAATCTGCAGCCCCGCATCTCACAACTCGACCACCAACGGCTCCTCGCCTCGCAGACCCCTCCAGCGGTTCGTGCTCGCCACCAGCTCGTCACACCCGGCCACCAGGAACGACCACTTGCGTGCAAAGCCCTCCGTCAGCTCCCAACCCGTCGGCGACCACGGGTCCTGCCACACGATCAACCCGCAGCCCTCCTCGCCCCCTGGCCCGCTGTCGCACACGCTGCCCAGAATGTCCCGCATCAACTGCAGCTGGTCGAACTTGCCTGCGTGCCGCACCAGGTTGTCCCGCATCGGCCCCGACGGGCAGTAGTCGATCCAGGTGTCGTGTGGGGTTGACTGCTGGAGGGCTGTCGGCATGAGTTCGACGGGCACTGGAGGAAGCTGAGACTGCGAACTTGGCGTCGAGGAAGAGTCAAATTCCTCTGCTCCTGATGGGGACACTTGCTCCAGTGGCAGAAACACAGGGAACAACGGCGGTGCTTCTTCAGGGTATCGCGACTGTAGCTCGTCCAGCCGATGCAGTGCGGCCATGTTCGAGAGCAGGCCCCGTAGGACGTTGAACTGTGTCACCACAATCAAGTGGTCGCTGCTTAGCGGCAGGCTAAAGACGAACTCACGACTTCGGTTAGGTCGAGGCCGGTCAGGCATTCGTGAAAGGTCGAGGAGTGCCTGAGCAGCGAGGGTGAGGTTGCATGGCTCGGTCGCCGGTGATAGAAAGGGGTTTTCAGATACAAGCTGCAGCGAAGTCCTGCCTCCGTTTGCGTCGTAACAGCCATGTCCACAAGAATGGTGTCGTTGCGGAGTTAGAACCAGCAGCTCCGATGCCGGCGCCTCGAAGCTTATTGCATCATGGTTGCTGAGAACCGCACTAGTCGTGACACCATCGATGTCGGCCGTGACGGCAGCCGACTTGCGTGCTTTCTCTGCGAGCAGCTTCCTCTTGCCTGGTTGTCGGCACCTGAGGTCAGCTTCGGTCTACTCAGCAAGCTTGGAGGGACAGGACAACTCACGATGCGCCCTCACATTCAACCGGTTCTGTAGCTTGCGCCGCAGCTTGGCATCACCAAGGCCGGTCCAATCATCTTCGGCCCCCCGAATCTATCCAAAGGCAAACCACGTGGCTGTCAGTCAGTCTTGTGTCGTGACGCGTCTATCGTCTGCGACCCTCGTCCCAGCGGGAGCCCATGCGAAAACATACCTCCACCAGGCTATGCATATCTGGGGTCGTCTTATTGCCGCTTAGCGCGGTTTCGACTTGTCGACTAGGGTCTGAGGCGTGCCCCAACGGCTCTTGAATGGTTCGTTGATCCTTGTGCGAACGAGATGGAAAAGCAAGGAAAACAAACGAGAAGGGAACCGAGATCTCGAGAGGCGGACACGGGTAAGCAGGCTGCAGGTATCAGACACCAGGGCAAAGCGAGGTAAGACAACTTAGCAAGGTCAGCACGCATAAAAGGAGACCGCCGATAATCGGGGTCGTGGGAGCCGAGGACAATCTGGCGGTGGGCTGACCCCTGCTCTGATCAGCCTCCAGCCCTGTTCCGGCCGCTTGTGTCCAGCCAGCACCTGGTCAGCTTAGCTAATGGTTGATTCACCATCCGAAAAGCAAGTTTTAGTCACGTCCTTACCGGCCCAATCACTAGAGAGCACTTCTGGGGTACTCTGCTGCTAGAGGGCAACCTTGGAAGGCTCCTCGCTTTCGTCATGGGAACTTTGTGGGCACGGGACGGGTCATTTGGTTATTTAGCGCTCTCGTTGGCCCCCTATCTCCCGGGTCGGAGATATAGAGACGGAGCCGACGATCCTGGTGGCCAAGCCTCAATGCTTACACGGCCAATCACCATCTGACATCTCGATGATGGCTTACACGACCAATCAACGTCTGCTGCATGCTTACATGTCCACTCGGCTCTAGGCCCTCACCATGTGCGAATCATGGATCGATCGATCAAGCCACAGCTGCGCTAAGCCCAGAACACTTGATGGCTGAGAACTAAGCTCGGGATGTGGTTGCATCTGTCGCAAGGCGTAGCCGGTAGATTGTGCATGGGTCAAGACCAGGTCCCAAGCTAGACATGTCTACCCCGTACCTGCAGACTGCTTACACGACCAGCGTCGAGTTTCGCGGCCTAGTGCTGCCGTGAGCGTGACGAGTCTTTGCTGGTCAACCAGAAGGACACACCTGAGAATCTTGAGAATCTGACAAATCATGTGAATCCTGAAAAATCAATGCAGAAGGTGTTGTGTCCCGGGCGGCGGCTGGCTTGCCTGTGCTTGAAGCTGTCGTGTATATGAGCAGGCTGGCAAGCTGTTCAAAACTGCATGAACCAATCCACAAAAGTCTTCTAGATACCCCAGCTTCAATCCAACACCAAATACGATCATCAATAAGTCCAGCAGTTCACAATTCAACTTCAACAACCACTTAAATTCCAACATCGATACAACAACCAACACCTATTAACCATAAGTTACCGCCAAATCGAGAACCCGTCTTCCACCGTACCATCAACCACACGACCAGCCCCCCTCCCAGGAAAAAAAAACCTTCAAAATGTCAGGCTCAGTCTGGTCCTCGTACTTCCGCTCACAGCTCTTCTATAAGCCGGCAGCGCCTACCCACCAATTCACCTCCCAAGCCATAATAGTCACGGGGAGCAACACGGGGATGGGCCTCGCGGCAGCCCAGTCCTTTGTCGCCCTGGGCGCGGCCCGGGTGATCCTCGCCGTGCGCTCCGAGACCAAGGGCCAGGCCGCCAAGGCCTCCATCGAGAAGGCCACGTCGTGCGGACCTGACGTGGTGGAGGTGTGGCAGCTCGACCTGGCGTCCGAGGCCAGCATCGCTGCCTTTGCGAGGCGCGCGGACGCGCAACTGGACCGGCTCGACGTCGTCGTGGGCAACGCGGGTATCATGCCGTACCAGCCCGAGAGGCTGGGCCAGGGCGGCCGGGGGTTGGAGGCCACGGTCATGGTCAACGTCGTCGGGAGCCTGCTGTTCGGGATGCTCATGCTGAAGAAGCTGCGCGAGACTAGTGTGAAGCTCGGCGGCAGGCCCGGCGTGTTGACTTTCACGGGCAGCTGGACGCACGCGCTGACGAATCTGGACTGGCTCGAAGGGAGCAGCGCTGAGAATGGAGGCGTGTTTGAGGCGTTGAGTAAAAAGGCTGAGAAGGCGGAATTCTTGGAGCGGTATGTCCTTTTCTTTTTTTTTTTCTTCTCCCCTTTGTTTCGGAGTTTTACGCTCTTGATGGGCATCCCCATTGCCGTCGACAACACCACCCCAGTTTCTGCAGGAGTCTTTTCCCCTCTCAAACCGTTCAGACAATTCTTTTCTGCCCCTGCCAAGACGACCGAGCAACTAATCATATCCCCACTAACAACAACAACAGCTACACTACCTCCAAGCTAGCACAGATGCTAGCGATCCGCTCCCTCGCAGACGCAGCCACCGCCTCGACCAAGCCAGGCGAGGTCATCATCTCGGTGGTGAACCCGGGAGGCGTCAAGACGGACATCACCCGCGGGGCCACGGGGATGAACGCCTTTGTAAACTGGGCCACCTGCTGGTCCCTGCGGAGCGCAGAGGTAGGCGGGCGCACGCTGGTCCACGCTGCTGCCGCCGCGCAGGAGACCGGGCCGGGCAAGGGGCGGGATACTCACGGAGCTTATTTGGATGATTGTGCTGTTGCGAGGTAAGTTTTGCTTGATTCTTTACCCCCCCCCCCGTCCTTCTTCCCGCCCCATCTTTTTTCTCTATCTCCCTCTTGTGTGCGTATGAAGGTGAAGAATGGAACTATATGTAGCTGGGTAAAGTTGCTAACGTGAATTGCGTGACGCCTAGTCCGGGGGAGTGTGTAACTTCTGAGAAGGGGGTTGCAGCGCAGAAGCTGATCTGGAAAGAGCTGGTGGATACAATGGCGAGCATGGACCCGGCTACTGTGAGCGCTATTTGAAGAGCCTGCGACCAAGATGATTCATTGTGTGTGTTGATGTTTTCCTTTGCACCTCATAGATTTCTTGCGATTTTAGTTTTGGCATTGGACAACTTGACAATACGCGTCAATTTCATTCTCAAGCATAACCCGAATTTAGAAGAAAGAATTCATCCCCAGCTTTGGCCTGAAACTTGTGAGGTAATGAGTATGGCAGCATTGTAGAGTAATCTATGGGGTGGGCAGCATCGCGATAGAGGAGACATGTGGACCTGGGGATTTCTGCGCTGCTGGGGCATGCGGGGCAATGGACCTCTCTCCACTTCCTCCGCTTCCCCCGCTCTACCCGCTTTCTCCGCTTTGTCCCGCTTGTCCACTTCCCGCTGCTGCGGGGAAAGACAACCTGCCTCTACCCACGATACAAGCAACGCCTTCCTTCTTGGCAACCCAACCAACCACCCAAAATTCCCACAGTCAGCCCTCCATGGCCTCAACAGCGGCGACGACCCCGGCCTCCGGCACAAAGGACCCTTCTTCCTCCTCCTACCTCGCCCAGCCCTCCGGTCCGTGCTGTCTCAAGGGCACCCTCCACGAGGGCACGCCGCGCGGGCGGTACGAGACTGTCGCGGAGCTCGAGACGTATGTCTCTGAGCCGCCCGAGGGCGTCAGGCCGAATGGAAACGTGATTTTGTACTTCCCAGACGTGTGGGGTTTCTTCATTAACGGCTTGCTGGTCATGGACGCGTTCGCTGATGCGGGATATTTGGTCTTGGGGATTGACTACTTCCGCGGGGTAAGTCCTTCACTATTAGCCTATAGCCCCCGTCTCAGGGATGGGACAGAGTGCAATGGAATGCACGTGTAGGTCACTGCTCAGAGTAGACTGTGGCTCAAAGTACACACAAGTTGTGATCTCTCCGCACACTCTTTTGAGATAGACCCGCCCATCAAGGGAAAACCCCCCATCAGCACAACCTACAATCTAAACACTCCCTAAAATCAAATCTACAAAAAAAAAAACAGGACGCGATAAGCAAATACCGGCGCGACCCAAGCGACAAAACCACCCCTCCGGGCTTCGACCTGGACGCGTGGAAGACCAAGCACACGACGTTCGCCGTCGAGGCAGTCCCGCGCTGGGTCGACGCCGTCGTCGAAAAGTACGGCAGTGCGCCCCTCACCTTCACCACGGCGGGCGCCGCGGGGACAGGCGCAAAGCCCAAGTTCGCCTGCACGGGGTACTGCTTCGGCGCGGCGTACGTGTGCAACGAGCTCGCCCGCGGTGTCGTGAGCGTGGGTGCTTTCGCCCACCCTACGTTTCTCAAGGAGGAGCACTTTCGCAAAGTCACGAGTAAGTCCAACCCCCCTTAGTCTATCAGGCCGAAAGGAGAGTGGAGGGTTTTCAACCAGGTAGCCCCAGCTGACGTGTGATCCGGAACAAGAGCCGATTTTCATGTCCTGCGCCGAAGCAGACCGCATGTTCAACTTTGAAGCGCGCCAGCAGGCCCTCCAGATCCTCCAGGGAGACGGCAAGACATACCACTTCCAGCTCTTCTCGGGCGTGGACCACGGCTTTGCTGTCCGGGGTGATCCAAAGGATCCTTACCAGCGTGAGTTCATTTCTCCCCTTCCATGCTTGACTTTTCTATTTTTTTTTTCTTTCTTTCTTTGATTAATTTTTGTACTGACATGTGCACCTTTTCATGGATACAGGTTGGTGCAAAGAGCAGAGTCTTTCGGGAATCGTATCCTGGTTCAACTCATGGCTGGCACAAAAGGATTGAAACGCACGCACGGCACACCCGACAAGAGCTGCTGAGAACAGGGAGGGAGATGATGCTCAAGTGGCACACGCACATCCCCATGGAGCGAGAAGTAGCCAGGCCTCAATCTAAACAATACCGACAATAATAAACAGACACCCATCTCCGTTCCCCACAAGCGGTGGAGGCTGTGACTCTCTCTCTCTCTCTTTTTGCAATGTGTGCATCACTCCGCCTCATGAGATAAAAGATCCAACGCTGTATAAGAGTCTAGCTTTTCAACCAATCACAGCACATATCCGAATTGGTGTAGTGGCTAACATTTGACGCTCTCATGTTGTCTCTGGGCCTTGAAACAGGCCGAGAGACACTGTCCCGTCAAGCCCGGGGTTCGATTCCCCGATTCGGAGCTTCTTTTTTCTTCTCATTTTTGTCATTCCCACTCCCAGTGTCACCTTTAATGCCCATTTCACCTTTTTCGCGGCTTCACCTCGTATCCTGGTTCAGTATGGTGAATAATGTTCCTTTTCCCGTGGGCATTCATGTCGAGGCAAATCAAATTAACACCGAATGAGAAAAGTCCCATGTCTTGTCCTTGTTGGTTCACACCATGGGCTGGCACGAATCTATTGCGAATTCAGTCGAATTGGGTCAAGGCTCATCTCTTTTTTGCTTTCTCCACCTACACGTAGTTTTCCCGAATCCCCAGAAGCCTGACAATGCCATCAGACTCAACAAAGCCTTCACTCGTGAGCAATATCTGATGTATTCAACACACACGCACATTACAATGCCCATCACAACCCAGAAGATCCACTACTTTAGATCAGCGACCGTCAACTTCCTCCCAGTATCCTGCCACGGCGTCTTGAACGGCGGAAGCGGAAACGGCAGACAAACAAGGCACAATGGGTCCTTGCACTTAATGCACCTGCCCGCAAATTTGCCATTGGGTTGCAGGACGGGCTCTCCAAAGGTCATCCCCTTATATCCATTGCTCTTGATACGGTCCTGCCAGATCTTAATCGCCTTATGCGGGTCAGTGCATTTGTAAGGGATGTTCTGCGTTTCGGGCCGGCTGTACACAAAGTCTGCTTCCCTGCCAATGCTGCTGGTCCTGGCCTTCTTTTCGCCTTCGCTGCCTTTACTCGTCTCCTTGGTATCGACGAAGGATCGGTACTGTTCCTTTGACAGTGCTCCCCGCCTCACCGCGTACTCCGCGCACCTTTCTTCCGTTGTCACACTGGGTACGTCCTCCGTTCTTGACGCCTTAGTGGCCGCACTCGTGACGGGTCTGGAAGTATGCTTTGGGGCTTCCCGCAGCCAGACACTACGCAAATGCCAGACATCATCTCTGCCCTGTGTCACGTACACTCTGGCGGCCTCCCTTTCTGCCTCGCTCAAGAAACTGCTCTTCGTGGCAGCCTTGCCGTTGACCTTGCCATCGCCCAAGTACAGTCGCCAATCTGGGAGGAGTGCCGCTAGATCGCCCGAGATATTTTGCTTGATTAACTCACAGGCCAATCCAAGAAACTCGTCTACACAGTGTGCGTATTTTTCGCGGTTGCGAAAGCCGAGAAACTTCCATGATGCACCTGGTAGGATATGTGGGCGATGATCACGGTTAGTCGGCGCGGGCTTGTCGCACTCTGCAAGAACAATGTGTAGCAGGAAGCAGTGAGCCCTCCACTTTGCGAGTACTGGATCGTTGAACGCGGTGCCTCGATGGCGCGGAGGCTTCAGGAGTGCACAAAGAGTCGTGCTCGCAGTGTCAAGGTGCGCAGTGTCGTTGGCGAATGGATTTGGATTGGTTGTTTTGCTGGCATCGACTTCTGCGGCGGGAATCCCTTTCGGCTCCGGTTCTTCCGGAGGTATCAACCTTTCTGCCGTACCTTTCCCTGCGCCACCGACTTTCTTGTGTAATGTGGGCTTCTCGTTGGGGCCGAGCTCGAATAGGACAGTCGGTGACCCGGGCAGCTGCTAGACGCGCGAGGCCACAAAGTGATCCCATCGAGAAATCGTCTCGGCCCACCCGAATCGTGCTGCACAGATGTCGAGACAGAAGTCGCTGCCGCTGCGAAGCACGATGCGGTAGACGGTGTGAAGAAATAAAGACGTGGCGAAGCCTTTTGAACCGCCGACCGGGGTTTGAATGAGGTACTGGTCTGTCTCGACGATGAATGGCAAAGGGACGTTCTTGACCTGGACTCTGTATTCCTCTATACGGGAGAGAGTATCCACATTGGCTGTTTTGACGTTAGTGACGGACAGCAAGAGCATCCAGGAAAGTCCAAACTCACTCATAACGATCCATCGCACAACATAGTTGCCGATCATGGGCATGGAGTCAGCAACGTCATGCCAGAATACCTGCTGGGCACAGAGATCTGAAGGGAAGTCTTCCCAGGGGAAGGGTCTGAGAAGCGGGCCGCCACAAAGTACTTCGTCTGGATTGAATCGCAACTCCGCAACAGGCAGCAAATCTGGACCAACACGCGACGCTCTTAGGGAGACTGAGCTCCCGTTTGCCTCGATGGCGTACACTGTTTTGCTGATCACTTCGACGACGGTCTTGAGCCTGCGCTGCTCAAAGCACTTCTTTCGGTGCTGAACCCAATGGCGTGCCTGGCACTCACCATTGCAATAGCCAGTGGCAACTACAACAACGTCGTCGTTCTTGACAGCGCAGTCGCCACAAACGAGCTCGGGGTCAGTCCTTTCGCAGTAGCCGCACTTGGAAGGGACCGTCAGGTGTGAAGGCAAATGGCTCAGGTCCTTATTCATGTGCTTGAGGGGGTCGCGCTTGAAGTCGTGATGGGCCTCTGGGTAACTATCGCAGCTGTAACTGGGGGATTCGGCCTCGTCATTGTCACCGTCGTCATCTTCATCGTCGCTGTTGTTCTTGTCCCAAGCCGCGTTTCGGCCAACGTGCGAGTCGGTACGCGTGTTGCGTACAGTCGAGCTATGGGCCGAGCTGACTGGCACTTGGCGGCCGAGACAAGTCCAGTAGCAGTGGGAAAGGTAGTGGGCCATGTTTCTGGGCATCATGTCTTTGATCATGAAGAGGGGCTGGAAGCCCATCATGAAAGTGGCGCGAACCTGATCCATTGCGCTATTTGGGTGAACAGAGGTAAGGGCGCATATCACCTTGGCGGCGATGAAGTGCTGTAGCGTGTGGCTCTTGTCTGCCCCTCTGGGAAAGTTCATGAACTTGGAGCGGTCGGAAGTCTGATACTCGGGAAAACTCTCGAGATACGTGACAAGAGCCTTGCGGTAAGCTGCGTTGACCTGGTCGAAGGTGAGCTTCTCGTTAAGGTCGTGGGTGAGCAGGTCGCAGAAGAGCGTGTCGAAGCGCTGCATGCTTGCCGTCTCCTGGCTCATCTCGTCGATGATGGACTTGAGGGCGTCGAAGCCCAGGTCGGGTGGCGATGCCATTGTGTTTGGTGTGGCGGTCTGCCCCAAGTCTGCACGGAGTGAGGCAGTAGTGAGGTCCTGGTGACTCGACGTCGGCCAGGACGGCGTACGATGTGAGGAAGTCAGATGATGGACACCTTGGTCAGGATTTGCAGCAGCCAACTCGGTCGTTCCTAGAGCGGCATCGTGCAAGAGGATGTGTTGTGATGTGCCCGGCTGCAGATTCTGTGTTGTGAAGAAGGCAAGCCCTGGAGTCCTCGTGTCTGCTTAAAAGTGCTTTCAGTGAGTAGCTTTCGGTAGCTCGAGGGGCGGAGGGCACTCTGCAGTTGACGCCTCAGGCAGCAGCACCCAGCCAACCAGCCAGCCAGGCAGCACTGAGCGAGGCAAGACAGCGCTCCTGCCTCACGAGGCCACCCCACGAGGAGACGACACCTGGCCAGTCTGTAAGAGCACCACCGGGGCACCCGCCCAAGTGTCACAACCAGACTCCCGCTTCCTTCCACCCATACCTTAAGCACCTGAGTACTTAGTTAAGTACCGTATGTCTCGATATCACGACTGCACTCGCCCTGCTCCCATCATGACCAGCGTGCTTGGTCTCCCATTGTTCAGTCGATCTTCCGCCCGCCGGTGCACCCACGCGAGATCCTTGTCATGCTGATCCTCCGGCAGATACCTCCACCCGTTGTACTCCTTGATCCAGCTGCGATTCGGCACATACGCCTCGAGCATGTAGTAGTTGTCCCGGTGAAACGGCAGCTCAAAACTTGGCGGCCCGCTCCGTTCCAGAAACGCGTCCCGGCCAGAGGCAGCATCCTCCTCCGTCATCCGGAACCGCCGCCGTTGATTACCCTTGTTTGCCGCGTGCCGTGCAACGGCCCTCACCGTCGACGCCAGGTGCACCTCGAGAATGAGCGCGTGCCACAGCGGGTTGCGCAGTGCCTTGCCCACGACCTCCGCGTGCTGGCCTAGTAAGGACTTGTTCCACGCTGGCATCTCGGCTCCTCGGGGAATCATCCGCAAGGGCTGTCCGTGGTCGAGATCGTCCTGCCAATGCGCAAAGTCGACCGCTATGCAGAGCACATTCCACCGCAGCATACACGTCAGACACGTGCAGATGACTGCAGGGTCGGGCGGTGGGATGTGCTGGTAGTAGGGCTTACGGTGAATGCCTAGCAGTTCTCGGCGCTCGACGCTCTTCAGCTCATCGTGCAGGAACGGGTCGACATCCTCGAGCAACACGGGCAGGCGGTAGCTCTGGAGCAGGCAGGCGTAGCGCCAGCTTGCGATGGCCAAGACGATACGGTTGCAGTTGTGGGTGTTGGTGATGAAAGCGTGGAAGGTGCGATCAACACGGAGGAGGCGGAAGATGTCGCTGGGCCGAAGAAGACTGAAGATCTCGAGAACAAGCTCAAAGGGAAGCTCTAGCAGCTTGAAGGCTTGCTGTTTGGCACGGGCAGCTTTACGGTCTTGCTTGCGGCGGTCGCGGGCGGTGCGCTTCGACTTGAGGGTGAGGGGTTCGGTCGTGTCGACAAGCTCTCCAAGCTCGGAATCGTCCAAGGGGTCGGGGCGCGGCATCGTGGAAGCTTCTACTTGAGCGCAACGGAGGCATGTTCGGGCGGTGGTCTGGCGGATATTGCAAGGACCAAAAAAAAAAGATGCAACGACGTCATCAGCTTATGTCAGCAAGGCGGAGCTGGGCCGGCGACACCTCGATTCCAAAGCTTCGATGCGTACCATCACAGCCTTCCATTACGGCCCGCCGTCCCTAGCGGCTTCGCTGCGAGGTTGTACGTCACCCATTGTGATGGCAAGCAGTCCAGCCTCTTGAAAGACCACAGAAATACCGCACCTTGCGGCCATCTCACCTGCACGACATTGCTCAATCCGTGTCCACAGTCTTCACCCCCAGCCCCAGACCCTAACCTCGACCCCAGCGTGGAGAAAGAAAAGGGCCGAAAGCTTGCGTGGTGCATCCTGGGCCGTGCCTGCTGTTCCCCCGCATCTCCTCCACACTTCGCCAGGGTCTCCTAGGCCCAAGACGTTGGCTCGGTTGTGTCCGGCTACGGCGAGTCATTGTCATCTCGCCAAGGTCCAGGGATTCCTGCAGTCGCACTTCCACATTGTTCCGCCCTCGCTTATCAGCCGGCTTCTGGATCCCCTCACCGTCTAGCCTCATCCAGGCATAGTCAGCCCCTGCGTATTTGCCCACATGGCGTCCATCTGACCCCACGGCCTCAGAAGAATTCCCGACCATCTACCGAAATCGGTTACTTCTCCACACTGGATTCGTCTCCCTCACCGAGCTAAGCAGTTCGTAAGGGTCGGTGCAGGGCCGGCTTGGGAGGCCAAGCGAGCTGTTTTGATCGACAGGCATGACTACTGGAAGTGGGCTTCGTTATGACCATCACCATTGCACCTTGGTCGCAATGGGACGGCCTATAAAGACCTCAGAATGTCTCGTCGTTCTCCTCGAAGCTTGAGCTCCTCCTCAAGCTTTGGTTTCATTGCTCTCCGCCTCAGCTGCCTTCCACCTCCACGGGAAGCCTGTGATTCACAATGAAGTGCTCTAGCATCGCGCTGCTGGCCCTGGGCCACACAGCTGCGGCCGTCAAGCCAATCGTCGACTTGGGCTACAGCAAATTCCAGGGCACGCCACTTAACAATGGCATCACGCAATGGCTGGGTATGCCCTTCGCCGCGCCGCCTGTGGGAAATCTCCGCTGGAGGGCACCTCAGGATCCCGCAAAGACGACGGGTGTGGTGGTTGCAGACAAGGTGAGCTCTAAGACTACTACATTCTTCCGTCTCGATGCCGTGCCCGGAAAACTGACTCGCGAACTCCGGTCATAGGAAGCGCCTTCTTGTATTGGCACGGGCGACACCGCCGGCGCCAGCAAGTCCGAAGACTGCCTTTACGCCGCCGTGTTCGCCCCTTCGAAGGCCACAACATGCAAGCCTCTGCCGGTGTACGTCTGGATTCTTGGTGGCGGTTTCAACTCCAACTCTGGCCCCAACAACAATGGTACAGGCCTTATCACTGCTGCAGACATGGACCTCGTGGTGGTCACATTCAGCTACCGCGTCGGAGCATACGGCTTCATGACCAACGGTGACCTCTCTTCCTCTTCTACCGGCACACAGCTTATGGACACAAACCTTGGCCTTCTCGACCAGCGGAAGTTGTTGGCGTGGGTGCAGGCCAACATCGCCAAGTTCGGCGGTGATCCCAAGAAGGTGGTCATTGGCGGCGCCTCCGCTGGAGGCGCAAGTGTGACGTACCACCTCACTGCGTACGACGGCCAAGACGAGGGCCTGTTCCGCGGCGCAGCGGCTGAATCGCAGTCATTCGGCCCCGTGCGCACAGCAGCACAGTCACGGTACCAATTCGTCAATCTCGCACAGAAACTCGGGTGCTGGGAGTCCCCCACTCCGGAGCAAACAGACGGCAGCGACATGTCCAAGGATATCGAGGTGATGGCGTGTATGCGCAGCGCACCCGTGGGAACGATCCAGGCTGCAGCCACGAATATCCCGTACCCGGATCTTACCAATGGGACTTCCACATTCACTCAAGCCCCGCTGTTCATGTTCTCTCCCTTCATTGACGGCAAGATCATCAAAGACCTCACCTACAACCGCTTCTTCCAGGGGAAGTATGTCCACGTGCCCAGCATCTTCGGAGATGACACCAACGAGGGCTCGGTCTGGGCTCCGAGCACGGCATCCAACGTACAGGCCAGTCACGATTTGATGAGGGCCAACTTCCCCGCCATCACAGATGAGATGTTGACCACGCTGGACGGCTTGTATCCGAACACGAACCAGAGCGCCTGCCCGAATGTGGGGTGCTGGTGGCACCAGGCGGCTGCTGTATATGGTGACACGCGGTATACTTGCCCCGGCATATTCCTTGCCGAGACACTAGGCAGTCCGTCGACACCCGCGGGCCCCACGCCCGGAGAGGGAGAATCGCCCGTCTGGCTGTACCGCTACAACGCGGTCGACCCTGCACAAGCTGCGGAGGGTCTCGGCGTGCCTCACACCGTCGAGAGCAACGCGATCTGGGGGCCTGAAAATGTGAGCGGCGCACCCAAGAGCTACTTCCCGGGCGGCGTCAACGCTGGTGTGGTCCCGGTGATTCAAGGGTATTGGACTAGTTTCATCAGGACGCTAGATCCGAGCGCCTTGAGAGTCAAGGGCAGCGCGGAGTGGAAGCAGTGGCATGGCACGATAGAGACTGGCCAGAGGTTGTTGTTCAAGACTGGCGGCGGCACGGCGATGGAGGAGATAAATTCCGGGGACGGAGTCGAGAACCAGGTTGCCAAGTGCCGGTATTTACAGAGTATTGCCGTGCAGATTGAGCAGTAGGCTCATTCATATAGTCTAATGGAGACAAGGCGGTAGATAGCCGCGCGAGCGGTTTCTATACGTCAATAATAAAGCATTACACAAGACAAATATGTCCCTTATTGTTGGTCTGCGCTTAACCTTTCCACGTGAGCTACCGTGAGTTGGCTAAAGCCGCCATCGAAATTCTATTGGGGAGCACATCAACCTTTCTGAGCGCTTAATGATGCTGCTGCTGAAGATTATCAAGTCTAGACAGACGATATTCCCATCGCCATAACCCATTTGATTCTACAATCTTCCATCTGGCGAACACTTGTGATTAACTACCACGCTCTGTACTAGCTTGATTTCACGAACGGCTTACTGCCCAACCATGTACAGGTATCACAAGCTGCACAACCGACGGTCGCCTCCACGACCGTCGTTGTCGCCGGGAACCACCTCAGCAACCTCCGCCTGTCCCCTAAGTACTATCCGATCGATTCCTCCTCCACGGACTAAGCGTCTTGGCCGGCCCGACGGGGCTGTATCCTTCTGCGTGCGCCTCGACGATCCTCCTGTCGCTCTCGACGCGGACCTTGTCGTGCCACGGCGACGCCTTGGACAGCCGCGAGAGGAACTCGGCGTGGAGAGCGGGCAGGTGGACGACGTCGTTGGCGCAGTAGGCGATGATCTCGGGGGTCATGGGGCGGATGCGGAACACGCTCTCGGAGAGGTTGGGGCCGCCGGGGGGGATGGAAGTCTGATGGCGCGTTCGTTGCTTTCGTGGCGGCGATGGCGGCGGAGGAGACAGCGGCTGTTGTTTTTCAGTGACAGGGCCAGTGTTATTGTTTCCTTTGGCCGTGCTTTCAGCGAGAGGAGGGGCAGAATCGCCGAGGTTCTCGATTGTTTGTTGTTGTTGTTGTTGTTGCTGTTGCTGCTTTGCCCGCGCTGCCCGGAGGAGAAGTTTGGGGACGACGCCTGTCAGCACGTTGCCCGCCAACTCGACGACTATTTTTTCTTGCTTCACCCTCCCGCTTCCCGAGCCTGTAGAAGCAGCAGAATCCCTTTCGCGGGGCATCATGAGCGCCTTGACGCTGTCCTTTGTCCCCGCCCACTGGCCCAGCTGCTCCGGGGTCAGGGCGAGATCATACTCAATGCTGGAAGCCAGACTGCGGATAAACTTGTTCCGGACGCCGTGTTGAGGGTGTGGTCTGCGCGAGGCGAGCTCGAGGAGCTGCAGGTCCGTGACACCGGCGAGGTGGATGCCGTAGAGGGAGAAGAGGGCGTCTGCGTCATTGCGGACGTCCCAAAGGTACTTTGGCTGGTGGGTCTTTTCAAGGATGGTCTTCAGGGTTGTGGGAGAGGTGGGAGTGGAAGCGGCGGACAGAGTAGAAAAGGCCGTCTGTTGCAGAGTGTAGATGTCGATGAGGTAGACTTTGCCGTGAGGGTGGGATGAGATGCTGAGGATGTCGAGGGAGCCGACACGGGAGAGCCAGTGGCCCTCAAGGTCGATGTAGAGAGATGGGGCTTGGGATATCTCGTCCAGGACAGTGGCCAGCTCGGCGGTGGTGGTAATGAGCGTGGCTGTCCCTGCACGGGCAGTGGCTGTGGAGGACACAGACGGTTCCGAGTCCGCGGGCTTGGGCCTAGGTCTGGGCCTGGCCCTGGACTTCACAAGGGGCAGGCGTTGTGAATCTTGTGAACTTGTGGCGGTGCTCTCAGTCGCTCGAGAATGGATTGTGCGAAGAGGCAGCCGTGCAGCCAGCAGACCTGAGACTCGAGGCCATTTTGGTGGGTGGTACAGCCCGTGAGGCTTGGGGAAGGCCCTACATGAGCGACTAAGACATGCTCTGGCGTGCATGAAGAGACGGACTGGGGTGCACGCTGACTTGGCAGACTGGGGCGTGCTGTGGAAAGAGGGCAGTGAGGCCAAGTGAGCATCATGGATTGGCAATATGCAGTCGGATGCGAGGTTTGGCTGCAGTTACCAAGAGCGCAGGCGGTGAGCCCATTCTGCCGCTTGCCACTGGGGAACTGGGCCCACTACAGGAATCGCCAAGGGTCCTGCCGCTTTTGGAGTGTTGGAGGGTGCCGGGATGCCATCTACTTAAGTAGGTAATGTTAGCCCGCCGTTGTCCGACGCAGCCACGACCCCGACCCCAACCCCGACTCCGACCGGACCCGGAGCCCCGTCCCGGAGCCCACCCAGTCGGCACGCAACAGCCGACCGTCTGATGGGCGAGGCCGGACCGACATTGCTATCGGGTAACACGACAGAATGCGACACAGCAACATGGCCCCCTCCTCTGCTTCCCACGCCAGTCTGGAGCGGTCAGGGTCTCGAGACTCGTCGTGCTCTGTCTCCTCAAGCCACAGCCAGACACCGCTCGTCATGGCCGCCTCTTCAGACCACACCACCCACAACAACAGCCAGACGCCGACGCCTGCTGCTGCAGCTGACAACACTCGCCATGGAGAGCATATTGCCGACCTCGACAATTTTCCCGGCCTCGTGCGGGCCATCGACTGGCACATTATGCCCCTGCTGTTCGTGACATACCTCTTCAACTTCATGGACAAGACCATCCTCTCCTCTGCTGCCGTCTTTGGCCTGCGCCAAGACAACCACCTCGTCGGCGACAACTACGCCTGGGTCTCGTCCGTCTTCTACTTTGGCTATTTTGCCTGGTCCTACCCAACCACCCTGCTCATCGCCCGTCTCCCCATCGCCAAGTACATGGCCATCAATACCCTCTTCTGGGGCCTCATTGTCGTCCTCACCGCTGCCTGCCACTCGTACGCCGGGCTGCTCTCCGTCCGCTTCTTCCTGGGAGTCGCCGAGGCCACCGTTTCCCCAGCCCTCGTCTTCATCACGTCCACCTGGTACACCCGCGACGAGGTGCCCACCCGCACGGGCATCTGGTTCGCAGGCAATTCTGTCGGCGGTCTCGTCTCGTCCCTCCTGGCCTACGGCATCGGCCACATCACCGACCGCGTCGGGCCGTGGCGGTGGATGTTCATCATCCTCGGCGTGTGCACCTTCCTTTGGGGCTTCGTTCTCTACTTGTTCCTCCCAGACTCTATCTCCTCCTCCAAGTTCCTCACCCCGGCTGAACGCCAAGCAGCAGCCGACCGCGTCGTCATCTCCGGCACCGGCAGCACGGAGAAGACAAGCTTTCAATACGCTCAGCTCCGCGAATGCCTCCACGACCCAAAGACCTGGCTGATCTGGACCATCTCCTTGCTCTGCCAGATCCCCAACGGCGGGACCCAGAACTTTGCAAACCTGGTCATCACTTCCTTTGGCTTCACTTCTCTGCAGTCCACACTGATCAACATCCCTTACTCCCTCCTGTCAGCAGCCTGCATCACCGGCACAGGCTGGCTGACAGGCAGGTGCCGCAGCATCAACTGCATCCTAATCGCGCTCATCGTGCTCCCGCCCGTGGCGGGCTCTGCGCTGATTAGTTCGCGGGGCAAGATCCCCCACGGGGTGAGTCTGTTCGGATACTTCCTCCTCTCGACGGGCTCGTCTGCCTTGCCCCTCCTGCTGAGTCTGGTACAGGCGAACTATCGCGGTGTGACCAAGAAGATGAGCATGACAGCTTTGTTGTTCATCGCGTACTGCGCTGGGAACATCGCGGGCCCGCAGCTCTTCAAGGCGGATGAGGAGCCGACTTATGATACTGCTTTCAGAGGCATCATGGTCTGTTATAGTCTGGTGGTGGTGCTGACGGGGCTTCTGAGGTTGTATTTGGGGTGGATAAATGCGCGGAGGATCAAAGAGGAAGGGGTCGAGGGTAGTTCCGGGGCTGCTGGTGCTGTGCGGGAAGATGGCGGAATGATTGGTGGGGGGATTGTTACCAGTACAGGCGATATCGAAGAAGATCAACTGCGACCGGGTGGTGCGCAGGCTGTGCACGTCAGATCCGCCGACTATGAGGATGTCACGGACTGGAACACATTTGGATTCAGATATCGGCTTTGAAAGTCCCAAGTTACATAGGTTCAGCTTCACACAACTTCGAGAGACAGCGCCGAGTCTCGTACAGTCGAGTCTAAGTGGACAGCAGCTTAGAAATGGGGCTTTTCTAATACAAAACATATGACCTTTTGCGGGCCATGACATGGCTACGCGATATGGAGTCTGTGACATTCTCTGTGCCAAATTTTGGTAGAACCGTGAGTTTCCATTGCATTTTACTACTGAACTAAAACGAGGTCTATACGAATTCCATAATTCTGGAAGACATATGTGCTTCTTTGTTTGAAATCTCCTCGGTCGCGGTGAATGGGTGAGGGACCCCGAGGTAGCTTATCAACTACATAATGCGTGACCAACTCTATAATGCTAGTGTCTGCCACCATTAACACCTGTGATGTACTGTTACGTAAAATCTATCAAAACAAGTAAAGACTTCCCGTCTCATACTTTACACCAAAAACTCACATATTTATCCGGTGAGGTTTGATTTCACACCACGCTGCGTGTGTAAGACTGACGTGCTCCGCCTTTATATCCTTCTCCCTTTCTTGGTCAATCAATTGTTTCAATCCACTCTTTAACCATTCTAACATCGCAACACCCGAGCCGGTCATACGGACCATTTCACGCAACCATAGACCCAGCGAGCCACGCCAGAGCCGCCCCGCAGTATCTCTCTTATGTGTGAACTCGCACACGCCAGCCACGCAGTAGCCGTACAAAATGAGAGTACCTATAGAAAGGAAAGTTTCCTTAGGCTGGCTTTGGTAAAAGGATCCCAAGGATTAGAACCGCTCGATAGACTAGTCAAGCGAAGAAGTAGACAAGGATAGTAGTCGTACAAGGGCGATCAAGACGCGCGCGACGATACGGCATATGCGCTGGTCTCTACTTTGGCGAACCGAACCGCGAGTCTTGTATGACCCGCAGTCATAAAACATGCCTGAAGTGAAGCAAGAGGGATGAAGCTAGGCAGGAGGAAAGGAGCCGGTGGCGCTCGGTCCTAGCCCAACCAACCAACAGTGCCAACACAATCCGCAGCCCGACTCTCTCCGAATCGTGCTGAAAATGCTTCAAAGCATACATAGTTTCACCTAATGGCCTTATTTCGCCGAGCTCAGTTGCGAGAAAATGGACACCTTTCCGCAAGAGATCCTCGAATCTGTAGCCGGTTACCTTCAAGATGACAGATCTGCGCATCTATCCCTGGTCGCCATATCGCCAAAATGGCAGATGACACTGAAAACAGAAGGTCATGAAGTCTATCGACCTTGCTATCACAGAAACTGCCAAGTTCAGAGACTTCACACACAATGAGTTCCTAGGCGCTGCTCGGCTCCTAGAGGTTCCTGGGATCGGAACATTTATAATGCCCGTCGTAACGATGGTCATGTCCGACCATGTCCCATTCCTCATGGTAGCTAAGATCTTCTAATCTCTTAATGGCATAGTGGCGGCTAGATCTATAAGATAGTAGTTATCCCGCTTTTGATTCGGTACGGCAGGATAGTCTGGCAAAGGTCGTCGGAGTAGCCATTCCCGGCGTGAAGAAGTTCGAGTTCCTCGGTCTTCACTCGAAAGTGGTGTCGTTCTGGACGGTCTTGCTCGCACAGAACGCGAGCCAGAGTAAGAGCGAGCTCTAGAGTGCTCGTGGAGATTTAGGTGATACGGAGCACAACATGTTCAGCGAAACTCCTCATCGTACCCTCCCAGGGCTGCCTGCGCTTTGAAGCTTGTTACTCTCGGGACTCCTTGACCCTTCGCCGTTCCTAGCACCACGTCGTAGCCTTGATGCCGTTGCTAATGATCAGCGCGGCGACAAGGATGATATCAAAAGAGATGCACGTCGTGGACAGACTACAGTCCACGGCGAGCCCAGCCGATCTACTGGTGTAGCCTACTCTGGAGGATTTCGAGCGAGACTACTTCTAGGGGAGAAGCATCTTGCTAGCCTTCTCTTATATGCTTCAGCTGTCTGTTCAGAGATGGCGGGCCTGATTGAGGGACTTGTCTCATCATATAAGCCGAGGGGCCAGGGGATAGCAAATTAATCGCGGAGGTACTGCGCGAAAGCGTAGGAAAACCACATCCTCTGGGATGTCTTCAGCAGGGCCGCCACGAAGACCTGGAGCTATCAGAGGAGCAGCAGTTGAACGACAATTGCGGACACGAAGCCGAGCGGCAGGCCGTCCGCCACGCAGGGACAGCAACCTGCACCCTCCCTGTCCATTACGGCCACCATGGTCACGTTGCCTCAGGCCCGCCCTAAGCACATCGCACTCTTCGCGGACCCAGACGGGTCCCTTTTTAATTGTCTCTCGTCTTTTTCAAAGGCTTGTACTTCCATGCCCATACTATAGAGAGCGAGCATACGTAGCTTTGCTGCTGCCTCGACGGCATCCACGAATAGAAGTCGGTCGCCGTGTAAGACTCAAGGCATGAATATTCTGGTGACTAAAGTGTAACGTGGCACAGCTAGAGAAGTCCAGAGAGAACTTGTACTGTCTTCCCGAGTTCTGCAAGGATGGAGAGACGCGTCTCTACTGGAACACGCCGGACTGGCGTCCTACACATCTGTACCCTCATTTCCATGCTATTTGGGCTCGTAGATGTCTTCATCGTATTACCGCAGCATCGGAGCGACTGTAATACTTCTGATTAGTATTTTTCAATTTCGCAGAATTCTCCCGAAGTAACGGCATGATGACATCACAGAAAACAAATGTAGAAAGACAAGATACCAAACAAAAGAGCTAAGCGATAAAATCAAGCATAGCCCCAAAGGAAAGACCTTGTTCCGCGTACGAGGTCTTTAAGTTTGATACATGCTGAGAAAATGACTGAAAAGCACGCTGGTCAGGAGTGGGAGTGGTTATTGATTAGGGTTGAATAGGGAATATACACGCGCGGCATCCGAGAGTTGTGTGGAGCTGTTGATCATGGCTAAGAATATCGTGTCACTTTCTGCAAAACAGAAAGTGATAGTGGCGATTCAAACTATGAAGTCAGCGTTGAGTGTGTTAAGCTAGTTGTATACACTATCAGTCCCTAACTAAAGGACTTTTACATTCTCCAATAGTGTTCTTGGTAAACGCCATGCAAGTTCCGTCCATCACAATTCGACAGGAAAATCATCAACCCTGTTGACGATGCCCTCACCTGCGGCGCTGCTTGACCCAACAACCTCTCCAGCCAGCTTGGTCCAGAACTCACATGTCCCCTTGGCGTTTTGCCGGTCGGCAATGTCTGTTTTGAACGCGCTCTCGAAAATGTTCAACAGATTAACTGACATGACATCTTTCATGAACTCTCCATCGCTACCGTCGGCAAGCGGCCAGTCAGGCGACTTGCCAACGCGGCGCAGCAAATTAGGATCGCCTCCTGACAGCGCAAAGCTTGCAAAGTAGGTCTTGTAAACGCCCGGAATTCGGTTGAAATACAGAAATTGTGAATACGGCTCCGCATCTGACTGGTTCATACCATTCTTCATGAGCATATGCATCGCCTCGGAGGGGTTATTGGTGAAAAGGGGCGCCATGTCGGAGCCGTGGTGTGCGAGACGCTTGGTTGGGAAGGCATAGCGCATCATGTACGTCTTGCCAGCATACGCGTTGTACAGGTCACGCGTATTACAAGTAAAGCTCGAGTCGCGGATGATGGTTGATGTGCAGTTGTTCCAGTCTCCAAGGAATTTAATCCGGCATGCGTAACGTTGCTTGATGGCTTTTTGCTGGTCAGGAAAGCCGGGGAGGAAAGAGTCAAGGAACGTGTCGAATGTGGCTTCGCTATTAACCCACTTCGGAGTGAACATCGCTGCTTCATTTGTGCAGTGGGAGACAATTGTAGAGTCGATGCTGGACTTCCAGTATTTGTCTGGTGGTTATGGACATGAACTGTTAGGCACCAAATTCGGCGGAGAGAAAGTGTTATTGGGGGGAGACTTACCGTTCTTAAAGGCTAGCGTTGACAGCGTTGTTATCCACTTGCCGTCAACAGACGGGCCAAGAGGGAACAAGCCGCTTGTGGCTACCGTCTCATACAGCTTCTGATTGGCCTTGGTCAAATCGTCGGCGTCGCGTAGACACGTAATGTTAAACTTCTCGCCACATCCAGCCAGCTTCGAGAAGCTCTTGTAGATCTGGTCCAGTTTGCCGTTAGGCGAGTTGTCCCATAGCCACTGGTAGGCAGGGCTCTGCACAGCAAAAGTTTTGAACGTCGGATCGACCTTGCCGTCCTCGCGAATCAGGTGGTGAAGCACGGAACTGGCACCAGCGGATTCACCCCAGGCGCTGATGGCGCCCTTGTCCCCCTTAACCTGCGCGATATGCTGCTGAACCCATTCGAACACGAGCGCCTGGTCATACAGGCCTGCATTAGGCTGTCCTGCCCCTTGCATGTAGTCACCGGCAAGCCAACCGTAGGCACCAGTTCGATAATTGCCTGTGACGAAGATGGTCTGGTAGCTGCTAGCCGCGATGATACCCCGACCATTGTACAGGACAGATCCGCCGTGATTCTTGGCGCCAAAAGCGAAAGCGCCGCCATAAATCCAGACCACGACGGGGAGCGTCAAATCTTCGCTATCCTCGAAAACCCATTTGGGCACGTAGATGTCGAGGAATAAGCAATCTTCGGACTCAGGCACGTTCGGATTTTCAGGGACTTCGATTGGGTGATCGCCACCGGGCGGCCTGCTGAGGGCGGTGATATCAACCTGGATACAATTCCGGCCGTCGCTGGCGGGCTGGACGGAGGAATTCTTCCATGAAGGGAAAGAAGGGGCGCCGAAACGCTCGGGAATTACGCCAAAGCGGACATTTTCGAAAATGTAGATCTAGGGTGACATGTTAGGTCCCAAGGGAATCGACGGAATTGTTTAGTATTGTGGTCATTCTTACATCTTCGTCCTCAGGTAGCTCCCTGGCCTCATACACACCCCAGGGTAGTTTGATGCTGGGAACTGCCTCTCGAGCCAGGACGCACCCTACGCTGGAGAGGCCCAGCAAGCCGAACAAAGTTGAGGTCTTCATCGTGCTGCTCAACAGACAATGAGCTTGTGTCACTAGTCAATAGTGAGCAGTGGGAATGATCTGATTCAAAAAGGAAAAGTTGTTTGGTCGTCACCTCTGGACTTTATACTTGAGCCATCGCAGCTTCGTATCCAGCACAGTCGTGCTCGATGTCTTTGCCGGTACCATTTCACAGCGATCGTTGTGTCTCAGTTAGCTGAACCTTTGTGCAGATCACAGCTGGCGGGCCGTATAGATCTGCATATCCCTGGATTCGCTGGGCGACCGTGGTGTGATCGATCTAGTACGGCACGGCACGGCACGGACACCGGATACAGCGCGACGCAAGCTCGACAAGGCGTCATACCTAGTACAAGTAGCGCAGCGCTTCTTGAGCGGGTTTCTTGACAAACTCTGCTGGTTGCGCGTCCCAGTAGGAGCATTATTCTCGAGATGGACGCGTGTGTCTGGAAAACCAAGCTCGCAGTCGCAGGGCACTGGTCTCTTATCGCTACTAGGGGAAATGCCCTCTGCTGGCTCAGACTTCCTCCACCAAAAGCTGCTGATGCTTGCAAGAGAACTGATCTCATAACTTCTGTGGATAGTTCCGGTGAAGCTAAACAGATCCAGGAAGGCCGCCACACTGTATCACCTCCCACTCAAGATGAACGATCCCGCTAGTAGCAAGCGCATGCATGTCAGCCACGAACCCCGCCCGGTGAAGCCATTCACGATTCAATGAAATAGTCTCGCAGCAGATGAGACGCGGTGGCATACCAAGAGCGGGGTAAGCACTATGGTCGGCAATCATTCTCCAAGCCAGCTGTCACGCAGCTCAGCTTGATGCAATTGCCGGAGTTCATGTCCAAGCTCACCGAAACTAGACAGGGATCATGACGATACAGGACGGCTTGGCGATGAGGTCAAGCTGAGATCGGCCATGCCGAAGCTGGCGAGGCGGGTGACAAAAAAAAAGCGCCTCCAGAAACACGTCTACTGAACCCACTGAACAGAGTTTATCTGGGGCATTTTTTTGACACCCACCCCGGCTGAATTCCTGCGATCCTTGGGGACGGCCGGCACACACAGGGCTAAGGACTCCGCCAGCGCGGTACAGCTGCGCTACTGCACAGCCTAGCTAAGTGTACGCAAGTCTGTATGCGTCCAGCAGTCATGCCTAACACACTACGCCTTGCACCAATCTTCTTCCAAGCTTTCCGTGTTTCTTCACGGGAGGATTTTTTGGGCGGTGAGGGCGGTTCGACTGATAAGAGGGAAGGGAAATTTCTTCTTTATTCTGTCCACTTATGCCGCCAGCGCCTGTTCCGTCACGTAATTTCTCGTGATCTTGTAGATATGCGGCTGCCGCTTTTGATCAGCACATGAACGGCATTCCTCCACGCGCGATATAGGAACTCGGCGGCGCAGGAGTACTGAGACTGCAACATGCATTATCCATTCTTGGCCTTAGTGCGATCCCAAGCTTCCTGCTTGCGATACCAGGTCTTGCCGCACTTGCATGAATGAGCACATTGGATCAACAAAAGCAGAAGCAATTGTCTCTCATGTGGATCTTTCCGCATATACATGCAAGCTATTGTGAGGGTCCATGACGCGGCTGTGAGCCCAGCCGTGCCCAATAGTCCATGCGGTGTTATGGAGAGCCTGCAATTTCTTTTTTACGGCATGTACAGAGACATACTTGGTTCCTTTTTCGTGAGAGTCTGGGCGTCTTTGGGATGATTCCATGGCAACATTCCCGCTCGCGCAATAGGTGCGGCCATATGTCACCACAGTGCCAGCTAGACATTGTGTTATGAGCCATCTCAGAAGCCCTAGACCATGCGCCATATTATGATTTCCCCGTAGCGGCACCAGTCACATCTCGCCGCTGTTGAATCCATTACAGTGGTGATTTTGCTGGGCGTGAGCTGGGTTGGGAAATCCCAATGTTACAGGAGTCGCCATCAGAACGACATTCAGTTGATGAAGTGGCCCGTGCGATTGACGTCATTTATGAGTTCCAGTCATGTGCTGCTCTTGGGCCTTGCGAATATTCGACGCTGAAATACGGATTACAGGAGCTTTCGTTCTTCAATCGATGGCTATCATCCCTCGCGCTCCTGCCAAAGTCGATGGATACATGCCATTTTCGTGTAGCGTCCTGCAACATCATTATATCGTGCGCTCAGGTGACTGGGCATTTCGTGCGACAGAGACCTGAAGACCGTCGGAGAGACCGAGGACTCACCCTAGCAAACTTTTACAACGCACTGATTGCCGCCGAGGTATGGAGATTGGTCTACGATCGCGCTTGGCTCGTGATTTGAAGAATCCAAGAGGCTCATGAGCACATATCTGATTGGTCATTAACCCTCCCGCGGTTGCCCGACAGAGGGCTTAGGTTGAGCTCTACCACAATGACGAGACATCGCCGACTCCGTATAAGATCCAGCCCGTTGACACCACCAAGGGCTAGGCGATACATCTCTACTCCTCAAATCACACACTTGATGCTATCCTTGCAGTCATTAGCAGATATGGCGACCGTCAGCGTATGCAACATCACCAAGGAACGGATGGCTAACCTCCCACCGGTGCCGATCGTACTGCAGCAATGCAAGATCCTGCGGCTCCATGTGGGCAAGGTCAGCGAGTTCATCATCGGCGCCGAAGCTGACTGGGGAATCTATAAATAATGACGTCCGCCAGCCTCAGCCATGCTTGCAACCACGGGCTTAACGGGCGATGAACACGCAGCCGCCGAGCACGGCGGTATCGAGCACGCACTCAATAAACACAGCAAACCCACAGCACTAGCCCTTTCTGGCGCTCTAAGAAGGTGTGTCCGCGCCTGGACCACCAAAAGCCACGCATGTACGGGGAAGACTGGATTGCTCCCAGGGTCCTAAGCGAGGGGAACGGATGCGCCGGGGACGTTTACCGGATCCGTAGCACCGCGAGCAATAGCACGTCCGACAACATGAAGACCAGTTAGGGAGCCAGCCAGAAAGAAGTGCTCCTCCAAGTAATCGAACCGCGCCATCCGTGCCTCAGGTTTCGGCGCTCGCTGCCGGTGGCCATGTGCTCTAGCGCGGACGAGCCGCACAGCAAGGATCGGTGTGGGACACGCACGTCCTACAACCAGGGGATGTCCAGGAAGGCGAAGCCATCGAGCTCATCAGCCGGCCGCACCCGCAGTGATCGGTGCTCAAGCCCAGCGCGTTGTGTGCGGAAGGGATGTAAGTCTGGTGTGACTCGCCGGGTATGTGGCGCTGGAGCCGCTGACTGGATTGTGGCAAATGCTCGTCAGCGAAAGATTGAGGAGTGAGCGCAGGATTTACATGGTTATTGACGCGCGGATGTCTAGTCCGCGGGTGAGGGCGCTCACTTTCGCGATCAAGGATGGAAACTTGGTGTTGCTGGGCGCAGAATTTTCAGTCTTACTCATTTGCACAGATCGAGTAAGACCGCCCGAGGATGAGTGGAAGTTCTCTCGCTCGTACTCCATCGTCGCGGGAAACCTAACGACTATTCACGCATCAGCGGAGAGGAGGAGTTTAGATATTGGCCGCATCATTCTTGGGCCAGTCAAGACGCTCAATGACGCGGGTGGCCCAGGGACTACTCGGCGAACTCAGCCTGTTTACATGTCTCGCACTTTCGCCTGCAGTCCGCCACGCCTGATGCAACACCGCGCCTCATGTCACGGCTAAGCTAGGCTACCCGAACCAATCCACCCACTTTGAAGACTTGAGCAAGGGCGGCGTTGGTGGTGCAGGTGAAATTAGAGAAACATTCGATGTGGTGATCGATGAGCCTGGAGCCGGGTGAATCAGGAAGAGGCTTGAGGTATCCTCGAACAGGACGCTGCTGGACGTGCAGGCGAGTGCTAAGTTCAAGATAGTCAACTCGTACAAGTTCGGCGCTTGTTGAGCTTGTAATATTGGTGTTGAGGGAGAGGATATTCAGTCCAGGAGCACGGCAATATCATAAAATGAGAAAGGAAAGGACCTGCAAAACTGTGTTGATCCGGAAACAGGTTGGTGAGGTTAGGAAATGATTGACGGTGAGGATGCCTTTGCTGTGGGAGGCAATGACAAGGTGCTCGTCCATTAAACTTAGTCAGGCGTTCTGAACAAACTGAACAACATAGCAAGTTGGCATTTCTTGGTACTGAGGAAATCCCCGGGCCCTTAATGCGCAGATACTATCCCATTATAAACAAGTCAGCGTGGACAAGAACGGCGACAAGGGAAGTATCGCGCTGTCAGGCTTAAAATCATTCTTCAACCCGGACAATGTCAGAGCAGAACTATCTATAATTTCTACAACTTACGGTCCTTGACACATTTGGGAGTTTGCTGGGATCTTCAGGTAAATCATGTTTCATACTGTCAGAGTACGATTGGATGACTGATTGACTTATGGCCACGGCTCTAACTGGTCATTTGTATGACAACCAACACTTTCACAAGACAATAAACACCGACTTCCCCCAAGCGAGCAAGCCATCTTTTTGTCATCGTCGACCTCTGGGATGCTTTATAGCCACAGTATCAACATTCTAGAATGGATATTGCAAAAATGGAAGAGAGCAAGAGAGCGGACATGCCCATGTCAAGCATCCGTGGCTTGGTCGACCTGCCCCTTGAGCTACTCAGTACCGTCGCTGTGTCCCCAATATCGCATGATAACCTGGCCATGACAGCAATGCACAAACGATACCAGTTCGGTTTGGTAGCATTCATATACCCAAGCCACCTCCGCGACGAGCTCCAGGGTGGCAAGCCCCTTTGGTGGTCTCGCCACCAGAACGAATTATCGAGAGCTACTACATGTGTAGTGTCTGAACGAGCATCACGGGCAAAAGTGAATTCCATAAATCTCTGTGACTTGTATACTTTTGGGTTTCTTCTATGTGCGCAAACACTTAGGAGGATGGTGGCCTGCACCAACACGCGCATTCGTCTGTCAACGTCCTCCAAGCCCGCTTGTGCGCTCATGCACACAAACCTGTTGCGACTCTGTTGTTTGTTTTGCCAGAGCGTTCAATTCGTCCTCGTACAAGATGGACCGCGGGGCGGAACGAGAGTTTCATCGATCGGTGGTCGTAATTAAGGTCCCCTCCCTCGATAGGCCAGCCTTGCAGCTCGTCGGAAATCACGCCCGTACATAAGCGGAAACGTGTATGTTCCAGCCATTTATCGTACAGACGCTACAGTCACATGTGCGATTTTGTTCGCCGTATACCATAGACAGGCGAACCATCCCAGAGTCCTGACCAGATCGAGTACTTTTGCCTTTGTTGATAACGGCTCGGCGCGCTTGAGGCAATCAGACCACTTGGGCGAGGAACTGCGAGCCGATTGTGGCTTCTTACTCGTTGATGAAGAAGCCTGAGGAGAACGGGAATAGGTTTTGCTTCTGTCGAATGCTTGAAGGGTTGAGTGTTTAAGCAAGTTGTCATCACGAAATTCAGGCAAGCACTGAGTCCGCTACACAATCAGGCAGGACTGCTGCAGTAATCTGCTCTAGTCGACAGCATTTGTTTGTGCGAAGCCTACGTCGAAGGGACTAGTTCGCTAGCGCCTTGAATTTTGGACCTGCAACTCCGTGACCAGACAATTCCATTGGGCTCATCGACCATCTTGACTGCATAGCATCGCTGAATTGTGTCTAGCGCTGTTGCCAGTTGCAGTGCTTAGCCGAGTGGAAGGCTGGAGCTTGGACATGCCAAGCACTGCAAGAATCAAAACAAGCACAACCCTCACAAAGCCGTGGCGTCATAGAGTTATATGCCACTGCATTAGCGCCACCGAGCGGGAAGCGCTCAGGGTCTAACTCTGCGCTCCGAACGCTCCGAATGGTCCCAGTGCATAGAAAGCGGTGGAGCTCAAGGGCAGGGATGCCGTCACCACTCTCGCTAGACAGGCCGCTAGCCTCGACGTTTTTCCATCATCGAGTCATTCTGCCTGTGCTGCGCCAATGGTATCAATTGGTGGACGACCACGAGGGTTGGGTGAGATCGGCAGGTCCAACGGCCCAGTTGTGATCCGCCGTCGTGAATGACCCCTGGCATCGCTCAAAGACATGCTGCATCGGGAAGGGCCGTATGCGCAGTGAACTGCCGGGCGATCTGATGCCTGCCAGTGATCCATGACGCGCCAAGGGACGACGAACAATGCTTGTTCTGAAGGGCAAGATCCTGACAGACAATATAAGCTGAAAGCCGTGAAATAAACACAACTGTGAGACACGCAACATATCCACAGCTTTTGTCGGTTTCGGACCGTGTGACAGTCCACAAACTGCCCAGCATGTACGAACTCGTGCGCGACACCGTCTTTTCGCACACCCTGCGCGTCCTTACTGGCGGTAAGGTCTTCAAGTACCCAGAGGAGGAGGACTCGTCTCTCTGGAAACGCTACGTGCATCCTGAGAAGTCGCACAACATCGCCCGCCATGGAGACGTCAACGGCCCTCAGGACGACAACAGCAGTAACGGCGAGAACAGCAGCGACTCCCAGAACAACAGTGATGATCCTCGACGTTCTTCGGCGACGGCCGTAGAGCACCATAATGTCGTGCATGGCACGAGGAGGACAAAGGTAGACCCTGAAAAGGGCAAGGACTACTTTATCGTGGACTGGTATGGGCCAGACGATTCAGAGGTCAGCATGAGCCCATGAGGACTCCCCCGGCGTGCCACATACTGACTGCGCCTCCCATCCAGAACCCTCAGAACTGGGGCCGCTGGAAGAAGGTCTTCGTCACATTTGAGATCACGTTTCTTACCTTTGCAGTATACATCGGCAGCGCCATCTACACAGCCGGCCTCATGGACGTTGTCATGGCATTCAACGTCTCCACGGTCGCCGCGACGCTCGGCCTGACGCTCTTCGTCGCCGGTTACGGCCTCGGCCCCATGATCTGGGCTCCTCTATCTGAGCTGCCCCAAGTCGGCCGCAACCCAATCTACATCATCACCCTCATCATCTTCGTCGCGTTCCAGGTCCCCACTGCCCTAGCCACCAACTTCGGCATGCTCCTCGCCTTCCGATTCCTCACTGGTTTCTTTGGCTCCCCTGCCCTGGCCACGGGCGGTGCGTCCATCGGCGACCTCTACGAGCCCAAGAAGCGCACGTACGGTCTAGGCATCTGGGGTATCGGCGCCGTCTCAGGTCCAACTTTAGGGCCCCTGATCGGTGGCTTCGCTGCCGAGGCTAACGGTTGGCGCTGGCCCATCTGGGAGTTGATGTGGCTATCTGGCGGCACATTGCTAGTCCTCATCTTCCTCCTCCCCGAGACATCCTCGGCGAACATTCTCTACCGCCGCGCCCGCCGTCTCCGCAAGCTCACTGGCAACGACAAGCTCGTGTGCGAGGCGGAACTGGCTGGCAAGGACATGTCTGCCGCCGACATGGCCAAGATGACCCTTGTGAGGCCGTTCACTCTGCTCTATACCGAACCGATCGTCTTTGCGCTCGATTTGTACATTGCCCTGATTTATGGCCTGCTGTATATCTGGTTCGAGTCGTTCCCCATCGTCTTCAGTGGCATATACGGTTTCAGTCTTGGCCTCGAGGGCGTTGCTTTCCTGGGCATTCTCGTCGGCGTCTTTGTGGTGTTCCCACCCTTTTACTGGTACAATCGCAAGTACACGGAGCCCAGATTCAACGAGAACGGCGAGCTGAAGCCTGAGCTGCGTCTGCCGCCGGCGTTTGTGGGCGCCTTCGCCATCCCGATTTGCCTCTTCTGGTTCGGCTGGACCAGTCGTCCGGATATCCACTGGATCGTGCCCATTATTGGCACTGCGTGGTTCAGCATTGGTGCATTCCTGTTGTTCAACTGCGTCATGAACTATCTCAGCGATAGTTATCCCGAATGTGTGGCTAGTATTCTGGCCGGCAACGATTTCCTGAGGAGCGCGCTTGGTGCTGGATTTGTAAGTGCTCCCTATGCGAGTATTCTCGGCGTGGTTTCGGGGACTGGCTCTAATATGTTCGTGTTCTCAGCCGTTATTTGCCCGCGCCATGTACGAGCGTCTTGGTGTCGCCTGGGCCAGTTCTACCTTGGCCTTCATCTCGGTCGCGTTCATCCCCATCCCATTTATTCTGTACAAGTATGGCGAGAAGATTCGGCACAAGAGCAAGAACGCGAGACATGATTTGTAAGGTTACTCGAAAACTGTGGACACACATTTGATGCTCCAGCAAGCATAGTTCTCGAGGTGTTCCGCTGCATCAGAACTTGAGGCTGTTAGTATTGTCTGCTGGGCTGTAGTTTGTATTTATACCATTTCCTAATTCTTTCCCCGTAATTTCGGGGTTCATTCTAGCTCTAGAGCTCTTTCATAATAGACATTGTATCATAGGAGTTACGTAGGAGTATGGTAGGGACTACTTTTGCGGGACGTCGTGTGCCCGAGAGATTTCGTGTTTATCCTTTACAGCATAGAGTAGATAAGGTCTACCAGATTAAGTTCCCCGACGTACTCGTCATAGGGTTACAACGTGAAAGCTGAGTACCGGCGTCGTTTCAGGTGGCAAGAAGCGCTCCGAACGTTGATTCTAGAATTGCCCGGCTCGCGCGGAGGAGATCACGAAGACGCTACGCCCATCGCAGAACCTGCTCAACTACATGATCGGTCCTTCAGCACAATTCATCGAAAGAATGGATATATTATAACCAGCTCCGACATTGTTTGGTTGATGCACAATGCCCTAGCCCATGTGAGTCAAGCTTAGGCTCGCTCCGTGAGACTCACTGGCGATACGGGGCGAGGTCAGGTCGTGCTCAGTCATGTGGGCGAAGAACAAAATTAGCACTTGAGATTAGGCTACGACTATGGTAGTATCTATGGTTAATTTGAGTATGCTTCTAACATATTGCCGCCCGTTCTAACTACTCCCTAATGAATCGTCAACGCTCAGTGCGCTTAGAAGCAGCAGCGGCCGCCGGGACATCCTTTCCGAGAGAGAACCCCGTGCCGTGACGCTCCCCGAATGACCCGTTAACCTCAGACGAGTCTTTGACACCCCCTTCTGACACTGGTGCTTGTGTTGTGACGCCTACCTGGCGCTTTTTCTCATAGCTATTGATGACCACTAGATCTCCCGAAATCTTTTGCACAGACTCATCACTAAAGTACCCACCCATTTGCTTAAGCCTCATTCCCTTGCCCCGATTCTTGCCATGTATGGGCTTGCCATTGGTGGAAACGTTCCACTGAATGACATCCTCACCATCTGCGTCATTCTCGATATTGCTTATCTGAGTCTCGAGCACTCCATCGACATCATAGCAAAATGCAAGACACTGTCGCAACATATTTGCTTCTTTCCGAAGGTTCTTGGACTTTGCCTCGTCTTCCGCCGACAATGGGATCGTGGGGCTAGTCGTGATGGTCTTGCTGAGCCTCTTTTTATGATTTTCAAGTTGTTGCAGTGTGAAGCGCATATGATGCAGACACCCATCCAGCCCTTCGCCAAATAAAGCTGTAGGCCACTGGGATGTATTAGAGGATGTCGAGGCGTTTGGGTCGTCGCCGAAGAAGTCGATTTGCATTTTTTCAATTGCCCGGGAGAGCTCGGCGCAGAATTCAATACCTTTCTCTGTGCTCAACAACTCTGCTTCCATGCGGGTGCGTACGGCTTCGTCGGAAGCCGGGTCGCCGCGTTGTGCTAGCGTGTCTAGCTTGAGCTGGACCATTCGGAGATGGGCGTCGAGGTCAGTCGTCGCAGTGTCGATGGCTTCTCTGCATTCTCGAACAGCTTCCTCAGTGGCGGTAGAAGTGTGTCTATATCCCTTCATTAGTTGCGTCTTCCAGGGGAAGCAGCCCGTGAATACTCACAACATCGCACAGTTTAGGGCGACAGTGACTGTGGCCTTGTACCCAATCAGCTGCTGGCGGAAGCCGTCGATGCCATCACCGCTGCTGCACTTGAGCTTCGCCCAGTCGCGGAAGCTCGTCCTGTCTGCTGTCGATCTTGCGCAGTATCTCTGGAGCTCGGCCGCTGCTTCGTTGCAAGATTGTGTGCATTGCTCAAGGGTAAGCTTGAGCGCGGTGAGATCCACGCCAAGTTCTAGTTCGCCAAGCTGTGACAGCTTTTCAAGCAGAATGATCAGGGCTGCGAGCTCGGTAAGGAGGTCGCGGACTTGACGGGGATGCGAGGGGAAATCTTTAAAGGCCTTGTAGAGCTTCTGACCCGACTGGAGGGCAAAGGTGATGAGTGCGAGAACTGCCGATACGGTCCCGACTGCATCTGCCATGTTGCCTGGCGTGACCGTTGCTGTAGTACGTACGGTGAAACAGATGACAGTGCGGCACGAACGCCTAGGTGACATAAAGGAACCTCACCTCACCCTGATACACGCAGCTCGGTGGCATCTTATGTGCTTGACGCGCCGTCGACGCCCGACGCCAACCACCACTGCTCCCTCTACCCCGCATCAGCCAGCCAACATGGACGGCGGCAAGGTTTTCTACGCGCGCACCGGCACGGGGCCCCTTTTCTTCATTGGCCTACAGCGTATGTTGGCTCTTCTCCCCCCACTTGCCTGCGTAAGCCTGACCCAGCTGAATAGAGGCTGGCTGTGAGGCACACTTGATAGGGACTCTCGTGGGGCGCGGGCCGGAAACAGAGACTGAAAGCTGGCAAAGGTCTGCAATGGCTCCGCAGCGGCTAACGGCAATGACAGAAGCCAGGTCGGACAATCGCGTGGACGGCCGAGGCGGCTCCAAGCAGACAGCAAGCAGACGGCGTGGGCGATGCCCCAACGCCGATACAGAGACAGCGACGGGGGGTCTGGCCATTGTGGTTACAGCACCCGAAGCAGCCCGCCAGCCCCATGCGGCACGCCTTGTATGTAGGTCACGCGCGACTACGCCGCGGGTACCATACTGCGGAGGTACTTGTGTACCAGCAGAAAATCCCTATTCATCATAGGTGTAGTTATGGAATTACGAACTGCGCGCAACTGCATACTTATCATAAAAGGGGGGACACATGCTTGTAATTAGCTACTCACCATGTCCCTCCAGTGGTTCTAGCACTACGCACCAAACCCGATCCCCCACACCCAGAAACAAATCAGGCCATGTCCTGCCTTAGGATGCGGGTACACATTGGCCTACAGTATTACGCATGATGAAAGGCTCTATAGAGTGGCCAGGGACCTCTCACCATTTGACTGCGGTTCAGACTGCCGCTCCAACGGAGGAGCATTGGCACATTCTGCTTGTACGTGAATTACCATCATGGCCTTCTGGTTACTATGACAAGATAAGCTTTGGCACAGCGCCGGGAATACCAGTCTACTCGTATTTGATGCTCAGTCTATAATTTCCAAGTTACATAACGGCATTAACGACCTGGACTAATCGGGGATTGTTTAGGCAGGCAGATATTATAAATCAAGCCCGTGAAAATAGGCTAAGTCCATGGCAGAGCTACGGAGGCTGGACTAGGGGAGGCATAATAAGTCTTCAATGCCAACCTGGACTACAATGGTATCAGCTTCCAATAATGTTATATACGAATGCATTTTGTCTATTTGAAATCAGTTTAATATTGACGTTATCATTTGTCGTTATCCTTATGAGCGGTTCGTGGTTCTCCATGCTCGACACGCCTAGTAGACAAATACATACATGCATAAAGTCACAAAATCCATACGTCAAAATATTAATACGATGATGCCAGAAGAGTAATACAACAGTTGGTGGTGGCTAAGAAGTTCTGGAAATCAGAGTTTGTTCGTAAGAAGTAGTTTAGTAAAGTCCTACTGCCAGACCATAGAGGCACGGCAAACGGGTGTTCAGTTCTTTGTCTTAATCACAATAGCCTGCACTTCTATTGGAGGTTCTTAACTGTGCAAATTGTTGTTCGCTAACACAGATCCTCCGTGTTCCACCGTACGCTGTCCTTCAAGCTGGTCCAACCTGCCTGACCCATATCCTGCAGAAGTGACTCCGCTCTTGTGCGGGGAACAATCTCGCTAAGGTCTTTCCCTGACTGGAAGTTCTCTGGGAACGTCCTCTCCGGATACATCTCGCGCAGAATCTCCAGCAGCTTGTCACCGTTGACAGGTTCCGCGAAGCCAAAGACCCGCTCGGACACGACGTCCGGGTGTATTGCGGCAGCTACATGCAGACGAGCGGTGTCCTGTACGTCGACAAAATATTCTGTCCGCGAGAGACAAAGGTCAAATGTCAGCTGGAGATGTACACTCATTAGCGCTACTTGTCATATCTATTAGGTGGTACTTACGAGGAGGCAACATCCCCAGGAACCCAATAGTTCCATTAAACAACTCTGCGAGGCCCCCGGCCGTCGTCGGGTGGCCCTGGTTCACCACGTCCAGACTCTTGCCAAAGTTCATATTCGGCAGCACGGTGTTGAGCTTGAACCCAGGTTTCTCGTCCCGCACAAACTTCCACGCCGCCTGTTCCGCCAGAGTCTTGGACGCCGCGTACACCGTATAAGCGCGCTCCGGCTCGTAGGGCGGCGGGCGGTATGCTTCTTCCACGACCTCTTCATTCCAGGTGTCCACTGTGACCGTGCAGGGTGTATCTGGCTTGGGCAGCAGCGCCGCGGTCGACGAGGAGGTCAGAACGAAGCGCCTGACTGAGGGCTCTTTGGCGGCGGCGCGCATCGCGCTGAGGACCATGTCGACGGTGCTGGGGATGACGACGTGAGGGTCTGGACTTAGGCTTGAGTCGGTCGCGACGTGCACTACTGCTGATGCACCCTTGATCGCGGTCTCAAAGGCGTCCGGGGCCTGGAGGCTGGGAACCGCGACGAGGGAGAAGTTGTCCGGGCCATATCGGTTGGAGAAGAGGGTTGTGATCCAGGCGTTTTTGCTCGCATCGCGGGTCGTGCCGCGGACCTTGTAGCCATTGTGGAGGAATTGGTCAGCAATGTGCGAGCCGATTAGACCTGTGACACCGGTGATAAGGACGAGGGAGCCCTTGGGGATCACAGGAGCGAATGATAGCGACATGGTTTTGTGTAGTAAATTGAGGGTCGTTAAGGAACTGCGTGGTGATTGCAATTGCAGGTCCTTCGGGACGTGGATAGGGATGTCCAGCCCTTTTGACCTTTATCGTCGAGTCCACATGCTTGTACTCAACGATTTGTAAGACTAGCATTAGACTAGCATCGGGTTCCGAACAATAACTGGGCATGCAAGTCCAATTGCCTATGCAAGATCCTTGGTTACATGTCTATGTAAGCTGTGTACGTAGCTTACGTGAGCTTCCAACACTCGGACTCCGACGGCCAATCACAGAGAGGCGATGCCGGGGTGAATAAGCACTAGACAAAGCCGGAGAGACTGTGCCATGCTCGGATGAACTCGATGTGTATATGCAGTCTACAACATAATTACGTTGAGGCAGACATCGAAACTGAACAGAAGGGTTGAATAAGCAAACTGAAATGAGGACATCGACTTGGATATGTCTTCAGCTCTCTGTAGATAACGTGCTCATCTAAGTCTACTCATCTCAGAGGGCCACTCAGCTATCCAAGACTCATTATAAATCCAGCTAAGAGAGCTTACCAAAATGGAGTACTGGGGGTCCTCCAGAACACCAGGCCAAGCATTCAGAGCTCTCCCGCAGCATGTAAACAGATTATTGGCGCTCAAGCGCGCGAATCAAACTTTTCCCTTTATTGGATGGGCAGCTATTCAGATAGCTCACTGTATCCCTCAATGCATGCTCTGCAAGCTCCCCCTTCCCCATCATCACAAGTTTACATGACGCATAATATATATATGTGTATCTTGAACTTCCAAATCATCGCATCTAATATCGCAAATTATGATCGGTAGATATCAACGCTATGTTACACGGCTAAATAACTCAAAAAACATACACACGCACAACGAACAACAAAATTCCGCATGCTCAAATAGGCACGATGCCAATCTCGGACCAAGACGACCCGTCAAACAAGACCTCTTTGATACCACCGCTCTCGACGAAGAAGAAGCACCGGCTCATGTCCGTCTGGCTGGACAGCGTCATCACGGTGCTCCCGTAGGGCGTCCACAGGCTCTCGGTCAGGCACGCGATGTCGGTGCCCGCGCTGGCGTCGGCGAAGACGGCGTGCGTCGCGGGCTGCGCCCACTGCCCGCCCGAGTATGTGACGTAGTATATGGCGCCGCCGGACTGCTGGTACAGAATGCATGTGCTCACGCTGTTGGCACTGTTCGTATTGCCGCTGCTGCTGCTGCTGCTGCTGGCGACGGCGAAGGCGGCGATGTGGGAGGCCTGTGGGATCGGGATACCGGCTGTATAAAATGCACCCGGGGGAAGGGGTGATTTGTCAGCCATCAAATGCACAACCTTGTTAATACTGTAGTTGAGGTGGAAAAGATAAGAAATCGATCGATGATAGAACATACCGATGCTCCAGGGTTCCCATGTAGCGTTCACTCCCCATGTCAGCGACACACCCGCCAGCAGGCCATCGACCGTGCGGTACACGAGCCCAGCCTCCCACGGCCGACTGTACTCGGCGACGAGGGGCACGATGGCGATTGCGGACCCCTCGCTGGCCGCTGCGACCTGCGGTGCGGCGGCGGCCGTTGTTGAGTTGACCCACGGCGGTGCCCCTGGCGCGCCGCCCCCCAGATATGTTGTGACGCGTAGTGCGCTGTTCGAGCCCGTGGTGACGGCATCCTGCGTCGCTATGTACGGCCAGTAGGCGGCGACGCTTGACGTTGATGATGTGGTTACTGGGTAGTTGTCGATGCTGTCTTCAAGTCCCGCCACTTGCTGAGACACGGGCTGGTTCCAGTTCTGGCCCCTCAAGTTGTTGTTGGTGTCGCGCCAGAAATACTCCCACTGCGGCTAGTTCGAGAGATGTTCCGTTAGCTGTGAGCAATCCAACGATGGGTTTTGGAACATACCGGATTATTAGTCATGACCATTGACGCAGCCATTGCAGTTTGCGGGGCAGCATTCGTCCTGGAGATGTTGAACGGCCCTTGCCACTGCCCAGACTCACTTTGATACTCTATGAAAGCCAAAGTCCCGGATTGAGCCTGGTGATATAGCCGGTAGTGGAAGCCGCCCCCGCCGATGAGACGGAATCCTGTCACAGCCAAACTGGAGTTGTTAGACTGGGTTACTGTCGGCACCGAGGTTGAAGATGCTTCCGGTGCAGGGGCTGGAGATTGTTGTTGTTTTTTGTTTGTGAGGACGCCGACCGTGGTACCTACGGCGATGACTATTATTACTCCCAGAGCGACGAGTATCATGATCAGTCGTGGTCGCCGAGATCTGGAAATGCCGGGTAAGGTATTCGCTTCCACCACCTCTTTACTTGATGCGAAATAGTCATCCTTTTTGGTGGGATCGTAAGGCTGTTGTGGCCAGACAGGGTGCGGTTGTATGTGGACAACCTCTGGCGCATCGGAAAAATTGGGGAGCTGGTGTGTGACGACTTCAGGCGCATCGCCAGTCGACTGTATTCTTGCGTGATTCATGATCTCTTTGCCTGAGAACTACCCCGGCTTGGCGGTTGTGATTGAAAAGCCGGGTAGAAATCAGCAACTTCACGTTGATTGAGCGCGTACTCCACAGTTCGAGACTTCTGTGTTGTGTGAGGGCCAAAAGGTCGCACGCCGCAGTTTCTTGTCGTCGTCGACGAGTTGGCGTACTCGTTTTCCTCTTCGAGTCGCCTGATGTTAGTGATCGTCAACATTAGACAATCCGAGTGGCAGAAGGAGAGAGCAGGGTTTTTCCCAGACGGGCCGTGAATGGCAGACTCGGCTGAACACTCTTACGGCTGTGTAGACAGGCGGCCGTGGAACCAGGCGGCCCACAAGGCATGGGCCGCTATGCGGCACTTTGCACGACGGCCCGTATGCAGGTCCATTGGTGCAGCGGAGGATCGGGGACTTCTTCAGCGCTTGCCCTGGTGATACGGGTATGCAAGATTACATGGGGAATCCTCTCGATCATACAGGGGTCTTTATGGTGTTCAAGGCTAAACTGCAAATAGAGGTTGAAGCCGACGATCCCGACTTCATACGTATCCGGTTCACGTCGAATGACGGCTTAGCGCTTCTGTAGCATCGGCGAGGGCACCTCCTGTAGATACCATTCTGACACCGCGTTCCTTACCTCTATTATGTAGCTTCGTAGTGCTGCATATGAAGGCTTCTCTTCAAGGCTATACTTGCCCTCGTTGTCGGTCGAGATAGGCACCTTATAACTGAACTAACTGGAATGTCACCAAAAATGGCATAACGCGTGAACAGTGATGGTGAAGATGTACTTCCGATCCCTGCAAGCCGGTGATTTTGCTTGCGCCTGCAGTCATGATAGCCCTGAAACTCAGCTAGTCCACCCTGCATACCCGGCCCACAAAGCTCTCAGACCGCTTTGTTGCTCGAAGTCACGGCACACATTACGGGACACACACAGCTCAACGCAGAGACAGTACATCTGCTGGCAGCTCGAAGATGATAGCCAGATCAGGCACATCTAACGCTAAACGTGGGATTCGAGCGTGTGTGCTCGATGCAAAGCCTCTCCTCGTTCTCCTCATCCATCTGAGATGCTTGTGGGCTCGAGTGGCGCGCGGGGAGTCGGGAACTGCTGCGGGCTGAAGCACGGCTTGCTGAAGCGCTAGGTCTACGGGACCAACCACATGACAGGGGTAACATACCACGAGACGGGGATCAACTGAGTCAGCTGAATCGTGGGGGTGAACCAGGACCAGCTTGTCGGGTTCTGCTTGTTAACCCAGCAAGCGCTTCCTGGTCGATTCCAGGTTTATACAACACGCGGACGTGCGGAACCGGGTCCAACAACTGTGGCTGGTCTTCCCAGCATGGCCATCAACAAGGCACAAGAGACGGCCCGCCTCATCGACCTTGGCACAGCCTGCCGCAAAAGCTGTGCCGTGTCTGGTCCATTCCGCGGATGACGAGCTAATGAGGCGGCCGGCTTTCGCGCGCGCCTCGTCCCGTGTGGAGCAGAGTTAGCATCCCTTTTCGAGCTGCAGTTGACCAGGGGGTAATCGGATTTACCCCTACATTTTGAGCCTCAAGTCGTCCGCCTTCACTGCTTTCTTAGCCTCCCGCGGAGCTGAACGCTGCTGCCCCACACACAACGTGCCATGTTTCAACTTGGTGGCCAAGAATAGGAATGCCAAAACAAGGCATATTCCAAACAAAGAAGCTGCAGTAGCTGTGCTGTGCGCCTCGCGACTTCTGGACAAGAAGCTCGGTCAAGCCAGCACGGACTTTCACAGAAGAGGGATAATCAGCAACCCAAAGCCTTGCCGAGGTACTTCATAACTCAAAGTTCCTCTTTATGATGGCAAGGACACCGCACACTCATGCACACGCACACACGCACAGGACCCGTTCCCACAGTACAGAAAGGCAAACATGTAAGGAAATTTGCAGTTCAAATGATTCCGCGGCACTGCGCGGTAGTGCACGGAACTTCTTTTACGCACGATGGTCAATCACGAGTGACTTATGCCATGCATAATCTATGTCCAATGGAGCAGGGAGAGGTTTGTGGATGTACTAGGCGTGGCGCTATCGATTGTAGTAGCTGGTCCGTGCGCGAGAGATATCGCCATGCGCATGCGATCGTGGTCGGCGCGGCTGACATGCTTGTGTGGACGACAAATTGGTAGCTGCTCCAGGTGTGGTCAGGCCTGCTTGTTAGGCAAACACCTTTCTACTGGCACGAGAGTGCACAAGTCACGACTTCACCGGGTGGTGTCTCATGTGCGAAGGATTGGAATACTAAACTATTATTAATTGTTGCCTATTTTGAGAAGGAGATAAATTATGCTACTTTTGCAAATTGGTACGTGCCGTAGCTCGCATTAAATATTGGCGAGAAGACAAAAGGAAAAGGTTAGGCAAAGAAAAGAAAAAGGAATTATCCAGGTGATGGATATAAGTGGGTCATGGGTGACCACAAGTTCGATGAACAAAAAAAAACGATCGGGATATAGTTACAAATCGATCAATATGAGAAATTCTCAGTCACAAAAGAAATTGTAGTCCATAGACTGAAGGCGAGGCCTTAGCTGCCTAAGCCTGCACTGTTTGGACAGGCGGGACCGATAGGACCGTGGGGACGTACGGAACCAGGGTTGCTGCCTGGGTTGGCACGAACTCGACCACGGGGGGTGCGGCCTGAACAGGGACGTATTCCACCGCAGGAGGCGCCGCCTGGACGGGGACGTATTCAACAGCAGGCGCCACCGGAACGGGGACGTACTGGATAGGCTGGATGATCTGGATCGGCTGGACGGGGACGCAGTAACAGTTGAAGTTCACCCCGCCAGCAATGGGGATCGCGCCAGCAGGAGCCACCTGGGTGGCCTGGACGGGAATGCAGTAACAGTTGAAGTTGACCCCGCCGGCAAGAGGGAATGCACCAGCAGGGATGCCGACGTTTCCAGTGCCGCCTGCAGCGCATGGAATTCCGCTGCCGACCCCGGGGACGACACCGGTGCCGCCTCCGTTGGGTGTTCCGGCTCCGGCTCCGGCACCAGCTCCAGCGCCGGTGCCCGCTCCGACTCCCGCTCCAGTTCCAGCTCCGACTCCCGCTCCAGTTCCAGCTCCGACACCGGCGCCAGCACCGGCACCAGCACCGACTCCGGCACCGACTCCAGCACCAACTCCGGCACCGACTCCAGCACCAGCACCAGAGCCGACACCTGTGCCTGCTCCAACACCAGGAGTTCCAACACCAGGAAGTCCAACACCAGGAGCTCCAACACCAGCACCAACACCGGCACCGACACCAGCACCAACACCAGCACCGACACCAGCACCAACACCAGCACCAACACCAGCACCAACACCTGCTCCTGTGCCTGCTCCTGTGCCTGCTCCAACACCAGGAAGTCCAACACCAGGAAGTCCAACACCAGGAGCTCCGACGCCCGGAGCCACGCCGCCCGGAGCCACGCCGCCGATTCCAGCACCAACGCCCGGAGCCACGCCGCCGATTCCAGCACCAACGCCTGGCCCAGCGCCTGCGCCAACACCTGCGCCAACACCTGCGCCAACACCTGCGCCGACTCCTGCGCCGACACCTGCGCCGACTCCTGCGCCACTACCAGGAAGTGAGCTCGAACCAGGAACTTGGCCCGTGCCAGATCCAGGAGCACCGCCAGTACCTGAAGCACCGCCGGATCCAGGAGCACCACCAGTACCTGGAGCACCTCCAGTACCTGGAGCACCTCCAGTACCTGGAGCACCTCCAGTACCTGGAGCACCTCCAGTACCTGGAGCACCTCCAGTACCTGGAGCGCCTCCAGTACCTGGAGCACCGCCAGTGCCGGTGCCGGTGCCTGGGGCAGGGAGCACTGTGGGCAAAACCCCACTGCTAAAGCCTGACGGGGCAGGGGCGGCACCCCCACCGTTACCACTTCCAGGAGCACCGCCAGCGCCTCCACCAGTGCCTGGGGAACCACCAGTGCCAGGAGAGCCACCAGTGCCAGGAGAGCCACCAGTGCCAGGAGAACCGCCAGTGCCTGGGGAACCACCAGTGCCAGGAGAGCCACCAGTGCCAGGAGAGCCACCAGTGCCTGGGGAACCACCAGTGCCTGGAGAGCCACCAGTGCCAGGAGAGCCACCAGTGCCTGGAGAGCCACCAGTGCCAGGAGAGCCACCAGTGCCAGGAGAGCCACCAGTGCCAGGAGAGCCACCAGTGCCTGGGGAACCACCAGTGCCTGGAGAGCCACCAGTGCCTGGGGAACCACCAGTGCCAGGAGAGCCACCAGTGCCTGGGGAACCACCAGTGCCAGGAGAGCCACCAGTGCCAGGAGGACCGCCAGTGCCTGGGGAACCACCAGTGCCAGGAGAACCGCCAGTGCCTGGGGAACCACCAGTGCCAGGAGAACCGCCAGTGCCTGGAGAGCCACCAGTGCCAGGGTTCGGAACGAGAGTAGGAAGAACCAGACCCGTGCTAAACACTACCGAGCGGCTACTCGAAACAGAGCCAACGGGGACATTGCTGATAGTTGAGGATAGTCCTGGCAAGCCGATAGAGGTTGAGAACCCAGAGGGACGAGTAGTAGGGAGACCCGTGGGAAGAACTGTTGGCCCAGACCCGCCGGGAGGGCCAGACGTTGACGAGGTCCCGGGAACGTTGCCGGTGATGGAGGATGTTCCGGGGCCAACAATCGCAGAGATTATTGTCGAGAAACCAGATGGAAGCCCGCTAGGCAAAGTGACGGCTAGACCAGTTGTCCCGCTTGTCGAAGATCTCGTGGCTGAGGAGCTGCTTGTCACAAAGGTTGGCAGAACAATAGCAGTCGAGAAGACGGAAGACTGCCCAGTAGGGAGGCCAATCGAAAGGCTGATCGTCACACCGCCCGGTAGGCTCGTAGGTGTCCCTGTTGGCTGTACAGTTGGCGACACCGCGCCGGTTGGTAACCCGGAAGACCCCCCAGTAGGGATACTAATGGGGAGGCCAGTAGTGGTGACGCCGCTTGGGAATCCCACAGAGATGCTGATAGACACGCCAGCCGATAAGGTGGTCGTGGGAGCCCCAGTGGAAACACTAACTGGGAAACCACTTGGCAGACTAGTCGAGATACCAGTTGACACGCCCGTTGGCAATGTGCTAACAGCCGAGGAGATGGCGCTGGTGAGCAAGTCACTGAGGATGGAAGAGACCACGCTTGAGGGTAGACCAGTCGGAAGTGTGACAGGGAAACTAGTAGGAAGCCCAGTGGGGATTCCGCTTGACAGACTAGTTGGCAGACCAGTGGTCGTAATAGTTGGCAGGTTGCTGAGAATCGATGAAAGAATGCTTGTCGGTATGTCAGTTGGCAACGTGACACTAGTTAGTACACCAGTGGCCTGAGTGGTGGGAAGGTTGCTCAGAATGGACGAGATGACACTGGTGGGCAGACCGTTGAAAATAGACGAGATCACGTCGGTCGGCAGGCCTGTAGGCAAAGTAATTGGGATACCAGTCGGGGGACTAGTAGCCTGAGTGGTTGGCAGGTTGCTGAGAATGGACGAGATGATGCTTGTCGGGATGTCAGTTGGGAGCGTGACTGTGATACCAGTCGGTAGACCAATAGCCTGACTCGTGGGAAGATTGCTGAGAATCGACGAAATGATGCTTGTCGGGATGTCAGTAGGCAGCGTGACAGGGAAACCAGTAGCACCTTGAGAGGTGGGCAGATTAGTTGGCAGATTGCTGATGATTGACGAGATGATGCTGGTCGGCAGACCGCTAAGGATGGACGAGATAACATCGGTCGGAAGCCCTGTAGGTACAGTGATTGGGACGCCAGATGGTACACTGGTGGGCAATGCAGTTGGCAGAACACTAGCCAGACTCGTTGGCAGATTGCTGATAATTGATGAAATGACGCTGGTCGGCAAATCACTGAGGATCGACGAGATGATGTCAGTGGGAAGGCCAGTGGGCAGGCCAGTCGGCGCACCAGTAGGTAGATCCGTAACCAAACTCGTCGGCAGATTGCTAATGATTGACGAGACAACACTCGTAGGCAAACCACTGAGGATGGACGAAATGACATCCGTCGGCAGACCAGTCGGCAGGCCAGTCGGCGCGACAGTGAGGGAACTGGTAGGGAGGACGGTCGTCAGATCGCTGAGTATTGACGAGATGACACTTGTTGGCAAACCGCTCAGGATGGACGAGATAACATCAGTTGGAAGACCTGTGGGCAGGGTAATGGGGAACCCGGTCGGTACACTAGTGGCCTGAGTGTTGACCAGACTTGTCGGCAAGCCACTGAGGATGGACGAGATGACATCTGTCGGAATATCTGTGGGCAAGGTAATCGGGATTCCGGTGGGAAATCCAGTTGTCAGGCCCGTCGGTACACCAGTTGGCAAGCCTGTCGGGACCACAGATGAGAGGTTGTCGATGATGGACGAAATGACACTGGTCGGGAGCCCGCTGAGGACAGATGAGAGGACATCAGTGGGTAGGCCTGTGGGCAACGTGATCGCAAGGCTTGTCGGCAAGCTGGTGTCAACGCCAGTAGTGACACTACCAAGGATGGATGAGATAATGCTGGTAGGCAGGTTGCTGATAATAGACGAGACGATGTCTGTGGGCAAGTCTGTAGGAAGCGTAATGTCCGTCGAAACTCCAGTTGGCAAGTTGCTGATTATAGACGACGCAATGTTGGTAGGCAGATTGCTGATGATTGACGAGACGATTTCTGTAGGGAGATCTGTAGGTAGCGTGATCCCTGTCGGCAACCCGGTAGCAAATTCAGTAGTCAGACTGCCGATGATAGACGAGACAATGCTACTTGGCAAGTTGCTGATGATGGACGACACAATGCCTGTAGGCAGGTCTGTTGGCAGAACAATTCCTGTTGATATGCCAGATGGTGCGTTGCTGATTATTGACGACACAATGTCCGTAGGCAGATTGCTGATAATAGACGAGACAACATCTGTTGGGAGGTCTGTGGGCAGGGTGACTCCTGTCGGCAAGCCTGTCGTAATATCAGTGGGCAGCCCGCTTGGCAAATCAGTTGTGAGACCCAAGCTCGTGGGGACATCAGTAGGAAGACTGCCGATGATAGACGAGGCAACGCTGGTAGGCAGGTTGTTGATGATAGAGGAGACAATGTCCGTGGGCAGGTCTGTGGGGAGTGTAACTCCAGTTGGCAAGTCCGTGGCTCCAGTAGGCAGACTACCAATAATCGATGAGAGGATGCTAGTCGGCAGGTCGCTAATGATTGACGAGATGACGTCGGTTGGTAGGTCCGTTGGAAGCGTTATTGGCAGGCCGGTAGTTAGACCTGTGGGAAGATCTGTAGGCAGGCCTGTAACAACAGCAGTTGGAATCGTTGTTGGAAGGCTACCAATGATGGAAGAGATGACACTGGTGGGCAGGTTGCTGATGATCGACGAAACGACATCCGTGGGCAGATCCGTGGGCAAGGTCGCCGGCAGGCTTGTCTGCACTCCAGTGGGCAAGCTACCAATGATAGACGAGACGATGCTAGTCGGGAGATCACTAATAATCGACGAGATGATATCAGTTGGCAGATCTGTCGGGAGAGTCGTTGGTACATCCGTGGGCAGACCCGTAATAATTGCAGTGGACAATGTCGTCGGGAGATTATTGATAAGAGACGACACAATGCTAGTGGGCAAGTTGCTAACGATTGACGAGACGATCTCTGTGGGCAGGTCCGTGGGCAGCGTAACCGGAATGTCTGTCGGGTTGGTAAGTATCGACGAGATGATACTAGTCGGCAGATCGCTAATAATCGATGATATGACCTCAGTTGGTAGGTCGGTCGGCAATGTTATTGGCAAACTGGTAGGTAGATCTGTGGGCAACGTAGTTGGAAGATTGTCCAAAATGGACGAAACGATGCTTGTGGGCAAGTTGCTAATGACTGATGAAATGATTTCCGTCGGCAGGTCCGTGGGCAAAGTGACCGGAAGACTCGTCAGTATATCAGAAGGAGCATTGCTGAGGATCGAAGAGATAACGCTTGTAGGCAAGGCACTGATAATAGACGACACTATATCAGTGGGCAGGTCTGTCGGGAGCGTTATCGGTAAACTGGTAGGCAGACTGGTCGCCACCGTTGTGGGGAGGTTATCCAGAATGGACGAAACAATGCTTGTTGGCAGGTTGCTGATGACCGATGAGATGATCTCTGTCGGTAGGTCCGTGGGCAAAGTGACCGGAAGGCTTGTTAACACTCCAGAAGGTCCGTTGCTGAGGATCGACGAGACGATGCTAGTGGGCAGATCGCTGAGAATAGACGACACTATATCAGTGGGCAAGTCCGTCGGCAGGGTTATCGGCAAACTGGTGGGCAGGCCTGTAGGCAGTGTCGTTGGGAGGTTATCGAGAATGGACGACACGATACTGGTAGGCAGGTCGCTGATAATTGAAGATACGATATCCGTCGGCAAGTCAGTAGGCAATCCCGTGATCCCTGACGGGAAGTTGCTAGCAAGGGACGACACGATGCTCGTAGGGAGATTGCTAATAATCGATGAAACGACATCAGTAGGCAGGTCCGTCGGGAGAGTCACTGGTAATCCAGTTGGCAACCCGGTCACCCCGGTGGGGAGATTGCTGAAAATAGACGAGACGATGCTTGTGGGCAGGTCGTTGATAATCGATGACACGATATCGGTCGGAAGATCCGTCGGCAATCCAGTTGGCGCACCACTAATTCCAGTCGGAAGGTTGCTAATGATGGACGAAATGATGCTCGTGGGAAGATTGCTGATGATTGATGAAACGATATCAGTCGGCAGATCTGTGGGCAGGGTAACTGGTACACTGGTCGGCAACCCGGTTGGGACACTAGTGACGACGTCAGTGGGAAGGTTGCCGATGATCGATGAGATGACACTGCTCGGTAAATCACTGATGATCGATGATACAATATCGGTCGGTAGGTCTGTTGGTAATCCAGTGGGCAAACCAGTTACTCCGGTGGGGAGATTGCTGATTATGGATGACACAATGCTTGTGGGGAGATTGTCAATAATCGAAGAGACCACATCAGTTGGTAAGTCCGAAGGCAAGGTCAGCGGCAGACTTGTAGGTAAACCAGTCGGGAGTCCCGTCGCCACACTTGTCAGGTCGGTGGGTAGATTTACCACGATGGACGAAACAATGCTGGTCGGCAAATTACTAATAATCGATGAAACAACGTCCGTAGGGAGGTCGCCAGGGAGCGTGATTGGCAAGCTAGTCGGCAGGTCGGTAAGGACGCCAGTCGGCAAGTTGCTGATGATTGAGGAGACCACGCTAGTGGGTAGGTTGTTGATAACCGACGAAACAATGCTCGTAGGAAGATCATTCAGGATCGATGAGATAACATCTGTGGGAAGGATTGAAGGCAGAGTGAGGGGGATGCTAGTTGGCAAACCAGTTGGTAGACCAGTGGGCAGATCAGTCGGCAGGCCGCCATTGATGATCGAAGAGATGATACTGGTAGGCAGCTCGTTAATTATCGAGGACACGACCTGGGTCGGCAGATCGTTGATGATGGACGACACGATGCCGGTTGGCAAGTTGTCGATGACCGAGGAGATTGGCAAGTCCGTGGGAAGCCCACTGGGCAAGTTGTTATCCAGGATTGAAGAAATGACGCTTGTGGGCAGGTTGTTGATGATGGAAGAAACGACGCTGGTTGGCAAGTTGTTGATTATCGATGAGACGGGGAGGTCCGTAGGTAGGCCGGTAGGCAAAGTGTCAAGGATCGACGAGATGATGCTTGTGGGAAGTTCGTTAACAATGGAGGACACCACGCCCGTGGGCAAATCGTTGATAATTGACGATACAACGTCTGTCGGCAGGTTGTTCAAAATTGAGGAAACTGGCAAACCAGTTGGCAACCCACTGGGAAGGTCACTGCCAATTATCGATGTAACGATGCCGGTGGGTAGATCATCAATAATGGAAGAGATCACCCCTGTGGGAAGGTCGTTGAGAATAGAGGAAATGATGTTGCTCGGCAACTCGTTGATAATTGATGATACTGGCAGGTTCGTGGGCAGACCGGTTGGTACGCCATCGTTGATGATCGAGCTAATGATTTCGGTAGGTAGATCGTTTACGATGGAGGAGACCACGCCCGTCGGTAGATCATCCAGAATTGATGAGACGACGTTGGTGGGCAAGTTGTTGATGATCGACGAAATCGGCAAGCTAGTGGGCAGACCACTCAAGATGGAAGAGACCACGTCAGTGGGCAAGTCGTTGATAATAGATGAGACCACGCCCGTAGGTAAGTCGTTGAGAATGGACGACACGACCCCTGTGGGCAGATTATCGATAATAGAAGAGATTGGCAAGTCCGTTGGCAAACCAGTGGGCAGGTCAGTCGACAAGTTCTCGATAATAGAAGAGATAACCCCTGTAGGTAAATCGTTAATGATCGAAGATATAACCCCCGTAGGCAGCTGATTGATGATGGACGAGATTGGTAAATCTGTAGGCAGGCCCCCAAGGGCGGAGGAGACTACGACACTGGGAAGGTTCTCGATAATAGAAGAAACCACTCCCGTAGGTAGGTTGTTCAGGATTGAGGAAATTGGCAGATCCGTTGGCAGCGATGTTGTCACCGCCGTCGGCAAGTCGCTCAAAATAGAGGAGATAATGCCCGTGGGGAGATTATCCAAAATCGATGAAACGATGCCCGTGGGCAAATCGTTGATGATAGAAGACAGGGGCAATCCAGTTGGCAAGTCGCTGAGAATCGATGAAATGACGCCTGTAGGGAGGTTTCCAAGGATCGATGAAACCACGCCGGTTGGAAGGTCATTCAGGATTGACGAGATGGGAAGCCCAGTAGGCAGTTCAGTCGGTAGCCCTGTCGGGACGATAGTGGGTATACCGTCCAGAATTGAGGTAATCACACTCGTAGGGAGATTCTCGAGAATTGACGAAACAACGCCAGTAGGCAGGTCATTGATGATTGAGGTTACTGGCAACCCAGTCGGTACAGTAACGGACAAGTCGCTGAGAATCGATGATACAACGCCTGTGGGCAGGTTGCCCAGGATTGATGTTACCACGCCAGTAGGTAGGTCGTTCAGAATCGAAGAGACAGGGAGCCCGGTCGGTAAGGCAGTCGGCGCAATCGTAGGGAGCTCACTCAGAATTGACGAAACGATTCCAGTAGGCAGGTTGTCAAGGATGGACGACAAAACGCTCGTAGGCAACTGGCCGATAATGGAGGTAAGAGGCACATCTGTGGGCAAGCCAGTTGGGACCACAGTTGTAATGTCACCAAGTATAGATGAAATAACACCCGTCGGTAAATCATTAACAATCGAAGAAAGGATGCCAGTCGGCAGCTCGTTGATGATTGACGTAAGTGGCAGACCAGTGGGCAGGCCAGTTGGTAGGCCAGTTGGTACATCCGTTGGCAGGTCGTTGATAATTGAGGAAACAATGCCGGTGGGCAGGTTTTCCAGTATTGACGACAAAATGCTTGTCGGTAACTCGCCAATAATCGAGGTGAGGGGTAGGCCAGTCGGAAGACCAGTCGGAATGGTAGTTGGAATACCACCAATGACTGATGAAACGACACCAGTAGGTAGGTCATTGACAATCGAGGAAAGGATATCGGTCGGCAGGCCGTTGATGATCGACGTGAGAGGCAGACTAGTAGGTAGACCCGTTGATATATCGCCGAGTACGGAGGAAACAATGCCAGACGGCAGATTCACAACAATTGACGACAGAATGCCAGTGGGTAACTCGTTGATGACCGACGTAAGTGGTATATCTGTGGGCAAACCAGTCGGCAGACCAGTGGGAACAACGGTCGGAAGGCCGCTGAGAATTGAAGAGACGATATCCGTGGGCAAACCACTAACGATTGAGGAGAGTATATCGGTGGGCAGCTCGTTAATGATCGACGTAATCGGCAGGCCAGTAGGCAGGCTTGTGGGGAGATCGGTAGGAACGACAGTAGGCAGATTCTCGAGAATTGACGAAATGGCACCAGTTGGCAAACCAGAGATCTCATTCAGAATTGATGAGATGATGCTCGTCGGTAGTCCAGTAGGAAGCTGGTCAACAACTGATGTGACAGGCAAATCTGTGGGCAAGACAGTGGGCAGGTTATCGAGAATTGACGAGATGACGCTCGTGGGCAAGCCCGAGACTTCACCAAGGATTGAGGAAATGACACTTGTCGGTAAACCAGTGGGCAGACCAGTTGGCAGCTCCGTGGGAAGATTGTTGAGAATGGACGAAATGACACTTGTGGGAAGACCAGAAACTTCGCCAAGGATCGATGATATGACCCCAGTGGGAAGGCCGGTGGGCAGATCCGTGGGGAGATTATCGAGGATTGAGGAGATGACGTTCGTAGGCAGGCCCGAGACTTCACCGAGGATCGATGAGATAACCCCAGTCGGCACGCTAGTCGGCACATCCGAAAGCACGCCCGTCGGCAGGTTATTAAGTATCGACGAAATGACACTTGTGGGAAGGCCAGAGATTTCGCCGAGGATTGATGAGATAACCCCAGTGGGCAGATCCGTGGGTAGAACAGTAGGTAGACCAGTGGGTAGATCTGTTGGCAGTTCCGTGGGAAGGTTGTTGAGAATAGACGAGATCACGCTTGTAGGAAGGCCAGAGATCTCGCCGAGGATAGACGAGATGACCCCAGTGGGCAGGTCAGTGGGGAGACCAGTGATGAGACCAGTGGGTAGATCTGTTGGCAGTGCAGTCGGCAGGTTGCTGAGTATGGACGTGATCACACTCGTAGGAAGACCGGAGATCTCGCCTAGGATCGACGAGATAACCTCGGTGGGCAGACCAGTGGGTAGGTCGGTTGGTAGTACAGTCGACAAATCTGTAAGCACGCCCGTTGGCAGGTTGTTCAGAATCGATGAGACTAGACTAGTGGGCACACCACTCGGTAGGTCATTCAAAATAGATGAAATGATACCAGTTGGCAGGCCAGAAGTCAGCTGAGTGGGCAAATCGGTTGGGAGCCCAGTTGGGAGACCTGTGAGCACATCTGTCGGCAAATCGTTCAGGATCGACGATACCAGTCCAGTAGGCACACCACTCGGTAGGTCATTGAGAATGGACGAGATGACACCAGTGGGCAAGCCAGTAGGCAGCTGGGTAGGCAAGCCTGTGAGCTCCGTAGGGAGGCTGTCCAAAATCGACGAGATGACTGCAGTAGGCACGCCACTTGGTAAGTCGTCCAGGATAGAGGAAATGAGCCCCGTAGGTAAACTAGTGGGTAAGACAGTTTGAAGATCGGTCGGCAGTCCTGTAGGGAGCCCAGTCAAAATTTCGGTTGGAAGGTCGTTCAAAATTGACGAAATGACTCCTGTGGGAATACCACTTGGTAGGTCGCTGAGTATTGACGAAATGACATCAGTCGGCAAACCAGTGGGAAGTTGCGTGGGTAAACTTGTCAGTTCCGTAGGCAGGTTGTCTAGAATTGAGGAGATGACGCTAGTAGGCAAACCGCCTGGCAGATCATTAAGAATCGAGGAGATGAGACCAGTTGGTAGGTCAGTTGGTAGCGCTGTGGGGAGACCGGTTGGTAGCCCAGTTAGCACCTCGGATGGAAGGTTGTCTAAAATCGATGAGATAAGACTCGTGGGGATACCAGATGGCAAATCGCCTAGAATGGAGGAAATGAGACCCGTAGGCAAACCTGTCGGGAGCTCGGTCGGCAACTCTGTCGACAAACCAGTCAGAACCTCTGTAGGCAGGTTCTCTAGAATAGAGGAGATAATCCCAGTAGGGACGCCAGACGGCAGATCGTTCAGAATCGATGAAATGACTCCTGTGGGCAAGCCAGTGGGCAAGACCGTTGTGAGCTCAGTCGGAAGCTCAGTTGGAAGCCCAGTCAATACATCGGACGGGAGATTACCCAGTATCGATGAAATAACGCCAGTAGGTACTCCAGATGGCAGATCGTCAAGGATCGATGAAATAAGACTAGTCGGTAGACCAGTTGGTAGGCCCGTCGGAAGCTCGGTAGGCAACGCAGTTGAGATCCCAGTAAGGACCTCGGTGGGAAGATTGACTAGAATAGAGGAAATGATTCCAGTGGGGACGCCTGAGGGCAAGTCGTTGAGAATTGATGAGATCACCCCCGTTGGCAGGCTAGTAGGCAAATCAGTCGGGACGGTGATAGGCAACCCAGTCAACACGTCCGTGGGGAGGTTGCCCAGGATCGATGAAATGACGCTAGTAGGTACCCCGGACGGGAGGTCGTTGAGAATTGATGAAATAATTCCTGTCGGCAGGCCCGTAGGTACATCAGTTAGAACGCCAGTCGGCAGTCCAGTTAGTACGTCGGACGGGAGGTTGTCTAGAATAGACGAGATAACCCCGGTTGGAACCCCAGATGGTAACTCGTTGAGAATAGAGGAGACTAGACCTGTTGGAAGACCAGTGGGCAACGCAGTCGACAGTTCAGTCAACGCCTCGGTCGGCAAATTGCCGAGAATCGAGGAAACCACTTCAGTGGGAACTCCAGAGGGTAAATCGTTGAGGATTGAAGAGATAATACCAGTCGGTAGTCCGGTGGGTAAGTCGGTGGATAAGTCAGTCGGCAAGTCGGTGGGCAGATTATTCAGAATCGACGAGACAAGTCCAGTTGGTACTCCAGACGGCAAATCGCCTAGGATGGACGAAATAACGCCAGTGGGAAGACCCGTGGGCAAACCACTACTCAGTCCAGTAAGGATATCGGTCGGCAGGTTACCCAAAATAGACGAAATCACCCCAGTAGCGACCCCAGAAGGCAAGTCGACAAGGATTGAGGAGATGAGACCTGTCGGCAACCCAGTGGGCAGATCAGTTGGTACTTCTGTGGGCAGGTTGTTCAAAATCGATGACACGATTTCAGTAGGTACTCCAGAAGGTAGAACATCAAGAATTGAGGAGATGACACCAGTAGGAAGGCCGGTGGGCAGCCCACTTGGGAGTATAGTCGGTAGGCCCGTTGATAGGTTGTCTAGGATTGATGAAACAATTCCTGTAGGCACACCAGATGGCAAATCGCCAAGTATTGAGGAAATTACTTGGGTAGGTAGTCCGGAAGGAAGTGCAGTAGGCAAACCAGTCGCCAGTTCAGTTGGTAAGTTGCCCAGAATTGAAGATATAATCTGGGTCGGCAAACCGCTTGGCAAGTCGTTGATGATGGATGAAATGACATCAGTTGGGAGGCCACTAGGCAAGCTCGTCTCGAGGCTAGTAGGCAGGTTCTCTAGAACCGATGAAATAATTGCTGTCGGCAGGCCAGATGGTAGATCGCTGAGAATTGACGAGATGATGCCGGTGGGTAGTCCAGTTGGCAGATCGGTGGGGAGGTTCTCGAGGATAGACGAAATGACACTTGTAGGAAGACCAGAGATTTCGCCAAGAATCGAGGAAATGACCCCAGTCGGCAGACCCGTAGGTAGAACTGTCGGCAGATCTGTCGGGAGCTCTGTCGGAAGGTTGACGAGGATGGAGGAGATAATCCCGGTGGAAACTCCACTTGGGAGATCAGCCAAAATTGAGGAAATGATGCCAGTTGGGAGGCCAGTGGGCACAACTTCTGTAGGCAGCACTGTAGGCAGCACTGTAGGCAGGCCCGTCGACAAGTTATCAAGGATAGATGAAATCAGTCCGGTTGGAACACCGCTCGGAAGATCGGCCAAAATGGACGAGATGACACTGGTTGGCAGACCGCTCGGAACAATTTCCGTTGGCAAATCTGTTGGCAGGTTCACGAGAATAGATGAAATGATTCCGGTCGGCACGCCACTTGGGAGATCACCCAGAATCGAGGACACAATACCAGTGGGCAAGTCTGACACGATACCGGACGGCAGGCTGTCGAGAATGGATGAAATAACATCTGTGGGTAAGCCTGTTGGGAGATCTGTTGGCAAGTTGCCGATTATGGAAGAGATGACGTCGGTCGGGAGGCCGCCTATTGAAGAGACGATTCCTGTAGGAAGGCCAGTGGGGAGATCCGCAAGAATAGAGGAGATGATTCCGGTAGGGACCCCAGAGGGTAAATCGCTGAGGATAGACGAAATGACATCTGTGGGCAGCCCAGTTTGGATGCCTGTGGGAAGGTCCTCGAGAATCGAAGAAATCACGCCAGTAGGCACTCCAGTTGGAAGGTCAGCAAGGATGGATGAGATCACATCCGTTGGAAGCCCAGTCGGGATCGCTGTAGGCAAGTCTCCGAGGATAGAGGAGATGATGCTGGTTGGCACATCTGTCGGCAGGCCTTCCAGAATCGACGAAATCACGCCAGACGGCAGACCCGTGGGCACAGCCGTGGGAAGATCTCCAAGAATTGAGGAGATTACTCCAGTAGGGAGTCCACTAGGCAAGTCCGCTAGGATGGATGAAATCACATCTGTTGGAAGTCCACTCGTGATTCCGCTTGGTAGGTCCTGAAGAATGGAAGAGACAATAGCGGTGGGCAGATCGCTTGGAAGGTCTTGCAGGATTGAGGAGATGACGTCTGTTGGAAGCCCGGTTGGTAATGCCGTTGGCAGGCCGCTAAGAATTGAGGAAATAACATCTGTGGGCACGCCACTTGGAAGGTTGTCAAGAATAGACGAAATGACCCCTGTCGGCAGACCGGACGGCAAAGTAGTAGGTAAATCAGTCGGCAGAACTGTCGGAAGATTCTCAAGAACTGAGGAAATAATGCCGGTCGGGACACCTGAAGGCAAATCCGCGATGATGGAAGAGATCACATCTGTAGGCAACCCAGTTGGCACGGCCGTGGGCAGGTCAACAAGAATTGATGAGATAATACCAGTTGGGACATCGCTCGGGAGGTTGTCAAGGATAGAGGAGATAACCCCTGTTGGTAGACCTGATGGTAAGCCGCTTGTCAAGCCGGTGGGCAAAATTGTCGGAAGATTCTCGAGTACTGATGAGATAACGCCCGTCGGGACACCTGAGGGCAGGTCCGCGATAATTGATGAGATGACATCTGTAGGAAGCCCGCTTGGCAACGCGGTTGACAGGTCTCCAAGAATTGATGATACGATTGCAGTTGGGACACCGCTCGGGAGGTTGTCGAGGATAGACGAAATCACCCCTGTGGGCAAGCCAGTGGGCAAGTCGGTTGCCAGGTCCGTAGGGAGGTTCTCAAGGATCGATGAGATGATACCGGTGGGGGCGCCACTAGGGAGGTTGTCGATAATAGACGAAATCACCCCTGTCGGGAGGTCCGTTGGCAAACCAGTAGGGAAATCGGTTGACAGGTCTCCAAGGATTGAGGAGATAATGCCAGTTGGCACATCGCTAGGGAGGTTGTCAAGGATGGATGAGATCACTCCTGTCGGCAATCCAGACGGCAGGACGGTAGGCAGGCCGGTAGGGAGATCGACGAGGATTGATGAGATGATTGCGGTTGGCACCCCACTTGGCAGGTCCTGGATGATGGACGAAATGATGTCTGTTGGCAAGCCTGTAGTCAGACCAGTTGGGAGGTCTGCCAAGATCGACGAAATGATTCCAGTAGGTACACCAGAAGGGAGATTATCGAGTATGGAGGAAATCACCCCGGTCGGCAGATCTGAGGGTAACCCAGTCGGCAGCCCAGTTAAGCCAGTAGGAAGTTCGCCAAGTATTGAAGAAATGACTGCGGTTGGAACGTCAGACGGCAAATCTGCGATGATAGAAGAAATAACGTCTGTCGGGAGGCCAGTTGTCAAACCGGTAGGAAGCCCACCGAGAATCGAAGATATGACTCCGGTTGGGATGTCAGATGGCAGATCCGCTAAGATCGAAGAAATGACGTCTGTGGGCAAACCCGTTGGTAGAACTGTGGGCAGGCCAGTCAAGTCAGTGGGCAGGTCCCCAAGAATCGAGGAGATAACTGCTGTAGGTGCCCCAGAAGGTAGGTCTGCAAGAATCGAGGAAATGACATCTGTCGGTAAACCCGTTGGTAAAGTAGTAGGGAGACCAGTCAATCCAGTGGGTAAGTCCACAAGAATTGATGAGATAATGCTGGTTGGCAACCCGGATGGCAGGTCCGCTAGGATCGAGGAGATAACATCCGTTGGCAGCCCTGTCGGTAACGCAGTTGGTAGTCCAGAAGTAATCCCGCCGAGTATTGACGAGATGACCTCAGTTGGGACGCCAGACGGCAGATCCGCGATGATTGATGAAATAATATCTGTTGGTAGACCCGTTGGCAGACCGGTGGGTAGACTGGTCAATTCCGTCGGAAGGTCTCCAAGAATTGAAGAGACGATGGCGGTTGGTACTCCTGTGGGCAAAACATCAAGGATGGACGAGATAACGTCTGTTGGGAGACCTGTCGGAACGCTTGTCGGCAATGCAGTAGTGAGGTCGTCAAGTATTGAAGAGATTACTTCAGTTGGCAGACCGGATGGGAGGTTATCCAGAATCGAAGAAATGACATCTGTGGGCAATCCGCTAGGCAGACCAGTAGGTAAGTCTGTGACTAAAACCTCCGTAGGGAGATTTCCGAGAATGGATGAGATAGCACCAGTCGGCAAGCCTGACGGCAAATCAGCGATGATCGAGGAAATAACATCGGTTGGTAGCCCAGTAAAAATCGTTGTTGGAACTGCCGTAGGCAGGTCCCCTAGGATAGACGAAATGACGCTGGTCAGCACACCAGACGGGAGGATATCCAGGATCGAAGAGATAACGTCTGTTGGCAGCCCGCTTGGTAATCCCGTCGACAGTCCTGTGGGCAGAACTCCTGATGGGAGGTCTTCCAGGATGGAAGAAACAATTGCGGTAGGCACACCAGAAGGCAATTCCGCGAGAATTGAGGAGATGACATCTGTGGGCAGAGCTGTTGGCAGTCCAGTAGGCAAGATCTCTGTAGTCAGGTCACCAAGAATAGACGAAATAATGCCGGTCGGTACTCCAGAAGGCAATTCTGCAATGATGGAGGAGATGACATCTGTCGGTAATCCTGTAGGAAGCCCTGTTGGCAACACTTCAGTGGTCAGGCCACCAAGAATAGACGAAATAATGCTAGTCGGAACACCAGAAGGCAAGTCTGCGATGATGGAGGAGATAACATCCGTCGGCAATCCAGTAGGAAGCCCAGTAGGCAAGACCTCCGTAGGCAACTCGCCAAGAATAGATGAAATAATCCCCGTGGGCAAACCAGAAGGCAACTCAGCAATAATAGATGAGATGACGTCAGTTGGTAACCCAGTCGGTAGTTCAGTCGGCAAGTCCGCGAGAATGGAGGAAATCACCCCCGTTGGGACGCCGGACGGAAGTTCTCCGAGAATGGACGAGATCACGTCCGTTGGTAGACCAGTTGGTAAATCAGTTGGTAGCCCAGTGGGCAGTAACGTCCCGATAGTCAGGTCTCCCAGGATGGAGGAAATGACTCCTGTCGGGACACCAGACGGGAGCTCCCCGAGGATAGAGGAGATCACATCCGTCGGGAGTCCAGTCGGCAACACAGTCGGCAGCTCGGTTGAAAGTCCAGTGGGCAAGTCTGCGAGGATGGAGGAGATCACTCCTGTCGGCAGGCCGGAAGGCAGATCTGCCAAAATAGACGAGATGACGTCTGTTGGAAGCCCAGTTGGGAGGACAGTAGGCAACTGAGTTGAAAGTCCAGTAGGTAGGTCTGCGAGAATGGAGGAAATGACCCCTGTGGGCAAGCCCGATGGCAGCTCTCCCAGTATGGACGAGATCACGTCCCCAGGGAGCCCAGTTGGCACGCCTGTTGGCAGCAATGTCCCTGTCGGCAGGTCGGCTAGGATCGAGGAGATGACCCCCGTCGGCAAGCCAGAGGGCAAGCCGCCAAGGATGGATGAGATGACTTCTGTTGGTAGACCAGTCGGTAGCCCAATGGACAGGGAGACCTCGGCTAATCCCGAGGACAACCCAATCGATAGAGTCACGCCGGGTAATCCAGTAGCCACTCCGGTCGGCAACCCAAGGGACGCAGTCACAGAGGGAATCTCGGCAATAATGGACGAGATGATGTCGCCGGGCAGACCAGTCGGCAAACCCGTGGGCAGGCCTCCGACAATGGAGGAGGCGATGCCGCTGGGCAACTCCGCAATGATGGAGGAAATGACTACAGGCGGAAGGCTGGTACCCACGTCCGTGGGAAGAGCCCCGATGATGGAAGAGATGACTTCTGTCGGCAGGTCGGCGATGATGGAAGAGACAATCCCGGTAGGAAGACCGCCGATATCTGTGAGTGTGCCTGTAGGCAGAACCGTTGGGAGGTTACCTAAGATGGAGGAGACAACTGCAGTAGGAATGTCAGAAGGCAGATCCCCGAGAATTGACGAGATGATATTAGTAGGAACACCCGTGGGAAGCCCTCCTCCGACAATAGAGGAGATGATATCCGTGGGCAAGTCTGCAATGATTGAGGAAAGAACCCCAGTCGGCAGGTCTGTAGGAACGCCGGACGGCAAGTTCTCGATAATTGAGGAGATGATGCCAGTGGGAAGAGTCCCGATGTCTGTAGGCAGAGCAGTAGACAAGCTGTCGAGGATAGAGGACACGACATCTGTTGGCACGCCTGAAGGCAGTTCGCCAAGGATTGAGGAGATGATGTCAGTGGGAACGCCAGTGGGGAGGCCTCCTCCAATGATGGAGGAGATAACTTCGGTAGGTAGGTCTGCGATGATCGAGGAGATTATCCCAGTGGGCAGCTCCGTTGGAAGGTCCGTAGGTAGATTTCCAATAATAGAGGAAATGATATCCGTGGGAACATCTGTCGGCACAGCAGTTGGTAGGTTGCCGAGAATAGAGGAGACGACATCGGTCGGTACACCTGAAGGCAGTTCGCCCAGAATCGAGGAGATGATGTCTGTGGGCACACCTGTCGGAAGGCCACCACCAATGATGGAGGAGATGACTTCCGTAGGCAAGTCCGCAATGATCGAAGAGATGATCCCAGTAGGCAGATCTGTCGGCAGGCCCGTAGGCAGATTGCCGATGAGAGAGGAGATGATGTCTGTGGACACGCCGGTCGGCAGTGCCGTTGGTAGTTCGCCAAGGATCGAGGACACTATTCCAGTTGGAACACCCGAGGGCAAACCATCGAGTATAGATGAGACGACATCGGTCGGGAGACCCGTGGGAAGGCCTCCTCCAATTATGGACGAAATAATCTCTGTAGGCAAGTCTGCGATAATTGAGGAAAGAATACCAGTCGGCAGCTCGGTGGGTAGATCTGTCGGCAAGTTGCCGATAATCGAGGAGATGATACCTGTCGGCCCATCCGTCGGCACCTCTGTAGGCAGGTTGTCGATGATTGACGAGAGAACATCAGTAGGCAAGCCCACGATGACCGACGTGATGAATCCAGAAGGCAGATCTGTCGGCAGGCCTGTGGGTAGATTGTCGATGATCGAGGAAATGATTTCTGCCGGCAGGCTTGTGGGCACAACAGTCGGCAAGTTGTCAATGATGGACGATACTACCTCGGTGGGCAAGTTGGCAACAATCGAAGAGACGATGTCGGTGGGTAACGGCTGGCCAATCGTCAAGCCTGTAGGCAGTTCCCCGAGGATCGAAGAGATGATTTCCGTCGGCAGGCCAGTCGGCACAGAAGTTGGCAAGTCGGCAATGATGGAGGAGATAATATCGCTGGGCAGCGGGAGGCCGTCGCCGCCAGTTGGCAGCGCTGTGGGCAGGTTTCCAATAATGGAGGAAATCACCTCAGTAGGCAAACCATCGATGATTGAGGATACAACATCGCTGGGAAGCGGCAGTCCTGTTGACAAGCCCGTGGGGAGGCCGCCGATGATGGAGGAAATGATTTCGGTGGGGAGTTCGTTGATGATCGACGAGATGATCCCTGTTGGTAGGCCCGTCGGCAATGCTGTGGGGATGCCCGTGGGCAAGAGGTCAGTAGCGCCATTGAGGCCTGTGGGCAGATCAATAATCACGGAAGAAATGATGGAGGAGAGGAAATCTGTAGGTAGATCAGGGGGGAAGGATGCGATGTCAGTAGGCAAATTCTGGGCAATCGAGGAAATCACGTTAGTGGGCAAGTCCGCCAGAATGGAGGAAATAATTTCAGTCGGGATACCCGTGGGGTTGGCAAGGATGGAGGATATCAGGCCAGTGGGAACGCCAGTGGGAATGTCTTCGATGATTGAAGATATGACGTCGGACGGCAGGCCTGTAGGGAGGTTGCCGATCACGGAGGAAATCACGTCCGTAGGTAGTCCTGTAGGGAGCTCATTGAGGATCGACGACAGCACGCTCGTTGGCAGGCCGCCCAAAATTGAGGATATGGCATCAGCAGGAAGGCTGGTGGGGAGATTCGCGGCGATAGACGAAATGACGCTGGTAGGGAGATCCGCAAGAATCGAGGAGATGATGTCAGTGGGAATACCTGTGGGGTTAGCAAGGATGGAAGAGATGACGCCTGTGGGAACACCTGTGGGAATATCCTCGATAATCGAAGAGATGATATCCGGTGGCAGACCTGTAGGTAGGTTGCCAATAATCGAGGAGATAGCCCCGGTTGGGAGGCCCGTAGGCAGATCACCTAGAATGGATGACAGAACGCTGGTTGGGAGACCGCCCAGGATCGAGGAGACGATGTTAACTGGGACGCTTGTGGGAAGTTCGCCTTGAACAATCGATGAGATGATTGGCGTGGGCAGGTCCTGGACGATCGATGAGATGACGGCGGTGGGTAGGTCGCCGAGTATGGACGAGAGGACGTCTGTCGGAAGACCCGTGGGGAAACCCTCAACGAGCGAGGAGATGATGCCTGTGGGAAGACCTGTGGGGTTCGCGAGGATCGATGATACGACACCCGTAGGAAGTCCTGTCGGGTTGGCAAGGATCGAAGAAACAACCCCGGTGGGGAGGTTACCCACAATTGACGACACGACGTCAGTAGGTAGGCCACCCAGAACCGACGAGACTACCTCTGAAGGCAAATTATTGATGATCGAGGAAATGGCTCCGGTTGGGAGGGCAGTCGGATTAGCGAGAATCGATGAAACAACCTCGGTAGGCAGGATGGTAGGGATGTTCAAGATGGACGAAACTACCGAGGTGGGCAGGTTGTCCACGATCGATGAGATGACGCCTGTCGGTAAGCCTCCGAGAATTGAAGAAATGACGCTCGTAGGCAGGTTGTTGATGATGGAGGATATAGCCCCAGTAGGCAGCGCAGTGGGATTGGCAAGGATTGACGAGATAACCGAGGTGGGGAGCTGTGTAGGGATGTTCAAGATGGACGAAACAACCGAGGTGGGGAGGTTGTTTACGATCGATGAAACGACGCTCGTAGGCAGGCCGCCCAAAATCGATGAAACGACGTTTGAGGGTAGCTCGTTGATTAGCGAGGAGACGACGCTAGTGGGCAAATTACCGATGATGGACGACACGACGCTTGTAGGTAGATTGCCAACGACCGAAGAAACGACTTCCGTAGGCAGACCTCCCAAAATCGATGACACGACCGAGGAGGGCAGGTTATTGATAATGGACGAGATCGCACCAGTCGGGAGGACCGTTGGGTTCGCGACGATTGATGAAACGACCCCTGTGGGAACATCGTTGATGATGGATGAAACAACAGCAGTTGGAAGACCATTGACAATTGACGAAATAACGCTGGTGGGAAGGTTGACAATAACCGATGAAACGACGCTGCTGGGCAGGTTATTTATGATTGAAGAAACAACACTGGTGGGAAGGTTGTTTATCAGAGTCGAAACTGCACCCGTGGGGAGATTGCTCAACCCTGACGAAAGTACCTGCGTTGGGACGGCACTTAAAATAGATGACACCACGCTGGTGGGCAAGGCGCTTATTATCGACGAAACAACGCTGGTAGGGAGGTTGTTTATAAGTGATGAAACAACACTGGTTGGAAGGTTGTTGACGAGTGAGGAGACAACACTGGTTGGGAGGTTGTTGATGAGTGATGAAACCACAGACGTCGGTAATATGGTGACGACTGAAACCACAGACGTTGGCAAAATGGTAACTACTGGCGAGACGATGGATGTGACGCCGAGGACCGAAGTCACCCCACCGACGACAGATGTTACGCCACCAAGAACCGAGGTCGCAGAAGCCAAGACGGGGGTGATTGTCCTGTTGCAATCTAGTCCCGCAAGTCTTATGCTGTTGATCAACGTAGTAACCACATTTACTGCAGTTGTCAACACAGGGTTGAGCGTGGCTCCGACTACAGGAGCTCGTGCGACGAGAGCGGCAACGGCGTTTTGGAGGTTCACGAGGGACCCGTTGACCTTTGCAAGGATGGCGCAGAGCGCTTGCTGGTCTGTGATGGAGAGGTCGAGTAGACTGCCGGCCAGCGGCACAGGCACGGAAGCGACAGCGGTCGTAATTTCGGTGATGGCAGAGACGACACCCTGGTTGGAGAGAAATCAAATGACATGCTGTTAGTACCATGACCTCTGTGCGATTAGCCATGAGGAGCAACTGAGACATACCGGAAGAGCACCCGGGATCAGCAGGGGGTTTGTTGGAACTGCATTAACAGCATTGACGGCATTTATGATGGCAGTGTCGACCTTGGTCAGGCCAGATATTAGAGCCTGAACATTGGCACTCTGTGCTGTGACTCCGCTCAAGGCCGCCGTGGCGAGCAGGAAGTACTTGAAAATCCTCATGATGCCTAGTGTCCTGGCAGGTAATGGCCAGGTGTGGGCAGCAACAGGTCTGTGAGGGGATATGGGGAACAACCGTAAAGGCCTTTGGCAGAGGGAGCATGCTATTCTTTATGGTTCCCCATGTGATGAGGTTAGGCAGCCCCTCTCCTAGTCCGATTAACTCGGAGCATCATGAGTAGGCGGGCCTGCCGCATCCCCTAAGTGAAGCTATCACGGGGGCGACAGTGCACTGTACCCGTTTCCGTCCATGAACACCACTCCATGACTTCACCCCGTCGCCAAGGAAAGTCGAACTTTGCACAATGGGAAAGCCAAAAATCGCTGCCGACATGGTGGTCGGGGAAGGCAGCTCGAGTATGGGCTAATACTATTCCGGACGGTCCAGATTGCGATATCGACCGCTTTTGGCAAAGCAGAGGCTGGTGCCAGATGGCGCGGAGATATGCACATTACGTTAGCTGGGACAAGGTGCTTGTTTGGCACGGGCGATCTGCAGTACCTGAAGTCTATCCGCGGTGGTGTGTGGATCAAGGCTTGGTTGACTACCGACGAGTTCCGCGGCGTGCGACTAACAGATGCCCCGCCGGAAGCGAAGATCTCGGGGAGAACCTTAATTACATGTCAGTTGTCAGTTGTCAGTCTGCGGGTCGCGCCTGGGCCATGGAGGACATCTAGCCCGGCCGGTCTGCATGGGCCATCTCGCGCCATCTGGGTGAGACACAACTAAGGAGAGCTGTCATCGGAGTAATTAGCGCACATACTGCACGCGTAGGTTGCCCATCCGACGCCACCCACCTCAGGGTCGGGACTCGATGGGCAGCCACCCAGGCTCTAGAGCGAGAGGCCAAGAGACACTAGATGGCTTGTGGCTGGACCCCAATCGACGCAAACAGCAATAGACACTGCGCGGACCGTCCGCACATCCAGCCATCTGGCGCGGCAGCCAATCCAGAACACAAGGGATAACCCCCACAGGCTGAGACAAGACGATCGTGCAGCACATGTTGAGTGTCGTGCCAGCGTCGAGCGTGTGGGCGTCTGGCAACGATCTCGGCCCTGCTGTCTTGATGTCATCTGTCTCTCCTGTAGCCGATGACAACGTGGTCTGCGTCGTCTGCCTGCCATTGATGCTCGCGCCGCTACCATCCAGGAATAGTGCTGCCACCTACTTCGGCACGGCAACGAAAGAGGCAATGGTAGCTTCTGCTACGACGACTCCGGCGTTGATCACCAAAGTGGTTACTGCTATGCCCGGTCGCGGAACTCGTGCCATCCGCTCCTGTTGGTGTTCCTGGACAATCTTGAGAATGAAGCCTTCCGTCTGGCCTGATATTAGATTTAGTATATATCAGTACCAAGGAAGAAGGTGTGTACTAGGAAGCAGGCGTGCACTTAATGCAGGGAATGCGTCTGCCAAAAGCAAAGAACCCGAGCGTTGAACATGCTAGATAATGAAGCGGAGCTGAGGAAGTAGCCTAGAGAACAGAACAGAGGCAGGAGACCCTGGAGAGGGTGCTTCCTAGAAAAGACTGAGCACAGAAATACACAACATTCAACACCTGACTAGGGTGGACGTTGTGGCTGATCCTCCAGGGATTGTGAGACACTGCTCGAGCTGTCTGTTGCACATGAGGTTTTGATGGCCCGTTGGAATCGGAAATCTTCCAAAACGGTGTTCCAATTATGTGCTTTATGCTTTCGCCAGCATGCAAAGGTACACATTAGTATCGTCATCCTCTCCCCCCTGGAGATCATTTCTTCTATTTCTTATGGGTTTTGGTCTCCATGCGGTGCTGCCTCTTCCTTGCGCTGCCTACCCAATCCGAATCGTGGTGTCCTACATTATGCCCTTGGCAAGAACTGACATGTGTGCTTTTTTCTGTCGACCCCGTGCCATATCTGTGGAGTGAAGTTGTTTCGTCCCATCCTCTCTATCATTGCGACAGCGCTTTTCCCAATTTCTCGACCAAGATCTCACTTCAATAATTATATGACGCGCCGAGACGGGACGAAGCTTAAAGAGCACAGACGCACTCTGCCATGCGTAACTTTGATGTTAGGAACAGGTACAGGGAACAGGAGGCAGGATATGCAATCAGTCGGAATAGAGGAGCCAAGAAGGCCGGCACCGTCGTTCTTAGCGGCCCTGGTCAAAACCTTCCATAAGGTGACTTCGCTCTGGCGAAAACTAGATGTGCTGAAGACGGTACTAAGCCGAAGGCGATCCGGAGGTTCCCCATGCCTTATCCGGACCTTCCTTAGTATATATAGAGATGCAGACCTAGAAGACAGGATAGAGGTAAAGAGCCAGTCTCTTACTGTTACCTCCCATTACGACAGCTACCCTAGGTATTAGTCCTATACCTGAATACTACTCTTCCTTTATACTCTTCTCCGTGGCCATTCTGTACCCGGCCCGGCCCAGCTCCGCACTCTCTCCAGGCTGCCTCCTAGCATTCCCCGCCGTAACCTCTCCGTGTCCTGTCCGAAAGTGGTCGTGCCTGCCTCTGCCTGACCATAGGGCCCGCCGCCTGTGTACTTGTGACACACTCATTGGGCGGCTTTCCCGGGCCTTGCCAGTCGGCACAGGGCAATTTCGCGCCACAGCAGCATCATTCAGCCAAAGCAGGGAAAGGAGAGGGCAATGATTGTTGCGAGCAGAGATGCCCAAGGTAAATAAAAGCCCCATATTCCAGCTCGTACAACTATCTTTGAAGGATAAAAAATATGTCGATGATTGTGCAAATGGATAGAAAGATAGTTAAGTGGTGCCCATTAGGCGCGAAACCCTATCGCCAAGTTGTTGAAAGTTGTGTGGTTGTATCTTGTATCTCTCCTCTAGGAAGCACACTCTTCAGGGGCTGCAGCGTCTTGTTTTGTGCTGCAGGCTGTTTCCTTGCCTCCGCTTATCATTCAGTTTACCTAGTGTTCCGGTTCCTTTCGTTCAGCAGCTGCATCCCATGTATTGAGTGCATAACTGCTTCCTTGGTGCCAAGTTGCACTAAATCCAACACAAGTCCAACTGGAATACCCATCGAATCGCGACCTTACCCAAATGCTGCTAGCGGGCAGTACAATAGCCCGAGCACGCAGCACTGGCTAAGTCTAGCGGCCCGCCAGCTTTCGGGATCCTAGCGCTGGACTAGCTCACTCCGGAGATTTCTATCATCCGCGTCAGCACTGGTGCCCTGCGGAGAAATAACAATCTGGTCAGCCTTAAATCGTAATTCGGAATCCAGCAGCCACTGAGCGGCGAGCCGACTTGCTGGTCACCAGACCCTCGGTCCTACCAATAGACCGATATACTGGTTTGGCAGAGGCTCGTCTGAGCAGTGCCCGAATGTAAGCCCCGAAGCCCCGAAGGGGGCCTGAAGGGGGCTTATACATTAAGAACAGCTCAAGAGCTTCATGTTTAAGATCACCTAAATGACGAATTCGCAGAACAACTCCATCGAGGCCGTCGACGGCTCAAGACTGCTGGACTACATTTAGCAACTTCCAAGTTCTACACAATTTAACCATGGGATCACAACAAGCGCCAGCCCAGATCGCCATCATAGGCGGGGGCCCCTGCGGTCTCACTCTCGCGCGCCTACTCGAGCAGCACGGCGGGGTCAACTATATCGTGTACGAACGTGACGCCAGCCGCACCGCCAACACCACAGGCGGCTGCCTGGACCTGCATCCTGGCTCTGGTCAGCGCGCGCTCGAGGAGGCCGGCCTGTTGGACGAGTTCAAGAAGTACGCCCGGTATGAGGACACAGTCTTCAAGCTCTACGACAGCCAGGGAACGCAGCGCCTCAAAATGGGCGAGGGCAGGGATGCGCCTGAGATTGACCGCCTGCAACTGCGCGACATGTTGTTGGCCTCTGTACCCGAGGAAAAGATACGGTGGAGCCACCAGCTGTCAAGTGTCCATCTTGGCGAGGATGGCAAGCCCGTGCTCACCTTTGCCAACGGTGACAAAGCGTCTGGCTTTAACCTGGTCGTTGGCACAGATGGTGCATGGAGCAAAGTTCGGCCATTGGTAAGAATGAAATCCGTATCCACATGCGCGATCCGGGCCCTGGAGTCATATGACTAACTGCTTCCGGAATTATCAGATCACGCCTGCGAAACCCATGTACACAGGGCGCAGCTACATCGAAAGCCGGATCCAACCCGACAATCCCCTCTACGGCCTCGCGACCGAACTCATGGGCCGCGGCTCAGCCTTTGCGGTTAGCGACAACCACATCCTTCTCAGCATGATACAGGGGGACCGCTCGTTCAGGCTGTACATGGGCTTCGATATGCCCGAGCACATCCTCCGCTCCGGGTCAGAGTACGACCTCACCGACGCTGCCAAGGTTGACACTGTGCGCAGCATGCTGCTCCGCAATGAACACTTTGGCACTTGGGCAGATGGGTACAAGCAGCTCATCGCCCAGGGGACCAACTTCCGGGGCTGGCCCTTGTACACGCTACCAGCCGAAGGGCTGGTCACCACCGAACCAGCAGTGCAAGGCGGAGAGCGAGGAAAAGGCTGGACTTCGGTGCCGGGCATCACGCTCGCCGGCGACTCGGCACATCTGGCGCCGCCCAATGGGGACGGCGTCAACCTCGCCATGACGGACGCGCTGGAGCTCGCGGGCAAGATTACGAGCTGGGCAGACATGAGCTCCGACCAGAGGACGCAGGACGCGCTCGACATCGCGGTCAGGGAGTACGAGGCGGACATGCTCCCCAAGGGCATCGATGCGATTCAGCAAGCAAAGGTTATGACGGACGTGATGTTCAATAAGAGTATTGAGCCTTTCGTTGAGGTTATGAAGTCGTTTGCAGCGCAGGCGCAGCAGGGTCATGATGAGCACTGAAGACGGACAGGAGCGACGAAGTTTTCGCCGCTTGTCGGGAGATGTGGAAACTGAAGTCGGGTGACTTGAGATTTGATTTGGTAGCCTGCGAAACTGAGTGTAGACTTTTTTGTATAATAAAAAAAATCCTCTCCGAGTCTTAAAACTACTACCAATAAGTCTGGCATCCTTTTGTACAGAATGTGGGTCAAAGATTAGACACGCCAATTGTCCACAGTCAAATCAAGATCGAGTAGTCCTCATCACTTTATTCCTGTGGACATCATGCGTACTAATAGGATGTCATGCACGAAAAGGGTCAATGCATAAGCATAAGCAGTGATGTCTTGTGAAAACAGCATTTTTAAGTCCGCAAGCGTGGCGCATCATTTGAGAGGTATAACAAGCACGAGTCATTCAACAAGAGATCTCTCGTTGACGGTCAGGCTTGAGCACAAGTAAGTCAGCGGTCTTTCGTTGTATATGGACAGATATTTCTAAGCTAACAGCAAATTGAACTTCCTTTGTGTGCATCATCGTCCTACGCAAATTCTCATGCACGGTAATTAATTGTATTTATTTTTGAAACCGGAACCCTTACGAGCTTACAGAGCATGAAAATGATGGTACGGTGTTGGGAACTTCTAGGTCCCTTAATCTAAAAGAAAGAAAAGTCATGAATAAGTGGTAGTGAGTTCTGTTGTACCATTTGTATAGGCACAGGGAGCCCTAGAGCGATGACTCAAGTAGTAGGGAGGTGCCCATCCCTGTTCTTTGGTGCTTGCTATTAGACAATCTTTTCAACAGCTGTGTCTGTGAGAAAGAGCACCAATTTGCTCGTGGTCCCAGCGGGGGAATGTGGATTTCCCGACTGGATGGTGTTGTGAGTTTTGCAATTAATCTTCAAGTTATCTAATTAAAATACACGAAGGCATTCGATGATTCGGGAGGTAGAAAAATGACCGCAAGGGGTCTCCAGATATTAGAGAATAATTCTTGGAGAAGGCAAGAGTTCCCTTCGCTATTTCTTCGAGGTGGGAGCACGAGGAAGTGTGATATTGATGCAGCGGTTACAGTGCCAGCCTCTCTAGGCACGGCCTGCACGACTGTGGGAGAAGCGAGCCCCACACTGTTACCATAGCTGATTGGTCCTTAGTCTCAGAGATGATTCCAAGCTGTCGGAACTTTGCATGGCCGCAAGCGGTAAGTATTATATTACATGTTACTTCCCACCGGAAATCGACAGGCAGCAACGAGACATGAGCGGGGCCTGGGAGGCCGGTGGCAAACTGGAGAGGATGGCCATGTTCCATTCCGGCGACAGGGCACGCCTGTGCAGCACTTGATCGATGCACCTAACGCGGCTGTCTGGCATGCCATGGGATGACGATGCGGCGCACCTCGATGTCGCCGCGATGCACGACTGGGTGAAGGCGCGTGCAACTCGCGTCAGTATGCGAATGGGACTCGATGGGTACCTGTGATGTTGTGGACGCCGCTTTGGCACGGCATGCGACGCAAGGAAAATGGGTCTCCCAGCTTCGCGCCCAGCCTCGTGGCGAGCCCTGGTCACTGTCGCGAGTTTGGCTTCACATTGACCTTTCGAGCATAGCATGGTCCAGACCTTGCCGAGCAGTATATTTGTCGCCCTCGCAGTATCGAAAAACTTGAGTATTCACAAGGACCAAGAGATCATGTCTTTCCCTGTGACACGATTCTTCAAGACAGTGAGCTCGGTCGAACGTTGAGCCTCCTTTTTCTTTAGCACCCGCTAATAATGGCGCGTGAGATCAGACTCTACATGCATGTATGCTCATATTACAGGAAGTAACGTAGGAAATCACTTCTGACACGTGATGTCATGGGAGCCAATAGCCAAGTATGACAATAGGGATCCACGTGTAGGATGAGATGGGATATCTAGATACCTTGAGTGGCTCGTATGCTCCGGTGTACCGCCTTTAACACAACGCCACATTAATCATTTACACTGCAGAACTCACGCCGTGCGTATAGTGGACCAAGTCTGTGGCCTGTATGCCAGCAGCCCAATGTCGTCTTCCTTGGTCCTGGAAAAGACGTTCTGCAAGGATGACCAGACGTCCTTGCCGATATCTTTTATACTCCTCGACACCGACCGCTCCTCCCTTGGCAGTAGCGCTCTCTCAGCAAAGTGGAGAGTTATCTTGGCGATGGCCATGGTGAGTGCGGTGAGAGGCAACGCGAACAGGCACCATGTTACCATGGCGGCGGAGGAGTAACGGCCTGGACCGGGGTCACCGCCGTTCTCGTCCTGGTACTTGATTACGTCTGTGCCGAAAAACGTCTGTGTTATTGTTTAGTTAGTGATCACTCGCCATCGTCCGAACACTTCTTCTTGACCCTGGAGCGTCAAGTTGTTGACCTACGGATACGAATGTCGCCGGGAGATAGAAGAGCGTGACAAAAGCGATGATCCGCATGACAATTGCCTCCCTGTGTAGATGCATGCTAAGCTTCTCGGTCTTGTATGCTGCTTGGCCTTGAAGATGTTGGACAAGCTATATGCAGTTGTAAGGATCAGCCAGTGGCTCAAATGGGCAGTGGTCACGAAAAGGATTTGCACACACCAACTCTCTGTGGTCCACAAGTGTATCGAGGAGTAGCTGAACTCGAGGGATCTGCATGTTCGTGTTGTCAATCATCTCCTGGAGGTCAACCGCAAAACATTCCAAGTCATCGACATGACCATGCAGCGAGGCTCCAACGGATTTTCCGAGGTCCCGATACATGGTATGTAGTGCTACCATTACACTGTTGTTCGTGCGGAGAGCAAGTAACACATCGCCCGCCTTGTCTTTCCAGATCTGCATGGCCTGGATATCGTCAGGAGTGTACTGAATAGGCATGAGATCTGGATCGCGTGGTATTTCTGTGGCCATCGAGATCTATTTTTGATCAGCAATGACTCTACCAGGGGCAAAGGAGAGCTGAGTGGCTCTCTTACCTTCCTTACAACCACTTCCTCAAGGGAACTGATGTAGGCCGTCCAGCCTTCCGTTGCCCAGCTACAAAACATGCGATGGGTGCGCAATGTTGCACGAAGACGTCTTCCGAAAACGTCTTGCGCATCGTCCATCGCGGAGTCTCCGCCTCTGTCCAAATCATCATACCTCTCCAACAAGTCTTTGCGACCGTGTGTCACGATCCATAGTGCTCGACCCTGCTCGAGGTCAAGCTGATGCAGAATGGCAGCGGATCTTGTAGACCACTCGATTTCTAGGCCCGATGCCCCTTTCACAGCCTTTTTTGCGACGCTTCGTAGATTGTAGCAGATTCCAAGATGCCTCCCGCCGTCTCCAAGCAAGGTTGATGGATAACTTGCCTGTCGTGAAAAGTCCTGCTTGTAGAAAGCGCTGAATCGACTGTTCCTCGGATCGCTCTGCTCGCCAAAGGCAGATAACAGCTCCAGATAACTGGGCATCACCTGGTACGCAGTAAATAGCCTCAGAAGCATTGGCTGCGTCAGCTGGAGCCTTGCGCGAGAATTCCTGCCGGATAGGTAGCTGGGTCAAGTTTGAACGAGTTAGTAACCACATGATAGCCAATGACGGCAATTCCATAGCTGGGGCCACTGTACATGAAGCGGCATTGCGGTAGGGAGTCATTAACAATCTGACCCTCGACCGTTGTCTCTGATGGATTTGTCTGCAATACAACTTCTAGGTCCCTTTCGCTCTTTAGAGTGCGCACGATCGTAGCTACATTCACACTCAGGCTCGTTAGTCCGAAGCCCATTTGACTAATTGGTGTCCAGCACCGTACCTGAGCTACTGTGTTGAGGCGAATCTCTAACCTCCACATGGGCGTTGCGTTGATCCGTGACACAAAGTAGCACGATTGAGTTGTTGAGAGCTTGCTTGTATGCTTCGAGCACAGGCCTGCTCGCTTTTGTCGTTGTCCGAAGGAGATTCAGGGGGTAATTCAGATACCGTTCGCATGACTGAGAGAAACTTATGCAGGACATTGCAGAAAGGCCGCCTTAATCGAAAGAGACCTTGAATCTCGTAGTCGTCTTTGTCTTGATCTGGCAGTAGAGCTAATTTCCACGCATGGCGAGGTCCGCCTGATAAAGGGCGCGCGGTGGCCTACAACTTGTCTAGAAGAAGACACCGAATGCCAAGGATTTAATGCATTTTGTGCAAGGTTGAATCAATACAAGCTAAAAAGTACCGGTACGTCGCTGAGCGGCATCTGTCCACTTGATTGGGCCAGCATTGTGGCCGCATGGCCGCAACCACCAGCAGGTGATTCGCAAGGCAACCCGCAAGGCGGCCGCAGCTGACATGCTTTGATGGCGCAGACGGGTGCCTACCGGGATATTCTACGCCACCAAGACTTGCTCATGAACCACGGGACTCATCACGACGTTTTGCCAGGCACGAGTGGTATAGCGTTGTGTATATTCACAGGATGCCTAGCCATTGCATCCAATAGTGTAACGCGCCTATCACAAAGTACCAGGCGATACATATGCACCGCCTGAAAAACGGAGAAAAAGAAAAACAGATGAGTATTAATTTGTAATTCGTTCCAAACACGCCTACCGAGCCCCTCCCCTTTCTGTCCTACGTCTGCAAGGCTCGCTGTGGTTGTGCAGGCCACCCCAGCCCGCGTCTTTGTTCCTCCACCACTCTAACGTGCACATCTACTCGGGCCTCGCCCCGGAGTCCCGCCGTCTGCACAGCTCTTGGCGCTCAGCCTGCAGATCAGTCAGCTTTGAAATCAGTGTGGTTGTGTGAAGCTCCGACAAAGTAGAGAAACCGCGAGCGTACCGAGCTAAGTTCTCGAGGGGTTTGGAAGATCCAAGAGTCCGTGCCCTGCCTCCTGTCAGCAGCCAGTCTACTGGAATAGTGTGCCAAGTAAAACAGTAGAGAGCAAAAGAACAGCGACGGATCAAACGCTCACCCTCATGTATTTGTAGTCGCTGTCATTCCAGTTGGGAAACTGCTGTTGACAGAACTCCTGGATAATGGTCCAGTTCATGTCGTAGCCCGGGAACGTGTTCCAAACAGGCTTGGGCGGCATGACCCTGTCCCGCAATGAACTACGGCGGCGGCCAGACATTGTGGGCCATAGGTATGAGACTGGATGTAGGTCGTGGCGATGCGTGTGTCGGGAGCCTTGGGACGTGGCTATGGGGGGTGGGAGACTTTTGTGGGAATTCTGCGAGCAGACAGAGCTGAATGACCAGACTGCGCAGCCGGGGCTTTATACCCGCATACGAAGCGGAGGACAGCATGCAGGAGACACTACCCCAGAGCCGGCCGGTGTGACACATCAAGCCGCAGGGAGCTTCGCGCCTCGGTGCTCCCCAGATCGAGGCCTCCTGACGTCTTCCACCCCCACCAGCCTCGATTTGGAGAGCGCTGTTGTTACTCCTCGGCGCATCGCTCCGTGTCTTCTTTCGCTGCGTCTCCTTGCCTGTCACAAGCGCGGCCCAGCATCCTGGTTGGTGGCCACGCCCAATCGTCGTCTCCCGAGTCCCAACCTAGACGAGCCGGCAATGTCTTTCTTCAGCCACTATGGCTCCTTCTGAGAATGGTACCATCCGGGATGAGTTTGACGAGCAGCTTCAACTATGCACATGGCCTGAACCATATTTCGATAAGGAATCGCTACCATGTTCAGAATATCAACAATTCGTCAACATGCCCAGGCTTGTCAAGTGGATGACCACAACGGCAACCGGGTGGGAAGACACGAACATTGTCCGACTGCTCAATAGCATGGGGGTCAAGTTGGATGATTTCACCGATTTCCGACTCCAAGATGGACATAATCGGTCATGTCTACACCTCTTAGGCTGCCTGCTCAGCATCCGCGCCCCCGAGCTTATCAACATTCTCGCCAGGAAAGGGATCAATGACGGAAACATGGATGGAAACATCACCACCGCCACGCGAAGTCGCATTGAGGAAGCTGTGAATGATGACTTGCGCTCCAAACTGGAAGAATTCTACCAGCGCCGTTGGGCGTTCAAGCCCAAACACTTGGACAATGTCTTCAATCTTGAAGGTACCTTCGATCTCGAGGGTCGCATAATGCCGTTCTGCGCCCGACAATCGGTGAACGGCAAGGGCGGAACTGCACGCGTGTACGAAGTCCTCATCCCCTCGAGCTTCATTTCGGACGACATAAAGAGAAATCTCTCTGCACCTTTCGAAAGCTCGAGGTATGGTCTGGTATGCACAAATGGTGGGAACAGTCCGTGTTTAGGCCGAGATTCTAACCTTGACACAGTGTCACGAAATGGCAATAAAAACTTATGGGCTAGAGCAAGAAGCAACATTCGAGCGGGAGAGAGATGCCTTCCTCGGTCTAAGGAATCAAGAAGGCATCGTCAGGTGTTTTGGATCATACTATTCCCAAATACAGGACGCGAGAACCGGAAACACCGCACCCACCTTCAATCTCATCCTGGAGCACAGCAAGTGGGATCTGGACAACATGTATACGGGACCGACAGCGCCAATGCTACCAGACGCGATAATCGAGAGCTGGGCCAAGATCTTCCAGGTCAGCAAGGCACTCAAGAACATTCATCGTCTTAAAGTGAAGAACAGCGAATACCACGGGTGAGTCTACCAGGCTGGGATCGATGATCATGTACTAACAGATACAGGTGGCATGGCGACGTTAAGCCGGACAATATCCTCGTTATTTTTGAAGACGACTGCGAAAAGTTCAAGCTGGCCGACTTCGGCTTTGCAGAGTTTAAAGAGGGCACGGCGGCAACCGGAAATCGCCTAACAGCACTTATGCGTGGAGGCACAGAGGACTTCGGTAGGTATAACGCATCTTTCAATCTCTTCGCCGCATGTCAACTCCCGTGGCCCTGTACCATGTGCTCGCTAACATGGAATTTCAACAGCCGCGCCAGACGCTGGTGATGAAAAGGAACAGTCGATCGATATTTGGTCATTCGGCTGCGTCCTATCTGTGCACGCTTCCTGGCTCGTGGGCGATCTTCTTGCCGTAGACACCTTTCGGGCATATAGACATAATATCCGTGAGAAGATCGGATTGTCGCCAGGTCCCTTCCATGACGGTCATGCGGTCTTACCAGAAGTTCTCCAATGGCACAGACATCTCCTCGCAAACGCTCGCGTCTCGGACAAGATTACTCCCAGAGTCCTGGAGCTCGTAGAGACAAGGATGCTGCAGCCGGAGGGACAGCGCATCACGACCGATGAGCTTTGTTCTGAGCTCGATAACATTCTCTCCACAGCGCGAAGCGAAATCCCGCAAGAGGCTCTTGACTTGAGTCCAGAGTTTCAGGACGCGCTAAGATACGCCAGGGACATGGAACGGGAAAGGGTCCAGTCGCAATTGAAATCGCTCCGTGCAAACACGAACGGATCAGAGCATGAGCGCCGCCCTTCAACTCGCAACAAAACAATTCTGTCACATATTGCATCTCAAACCACATCACGACAACAGATCTCAATGGCCGAGCAGCCGGCGGAAACTCTTCCGACGATATTGGAGCCGACGAGGGATGATAGAATTACACCAGGAGCTCCAGTTCTGAGTCGACACCCTGTGCCTGAGCCTCCCCTGAGTCCGCCGGCATCGACGACATACAGCGACCGGCAGCAAGATTCTGTTGTGTCGCAAGAGCGCCGCAGCTCCACTAGACTAGAGGCCTCGATGGTGATCTGGGATGCGGTCACTAGTAAGGACAAGACTATCGACGCGACTCGCTTGGAGGAAGCACTGAACCAGTTTCCCGACCTGGCAAAGAGTATAGACGACTCGGGAATGACACCAGCTATGAGGGCAGTTAGAGTTCCCCTGCGTGATACTAGGGCACTCAGCATCCTGGTAGAATTTGCAGATCTGCGTCAGAAAGATAGCGACCAAAGAAATATTCTACATCATCTCGCACAAGGGCTCGCGGACTCACCTACATCAGTCTTCAACAAGACATACATGGACAGCATCACAGCCATTTTCAAGCATCAAGATTTTAGAAACATAGCAAACGAGAAGGATGAAGGAAAGCACTCACCACTTTATTTCCCCACAAAAGGACGGAAGCTTGCAGTAGTTAAGTTTCTGCACGGTCTTGGTGCTACACCGGACAGGGATTTAGTGAAAACGGCGGCAAACGAGGCAGCCGATGATATCGTTAGCTTCTATGTCGAAAAGTGTCATGTGCGTTGGGATCTCGAAGCTCAAGATGCTAGGGACTGGGGAAAGTGGACAAAGGCCACGAAAGAGATTTTGAAACGGAACGGCATGAAGATACCGGCGAAACCCGGCATACCGTTCATGAGGTCCAGGAGCTGAATGAACCACTAAATGAAAGTATTGATGCTTCACCTTTGCAGCTGCTCTCCATTCACAGCATCAAGGCAGGGTTATAAACACATATGGGAGTTCTCGGGACTCACTTTGACTGGTCTCTTAGATAAGGAGGAAGCCACAAAGTTGTCGATTTCTATTCCACAGCATATTATATTTAAGACTGTGCCTCAACAATTTACTACATACTTTTCTCCAAGAGAGGGTGCGTCCCCGTCGCCCACTTTAGGAACGTCTTCAAGCCGCCCTACTAGGCGTTCACGCCGAAACTTGGCTTTGAGTTTGGGCCATCTCAAAATCGTCCGACCTGTCCCGATCGGTCTCCTGCGTCGAGGCCTCGTTTCTGCACCACTGCTGGAATGTCCTCTTAACTTTCTCGGGAGCGAAAGTCTTCGGAATCACCTCCTTGAGCTGGTACCGCACCCAAAGCCGCGATGGCTGAGAGAATAATTCCTAGTGAGGGCAGAAAGTCAATGATCGAGTTCTAAGCTTGTAGTTGGGGACATTGTAGCGACAAATGAAAAACGTACGTGCATGTCCTCGAGCGAACTCGCCCGCGACCTCTCTGTCCGCATGAACAGCCAGACCAACAGGATGGCAAGGGCGTCTGTGACGGTGAAGAATATGATTACCGGCTGCCACTCATTTCCAGATAATGCCGTGAGAGAAGCGACGGTAACCACGCCGCAGAGCGAGAAGTTGGTGGCAACAGCAAGAGACATGCCTACTTGACGATGCTTCTGGCCATAGACTTCGGATGAGTACATGAACGGGATGACCTGCTAGGTCGTTAGGGGCTGATACCACAGAAAGTCCTTCAGTAGGGGTGATTGGGCAGCTTACGCCGGCACCAGGACTGTATATCCCAGTATATATGAGAATGATGGCCGCCAGAGAAGTCTTTGATGCTTCAATTGTGCTTGTGTCGATGAAGTGGCTAATGATGATGAGCAGCGGTAGCATGAACACAAGAGATGTAAGAATCAACGTCCGGCGACCCAATGGCTCAATCAAAAAGTATGCAGCGGCAGAGAAGATGCTGTTGACGGTGCCAAACCTGATTGGAGAGAGAGTCCCGTGGGATCAGCTGTCAGTACAGTTTCATCCATGTCTAGTTGCATAAGCCAGTGTGACTCACCAGACCTTGACATGGGGGTCCATAATATTATCATCTCCGGGCCTAGCCACGAATGCGAAGATATTTATGCCCGACATCTGCCTGGGAGACAGGTTTAGTCCTAGTTTGAACAATTTATCTTTCCGGCCAAACAGTTTCGGAAACCTACTGCGCTGCCATGACAGTACACGACGCAAGGGCGGCGCGCCGATTCCGCTCATCCCGAAAGAGGTCACGGAATCGTCCCAAAAAGTCTAGATATGGTGATTGTGTTGACTTGCTGGAAGGCACTTCGAGCTGGGTCCGAAGCTCAGAAGGTTGCAAGATGTCGTCTTTAGCTGCGTAAACTCGATTGTATGTATACAGAAGATAAAGCTCGCCTTGGAAAGTAGTCAGCATTTATCCGTTTAAAAGTCCATGGTTCAAGATATGCTCACCTGCAGCTTGCAACTTGGTAACCCTCAATCTAGCGAGCGATCGGTACGCTTTCGCGTACTCACACTGCTCTACTAGCCATCGTGGAGATCTGTGGAGCTGGTCAGAGATTGGCCCGAACACACAACTGGAAAACTGACATACTCGGGAATTACATAACAGAGACACGCAAATGTCAAGGCTGGCGCGGAGGAAACGCCTAGCGCCCATCGCCAAGTCTCTTCCAACGAAAGGCAAAGATTAACGATGGCGCCGACAAGGATTCCTAGTGCCACAAAAGTCTGCCATGCAACGAGAATTCGAGCTCGCAAGGCCGGAGGGCTGACCTCTGACATGAGCACGGGAATACTGCTTCACGTTAATGACCATAATCACAATGAGAAGCGCATCATGTAGGAGAAACGACAAACTCACACTGCACCCTTTGCGCCCATGCCCAGCCCCTGGATCATCCGGAATACGAATAAAGTCTCCCTGCTCGAATGTCAGCGTCCGTGTAGGTTGTGCCACACGATTGGGCAGCCGCACCAGTTAATGGAGCCCGCAGCACCTATGGGAGCAACCAGCGAGCAAGTTGCCGAACAGAGGAGGGCCCCGCGTCTAATATCACGTCAGTCCGTGTGTGATATATGTTGAGTTGGGGCATTGCAAGTACTGACCGACCAAGATAAGACGAGAGGGGGTCTGTCAGCAGGATTCCGCAGAGACTGGCAGTGAAATAGGTAATCGAATTCACGAGCCTGCACATGTTAGCTTCATATTCATGGACCACGCGTAGTTTGCAGTGCGCCGTGGACATACGCGAAGATTCCCCCTGTATCATCGACTCCAAACTCAGCAGGCCAGAAGCGATTTGCGCCAACAATGTTCTCTTGACTCCAGCCCCTATCTCAGCAGGTCAGTTGCACGAGAATATTGGGACAAACGGTTTGACTAGGACGATACGTACTGTACGAAGGCACCGAGAGCGCATGTTGCGAGGGTGAGGAGAGCATCTTTGGTCAGACTTGCGAAAGCGCCATTCTTTTCGTTGTCCAGCGCCTCGTGCTCGATGTGCGTCCTGACTTTGTGGTCTTTGTGGAGGATCTGTACTGGCGGACGAGCTTCATTGCTTTCGCCTGCTTGGATGACCGAGACAGCGTCGGGGATCGTGTCTTCCTCTCCATGCTGCATGAATGCCTCGCGGTCTCTGACGAGATAAGCACCACGCTGGATGGTCAAGTGGTCGACCTCATTTCTCAAGTACTGGTCGTGAAAATCCTTGACCACGTGGTAGAGGTCCGCGCCACTCAGAATACGCAGAGGCTCATTGTAGCTGCGGTAGTCTTAATCAGTCGGGACCTCAATTACTTGGCAAAAACAACAACTCACAGCCTGTCGCGAATGGCATGCCTGTCTGCCTCATCCGCCATGATGTTTTGTCGTGTGAGAGACTACGGACACAACAGCCCAGGACCATCCGAACGCAATTGGTCAAGGGAGGTGTTGAAAGGGGCCAACGCTGATCACAGTGTTTGGGGATACAATGATCAGAGGCGGATGGCTGTGTTGGAACGTAGAGAATTGTGAGATCATCCAGGACTGATCTTTCCCTTGCCGTGTTGGGACAGTATTGCACAAACAAGGCAGACAGTTGTTCAAAGGAGCTTCCCTTAGTAGTTTGTGCTTGAGTACGGAGTGGGTGAGGCAGCTACTAACGCAAGGCCGGCCGGGGATTTTGCGCAGGAGAGCTTGCCGGACCTTCGTCACAGCCACGAGTAGTCTCACATGGTGCATTGCTCAGCCTCAAAGCGCAAGTTGGGTGGTACCGAAAGGATAGCCGTGGTTCGCGAACCATGGTAGGCAACCGATTGCGACCATTTCCCACAGCCTTTGTCACCCAGTCCCTCCTTCCATTTGTAAGCTGGCTGACACACTGGTCTTCAGTTTCCATGGACCGTGGAGGCAGAAGGCGCTTGGCGTTTCCATCTCCCCTGACTTACGAGTAGGGAAAACAGAAATTCGACATGTGGGCCAGAAACCCCGGATCACGTCTAATGCCAATCGCGATGGGATCGATATACGATCGACTGCAGCTCGGAAAGCACCAGCCTGACAACGGTTGAGCGGCGATCGCTTACGCCAAGAAAGGAAGAATTCATCCCGATTGGCAGTGGCACCCCCATCGTGTTAGTGGCATGGACGCCTTGGAGACTGAGAGCCATACTTACAAGCCCACGGTCTTAGGTTGGGGCCAGGCTCTGCGAAAACGACGGTTCTCGGCATCAGCCACTTCCACTCCAAGGAGACAGAAAGTGGCCAAGCCTTTGGAGGGCACTCCTTGAGCCAATCTGAGACTGCTGTGCACAGCTGAAAGAGAGACGCGTCAACCTGATGCCTGCAGGCGAGGATCTCGACCCCAACTGCAGTCTACAGCCCATCGAGCGGCCGCTCACGGACCAGGTTCCATGCGTGGCTGGAAGCCGTGCCGTGCCGCGCCGGAAGCAAGCATCTGCGCCTACCCCGCATGTTAGCTCGCGCACAGCCAATGTCAAGAGTACTTTGAGCAATGTATCTGCCATTTCGTTCATAAATCACGAGGCTCTGCATTAGCCAGCTGCCTCTGTGGCTGCGCGTGGTGGGCAGTGCTCGATTCTGCCTTGTTGGGGGCTCGATAGCACAAAATCAAGGGCTGACACTCCACTGACGCAAAGCTGACCTGGGCAGAGTAGTTCTCAACACACAAGATCAAAGTTTGTATTTGGGGTTGTAGGACTTTGTGGCGAGCTTTCAATGAGACGATGGCATTGAGAAACGATTGCTAGGCCCCAGAATAATTGCCAACTGCTCGGTGCACTGTGAAGCCCAATGCCAGACCTATCATTATCATTCCGAACAGAACAGACATGAAGATAGCCAGGTAGATCGCCTCTACTGGCCGATGCAATGGAGACGGTGAAAGTCGAGTTCTTCCATTGTCCTCTTTGCCCGTAAGCTGTCCAGGTTGCGGCACATACTTAAAGTCCATCTTCGAGCCCCCAGCTAGACCAGCACGACTTTCAATGACAGCACCATGTAAACTGTCCCTCCACCAGCGCACGAGGATATCATCGATGACTTCAGGCAGATTCTGTTGCAATATCGCCATGGTTCGCACCAGCCAACAATGACCTCTCCAGCACGCATAATGGTACCAACTAGGTGTAAAGTCGAATCCTAGAGCATCACAGACCTCATGGCCATTCAGCTTCCTGCTCCCTGCTTCGATGAACTGCGCGGAGACATTAAAGGGCGGCAGATCCCTCAGACACTCCACAAAGTTGTGCCCGAGCACTACTGAAGTTTTCGTGATATGGTGCTCGTGCACAAGCATGCTCTCCATCGTCGCCTTGGCCAGTGCCACAGTCGAGAAGTATTCGTCTGTCGGTGTCGCAAGGAGATAGCCTACGTACCGCCACAGCGCGATGTAGTCTGCCATCTCTTGCTGGCTGGGATGCACTCCTTGCTGAGGTAGCTGAAGCCACATGTGGTTACAGCAGAACGTGGTGATCGAGTGGATAGAGTCGAGCGTGTTGACTGGCACGCCGTACTTGGCGACATCGAAATACTCCTTTCTCTCCCGTGTAAGCTTGAGGATTCGGTTCCGAACCGAGGCGTGGAGCAGCCGGACACGGATAGTAGTCTCGTGGGCGGGGCCTCCAGGGCCGAGATGGAGCTCTGCCGGGCCCGAGGCAAAGTCGGTGACCTGCAGCACGAGCTGGAACGTCTCGAGTAATCGGCGGAAGAGGACGCGTGTGGAGAAACCGCCTGTGCGGGCGAGGACCTCCATGACACCAGCTGCGGCAGAGTTCTCCCCTACAAAGCCCTGTAGGGCGAAGCCCATCAGGTTTGCGGGAGCGTAGCGGTAGAAGAAACGCTGACCACGTGCTAGCTGAGCCCAGTCCACCCAGTCAGGTACAACGCTGACTTCGTCCCAGAGTGCCGAGAGTGTTGCATCGTTCGCATGATGTTCCTTGAGAAGGGCGAATAGGTCGACGCGTGTCCTGGGTGGACCAGGCGGGACATGGGCGCGGCACATTTCTTGGAGCTTTTCGACGGCGGCGGAGCCAAGCTCGTCGTATGACTGTCGTAATGGCTCAAGCTGAGCTTTCGACCAGTGAAGACTTGACCAGGTAAAGTGATGAGTCCCGTAGCTGAGGCGCTGGCCACGTTCCTGATCTTCACACTGCTTCACCATCTTTCTCTGATTTTGCAGGATCGCACGGTTGTGGGGAGCTAATGATGGGAAGAAAACCACAAGCGAGACAATGTTCAGCTCCTACAATGGACTTACGCGCAAGAAAATGTGTCCGAATGCAGTCAGCGGCATGTCCCGTGACTTTGCAGGCCCGCGTGGATGCCACTTCATTGCAAAGCAAGGGCCCCCATGCTGGTCCCCATTTGTCCGCGGGCCCTGGCCGCTGGAGATTGACGAATCCGTAGCGATTCCGAACCACTCTGAGCACATCATTGGACGAGGAAGGAAGTTTAAGTTTCCGGTATATTGACAAAACTAGAACACTTTCCAGGTTATCGGGAACAACGGTCGTCCGTTTTGTGGATCGGCAACTGCATGTCAGCGTGGCTGTACAACTCGCTTAAGTCGGGTAGGAACAGCTACTATGTCGTACCATGACCCGGCCATGACGAGGCCAATATCTTTTATTGCTTGCGGGTGTTTCCTGCTCTTCTCACAGCTTCATAACCATTATCACCTCTTAGGAAAATGGCGACAATGACGATTGGTAATGTGGTTGCCTCCAGTAAAGCCCCGAGCCCTTTTTATACGAGGGTCCAGCTTCCGGATCTCTTCCAATCATTCCTCAACGAGCCGCCTAGGCTGAACGCGCACTACAAAGATGTCAAGATCGAGTCGGAAGAGCGGCTTAACAGGTTTGATGCACTTTGCGGATTGACCATTATCAACACACCTTGTCTAACCAGTATGATCGCTCGAGCAAAGTCTCTGCTCATTCTCGTCCAAGATGAGCGCCCGCATTCACCGCTGCGACTTCTCCTATTTCTGTGCCATCGCGGCTCCTGATGCGCCAAGAGAACGGTTTCGAACGCTTTGTGACTGGGGCAATTGGGTGAGTATGCAGAAAAGGACTACAGTGCTGTTTGTGTAGGACCAGAAAGCTAATACTCTCTCATCTAGGTCTTCCCCTTCGATGACGGTAAGCGGATCTCTCGGCTACCCACCAATCTTTTTGCAGGGTCGTACAGCTACCACGGACAGGCCTGCACTGAAAGGACCGAAAAATGACCAAAGATCACGGTGTAGTGTTTGATAATGGAGAGCTCAACGATCAACCGGAACAGACTGCTCTCCTTATGGGTAGCCTCATGGCGTTGATGCTTGGTCATGTCGACGAGTATGCGAAACCTGTCGGCCTTCGGGTCTTGCCTATCGTCGTGGCCCATGACAGCGTCTTCAGGCGGATGAAAGTGGTGAGTCCGTAATTACCCTTACAGGCGCACGACAGTGAGCCGCTGACCTTTTGAGCTTCACAGGCCGGCGATGGTAAGCAACATAGCATCAAATCCATTACTCTTTGATACCAAGCTGACTCACCTAACACGCATAGGTATCCGGCGCCGGTTCGCCGCTGCAATGCAGAAGTACTCTTCAAGCGTCCTCGTTCACGTCTTGGACAAATCCAGCCACTATATCCCCGATCTGGCCGAGATCGTTCTCACCCGACGTGAATCAGCGGGTGTCTCGCCACTATATCACCTTGTCGAATATGCGCACGATCTCAGTGTGCCGGACGCAGCTTTTTCATGGCCACTGATTCGAGAGCTCGAGATCCTCGGTATGGATATGGTCTCCATGTGAGTCTTTCCGTAGCTCTTTCCAAAGACTCACCTTACCATGCTAAGAGCCTTTCCGTGGTTTTTGAGCGATGCCTAGCAAGAACTGACGCGAATCCCCTCACGACATCAGATCTAATGATATGCTCAGCTATCTGAAAGAAGAGGTTCGCAGTGCTGCATTTCTGTCCTAAACCTTCAGTTGAAAGTTTCGGCTAACGCAGCTCCCATCTGGTTCACACATCAATAGCAGGAGCAGGTTCCGCACAACATGGTGGCTGTCTGCCGTATGCGCGGACTGACTGCTCAAGAAGCCTTCGACACAGTCAATGAATTGCTTACCACATGCTATCGGCGATGGGACGAGCTCGAGGCGCAATTGCTGGCATCCGTATCGGAGGCTTCACAGTCGCCGTGTTGCCCATCACAAAATTTTGCCTGGCTGGCGAACGCAACTGCGCGAGATCAGGTTGTCCAGTACGTTGAGGGGATCAAGAATGTGGTCAGGGCGAATATGTACTGGAGGTAGGTTATCCTCACGCTTTCCCGGCTTGAATTCTTGTTTTTTCCGACTTATTAGCGACCCGGCGTGAGTTTGCGGTACCGCTTTCTGACACCCTCTTGAACACACGCAGCTTCAAGTCGCAGCGCTATTTTGGGGGCGAGGGGGAAATAGTGCGCCAGACTCGACAGATCAACGTGCTTTTGCGTCCGATATACCTCGACCATAATCGCGTGATAGAGATGCATTCCAAGCATCCCAATGACCAGAGTATATTCGTGCTGCACGAGAAGGTTCCACAAAAGTAGTAGGACAGAAGAGGTGTTAGGGGCTAAGAGGCATATATAACGAACAAGACAGAGAGCCACAATGAAGGTTGATATGTATCATATAGATGCATTTCACTTCTATATGCTACTAATCTCTGGACATAGGGGCCTCTATACATTTGTACCTCAATATGTCGGCAGCTCCCCACATCTGCATCTCTGTACCTCTGTACCTTTATCTCTACCTTTGCATAGTTACGGATCTGCTCTTCTAAGCTCCTGCACTTTCGGAGTCATTCTTCAATGCAAGTTGTGACTAAGCGGTTGTGCCTGAGCATTTTGATAGTCAAACTACTTGGCTGTTCATACATCAGTGTGAAAGTCGCGTTCACTCTGTCATATCAGATGTAAAAGTACCAAATTCATATAAAAGGCTACATGAAAATTGAGCGCATTGCAAAGTCCAATCAGAGAAATTATTCCTAGTTTTGGAAGAAAGTAATCATCGGGTTCGTCAACCCGGTGTCATCCAGGTCCATCTGAATTCTGCTCACAACTGAGAGAATTCTCGAGCTATGTCTCCACATAGCCCATGCGTACAGACTTGACAAGAAGTCCCCGATGTAGCATCAAGGAGCTGCAGGAGTCCCCCCCTGGCAGCCGGCCATCCCTACCCCTATCGGGAGTGTTTGACCTTTCTAAGAATCGTAAACGTAGCAAAGCGCCGAGTTTCTGGTGTTGAGCATATCCCCGACAGTTACATTCGGCTTGAGCCCCAGTGACGTAAGGACCGCGGCGGCCGTCATCGGGATGCATGTGCCGCCGGGCTGCGTGCAGCCCGGGGTTGTGTAGCCACTCACGGCAGTCAGGAAAGTCGAGTTCGAGAGCTGCCACGCACTCCACTTCTGGTCTATCATACCGTGGTGCAACCAGAAGATTGGGTCTATTTTTTTTACAAAGGTCATTATTAGCGATTCACGATGATCTCATCGTGGCAGCCATGGCGTTGTTGTAAAAAAAAAAAGGGGGGGGGGGGGTTTCCACGAACCGAAGGGAGACGCGTAAACGTCAGACATAGTCGGGCCAATCCCGTTGTGGCCAAAGGCATGCGGGCCATCCTCGATGCAGCGCTCGAAGGCCGTGTAACTGGTCTGTCTCGCGCATAGGTCGACATATGCCTGGCTGACCTGGGCGGTGTCGGCCGAGGTCTCGCCACGCGCCAAGCAGTGCGTAGTCTGCTGTTGGCCAGGGCCAATGTGCAGGTCAGTATGGCCCGGGCTCTGGAATGCCGCATCTGTGACACAGCTGCCGGTGCCGTCGCTGTTAACCGGGGGAAGGGAACCATAATACTGGCTAGTGAAGAGTCCTGACCCTGCAAAGTTGCCAGCGTTGGCGGTTTCGTTCCACCACGGGAGAGGACCTGTGTAGCTGCACTCATCACGTAGCAGGCTCTCGTAGATGTGGAGGAAGTAACGATGCCAGGCCAGGAATACGCCGTCCTGGTGTACGGTCGGTGTCATCTGCTGGTGCACCCACACGAGCTCGTCGTACCGGCTCGTGGCTGGCGGAGCGATGCCCTTGGACGGCGCGTCCCAGAGACACTTGACGGCTTGCATCAGCGATGACTTGTCGGCACTGGCCATCTTGTTCCACTCCACGCGAACGGAAGGGGAGGGGCAGGCCGTCGCGGTGGTAGTGGTCCCTGGGTTCGCCAGATTGCTAGTGCCAGCCGAGCCGGTAGGGGTAGCTGCCAGCTGTGACTCCATTGCCGACATGCTGACGGCGGAAAAGGTGTTGCCAAATGCCACATTCTGACGTTTGTTCAATTGGGTGGTTGAGGGATCCCCGGGGAGTGCAGCAGCGGAGACAGAAACTACGCCCACGGCGATGTGAACAAGTGGAGAGAGCTTCATGGCTATGTACTTGGAGGGATTTGGTCGTGAAGCTAAGGATATTCGAAGTCGGAGTCGGCTTAGACGGTAGAGACTACTGCGAGGGGGATCCTGATCGAGGTTTGCAAGTGGGCAGAAGCAACGTTTTATAGAGAAGTATTTCAGCCCCGAGATCTTCGATGACAGGCAAGAGGCGCCAACATCGCGAAACTGATTCCCAGCGGTTGTGAACATGGCGGTCGTTCGTTTTGCCCCGCAGGATCACTGATTAGGTTTGGGAAGACCTGCAGGCTCCAGGGACAGCACATACGTCGCGTGTTCTTCACTCCGCACTAGTGCTATGTTACTCCGTAACATCCCTACGCCGATTACCTGTCTATCAGTTTAGGGAATACTCTAATTGAGTCTGTTATGATGCAATCGCGGTCTGTTCAGTTCAATGTGTAGTCTTCATAAGAAAAGATATCAGTCTAAGCCATCCAGGCAGAATAACACAATAATCCTACTCGTTATAACTAATAGCTCATGCGACATGATCAAAATTGGCCCTTCTTACCTCCAGCTTCGTGCTTCCAGCATCGCTCCCGAGAACTACCAGTGGTCAGCAATGACGAGAGCCTTTTGAACCACCTCAGTATTTACGACCAGTACCGGCGTCTACTCATCCATTTACCGAGCTTGAAAGAATATCCGGAGATCCAGAGCAAAAAGCTTATCGGTGATGCGTTTTTCCCAAACATAAGCCACATCGTTCGAGGATATCTCGTATACGGAGACGGGAGTGCCACCGTCGGCAGGGGCTACCACTTGGCTGGACCAAACCCCGGGTCGGGATTGCGGACCCCTGTATCGTGACCGTGCCATACCAGCGGTGCCTACATCGTGGCTGTTGGAGCATGGAATTGAAGCACGGGCGGATTAAGTTTAAACTGCATAGCTCCATGGAATTTATGCGGATCTGATTGTTCCGGACTTGACCATAAACCTATCCTTGTTCCAATCATTCCGTCGGGAGCTGCCGACCGCCTCGGTCTATGATAATCCGTGTGGGATATCGGACTAGCTATTCCACAGGCCCCTCAGAACATTACAATCGCCGTGCACATCTTACAGGAAATTTAACCTGGCGGCTAGACTGGCGGGATAGCGAGGGACGCATGCGTCAATGATTATCAAGTGTACGAGACCGTTGATATTCTGATGCGAGTCGTGCAGATGCCCACGCCAGTACTGAATAACGGCATATGGCGCCGGACAGGATCTGATCATGGTCTGGCTGCGCTATCCACGAGCCGATCCACGATATCGACTATCAGAGCATGGATCGTCGATCATGCCTGGTAGGCCGCTACTCCATCGGAGAAAACTACAAATGATTGAGTAACCAAAGTTCCAACCTAATCATGACTCGCGCAAACAGTGGCTGATCATAACAATACTAACTATTAGCACAAAGTTTAGCCGGGATCTCCATATGGCCATTCACGCCTACTTCAACTTAGTGATACAACACTCTCGGGTTCCGATCCCACCAGCCTCGAGAGTGTCAGCATTTCCGGAGCAGCATTAAGCTCAACTAAGACTTACCACGCAGGTAGACGAGTAGCTCGCTTCTACCTTACCCATGCTTCATTGGTACTCAATACCATTGGCGAGGAAGGCTCGGCCAATACAGCACGCATTTTGAGAAAATCCGCGCCGGAAGATTTAAAATAAGTCTTTTCAGACTCGAATCGCTGCCAAAATCATGCTCCGTCAGCGTCGCGACGCCTCTGCGCAGACATGCAACGGTGCTTAGGATTCCGGCGAGCCATTACCATCAGGCATCCCAATCAACCGGTGTCAAGCCTAATGCTGGCTGAACAAGATAGGACTTTTATCACCTCGGCTCATCCAGGAGCAGGCTTGCAGCTGGGATATCCCCCGTACTCTGTGGGTGGAAACCATACTCGCGGCTGAAACTGATCAGCAGTAATGTCAGAGAATCTTCTATTACACGTGTGGGCGCCTGGAGTGCTCAGATTTCATTGTGAGAATTGTGTCATTCCTTTTGCATGGTCTGATGGATGTTCAGCCCACCCACGTGCCTGAGCGTGAACAGACAGATTCAGCGCAACATGAACCATGGGAAAGAGTCTACGTATAGGCTCTCCAGCATGAACATGATATCTACCATAACTGACATGAGAAAGAATGAGCTTGAGTGACGGTTAGAGCGCTGTGATACCTTCGACTCTCAACATTCCAACCTCCAGTTTCCGGATGTCCGGAGCTACAGGTGTTTTGATTTCTAGGTACCTGTCCTCCAGACTTTGACGCCACTTAGTCTGGATATTACTTTGGACGTTTCGATGCACTTCTGGCGCTACGGGGCCCGGTATTTTGTAAGTACTTAAGTACATAAATGTGCAGGGCGCTTTTCACTAATTCGGGAACCATGTCTCTATACTACATTAGGAATATGGTTGATTACGTTATGGCACTAGAATCTCTGGTGGATCTTTAGCTTTTTACTTGTGCATGCACTAATGTACGACTTTCTGCAACAGGGGTCTCTCCCCAGCTCAGGCAAAAATGCCCGATCAGGAAAACTGCCAAGGTCGCGCTGACGGGCCGCGCAATATCCAATTGGTGGGGTACGGGTAATGTACTTGCTGCAATGAGGTACAAAGTTGTCAGTGGCTTTTTGCAAGGAACTTGAGACCTCCACCCCAAGATGGCAATGTGATATCAAAGTCAAACAGTCACATTTAATGGATCTGTAGAATATAAAGCATTGGGTTTATTGACACTCACCAATAGAAAGTCACTCGTTTCCATATGAATGGTCGCGAAAGATTGTAGCGCTTCCGCCAAGGATTCTCTTTGAATCATGCTGTGAGTTCAGAGGGGACTTTCGATAGGGGGGCTGTCTCGATCCTCTTACTTCGCCAATCAACTTGCCAGTGGACAAAGTGCACTTCTGCTCCGAAGCCAAGCTACGTCAGGGGTCAGATAAACATGGATTCTACAGGCGCTTCATCTCGGGTATCAGTGCCGCCCTGCTCTCTGGCCCTTGAATGCCAAGCGCCAAGCGCGACAGCAGGCTGTGCTGACACTGCGGTGTTTCCCTATTGTCACAAGTTGACTGCGATGGCAGAATTCTCCCAGTTCTTGATACCCTCATGCAGACAAATGGGATGCCTGATCATCGACAAGACTGAGTTTTCTCCTCGCGATGCAGCGCATCCGACAGCTCGCAATCGCGGTGGTCGTCCTCATCAACGCGGCGCTGTTGACGGTCATCCTCCTGCGACACACGGGCGGCACATACCGCATCCCCGCGATCCACATCGACCTCGACACGATCCCGACCGTTAGCGAGCTGTTCAAAGGCCATCTCAAAGGCCACGGTGGACGAAAAGGCCATCCGGTATACAAGTCCGAGCCAGACTGGCTCCCGCCCGCGATCAAGGACCCGAGCGCATTCCTCCTCTCCCCGGACGACGGGAGACCCCGCGACATCCCACCGCACAACGTCCCCAAGCCAGATCTCTGGAAACAACATGGCCTCGAGGTCGCACCCCCTTTACTCATCGGGTTCACCCGCTCGTGGCCAATCCTCATCCAGTCGGTCGTCTCGTACATTACAGCAGGCTGGCCACCTGAGACGATCTACGTCGTCGAGAACACGGGCGTCCAGCAGGCCAACTCGCGGGGACAACTGTCCCTCCAAAACCCCTTTTTCTGCAACCACACCACCCTGAAAGCACTGGGCGTCAATGTCGTGACCACTCCGACGCTGCTGTCCTTCGCACAGCTGCAGAACTTCTACCTCAGCATGACATATCAGCACAACTGGCCATACTACTTCTGGAGCCACATGGATGTCCTCGTGCTCAGCCACGAGGAGGGTCTCCCGGATGTGAGCCCAAAGGCAACAGAGGAGGGCTACAAGAGCATGTACACCCTCGCGATCGAGGAGCTAGGCCGCACCATGGCCGTGGAGAGGGACTGGCGCGCGCACCGGGGCGAGCGGGAACAAGAAGCCGCTGCGAGAGTCGAGGAGCTCAAGAGCAGCAAGGATGGCGGGAGGTGGGAGCGCCGCACCAATGACGACGGCGACCAGGACAGACACGAGGGGAAGTGGGCGACGCGCTTCTTCGCGTATGACTTGCTTGCCCTGATGAACCCCCGCGCGGTGGAGGATGTGGGTGGGTGGGACTCGATGATTCCGTACTACTACACGGACTGCGACTTTTACAACCGGCTGTGGATGCGCGGGTGGGCGAATAAAGATGTCAATGTGGGCATTATTCAGGATGTGAATACTGCGCTTGATGATTTGAGAGCACTCTATAGAGTCCCTGGGGTTGAGGCGACCTGGACTGATCCGAATCCGCCGCCGCCGGGGCAGATTGGGAAAAGAGGGGTGGGTAGGCATTGGGAGAGTGTCAGAGACAGAGAAAGGGATGGTTTCGAGGCTGAGATAGACGAAGAGGAAGAAGACAACGGAGAGCAAGCGGAAGAAGAGAAACAAACCGGCCACGAGAGAAGAGATGCCGGAGCAGATCCCCTCGAGGCCTGGCGAAAGGTGCGGGATATATCAAACAAAATGCTGTCTTACAAACAGGCCAGCCACAACAACCGTGCCAGGGGTCGGAACACGTGGCAGCTGGGCCAGCATGGGTATGTTTTCGCTGCGTCTAGATGTTGGATGCTGCCATTCATCATTGATTTTCCTGCTAACCAAGTTCTGTACATGACAGGGGCCATGGCGAGCCATTCTTCTACGACATGAACGGCATTCAAGAGGGGGTCGATGTGATGACCGAGGCGGGCAAGGAGGTATATCGGAGGAAATGGGCCAAGACGGATTGCGAACTGATCGATAGCGGCAGTCTCGCATTTACCGATCAGTGGCAGGTGTCCAAGATACAATACGATTGAGGGCGACGCAGAGACCAAAGCAATAACATTTCAGGCACAAGAGCCCAGCGGACCGTAAGAAGCAACTTCAGTCTGTCTTATCATAATGAGTCCATATTTTGCCGCTCAGTTGTTCACGCCTGTAGTCTGAATCGATGCAAAAGCCCGTCATTACGGCACACATAGAGAAGTAACAATACATGAGTCAAAGAGGCTAATCAGTCTAGTGGCCTGCAGGTGGACAAGGGTCTGTGGGCCCATTTCAGGGGCCATCGCTACAAGCATAACTCTCACCTTAAGAATCACAGCACCAAGATCCATCTCGCACATGGTTGACAGCGCCAATTCACATCCCTGGGAACACACGAATGGCATCCGTTGCTGGCGGGACCGGTCGAGAGTGTAGTCTTCTACGAGAAGAAAGGAAGATACGACGCGTCCCTATATCCTTACCCCTATCGAACTCAACCAAAGGTAGGTGGCGTCAAGCTGCGTCCGCTGGTGCTATTCTAGGTCGACAAGTTTTGTATTGGGAAGTTGGTTTAGGATAATTTCTTTGCGGATATTGAACATCTCGTAGGCTTTGGTGCGGGGAGGGATCATGTTCTCGATATGAGGTAGGCGTGGCACGGGTAACATCTGAGGGCGAGCGGCGTTGCAACATATAACTGAGCTAGTCTTCTATAAAGTTTGGGCTGTAGATATCCGTCTTGGTCCGAAGTTGTCAAGCATAACTTCATGTTCTCGTCAGATACACAGCGTTGAGATCTATAATCAAATGACATAACAGGATAGTATATCTGCGGAACAAAATCAAAAGGAAATACGTCACACATTGCCGTCCGTTACATCCAAACCCCATAGCGCCTGCTGCAGAACACTGCTAAATAAATGATCAGGCAAACAACCCATGGACAAAGCCTCCCTTACTTGTTCTCCATAGTAAGCGCCAGACACACACACATAAAGAACATTGTCGACCCATCAAGAGCACAAACCTACTGCCAACCCAGAGATCCTACTTCCTCCAAGCCCGACCTCTAATCATCGCCAACTCCCGCGCTCCAACGTCTGCACTACAGACCGGCTGCAAATCCGGGTTCGAGTAAAAGTAACTAGTCGAGAAAGTGTAGACATTGCCCAACTTGTCTTTGCTCCCGCCCTTATTCAACGCAAACTTGGCCTCCCAGCCCTGCGTGTAAAATGTGCATTGCTGGCCCGTGACAAACACCTCCCCCTCGGGGGTCCGCCTGTTGACCAGGTACGCCCCAAAGGCAGCACACTTGGGCACCGTGGCGCCGCCTTTGGGCGGATGCGCAATGTTGAACGTGGTGATGGCCTCGCACGCGGCGGCGCACACGCGGGGGTCAAAGGGCTGGTCCGCGTAGAACTTGTAGCCCAGGTAGCTCCACGTCCCCGCGCAGTCGCGCAGAGGCGCGTTGAGGGCCAGGCGGCCGAGGGACTCGGGCGAGTCGTACCCCTCGACGGGACCGCCGATAGTGTAGGACGTGTACGCATTGGAGCCCGCGATGCCGACGCGGAACCCGGCGCGCCACTGGCCCTTGTTGTTCGCCGTCGTGGTGTCGAGCGGCACGCCCCAGAGGGAGCACTTGATGTTTGCAAAGGCCTCTGGGTTCTCGCACCCGGTGCCGGGGGAGACGGTGGGATCGCGCTCAAAGTAAATGTTGAAGGCGAGGCAGCCGGTCTTCTTTGTGCACTTTGCCGCGCAGGCGGCCACGTCGTAGCCCGTCTGGAGGACGTAGTAGCCCAGGTACGCACTAGCACTGTTGGCGCCAGGGGCGTTCTTAAAGTTCTGGAAGTAACCCGCGGGAGTAGGCGCAGCGTTGGCCACGGAGGCAATCCTGGCGTCGGCGATGAAGGCGTTGTGGCTGGAGACGTCGATGTTGTAGTAGTTACTGATGGTGGACTCGGCGTCACAGGCCTTGCGGCGGGCCAAGTCGCGCACAACGGGAATGCCTCGGCGGCGGGAAGAAGAGGTTTCGGGCTCTGGGGTGGGCTCGCTAACAGCATTCATGGCGCTCGTTGTGAGGGCGGGGAAGGCAGTCAGGGGGTTATCGACGACTTCGTTGACCACAGCGGCAAGGACATCATCGGGGCTATACGGCACATCCTGGGCGAGCTTGCCGGGGATGACGGTGTATGTTGGGTTTGGAATAGTCTCGAAGAAGTCGACGTCTAGAGCGTCGGGCGTGGGGTTGATATCGGTGGGCAGCGATGACGTGGGAGTCTGAGCGCTGGCGATGACCGCCAGGGCAGGCAGGTAGAAGAGAGACCGCATGTTGAACATGTGTAGGTTCTGTGCCTGATTGACTGGATATCAGTGTTATTGTTGACTTGCTCTGGATGGAGTAATGATCTTCTGAACTCATCCTCATCTGGAAGAGCGAAGGCTGATTTAAGTAGCGATCTAACCGTGAACAAGATCAACTCTATTAGCCGTAATCATGATTCAGCAGGAAGTGCCTGGTCCACCAACCACCGAGAGAGATGTCAACAGAACCGGCGAGGGTGCCAAGAGAGGCTTGGCAGAAGCCCAGAGAACCGCCCTCGTTGCCGCTCAGCCATGACCAGTCATCCTCGGTTGTACGCCGCGTGCTCGTCAATAGTGTCGCACAAAAGCATGGCGAATCACGGAGCTGAGGGCCTCTTCTTGCTGTTGTCCGGACGCCGCAAGTTCAGATTCTGCCGTCAACAATGGTCATGCGAACTTCAAACACGTTCAGGTATACAGGGCGTGAACGCCACAAGTCTCAGGGCGTAGACGGAGGGAGCCTCTTTCGTTGCGAGGAACTTCTGTTGTCTCTGATAGCAGGCTCAGAAAAGTGGGACTTGGTTGTCCCACAACTCTTCGTTAGAGCTTCTGTCAGAGCCGCAACTCGGATCGATCCGTTGGAACAAGTTCGTCGTGATTTTCGCGCTGCAAGCTTTGTTCTTCAACTACTAGGCCCAGGAACCAGCTAAGTTATGCCCTTCTTGTTCGCAGGGGACCTGTGAAAAACGCCTCGTTTCTGTGGCGGCTGAGTGCCAAAGAAGCAAAGACCGCCAAGACCTGAATCCAGCTGAGCCAGATAGATCAATGCGTGTCTCACAGCCACAAGGTAAGCACGTTCCCCTACATTGCATAATGCGGCGAGTGTCTTTGTAGCTCTGGTCAGATCGTGTTTCCATTTTCTTGCTCTGTTGAGGGATCCAACTGTGACCGTAGCCACCATGGCGAATGTTGGCTTGCGACAGTGGCATACGGACGTGGCTGGTCAAGCTTCCAGCCTTGAAGACACAATATCCCAACCCACTCGGCAGTCTCATTGCAAGGTCACAGCGGACTAATCGGCACATGAGAGTCATTTACAGAATCAGCGGGTGGCTCAGAACAGGCGAAGTGTTCTTGATACCATGGCTCGCATGCTTCACCGACTATTCAGTCCTTCTGTATAGGACAGTTGTAAGGGAGAACTGCTCAAAGCCACCAAAGTCGCGTTGCAAAACCCCAACCAATGTGCGATAATGCCCAATCTTCATAGCTGCGAGCGTCTCCCGGCTCCACGAGTCTGCGTCTTGTTATATGCAAGGCACGATTATCGCTAATCACCCCACTCACACCGGAGGGATAGCCCAATCTGGAGGAGTTAATATTCTAGATAGCTCTGTGGCCCAGTCTGCTCATTAGACTGCCCAATCGTCGAGCGCTGGACCGACCTGCATTTACTTTCGGGCCCGAGTAGGATCGACTCAATTGCACTCATCCGCGTGGCTCAGCTGGTGACTGTCCAGGCACTTTGGCCAGCTCCTGAGGGTTTTTCCGAAAAAGGAAGCGTGGACACCTGGACCTGTGATAATGGACCAACGCAGCACGTGCGAGGCGCAAAAGCAACGACTTCGAATCGCAAAGTTCATGCACACCTTAGAACAAACTGCACACAGTCAACCTAGAGTGGGTGTATAGCCATTGCCTTTGTGCGGCTTGGTGACACTGGGTGTGAAGGGGGAGAGGGGGAGGCCTCCAGCTTCTGGCGATTTCGGCGAGAGACATATCACGGCCGTGACGTCTAGACCGAAGCCTCTCTGATGTGCCTGACACTCGCGCGAGCATGATGGTGCATCAGCATGTGCGTTCTGTGCCACCAAAATCAAGACACAACAGCTGCAAGCCCAGGGGCGGACTCGTTGCCGCACCCATCATTGCCGAGACTGCAGGGCCCAGCTCCCGCGCGCCGGATGTCTCACAGGTTATCTTCGGAATATCAACTCATTGATTACCATGCATGATGAAAGGGCAAGGGGTTTATGGCGCGCGGACCTTTTGTCCAGAAGTCTGTAGTCCTACAGAGGCAGAATGTCAATGTAAGTCTCGGCAAGCAAAGAGCAGAGACCTGAGGAACCTAGCGCCCGTACTACCTCACTAGTAATTGAAGTCGTAGCACAATAGAGTTTCTTTTACCTGCCTGTTCATTTCTGCTTGATAGCATTGGAGCCTGATTGCTATCGCCCAACTATCAAAGATAATCTGGGCTTTGCCCACAGACGCATGGCCAAATCGTGCAGTCAGGTGGGTTGCTCAACATTATCCCAATGGCTAACACTACCGAGGAAAATGTCAAACCCCAACCCAGCATCCGGCAAGGCTCTCCTTAAAAGCTGCCCGTAGACACAGCCCCCTTACATTGCTCCCTAGCTACCGCGCCCAGAAGCTTAATGATGCCATCCAATCAGCACATGGGCGGTTAAGCACGTTGTGGCGGTAAACAACTATGATTACAGTAGCCCAGGCATTTCTGACTACCGAGGTGGAAGCAAGCCAGATGTGTGATGCTGCGTTCCAGCTCAGCACTTAAGTCGACACAAACTCGCCAGCGAAAAGCTGTCTCATGACCTGCAGCGCAAGCTCCGGCTCTATGCCACACACGTTCGCGCGAATTAGCATACATGGCGCACATCAGACTTCATTTTGACGTTGCGCCGCGACCGAGGAAGTGAGGGGCGGGAAACGTACGAAAATACGCCAGATCGTGCCCAGCCTCATACACTCGCATATAAGACAGTCCCTCCACGCTTTTGATCGCGCCCTTCTCCTTGCCGTCGACCATGTACGGCTCAAGTTGTCTCGCCATGAACTCTTCTTGTCCGGGCCACTCGACAGACTCGGCCTCGCGCTTGTTGGAGATCCAGCTGCACAGCCAGTCTGCATCGCCGGCATAAATGATGACTTTGACGCCCGCCTCGAGGATGGAGGGGATGTATGTCGATGAGCGGCGGGAATCTGTACGTTTGTTTGCGTGTGTTCTGTCAGCTAAAAGTCAAGTGTATCGACAATTCTCCCGGAGGGAGGGGGCAGTTGTGGCCACAGGGGAAAACAGAATACCCCGTTCTCGCGACGCCAGGCCGACCGCGTGCGCCACACAGGAATGCCAGATAGAAAGAAAAATTACATCAAAGACTCACAATCCCCAGACCCAGTGACATTGACCAACACGTCCAGCGCCCGGAGCGTATAGTTCTTCCGCGCGCCAATGGCCCGCTGCACGTCGTCTCTGTACAGATACGCCGCGTACGTCTCTGGCGGATACACCCCGTCCACAGCCTGTCTGATGTCGTACTTGCTGAACGGCTGCGCGGCGTTGGCATCCGGGACGATCGTGGTGATGGCCTGGCACGGACGCATCGCGTTGTAGCAGTCCTCGTTCGAGTCGGTGGCGTAGCACGCTGCGATGCGGGGGCCGCACTCGGTGTCGTAGTACGCTGTCAGCTCAGAGACGAGAGATGCGTTGGCGAGCACGCGGTACGGGTTGTTGGCCGAGTAGTCGATCATGGAGCGGTACCAGATTGCTGGGTTGAATATGCCGTCGTTGATGCCCAGAGCGACGAGGTTGATGGGTGTGGTAGAGGCGGGGAGGGTGCCGGCGGTGATTGCAGCGTTTTGCGAGAGGATGTACGAGGCAAAGACTGGAGCGTAGCGGCCGGCGTATGACTGGGAGGTATCAGTCAATACTGAATCGGGTTTCCTCTTTGAAGGTAAAGTTTGATGCGTGCTGACGCATGAATGGACGACTTACTTGGGCAAAGATGCCAAACTCCCTATTCACAAACTCGGGGAACGCTGCATGGAAGACCTGCAGGAACTCCCAAACATACACGGCCGCCGTTTCGGTCGAGTTGCAGCACGCCGAGCCGTACGAGAAGCCCGTGCCGATGGGCTGGTCAATGTAGACAATGTTGGCGAATTCGTTGTAGCTGTGGGGGTTGAGCGATGGCTCAGTCGCATCAGCGTCGTAGAACTGGCATGGCCCATGACTTTTGAAAAGCCCTTGCATCGATGACGCCCCAGGCCCGCCATTAAACCATGCTACCAGTGGTGCCTCCGAGGGGTTGTGGCGGGCTTCGAAGAACCTAGTAGGCAACTCTCGTCAGGCCGTGATCTTCCAGACAAGACTTTAAGGGGGATTGTTGGCTAGATGATTGAGGTTGACATCTTTGGCGGTGGTGGTCCACCTACCAGAAGAACATGTTCATATCGGGCCCCACGGACAGGTACCCCGAGTAGGAGTTGACGCCGGGCGTCGTCTCGCAAACACCCGAGTTGCGCACAAACTCGAGCTTCGCATCGCGCGCCTCGTTCTCGACAACATTGTACGTCACTTGGCCGCGCTGCGCTGTGTAACGCTTGTATAGCGTGTCGACAGCAGCCGCATACACTGACAATGGCAGTGCGAGAGCCACGAGATGCTTGACTACTCGAAGGAGCATAGCAGGTGTTGTCGGCTGGGCGGCACGTCGTTGTCGTAGGTGTTGACGATATCCGGGACTCTGGGTGGAACGAGGCAGCAGAAGAGAGGGACCGGGGTGCGAACTCTAGGAAGATGAAATATAACCTTACGAAAGTGCGATTCTTTCTGCACAAGCTGATTTCGCCACGCATATGTAGACCTGGTAAATGCTTATCGGCCATAGGCTCTCCTCGGTGCGCCTGTCAGCACGAAGTATGACAAGCGGTGCGTCGCCAAGACCCAGGGTTCCCCGCCGGATCGGGACCGAATAGGAAGGAGTTCACCAGTGGTGGTCTTCATCAGGCAAGGAAGACTAGCCTGACTCTCATCTTTGGCACACAGTCTCACAAGAATGTGCCGCCGGCAGAGGGGGAAAAGCGCATTGGAAGATTTCGATGGCTTATTCGAGAAAATTGGAGGATTATGGTGATCTGCCCCCCGTCTTGGGGGGCGAGAGACAAGGAATAGTCACCAAACTTGCAAACACGAAAACGACGATTGAACAAGGATCAAGATCAACAGACCATTTATTAAGTAATTAAAGATTAACGGCGCGAAAGGAGATTCTAAGCCCCATTTACTCCGCCAGGTTCCAGACCATATGTACCATCTTAAGCTTGCTGGGCCACCAGGTGACAAATAACGTCCAATGCTGTTGTGTGTGTATCATCGTGACATATCTTTTTCGCAACGTCGTCCAAGTACACGAGCACCGCCCCAGATTTCATTATAATGCTCCTTATTCGTTTTCCTCCTTCAGTGGTGACCGCCGATGAAGGAGTTGACAAAGCCGAAGATCTTGTCCATGAAGCTGGACGAGCCGCGGAGCTTGCCGGACGAGAAGCCGTTGCACACCTTGGCGAAGCCGCTGCCGCCGAGAACAGCAGAGACCTTGGCGGAGACGCTGACCGAGATCTTGGCCAGGCTGAATGTCTTGGTGGTGAAGCTCAGGTCGGCAAAGATATTGCCGCAGAGGGTGTAGCCGTCGACCTTGCCGGAAAACCAGGCAGAGACGAACCCGGTGAACTTGGCGGCAAACTGAGCGTCAAGGAAGAAGCCAGCCCAGGCCTTGATGAAGGCGCCGCCGCCGAAGGTGTTGGAGCAGGCAGCGTGGAAGGAGCCGGCACCGAAAAAGTTGATCAGGATAGACGAGAAGCTGCCGGAACCGAGGAAGGCAGTGAACTTGCCCGTGAAAGCAGCACCGAGGATCGACTCAAGCTGGGCGGCGAAGCCAACCTTAAGGTCGAGGAGGGCAATGATCTTGGCAGACAAGTCGGCGGAAAGACCAAGGACGCTAGAGACGTGACCAACAAAGTTGCCATCGGCCAAGAGAGCGCCAAGGGAAGCGCCGAAGCCGGCCTTGAGGACGAGGAGGGCACGGATCTTGGCGATGATGGTGGCGTCATTGAGGATGAGGCTCAAGTTGGCGCCGATGGTGCCCTGGCCGAAAAGGGCGACGACAAAGTTGACAAAGTTCTTGTTGCCGAGCCAAGCAGAGATCTTGACGCCAAAGTCGAGGTTGGCGCTGAACTGGGCGGTGAAGCGGGTGAGGAAGCTGGCGGAAGAGAGGTAGGCAGTGAGCTGCTTCATGAACTTGACATTGGCCAGCAGGACACCGAACTGGGCGTTAATGTTGGCTTTGATGGCAGCGGCGGCAGCGGTGCTGAGGAACGCATCGGAGGAGAGGAGAACGTCGAGCTTGGCCAGGAAGTCGGCGTTGCCACACAGCGAGTCGACCTTGAGGAGGAAATCGGCATCGACAGAGGCTTCAAGCACCCACTTGGCCAAGTCCTTGTTACCGAGCAGGGCGTACAGAGCAACGTCAACACTGACACCAGCGTAGAGCTGGTCGACGATAGAGCCAATGGGGTTGGAAGCAGAGCACTTGCGGCAAGAGCCCTGAGGAGAGCTACCGCTGCCGCCACTGGGAGAGGAGGTAGAGGTGCTGCCTCCCGAAGGGTAACCGCTGTTGCTGCCGGGAGTAGGAGTAACATTGCCACCGCTGGTAGGGTAGCCACCATTGCCGCCAGGAGCGGGAGAGACACTGCTGCCACCGGTCGTGGGACGGCCTCCGGTAGGGTAACCAGAGTTACCTCCGGCAGGACCGCTAGGGCCGGAAGGACCAGAGTTGCCGCCTGTGGGGTAACCAGAGTTGCCTCCAGCGGGACCAGAGGGACCAGAGGGACCGCTGGGGCCGGAAGGACCAGATGGGCCAGAGGGACCGCTGGGGCCGGAAGGACCAGATGGGCCAGAGTTGCCTCCTGTGGGGTATCCAGAGTTGCCTCCAGCAGGACCGCTAGGGCCAGAAGGACCAGAGGGACCAGAAGGACCACCGGGGCCAGCAGGACCGCCGGGGCCGGAAGGACCACCGGGGCCAGCAGGACCGCCGGGGCCGGAAGGACCAGAGTTGCCGCCTGTGGGGTAACCAGAGTTGCCTCCAGCAGGACCGCTAGGGCCAGAGGGACCAGAAGGACCGCCGGGGCCGGCAGGACCGCTGGGACCGGAAGGGCCAGAGTTGCCTCCAGTAGGGTAACCAGAGTTACCTCCCGAAGGACCACTGGAACCACCCTGAGACGGGTAACCGCCGTTACCACCGGGCTGGCTACCACCGCCGCCGGAAGGGTAACCACCATTGCCACCAGAAGGATAACCACCGTTACCGCCCGATGGGTAGCCGCTGTTGCCGCCAGAGGGACTGCTGCCGCCGCCAGAAGGGTAGCCGCCGCTGCCGCCCGATGGGTAACCGGTGCTGCCACCGCTGGTAGGGTAGCCGCCCGAGGTCGGGTAGCTATCGTAAGCGCGGGCAGCGAGTCTCATGACGTCGTAGCGGTCAGCGGACTTGTCGTCATTCTTGTCGCCGTTGTCGAGAACCTCGAAGGAGGGGAGTGCGATGGCCGAGGCCGCGGCAGCAAAGGCCGTTACTGATGTGAGAAGTCTCATTGTGAGAATATATGCGTGTGTGCGTGTGTGTATATGTGCTGAGGGAGCGTGTCTGTTGTTGGTAGTGAGTGAGAGTCGAGTGTGGACCAGTTATGGCCTGGTGTATCTCGAGCGTGTAAGTCAGTGAATGTGGTCGAGCACGGCTCTATTAGATGGTAAGTGAGTGTCTGAGGAGACTAATGAGAGAGAATGTGAACGCAGGACTGGATGGTCTGGAGGATAGAGTAAAACAAGACCTTTCCGAGGGATCGGCAGCCAGATTCTTATATGCAGAGACGCGGCACGCTGCCCGCATGAGGATCCTAGAACATGGCCGTCCGAGCCGTGCGTCTGGCCTGTGGAGATCGGGGCTTTGTCGTTAGTCGCGGTTTGCAGTCCGCGCATTGCTCTGCCGGCCGTGGTCTGGCCCAGTTGACCACCTGATGCGTACCAGCAGAGGGCTTTTCGGCCGGAGGGGCCAGGCTGCACAGCCCAGGAGCCCGAGCATCGTCAAAGGCGTTCGTCCACCTGAGCCGCTAGATGTGGTTGTGGGGAGACGGCGCTGCGCCCGGACTTGGCTGGTGATGGAAGCATGGTTGTGTTGTTCTAGGGCAGATGGGTTCAGACTCAAAGTCTGTGGGCTCAGAGAGAGCAGCAGCTCGACCTAGGACGACAACTGGTCTCATCGCAGCCAAGTGACAGCTCGTAGTGTGGTGGTCGAGGGCCAAAGCCGGCCACCCCTGCTGGTCGTTAATCAGGGGCTGCACTAGCTCCTCGTGGCGTCCTGCGCGTGGAAATTGATCGCTGGTCGCGGGAGCGTCTGTGCATCCAGATTCACCAGGTCGTCTAGACATTGACGTCCCAGCTTTAGCTGGGAGGCTAGATCGGGCTCTATTTCCTGCGAATAGCGACAAGCTGTGGAATATTTGTTTCGATATACCCCTGATGCGAATGTCTGAAATTCTGTGCAGGTTATGTTGCTGGTGCTGTTGTGGTTGCGGCAAACTCTCGAAGCAGATTGTTCATCTAGCAGACAGCGGTTTCTACAGAGATCTTCAAGCAAGGCCAACTCCTCTCAAGCTGCGCATTGGCTGGGGAAACCCTTGATGCTGCACGCACAATGCTTGTGCGTCTTCATCAGCACGGCTCACGTGACAAGTGCGGAAAGTTCTATACTTTCGATAGTCAATACAATAGACAAGTCGCGAACGTGTCGGGAGCATAGCCCCGCGCTTCGGAAGTGTGCCGCATGTCAGAGCACAGCATCAGTCATGGCCATATCGACCCATCTCAGCCGTCCCGGCCGTGCTCGCAGAAGCCTCACCTGCGCCGTAGTTATGCCGCGTGGTTGTTCTGTCGATCCCCAAGATCAACAACCTCATCAGCAACAGGCATGAATTGCCGACCTGAGGCCTGTCGAGCCGGGAAAGAAACGTTGCTGAAGGTCCCCAATTGAGCTGCTGGTCACGACACACAGACACCTCGTTCCGGCATGCAACTGAAACAAGCTTGGGAAGCATGCAGGTCGAGATCCGCTGTGCCCGCTTGTCGGCTGCCAAGCGGACAAGAAGCTGAATAATGTGGTCATGGTCGGCAGGAATAGCACCACCTGTGCATGGCTGCAAGCTAAAGGAGAGGTTAGGGGAACTTTCCCTTGAAAGCGATACTTTAGGGACCTACGCTAGCTCAAATTGCAGGGACCGAGCTGTAGCTCTAGGCCTGCTGCTTAAGGCCACTACGCTGGGGCAGGGGGCCATGCTAGCCTAAAGGTAGCGACAACACGCGATGCTTGGTGACAGCTGGAAACCTACTGCAGGTCTGTCGTCTACTGCACGTTCCTGGTACTCTGTCGGAGTGTTCGTCAGCTCATTATAGGGTCACATGTGGGAGCTCATGGTGCTGAAGGACACTTGGGGCGGCGCGGAAGTAAAGACTACAATGTCTTGCAATCATGTCGACCTCAAGGAGGATTCCAAGCCAGCGGAACGTGCTGCCCGGCCCTGCCAATCGGACAATAAATCATGGCTGTGTACCTGATCTAGTCCGCGGCGACCTGCACCCCTCGCCTGAATCGCTACGATGTGCCAAGGGTCCCGCCCCTGTCTGTCTGCCCGACCCGTGTCCGCAGTGTATACAGGGCAACGCGGACACAGACACTGCCAAGCACTTGCTTGCACACAGCTGATCTCCCGCTATTCTCCACACTCTGCAACCTCGTGGCGTGGCCCACAATTCCCGTCTGGTGGTGGCTTCCATCGAGGTAATATCCGGTAGTCCGCAAGCTAGTTCTCGAAGCGGCATGGACGGGAGGGATCCGGAGGACTATTAGCGAGAGCTTGTCCGATCCGACGTAGCTCTCTTTTCAAGCTGTCATAGAATGCTAGAGCTAGAGCTCCCCCGGAGTCACGATGACACTTGATGGAGTCTTCTACTGCGTACAGACGAGGAGACCATCATTTCCACTCGGCGTTGGCCGTGGTCAAGATTGGCTATCTTACGCGGCGGCGGCGGCCGAGACGCGGAAACAAATAGCAGCATCTGGCAAACATCTACTACCTAGTGCCTAGGAGGCTTTGTGACTCGATTCTATAATTGGAGACGACTGTCGTGTAGGTCACAGCTGCTGAAGATTCGTGCAGCATGCCGATTCGAATGGCGCCAGGCCAGCGCCAACCCCGGAGACCACCCCCTGTCATCCGAGCTCGTCCTGGTCCACGTACACTTATGCTAGGCCTAAGGCAAGGGGCATCCTAGTGACCTCAGCTGAGCCAACCAAGCCTGGTGTTCTCCCAGCGCAGCGAACCTGAAACCATGGGCCAGCACTACAGACGAGGCACGCGAAGGAACAGCGCCACACGCAAGAGGCTGATATTCAAATGCTCCCACTTCTCCATGTCTCACCCACCGTCATCGGCCAGAGGGAAACAGATCATGTCTGTGCACCACGGATGAACATGCCCATGCTGTACTCTCCAGAGCCCTGTTCCTTGTCTGCCCTACGCTGTTCATCCTGATTAGCCCTGAGCTTGTCCGCCTTGCTCTTTGTTCCTGTCCATTGAGTCGCCGGAACTAGCCAGCAAAGACCTCACTAATAAAGCCGTTTTTTCTCATTCCATGTTTGCTGAGCGGGTCTGCTGTGTCAGGACGAGGAAGGGCACTGCCGTACCTACACAGGCGCGCTGATCTCAGGCGGGTACAGCTGAACAGGAAGACTAAGCATATTCACGGCGGGTCCGTGATGCGGCTCCTGTATGATCGACGAGGCGCAGGATCCGGCATGATTGCACGCCGACGGATCTGGTGGCTTGGGGGGGAGGGGGGGCAACGACTATTCTGAGATGCTTGGCTTTTCACGCGGCAGTGTGAAGCTCATCCAGCGTGTGATATTCCCACGCACGGAGTTGGTAGATTTCTACAGCTCGCCATTTTCTGCATGTTTATCAGTAAAGATATTCGGATCGCATTTGCCTTGTGTCGAACTAATTACAGTGCTGAGACCGAAACGAGTGAACTAAACTCTAAAGCCGAGCGTGCTGTGATGAAGTCTCAGCGTCGCATTGGTGATCGTGAAGTGCTTCCCGTGACAAATAAATCAACATAGAAACGAGCCGCACTCCAACAGACATAGTGACGAACCCATTTTGTTTCCCAAAATGAGCACACATCAAACTCTCCAATCCCCAGAAAACAGCGGCTCAACCATAACCCCAACACCATAAGCAGCGTACCTATTACACACCCCCTCAGCCGCTTTTCCCAAGGGCTGCCCTCCACAACCAACATCTCCGTAAACGCTAAACTCCCACGCACCGGGGACGTCAGCCTGCACCTCCAGCCCTTGGAAAGAGGTATACACCTCCCACGGGAAGTACCACCGATCCATATAGCATTCCTGCGCGGTGCTGAGACTCAACCCGACGCCGTCACCGCAGGTCACGCTTGCCTGCGGGGCCGGGGTCGCGGGTCCGCTGCATTCTGCGTAGTTGTCTGGTCCCTGCGGGGATGTGCAGTTTGTCGCGCCGTAGTGGATGCTGTAGGTGAATGATGCTGGGACCGGGACTGTGCTGGGCTTGGAGGGGATGAGGGGCTGGCGGGTGAGGTTGGAGAGGAGGTAGCCGTTGTAGTTGCCGATGTGTTCTTCTGTTTTAATTTGGGATTGTTAAGATTTGTCATAAGCCAGGTGGTCGTCCTTGGTTGTGTGGTTGTGAAGGATGATGATTGCTTACCGAGGTTGATGCTTGTCAACCTGTAGTCGTAGAAGTTAGGACGGCAGCTGCACGTATAGATCATACCCGAGAGTCGGCAATCTCTGCAATAGGTTTGATAGCGGCCGCTGCACTGTCGTGGTTAATTCTTCTGGGTTTTTTTGAGGGTTTTTTTTTTTTTGCTTATTTGGAGAGAAAAGAATTGTTTTCATCTTCAATTATAGAACTTGAAAACTTATAAACTAATCTTTTCACTACATGCTGGCAAAAGTTTAAACGTACTTGGCTTGCCACTACACGAAATGTTAATACACCTACACAGCAGCAAAAAACTAATGTTCAATTGTGAAATACATCATACCTGCAGGTTGGCATCGTTGTTGACGAGCTTGTTTCCGATGTACACGGCGCTGTTGATCCGAGCGGCGGTGGCGTCGTCTTGGCCCGTGAGGCAGTCAGCCACAATCCACTCCTGACGTAAGCTGATATTGATGCATTCGTCTAGCACGCCCGCGACCACCACACCGCCGGTCGCTAGCGCGGCAATGGTGAGAGCTTGTCGTACCATGTTGGGCAGAGTGGTGCTAAAGGGGGGACACGGATATACTGTGAGATTTCTCTCTCTCTCTCTCTCTCTCTCTCTTTCTCTAGGGCGAGAACGGAGTGAAGGATGGAGTTGAGAATACTCCTACGTGTACTCGAAGCTGCTGTGGAGAAAGTGTTCTTTTTATGCTGGTTTGCGTTCCCCTTTCTAGATCAGGATAATCCGCCATATACGACGTCCGGAGAACGTCGTGGTGGTCTCAGTGACGGCCATATAGCACGCCAAGCACAGCGATGGTATAAACATTCAAACCCGTCTGCCTCGTGAGCAGCTTCAAAGTGGCTCAAAACAGAAAGAGCGCCCCTTCCAGCTCTTCTGACCTGAAATGGTAATAACCAGTAGCTGAAGGGGGTGTAGCCGAGGTCGATCCCATTTGCCTGTGTCCCAAGCCAAGCAGAAAAGGAGGCGTACGCATGCAAGGTGTATCTCCTCAGCCAGCGTATTGTGATGCCGGAACACTCAAAAAGAAGGATGGCACAAGTGCCGGGGTACTTAACGCCACAGAAAAGACATACCCAAGCACCCTTGGCAGAAATCCTACGCTATGTCCGACACGTCGGGTCTCGGAGGTTTATGCAAGTGGGATACCGCTTCAAGAATACGGACCGATCGCTTCCGTATGACTTGTGTCAGCATTCGGTGAGGCTTAGGCTACCACATAGTTCTAGTCTCTGGTGACCACTGCGATCTGTCGGGAATCTTTCCAAGAAGATATTGCATGCTTTTAGTGTTACACAATGTGGCTTGAAGATTTCTTTAGTCCATTGGTGCGGTTGTGCTACAGATGACGCGTGGCGCAAGCCAGGCATGCAAACATATGTATCTGGTTGTTCTCATTGATTGTTGCTTGAAAGACAAACTGAGCGTTCCCTCCATTTCCCAAGTTCGCCAGTGCAGTCATTCGGTCCCGAAAAAGAATTGCTGTGCACAAGCTCATCACCCCTAAGCAGCTCGCCTCTCCACGACCGTAAACTCCTTCTCAACCTCGACAGCGGCAGCCATCCAAGCACTCTTCACCCTGCCCACGAAGATCCTTAGGGTATACCTCCCAATCTTGCCAAACTCGATCCCCTCAAACGCAGTCACGCTCTCCCCCTCCGCGATCTTGGTGTGGTCCAGCACGAGAACCTGGTTCTGGTTCTGGCTCGCTGTCGTCGGGCCACTGGAGGACGCCGCCCCGCCGTGGTACAGGAACTGCAGGGTCACGAACCGCCCGGGGATCTTGGACGTGTCGAGGATCACGCTGAACGGGGCAGACTGGGGCACCGTGTCGTACGGCAGCTCAATCACGGGTAGTTTGAGGGACGGGAAGAAGTCTGCTGCAACAGTCTCGGCGCGGGTGGCACTGCTACTGCTGCCGCTGTTGCTCGCGCTGTCGTTCTCGCTGCTTGACCGGCTGGCGCGGGCGAGGGCGCGGTTTTCGCGTGGTGTCATGGCGAGCTTTTCGATGTCGGGTTGGAGGAGGAGGAGGAGGAGCTGGGCAGATGCTTCGTAATGGCCGTTGTTGTTGTGTTTGATGATGTTGTTTATTGTGAGTTGCGGCCTTTCCTGGTCGAAGAGCGTGAGGCTGCTTGAGCTTGTCCGTGATCTCGTGTTGCGGCGAATTTGATGGTGACAAGATGGTTGTGCAAGTACTGTGTATCCTCGACGTAGATGACATGCTCTTCTTTCCTTCTTGTCAACTATTGAGCCTGCGACATTTATAGATAGCAGACTGGGACATAGATGCCTGTTCGACGTGATCTTCGGAATTCGAGGCATCTTGCTACTTCGTCGAAACGATGAGAGACAGGGCATACGATGAGGTGTCCAGTGTCTTCAACATTCGGCCTGAGCTGGTCCTTCGACTGGATCATAAGTCGTGCTTCTGCGGGGGACTAATACGTTATTGTACCTCGCCGATTCCCCTATCGACATGCGGTTTTGCGCGACATAATTGATGTTCCGCCACTGAGGAAAGGTGGACAAGGCCGCGTGAAGCTTGCTTGCTTGCTTCCTGGGGCCGCAACATATGAGCCTGAACGTGTGGTTTTGTGGAAGAACAAAAAGCTCGTTTGCTTTCGCTCCGCCATGACAACAATAGGAATGCAGAATAACAAGCACTTTCCAAGCAGGTAACGAGGCAAAGACAGGTTCATCAGCGTAGTTGCTGGCCTGCCACCTTGCAAATCCCTGTGCATGGCCATTTAGCAACTAAATTGAGCACGGATGATAGGAGAATGAAAGAGAAAAACGAAGAACAAAGTATAGTGCGATGACATCTGCAGAAGTGACTCGCATGGCAGAGACAAACTCTAGCGGTTGTATCTTTGCGGGAAAAAAATGATTGAATTCTACAGTTCCTTTCTTTTTGATTTATCCACTATCTCTGAGCATCTTGATCCAGCAGCGAGTCAACACTCAGCCGCTGATGCCAAGGCATCCTGAAAAGCGGCCTACGCGGACGCGGTACATCCTCCTCATCCTGTGTTGCCTGGTCCGCAGCATTGCCGCCGTAGCCATGCTCATCATATAGCGCGCCCGTGCCTGTGCCCATGCCCCTTCCGTCCTCTACACTTCGCTCTCTTGCGGTGCTCGCCGGCCAGTCAAAAGTGACCATGGTGCGGTTGGCGATCTCCTGCATCTCTTTGACCTCGAGCAGCTTGCCCTGCTGTGCGGCCTCGAGCGCCCCGCCACGCTGGAGCTGATACTCTCCCTTGCACTGCTCGCCTGCCAGGCCACCATTGTAGTCGAGACCATGCTGCCCCGAGGCGTCCTGCTCCCTGAACCGCCCGTAGTAGAACAACAGCGGTAGCAGATTGTCCTTCCACACGGGTCTTTCCTGTCTGAGCTTCCAGTTACCCCAGACCGTCCAGCCCAGCAGTACCGCCGTGAGCACGAGCAAGATTGCGGGAAAGGCCAACCACTTCATCTCTGCCGCGATGCACACGCCGGACAGCCAGACTTGCCCGTTGACTGTGCCCGTCGTCAGTACCACAAGCTCACTGGCATTCCAATTTCCAGCACCAAACTGGAACCGGTACCGTGCCGTGATGGCGTCGCCGAAGTCCGAGAACCACGTGTTAACAGTCTGCATGCTCCCCAGTCCTAGTTTGAACAGGTCCTGCAGGGCCTGGTCGCCTCCTGCGATGGGCGATGAGCAGAGCGGGCCCTGCCGAGGGTCCATGGAGCAGGAACCGGTCAGGATGCTGTTTTGCAAAACTTCGCTGACGGCCATCTGGAAGTTGTAGCTGTGGCGGTAGATGCACTCCTCGGGCACGCGGTACTGGGCCCAGTGGTAGTCTGGCTCCTTGGTGATGTTGGTGTTATCAGGCGCCACGGCAACGGGGTGAAGGGTCGAGTCGAGCATGCGAGGCTGGTACATGATCATGTCGAGTGCCGAGGGGGCGAGGGACATATTTTGCCTTGTGTACACGGCTGTCGCGGGAGGAGCAGACGGGTCCTCTGCTGACGAGTTCACTGTGACCCGGCACGGTGACTTGATGGCCGCGAGCATGACGCCGTAGCCTAACCACATGCTGCTGGCCTGTGCCATGCTCAGATATGGGAGACCGGTATCGCTCAGGTTGGCCATCATGGCAGGCCACATCTGCCTTTCTGCGCGGAGCAAGGGGTCGTTCTGCTGATTCGCGCTATCCGCCGTCTCGACCTCTCGCAGTTGGCCGCCCTCCACGGCCGACGAGAAGGTCCGCAGGCAAGGATACATGTTGCACGTCGCGGCGAGGTAGGTATTGGGTGCGATCGTGGAGGGAACATTCGGGTCCCCCTTGCCCGACGTGTCGGTCATCATGAGCAGTGTCGTGTTCTGCAGTGCGTACTTTGCGGCGCGGCCCTGCGCAGGGCTGACTAAGTTCTGAGCTTCAAGCCAGTCCAGCGTCGTGTACGAGTTTGTGTCCGGGTTGACCCAGGTGGAAGTCATGTTGAGCACGGTCGCGAAGCTGTTGGCGCTGATGGTCATATTCAGGAGGGTGCCTGAGGGGGCGCCCTGCCCTACGTCGGGAGGGAGTTGTGTTACGGCAGAGGAGATGTCGCTGCAGAGATGGCAGATGCCAACTGTCGAATGGGTGATGGAGAGAAAATCCGCATTTGCAACTCCATGAGCGTCGACTGGGTGGGCGAGGAAGGGCAGTAAGGCATCTTCTGATGGCGAGTCCCTGCGCGTGTTCTGTCTCGTGCTGTCCTCAGTGATGGCCCCCGGCCCGGGTGCTCCCAACGAAGGGTCTCCATCTGAAAAGGTGCAGTTGCCTGTGCTGCACGTGAAGCCAACCTGGTTCTCAACCCCCTTGGGCGCTGTGGCACTTGATAGCATGGCGACAATCGTCTCACTTGTCGGATTTCCAGGATTTCCGCCGTAGCCCCTAACCCAGCCTCCAGCTCTAGGCACGAAGCGGGCGATAGGGATCGTGGCGCCGGCTGTGCCGTTCCCTGAACTCTGCTCCAGCGTTGAACAGCTTAACGTCTGGCTGGACTGTTGAACAAAGGGACCTACAAGGAAGGACAGGAGAAAGACCAGAGCAGACGACAGGGCAATCATGTCCCGCCCGCCGAGAACGCCGCCGAAGAGCCACATGGCCTTGAAAGAGTTGCGGGAGCCTTCGTCGTACTTTTGAATGTACCCGAGGGAGCGAGGCTTGGTCTTGGAGCTGCTGCGGGAGCTCGAGTGCAGCCGGGCGTGGTGGTGATCTTCGGTGGCGGCGAACCAGCTCCATTTGCGCTGGGAGATGACGGATGTGATGACTACAACAAGTCCCGCGCGGAAGAGGGTGGACAGCAGCGCAAGAAGGGTGTTGAGGTTGATGTAGCGGCCCCAGTCGGGCACGGGACGGGAGTTGTAGGTTGCAAGGAGGATGCCAATAGCCCATAGCAAGAGGAAGGTCAGCACGAGAGTGATGAGCTCCCACATCCACTCTGAGAAGATGCGGTAGGTGCGGCGGTTGTTTCCGTGGTCGTTGGTTTTGTCAAAAGGTGCAGGTTGTCCTGGAGGAGGAGGTTGCGACTGGTAGGCGGGAGCACCTTCTGAGCTGCCGTTGTAAGAGGCATTATATGTTGCTCCTTCCGGGTGACCATACTGCTGCCGGTATTGCTGCTGCTGCTGTTGTTGTTGTTGCTGCTGTTCCCCCCGGTAGCCGTAGTATTGCGTATCGTCGTCACCATACGGACTCCCTACGGCCCCACGATCATGACTCTTGTATAGCTGCGATTGTCCGTGCTGCTGCTGTTGTTGCTGGGAATAATGCTGTCCGTACTCCGTGCCGGGTGGCGTCTCCTCCGCAATGGCCGGGTGCACCGCTACAATAGGGACCAGAGCGCTCTTGGTGGTGGCCATACTTACGGAGCGGCTCAGGCGCGCAGACGCGGCGTCGCTCTCGGACTCGAGAGGCGACACAGGGCGAAGTCCCGGCGACGTTGCGTGATGCTGCGAGCTGGGCGATGGCTGCCGGTAGTGTTGATGACTGTAGTCCAGGCTGTTGTTGCTGTTGGTACTGCTATTGCTATTGCTGTTACTATTGATGTTGCTGTTATAGTGTGAGGCGTTTCTTTGGCGCTGACTGCCCGCGCCGCTGCTCCGTCGCAGTGCTAGCGAGACAAAGGAAGAACCGCCCGCCATGGCTGGCCACTGGTAGTGCGCGAGACTTGATCTAATTAAGCCGCGTTTCGACTTTCACTAGCTGGGGCATTGGCGTCGTCGCAAGATAGAGAGAGAGACCATCACTGGGCCGACCGGAAAGGAAAGCGGGCGAAGCACCACTTTACCTGCTCTGGCCGCTACGACAGTCCGCATCTGGGACCACGGGAATGGCGGGAGCGGCAGGGCTTCGTTTCGGTAGTCGTCGAGTGGCTTGGCCTTCCCGGGGCCTGCCAGCCACTCAGAGTCTACGGCAGGACTCCTCCGCGGTACATGTTGAGCGATCATGTCAGCGCTTAGCCTGGTTTGTAGAGCCAGTGTAACCGCCCGCAAGGCTAGTGGCGATGCCAGCGTGATGAGGGGGGATCTTGGGGGCGCAGGGCTGCATGGTCAGCAACCGGGGGTTCCCTTTCGTCGCGCGGCTTGCATGAATCGAGAGCTCCGTTATATTTGCGTCGCAGGGTCAGCACGGAAGATCAATGAAGCCTTTTGTGAATTCGACTCGTCCCTTGCGTTGCTCGTACATTCTTGGAATGCAAGATCCAAAGTCGAGGTCCCATGAGATCGTCCGTCCTGAAAGCAGTCGAATGTGAGGGGGTAAATTCAGTACAGGGGTCCCCCCTTAGCCACAGACAGCCAGTCCCCTTGTGCGAGCCGCCGTGCTAAACTTAGCATTCATGCGGCAGCTCGGTGCAACCCTGACACGGACCAACACTTTATCTTGGTGGAGCATGTACAAAGCTGGAACCTGGCTTGGAAGCGCATCAAAGGATAATTGCGGAATCGCCCGTTGCTTCTGGTTTCAACGACAAGCCAACTCTGTCAGCGGATCAACGTTGCGACCTCAACCAAAGGAAGATGTCTCCAAGGGCGATCTGACCGTAGCAGCAGGCTAGCAACGTGGCTGAAGATCAAGGAAGTCCATCACCGTCCTGATATTGGGCGCATATGCGGTCCACAGGGATGAAGGAGGCGTTGGGTGCGAGAAAAACAATTACACTCCTCCGGCTATGCCCCTACCTCGAGGAGCATGCGCAGAGTACAGTGAGCACGGGAGCGTGAAAAAGAATAAGCTGGGTCACGCGCTAGCTTTTTGCTATGATACATGTTGATCGTACAAGTCCTCCTCCCACTACTCCTCCACCTCACCATCATCAACAGCAACTTCGCCTTGTTACAAATCTCCTTCCTTCCCGGGGACAACACAGCTCAGCCTTTCTCCATTCGGTCTTTAGGGACGCTGCTTGATCGACACCGGAGTGACATGGGTATCTGGAGGTCTAGACACCGTACGTGAACTCACGGTACTTCTTCTGGTAGTAGTACGTCGCCAGACTACCCGTAGCAAGCAGGCCCAACGGGACGGGCGCGCGGGCGCCGGTCTTGATGACACGCGGGATGGCCGAGCCGGTGAGGAATACGCTGCTCCCGAGGGCGAGCTCGGCGCCGTAGTCCTTGTTGTTCTTGAGGAGGTAGCCTAGAGATAGAGGGAATCGGTTAGATCAGCCCGGATGCGTGGATGATGTATCCCAGGAATCTGAAAGGCCACGATGATGGGATGGAATAAGGGAGAGTAGAGGGATAGAGAGAGAAAGAGAGAGAGAGGCACCTACCTGCATAGCCAAAGCATGCTCCCAGACCGACGCCCGCGACGAGGGAGGGGACGGAACGTGTGCGGATATAGCCTGCTGTGCCGCCGCCAGCCACTGTGTGCACGTTAGCAGACGTCTATCAGTTGTGCTCCAGCCTCCAGCTTCTCCATGGGGATAACAGACTCGGATGGCAGGGAGGGGGAGGGGGCTTGGGAGAGACTCACAAAGGCCTGCGAGAGTGAAAGAAGGGTGTTCAGCCATGGTGATGGATTGGGCAGCAGTAGTCAGATCCCCGATATCAGAGTAGAAGAGACACAGTCAATAGTCACGATCGGGCAATGTTCCGGGTGTGGTGTTGAGGTGTGTCGGAAGAGTCGGCAGACGGACACGTGCGAGAAAAGCGCGCGGAGCGGAGCGAGCCGGCCCGGAAGGAATGAAACTGCTGACTAAGCGGACGTTGAAGCAGGAGTCGAGGTCCGACGAGGAATATGCAAGGTACTCACTCGCCTGAGAAGACGAAAAGGGACCAACAAGAGGCAGCCGTCATCATCTCAACTCTCTTGACGCTGTTCTTGTAGTAGCCCTCAGGCGCTGGGTGGCTCAGCTGGGTATCCCCCGCATCATCTGTTCGGAACGTGAAAGAGACGTCGTGCTTCCCCAGGAGTCTTCATCCCAATCCCAGAGACCAATGATGAACGGCTTTCGAGGGTCCGTAAGGCGGGCATCAAAGGAACTCGAAGAATGTGTTTGCCTCTTATCCTTGTCAGAAGTCGTGCTGGTGGGTACTGTTTGCTCGTCAGGAGCGCTCGGATCCTGGCAAATATAGCTCGTCTTCCTCGTGACCCCAAGCTTGCCTTGCATGTGACGCTCCACAGGCTGTGACTCGCCCCCTTGATCTCAAGGGAACACAGTTGTGCAAGCATTCTTCAGCCTCATCCCAGTACTACAGTGACAAACATCATTACTCACTGTGCTTACATCCGTGTAATAACGCGAGTCACCGAGCGATAGAATGATTCCAGTTCCTGTTAAGTATTTCAACTACCAGCATAACTGTGATGAAGCATGTCTTTGTTTCGGAATTGTCTTATATGAGCAATAACTCCATTAACCATTCAGGAATGTCCAGTCGTAGTATTACGGAAATAGACAGAAGCGTGGCCGATGTGATCCTAACACATTTCCCAATACCCGCGACCACCGTTGGCGAAGGGAGCCACGACTTTCGACAGCAACGAGTATACCTTCAATCTAGTGATACCCCTCATCTAAAGTGTACGAGCAGCCGTAGTCGTTGCCACGGATCACTTCACAAGCCAACTATCATGTCATAACCATGGTCGGCGAACCATGCCTTTGAGTCAGAAACAGAAGGAGTCCTGCCAGGTGCTAGTAATACGCATGATCGATCTCGTTGAGAGGCTTTACGCACTGCCGATGGGACGACACTGTCTCCCAAGAACACCAATTTCGCCCTCGCTCACAAGGGAGACAGCAATGCAACAGCACTATCGCCTGTTAGGGGACCATCTCCAACGCGCTCCCTGATCGGTGTCAAATTTTGCAATATTCAGATACAGCAGGGGCGCGACTCCCAAGATGACTTGGACCTTTGGACGAACATTCAAGTTGCGGGCGTGAAGCAGGTGGCCAGTGTTTGCTCGAGAGGAATTCTCGTGTAATGATACAGAGTCGTACACGGTCTTCCCCCGTGTTCTACACTAACTATCCGACAAGTGAAGGAGACTTGAAGATTACCCTAGCTAAGCAATCATCGAATGACCGTCGTGCAAGCATTCCTTCAGTGGAAGAAACTTAAAGGATGACACGCTTGTTGTGCTGCCATACGTGGTTCTCGTGCCCATCACTGACTGCGCAACAAACGCTTTCGCATTCCTAGCAGCATCGTTGAGTAGTGCTTGGCAATGCTATATGTAGAACTCCTACCGCATCAGCATCTGACCAGTCTAAGTTCCCGGAGCACCTTTCCAAAGCAGACCCTTAATCTTTCCTTGGTCACATTGAGTGAAGAACTAAACCATGTCTTCTAGACCAATAGGTAGCAGACCTGCTCCGAAGTTCAGGAGGGCACATTTCCCTGTGGCTGCAATCCCTACACCAACTTTTACCGCAGGCCAGCCAGAGGCCATCGTTTCGACTGGCAACCTGTGCCCCGAGACCATCTTCAAGGAACGGACACAAGCAATGGTGACACTAGCCAAACTCTACCAAACCCATACACACACCGACGTCCGAAACGCCATCATGAAAGCTGGCACGGCGATCACGACTTCTGAACACGAAGAGTTCGCCGAGACCGCGAGCCCGGCCACCAGTCCCCGGCTGAGACCCATCATGATCGGCTACTGTCCCGATGCCGCACGCCGCGAGAGGTTCTCCGCCTGCAGGGATCGCAGCGTCAAAGCCTGCCACCTCGAGCGACACTACAAGTTCCTGATATACCTGAAGTCGGGGCGGTGTCATAGTTTAGCCGGGACAGGAGCTGGCTCTGACGGGTGGCACGAGGTGGTCGAGTACAGAGTTGAGGGCAGTGAGAACACATCGGAAGAGGTCTGGCACAAGGCGCACCTAACTCCACTCTGTGCGGACAATGTGGGATTCAATGATCAGCTGGACTTCCCGCTGCCTTGCGCTTTTGAGCTTAAGGAGTGTCATGGCGTGCAGAACAGCTCAAGGTTTTTCAAGGTGCACTTCAGAGTGCACGGTGCAGGCCCTCAGTACGAGATATGCACAAAGGAGATCCAGCTGTTGTAGCCTGGGGACGACAGGGTTTCGATCGTGGATCCGCTTCTAGTCGCTGGCGGCAGTGTATCGACAGCAATGCTATCTCTCTCGTCGGGCCGTGTGTCAACCTGTGCCGAACCCATATTGTAATCGTAGCGTTTGCTGGTGTGGGCAATAACGGATTGTCATGCAATGCTTTCTCTGACATGACCCTACGTGTCCGACGAGTGGGGGAGAAATGACTGCTTCAGAAGGACGGCCGTGCGTACTATCTGTTGCGTGGGGACAAACAGGGAAACTTTCACGTAGTACATGTGAGAGATAACAAGCCCGCTACAAGGCGTCGCATGTTCCATTTGGCCTTGGTAGTGAAATTGTCACAGAAACCTCGGGTGAACCGCCGACACGACTCGCGGGTCTCGGAAGAGCGGTGCGGAGAGGAGAAACTGCCACTGAGAAACCAAGCCGGCGTGTTCCATAACGCTCACCGTGAGGGGCTTTGTGTAGGACAACACACGGATCAAGTTACACATTTCAAGCCAACGCAAGGGCTTCGAAGCGCAAGATTCGCGGTCGCAGCAAGGATTATCGAGCTCGTGCATGCGAAACGCGGCTGTTGGGCGCGTCTGAATGGGTCAGTCGGCAGCAGCCCGTATATAGACATGAAATCTATGGGATCGAGTCCTTGGTAGTTGAAAAGTGATCGTAAGAGATTAATGGGATGTTTGTTTTTTTCTTTATTCATTTTTCAGAAAGACCTTGGAGGGCAATAATAATGAAAGAAATGCACACCATAATATACGTGAGACATAAATCAAAATAGAACATACCATGATAAGCTGACAATACCAAAAATAAAGCACAACATCATTTGTAGCAAAATCAAGTGCAGGAGACTCGTCAAAGTCACCAATGGTCACCACATGAATAGCAGAAATTCACATTCATCCAAAAGATTTTGTGGTCCAACATAACCTGCGCCAAGTGTTCGCGACATGCAGTCTTGAATCAGTCAAAACCACGTCGCCGCCGTCATTGGCTTCCGCTATCCATCCCAACGTGTTTGGGCACTGGGCCACAGAGAGATGCCCAGCCCGTCATGCCGACGCGCAAAGAGATCCTCCGAGCAGACTCAGCTAATTGTTAAGCTGTAAAGATGCGTGGCTGACACATTTATATCTGGTGTGCTATACACAGGGTTCACAACCAGCAGCTTTGCCAAGGCAGCCCTGCCTTTCGACGTAATACGACACCCAGCGTACAGCAGCCACCTGCAGTCGATGACAAGGTTACATGCTTTTCACACACACTCGCACACACACACATACATGAGGCCTGGATGCGCTATTCGCTCGGCCAGCCGGCTAGTGTTTTCTCTCAGGGTTGCTGTGGAGGGTTGCACCGCATCGCCCACTACACAAGAAAGAGCACAAAGAGACCCTGAAGTTGAGCAGCAGGCAGGCCCAATGGCGTGCTAGAAGGCGTCAGTCTCATCCGCGAGAGGCAGGACGGACGTGCACAGTTCACAAGCGATGCGACATTGCTGTGCTGTCATTGCATCATAGGTCGAACCATGTATGCCCATCTTCGCGGGGAAGGGCACACACACATACGAGACAGCGAATCGGTTCAAGGTTGATTACCTCACAAGGTTACCACTACTGAAACCGACGATCAGGCCGACACGCAATCCCGCATCAAACTAGTATTCCATCGAGAGCATACAAGCACGTCCGCAACACACTTATCATCGCCCGCGCGCGAGCAAGCAACGCATCAAATGATGCTGCAAGCCTACACTTAGCACGACTGCAGGACCACAAGGAACAAGCCTTGATTGGAAAGAACGAGTGGATGAATGACAGCATGGTGGCGCTCCGCTAATATGTAGAAACGCGCAGGAATACGGGCTGACTCCGCTCGCTCACTTTCGAGCAGGACGAACCCGGTCTGTGGTCCCGAGGTGGAGCGCGCGCACAAAGCCGCGGCGGGGGGAGAAAAACAAAGACCACGCAGAAGAAACTAGGGCTCTAGCTCAGGGCTGAAGTGAGTGAGACACGAGGAAGAACCCGTCAAGCCGGTTTTTGTCTCACCAGTAAGCACCCCCCCCCCCACCCCCAGGATTCTTTTTCACTCGTCTCAGCCGCGTAAAGCAGAAAGAGAGAAACAGGGTCGAGCAGAGACATGCACGCACGCAAGCAGCTGCTGCTGCAGCACTCTCTCTTTTTGAGCCTCCCCTCCATCATCTTAGCGACCACGAGAGGAACAGGGACAAGGATGTCATAAAGATGCGGACCCCCCTGCAAGCCACACACATACGAGCAGGCCAGGGGGGGGGAGCCAGTCATGAACCCCACCGCCCGGGCCCCGGCACAAGGTGAGAGGGACAGAGAGAGATGAGGCTCGTACATTCGTACTCCAAAATATAACCCAGCTGAGAGAGGGGAAATGTTCCGCCCGCCATCCAAGGTTGCATTGTTCTCTCTCTCTCAGCGATCCATCATCTGTGCTTCCGCGTCAGAGCGGGCTGGGGGGCGGGGGGTTTCCCCCCCCGCCTCACCCTACAGCGCGCACTCGGCATTGAAAAGCTTGGCCCTTGATTATTTCCGGGTAACGTGCCCTGTCCTTGCTTTTTGGGGGGAGGCCCTGACGGAACCAGGATACGGACGGCTGAGGCTTGAGCGCTTTGACCCTATTCCTGTCAAAAAAAAAAAAGAATGTCAATTTTGGACGACGCTGTGGCATGAATGTCGATCGCAGACCAGGCATCTAAGCTTACGAAGAATCGCGTTCGGTCAGGCCGGATGTTTAGGCGTGTCTACTTTGAAAGCCAAGGCTGGTCAGTGCTAAGGGCAGACAGAGGGAGAGCTTACCCTACCTGTCTCCAGAAATGGCCCACACCAAGCATGTAACAATTGAATGATCGAGAAGGTTCGTTCTCACGTGATCACAACGCAAAGTCCCTCCACACACGTCCCCGAGCCCGATTGGCCAGGGTACTGTCCAGTACCAGACGCGCGGGATAGCGGCCAAGACATCGTCGATGTCGTGCAGTAGGCCAGGCCGGTGGCCCAGCATCGAGTTTATTTTATTTATTTTTTCCCTTCGTCTTGATCCTCCCGCCTAATGCATGTGCGGAGAGGGAATCGATGGGGCGAAGCTGATTTCAAAACAAAGAAATGCCCCCAATTGAGTTTCGTGACATCAGCACGGAATGTCAATTTCGAGTTTGTTTTGAGAAGCATATGCGCGTAGAGCTGAAATTCCGATACTCGAGAATGGCCAAGGGCCTGTAGCAATTAGTATAGGCAATTTCCCGTTGTCAGTGACATCAGTCGAGTCACCTTGATTATCGAGCGTGCGGTCATGAGTATATTCAACCCCAGAGACCAGAGGGGAGGGGTCAAAAAAAAGGCCTCAAAAAACACCGAGCATAATGATGTCAACAGCTCAGGTCGAGCCCCATCTCTTTTCTTGTTCGGTGTTGATATCCGCGCCGTCGCTCCACCGGGTCAGTACTACGGCGCTTTCACACCGTGATAGCGGCTCAAGCTTGGTGAGCTGCCCTTCTTGGAAATCGAGGGTACAAGGGTGGGGGATCTCGGGGGAATCAAGTTTGCTAGTCAGTTCTGTCCGTCCAGCCTGCCCGCTAAGGCTGCTCGGCAGGAACGGCTGAATACGAGGATAAACAGAAAGTGGGCAGAGCCCGATCTTATGGTGGGTTGGCAAGCCTGCATTGGTGGGATGACGGGAGTAGAGCACTTTGGTACCAGCCACTATTGGCCGGTCAGATTGAGGCTTTGAGAAGCTTCGTTGGGTACTGGACAGGACTCGGCCGACAAAGAGCGAGTTTTGTCTGTACTCGGGCGCAGATCCGTGTGGCTTTTGTCCCTGAGGGTGTGTGTGGCTTGAGTATAGATAATCAGACCAGTGACTGGCTGTCATGGAGTAGACAAAACACGTGGTGGGGAGTGTGAGGGAAAAAGCGCATGGAACGTTGCAGTGCCAACGGATATGCGCACCAACTCGCCGGGATGGAAGAATGGGATTGTTCAGCCTGAAGCAACGTCATTCTCAATGCCCGAGGCCCGAAGCTTTCTCATCCTTTGTTTTCCCATTGTCCTCGACGCCGGGAAGGTTGTTCCCCCGCCCCATCATTACTAAAAATGGAGAAGACTGCGTATGCGTAACTGCACACATACATAGTACACGAGGCCCTTGGTAGAAACTCTCCACCGTAGCGTAGAGCTAGGCGGGATGTGGTATGGGCACGTTGTGTGAATCGGCATGCAGAGTTTGAGCATGCATATTAGATGCATGGCACGTATTCCCTCGGGTGCGCGGGCAAGCCAGCAGACTGGCGTGCAGAGTTCGTATCACTTGCCGAAGTTGGCAAGGAGAGACAGGCTCGACATCTACCGAGGCCCCCTGCCGCGGAGAAGGATGAGCAGCGTGCGTTGGCATTGTTGATCTTGAGCAAAGTGCACGAGCATGGTCCGTGGGATCCAGGGTCCTGTCTGACAGGAATGCCATGCTAATGCTACAAAGCGACAGACCGCTGCCACCGGTTGAGTCGAATCAATACGTGCCACGCCAGAATAGAGCTAATCCTGTCTGTATCTTCTTGTTGCTGTTGTTGTCAAGAACCCTAAGCTTTATGATTACAGACCTGCGCAGGATTGTTTGCTGTCAACGGCTATGCGGCTCGCGCAATGCGAGCCGAATCGAGATGAGTCGAACGCCAGCAATTGGACAGTGCAACCTTTTGCGAATTGCGGCTCGTGTCTTGGGCACCGTGCGGTCGCTAGCTTTAGTTAGTCAGGGGGGCTTGGTACGCGCGCCCACTTGGTGAGTGCTGGCTTGACGATGGGACGAATGCACTGCTCACTCGCAGCCACAGTCGCTGTAAAATGTAATGGCCCGATCCCGATAAGCAAGAGCGAGGTTGGGGTGGCTAGTGGCTTTGCATTGTCTGTTCTTGTGCTCTCTTCAAAGCGTAGCGGAGCTGGTGGCTTGGGGGGGAGCATGACATGACGTACGCCTCTCTCTTTACATTTTTATTTTTTATTTTTTAATTCTTTGGGGGGGGGGGCTTTGGGAGAGCTAGCGGCCGTTGACCTTGGTTTTCTTGGCTAGAGAAGGATCCAGCAGATGGTGGCCGGGACGGGCGCTGATAGGACAGGGCGATGTGCAGAACGGGGTGCCTCGTATCGACGCACGACCCAGGGCCTGATCTGCACTTCGTCCAGCCAACCAGGAGGGGGCAACCCTGTTCCTCTGGGTCGGAGCTGCATGCAGAAGCGAAGGGCCTCGCGACTGACAGCACGGGCGAGCAGGGAAGAGGCGGACGATGGACAGCGGTCATGAGATAGCCGACCGACGAGAGCAAGCACAGCACTTGGCTTGCCTTGCCTTGCCTTGCCTAGAACGCCGGCTGATCTGACGGCAGCAGCTGACCAGGACTGCAGAGCTGCAGAGGACAATTCCTGATTGTGGGCAGACCGTCAGCCACCAAGAAGATTACTGGGGGGGGATTACATAGCAACTGACAATCGACAATCGACAAGACACCACTTATCGGCAATAACCATTCCCAGCTGCCAACTCAGAGCCATGTCAACTGCTGTCAGTGCTCGGCCAGGAAACCCCCAGTAGCCGCTGGGGAACCGGCACGGTGATGGACGGAGCAGCCGGCAACAAGACCCGCCGCGGCCGGCGCAGCGCCGGTGCAATGGGCAAAGGGACCCCTGGCAGCCGCGCGGGTGGGCGTGCCCATGGCCAGTGACGGGCTAATTCTGGACACGAAGGGGGTGGGATGGGAAGCACGGCGAGTCCTGCTAGAGCTCTCGAGTAGCTAGCGGAGCGGGCTTTGGCTGGAGTCGCGCGAGAATTCGCACACAATGGCCCTGCATTAGCCAGCCCCGGTGGACAGGCCAGGACAGGGGCCCCCCTTTTCTTGGTTTTCTCTTCTTCTCTTCTTCTGGATGACGCTGGGCGGACCCCCCCGTCGCCGCTTGTGCGCTACTGGCCGCACTGCCCAGCAACGTCAACGTGCATCCCGGCTAAGGCTGGCAGGCTGGCAAGGTCGACACCTGCCAGGCCCGATGGTGGACTGTGTGTGCGTGTGTGTGCTCTGTATGCCTGGTGTGCTGGTGACGAGGTGGACCGCGTGGTTGTCACTCCACTGCCGCCTTGCTGATGACATCTGCCCGTCAGTCAGGCAGTTGGTCAGTCAGGCCGTCTGCTCTGGAGGCTGGTCAAGAGCGAGCAGCTGCATGTATAAGAGTCGCACGGCATATCGCCATTCTAGGCCTTCTTTTTGCTTCTCCTCCTCATCCCACCACGATCGCCTCCAACGACTCTCGCTTGCCTCCTTGGACCACTCTCGCTTCCTGTGCTCGTCGACCAATATCTCTTGGCACCCTTTCGCTTGATCCATCCCCCCCAACCCATCGACAGCCAACCTAACCACCACTCTTAATCCTAATTAATCCAATACCGGCATCATGAAGTCCACCAGCGTCGTCCTCCTGGCCTCTGCCGCCATGGCCATGCCCGCCAGCTACCCTGTCAGCCCTGTTGTCACCACCACCTCGTGCACTGACGAGACGACCTACCCCGTCTCCACGCCGCCCACCACCACCTCGACCTACGAGGCGACCACTTCGACCACTTGCACCGATGAGACCACTACCTCGACCTATGCGGCGACTACCAGCTCGACTTCCCCAGTGACCTACCCCGTCACTACTCCTGCTACCACTTCGTCGACTGCCCCCGTCTCTTCCGAGACCTCGACTACTTGCACCGACGAGACCACCACCTCGACCTCGGCGGCCACCACCTCGTCCACCTCCCCAGTGACTTACCCCGTTACTACTCCTGCTACTACTTCGTCGACCTACGCCGTCACCACCTCGTCGACTGCCCCTGTCTCTTCTGAGACCTCGACCACTTGCACTGACGAGACTACCACGACCTACGCGGCCACTACCTCGTCGACTGCCCCCATCTCTTCAGCGTCGTCGACCACCTCTACTTACGTCGCCTCGACCACCAGCTCGACCTACCCCGTCACCTACCCCGTGACTACCATCTCCTCTACCGCTCCCGTGTCCAGCGAGTCGTCGACTTCGACCACCTGCACTGATGAGACCACCACCTCTACCTACGAGGCGACTACCAGCTCTACTCACCCAGTGACCTACCCTGTTACTACCATCTCTTCGACCGCCCCTGTTTCCTCGGGCTCGTCGACCTCGACTACCTGCACTGACGAGACCACCACCTCCACCTACGAGGCGACCACCAGCTCGACCTACCCCGTCACCTACCCCGTGACTACCATCTCCTCCACAGCTCCCGTGTCCAGCGAGTCGTCGACTTCAACCACCTGCACTGACGAGACCACCAGCTCGACTCACCCAGTGACCTACCCCGTTACTACCATCTCGTCGACTGCCCCGGTCACCTACCCTGCCACTACCGTCTCTACCACCGCCCCGGTCACCACCACGGCGTGGACCTACCCTACTGGCAACACGACCACCTACCCAGTGACCAGCGAGACCACCACCTGCACTGACAGCACCACCACCACCACTGTCTACCCTACCACCTACATCACCACCTACCCGGTCACTTACCCCGTCACCTCGCACGGCACCACCACCGAGTACTCGACTGGCTACACCACCATCACCATCCAGACCTCGTGCACTGAGGAGATCACCACCACCTACACCACCGAGCACCCGACTACCTACCCGGTCACCACCGAGCACCCGACTACTTACCCGGTCACCACCGCTACCACGGCCCCTACCAGTGCCCCTGAGGAGTCTACTTCTTGCCCTCCCACCACTCTGGAGACCGTCACCAAGCCTGCTCCTGTCCCTACCACCTACCCGGTGATCCCTCCTCCTGCCGTGTCGACCACTCCCGTCGCTCCTCCTCCGGCTGTCACCACCTACCCGGTCATCCCCCCTCCCGCCGTCTCGACTACTCCCGTCGCTCCTCCCCCGGCGGTTACTACCTACCCTGCCGTCCCTCCCCCGGCTGTCTCGACCACCGCTCCCGTCTCCGTTCCTCCCGCGGCCACCACCTACCCCGTGGTTCCTCCCCCGGCCACCACCTCGGTTATCCCGACCGCTGGCGCCGCCCTGAACACCGTCAGCTTCGCCGCCATCGCCGGTGCCGTCGCTGCTCTGTTCTTGTAAGAGAGCTGTCCCTGACAACTAAAAGTCCTTTAGAGAGAGGCTAGTGGTGTAAGAAGTCACTGGTCGGTTGACACGAGTTTTCTACTTCGCTTCGCTCATTAATCCCATACCCAAACAATCACGCCCTGCCCTGTTCAACAACCCACTGCTTTATCAGCAGTCCAAGGGCTAGGAGCGGACCCTGGACCAAGACAACCCCCATCAATTATAAGCAATATTCAGGAGTTGAGGAGGACTGCACTTTTCGAATGGGGAGAGGAGGTTGAGATGATCCCTCCTTTCCTATTCGAGTGGTGTAGATTGATGACGATATGTATCGCGACATTTGCACAAAGACATGGGACCATGTATTTAGAATTTAATTTAGAGGCAAGTGGGGGATATTGCCTTGGTTTGGAGGGAACTGGTTGTTCTCGGGAGGTTAATGAAATTGCCTGTTCAAACATACAAACGTTCACCTGCAGTGAAGTGATTGACTGTAATTTTTGACAATAATTGGAAACAATCTGGATATCTTCCTCGCATATCTCCATACTGCCGTCGGCACAATGGTCAGCGGCATGCTGATAACGTCCGGCATAACAGTATCTGCCCCTCTCACATCAAGCAAGTCTTCACGACTCAGCAAGTCCACACCGAGCGATCCGGCACCGAAGCATCGTCTCCACTAGCAAGGGACAATGGATCCCGCTGGAATTCCACTTGGATCCCACTTGAATCCCACTTGAATCCCAAATCCCCGCCCAACGGCGCCGCGGCAGACCCTCAACGCCGGCACACTGTTTCTCCGCCTCACACTACTCCACCTCGCCGTGCACATCTTATCCGGCTCAGGCAGCATCTATCCGGACAACCTGGACTTTCGTTGTCCGCTCCGGCATCTGCTACCCAGGGACCACCTCTGCCCCCTTCTCTCTCTTTACTCTTTACACGGAGCAGCGGGACATCCGCCCCGCACACCGACATATCCCGCATGCGTCCGCACACATACATCTCGCGCGCGCCAGTGGTGGAGTCTGCAACAAAGTGATCAGCACCCGCATAGCCGCGCGCGCGCGACTCACACAGTACATGAGCATTTAGTGGGCGCGCGTGTGGTGATATCCCCTGCGCTAGCTAACTAGACTAGACTAGCTAGCTGATCTTTCGCACTTCCGTACGGCGCGCATTTTCACATCTGAATCCCCCCCCCCCCCACCAAAGGACCCCGATGTCTTACTCGTCCATATACTGCGCAGCGCGCGTATGTCCCCCGTAGTGGCTACACAAAAGAAATGCCCCACCGTGGTGCGGAATAGTATCCTACACTATGCTGGTGGTGAGGCACTTTTTTATGTAGGCAGCCTCGGCCCCCTCCCCTCCCACACGGGATTTAGCGCCACGGCCGGACCTTGCGAAATGCGAAAAGAAGCGAGACGCCGTGGGCGGCGCGGATGATGTGCATGCATGCATGTTCTAGTGAGACTCGCGGCCTTTTTGTTTTTTTTGCGGCGCGCGGGCGGGCGTGTGAGTGGGCAGGCAGAGGGCGGGCGGTTGGGGCGTTCCTGGAGCTAAGCAGACTTTGGACGATCAAGATGCAGGTGAGGCCTACTGTACTTTTTGGTGGCAATAGAAGGTGCAGATGGCCCAATCGCGGCAATGTGATAGCTGGAGAACTAGCTGCAGAGAAAGGGGTAGGTAGGGTAGAAGGGGGGGGGGGGGTTGACTGAGTTCGACTATCGAAATGGGGCGCGTGCTGTATTCCGTTTGGAGAAAGGAACGTTGTCAATGATGCGAATTACCTCGCCGGGGCCCGCCTTGGGACTGATGTGCCCGCTGGCGTCAGGGACAAAAAAGTGTCTGTCTGTCGTGCGATGCGTGAACGGTGGTGGTGGTGGTGGGCAAGATGCAAGGACCAGATCGATCGCGCATCCGACCGGGCGAGCGGCCGTCAAGACTTGCTGCCCACACACTTCATTACGCCAACATGACGGCAATCGAATTAGCACTAGAGAATAGCGGGCCGATGGTGCTGTTCCTGCGTCCTCGGCTGGGCTGCCAGAGAGTCTGTCTCGTATGCCGCTGCGTGCTGATCTTCGAGTGTAACGGTGCAGCATCGTAGGAAGTAGCACTTCTTTGCCATGCACGAGATTTCTGTCGTCACTGGACAGTCTGGACGCAAGCATGGAAACAAGGCACGCCTGCTCGAAATGAGGGCCAGATGACGTTTTTCCTTCTTCCTTGAGGCGCGCCGACCGGAGAGATTCCTCCATGAATAGTCCATCGGGTTGCAGCGGGTGTGGCTCTGCTGTGCCGCTGAGCTGGGAATCTTGGCAGCGCGCGTGCATAAAGCTTGGTGCTGGGACACGGCACAACATAACGCGTGGTGGTACAGTTGCTCGGGAGCCAAGGCGGTCGCCGCGGGACGCTATAGAACAACAGTGCGTTGCGCCAGCTCTGTGGCTGAAATTGCTGTGGCTGAGACGTAGGAAAGTCAAGGACGTTTTGTGCACTGATGCTACTTGTGGGCAGTATAAAGTCGAGCATGGTCGTTGTATATCCCTTGGAATGGCAGCAACAATCTTCAAAGCGGTGCGCACTCTGTCTGTGTATGCCTTTACTCCCGAGAACTTGCCTGCTTGAGTCATGTCGAAATAGTGCGTGCACAAGACACCAACTCCTTTCCCCATGCTGGATTGTACTGGCCGGGTCTTCCGAGTATAGCTCTCATACAGCGGAGTGGACGTGAACATACAAGATCCGGTCTGAAGTCTAAACTGTCCGTGCAGCATCCGACCAGCATGAGGTTGAGCTGTGCAACGGCACCGCGGCCCGTGGCCCTTGGGGAGCTGGTTCGCAAGGGAACCAAGTAGTCAGTGCACAATGCTACCTCACGAGCCTCGATCGGTTGGACTTGAGACGATGCAATAGCAGCACTTCTAATGGATCGCGACCTGCCCTGTGAAGCCAATTCTTGACACTAGCCAGGGAGGCGCCGTCGACCAGTGCGTTGCGCATAGTGACCGGAGCTAGAACAACCAGCCTCGCGTTTTAGACTTTTGAGAGGGCTACACCAACATCGGGAGTTCCATCATCATGCAACTATCAGACGACCACAGTCGCGTCGATCAACTTCATGGCCAGCTGCTTGGCCGCGGTATCTGAGGCTGCCCAGGCCGGGCAGGGACCCCGAGCCAGCCAATAACAACCTGCGCGGACCCCGGCAACGTCTCAGCTGTTGCGGTGATGCTGCCTCCACTTCCCGTATCGGTGGACGGAGACGTGCAACTGCGACGGGACAGGGGCCTCTCTCACTGTCTCACGCCTCGCGTTCGTCTGAATCCGTGTTTCACACAGTTACGTCCAGGGTTCTTCCCCAGTAATAGCAACAACATATCGACGTGGACCATCGTCGGATCCAGCAGCGGTCTGTGTATAAAGAACCGTCTGAATCTCGACAAAACTTTGCTTTCCGTTACTCTCCATCCTCATCCGACCATCTCAGCCTCACTCTAGCATCTCCTTCTCTCAACGACCTGGTGTCGCCGTTCTCTTCTACTTTTCTCGACCTGGTGTCATTATCCCGCGCACTCTTTCCACTTTCCAGCATTTGCAACAGCAATATACCCAGTCTTTCCCGACGCAATTCAATCAATACCGCCAAAATGGTCAAGATCAGCATCATCTCCGCCCTCTTCTGTAAGTCCTCGAACCTTCATCACATGGCCCGCAGCCTGTCACATGATTCCAAAAAGAAAAAGAGAAAAAAAGAGAAAGACATCTAACACAATTGCTACTTCAAGTCGCCCTCACCGCCACGGCGCTGACCCCCAACGCCGCCGGCGCCCGCGACGTCGGCAACGGCCAGGGCAAGCAGTTCACCACTGGCGGCTGCGTGAGCGACGCCGACTGCCAGCAGGGCTGCTGCGCGGGCGGCGCGACCTCCAACACCGGCCGCGCCGCGGGCATCTGCTCGGGCATCGGCGCCGAGTTCCAGAACGGCAAGACGGGCTGCGGCTTCGTCGACCCCAACGCCGCCGCCAACATCAAGGACGCCAAGGCCCAGGTCGCCAAGCAGGGCTTCCGCCGCGAGGTGCGCAAGGAGGAGGCCTAAGTCTTTTGTCTATCGGGTCCATTTGCTTTCCCTCCGCTCCCTTTGTCCCTAGCATATCGCGCGCGAGTGGAGGGATCGATGGGTGTGACGGCGGCGGCGGTGGCAGTGTAGTTACGGCTTTGGAAAAATAGGCCCCCTTGCTTCACTGCTCTGGCTTGATCGTTGACTATTCGCCCGGCGAGGCGAACAATGTCATGGCCGCAATCCAGATTCGCACGCTCCTTCCCGATACATAGCAATTGGACACAGCACTAAGATTGCCTTCTACTACTGGGTACTATTTCGTGTGATTGTGAACTGTGGTCTTGTATGTGACTATATTGACTGACCAGAACTTTCCTGAAACGATGATCATCATAGATGGCCGTCCGATATGAGATGCTTTCGAGAGATAGTAGTATCTATTACGCTCTTCAAGACAAGCAATCCGTTTTCCAATCCTTCCGCCTCTATGTAGTCGAACACAGGTACTGCGACCGCACACAAGACGATGGTCGCGAAGCTGTGATCATTGCTCCAGCGATCTTTTTGATATGTGGTAATGTGACACAAATCCTTCCAACCTCTACATTGGCAAGTAGTATCGAACTTGAGGACGCCCCCTTGTGTCAGTCTATGCTACCTTCATTTACACTCTAAATGTATTAATACAACCAGAGTAGCTGGGAGTATTGGAGCCTGGGCAAGATGATCGCGCATCCATTCTGATGACGTGAATGTGAGAAGGAGGTCGCTTGTCGCTTAGAGCAAGCGCCCGGCAACTCAAGCTAGGCCCGACGAAGCTTTAGTATGCCTGGAAAAGTCACGTCGCGGGGCTGGAGGCAGGGCCATCGTCAGTTCAATCCAGTTGGCAAGAATTGTTTAGGCTTCGTCATTTTCCCCGGCCCACCACCCCCTGCCACAGCATACTGCCACAACTCTGGCAACAATGCTCCCGCTCACTTTGTGCAACATCTGAGCAAGGTGCGATTAGATGTCTGCGTGTTTGTGGTATTCTTCTCTACGACCTCTTGAGAAAGCCGGAATCCCTGTTCATGCCCCGCGGTACGGCTGTGGCCACTACTGCATTGCCACGTCAGCGCCCTCTGCGTTGATTCGCCAACTTGTACATCTGGGGGCATCGGGTCAACAAGGCTGACATTCACGAGGGAAAAAGAACCAAGAAAAAAACCAAGTCCTTGGGAAAGCGGCTTCAACACACCACACCCACGCGTCAACATGATGGAGGACTTGTGGAGGTTTGACCTCACGACGCGCGGCTTCATAGTCGATGTTGACAGCTTGGCGGACATCACGCCGTCGACGATACCGCCACTGGACGCCATCGAACGGCGGGACAAGTCCACAATCATAGTCGTCCAGAACGTGGACTCTGAGTGGCAGGCACGGCTCATCTCGCAGCTGGACATTAACCAGTCCTTCTTCGACAGGCACAATGAGCGCAGCCCCGAGGCTCCGGTCCCCTGGAGCGCCGTGTTCGGGCCGACGTCTGAGGCGCAGAGGCGGCCGTTCGCCGCTTCGGAGCTGGAAGTCAAGCTGCGCGAGACTGGGTACCACGAGGACGGCTTCACTCGTTCGTGCTGGCACGTTGATGCGATCCTCGAGCTCGATAGAGTGCGTCCGAATGTACTCCGGCCCGCAAAGGACATGGCTGCACCGTCAGGGCGGCAGGCTATCTTTGATCCGAATTTTGGATGGCAGGCCAGTACGAGGATCTCGTTGCTCCATGTTAGTAGGCTTCTCTGTAAGTATCGGCGTTTTCTTTCTTTGCGAGTGGCTAGAATTGGGAAACCCTTTCCAAGCGTGTCTTCAGGCTGACAATCCTTTATGACAGCGATCTTCCTTGTCGACGGTGGCCCGAAGATGGAGCAATCTAACCGAGAAGTGCCGCTTTCTCGAGCCAGGCTGTACGTGCCGGTGACCACGAGCCGCAGCGGACTCGTCATCCCCCGTATCCACGGGACGCCAATATTCTCCATCGCGCATTCCCTTGGCATGTTCCTCAGCCACGCATGGCATATCACTATGTTCGAGGGCAACACGCTCTCTGCGGAAGAGACGATGTATCTTCTGGCAGTCTCCTGCTGGAAGAGTAATATCGCGACGCAGAGGAGCGAGATCCAGCGGATCGCGTTCGAGCGGATCCCAGCCCGGCCCGACTCGAGCCTTAACACCGAACTGCACCTGCAGCGCGAGCAGCTCACCGACCTGATCAGAGAGGTGGAGGAGATGCCCAAGTGGATGCCCGAGTACCTGAGCAGCGGCCTGGCGCAGCGCAAGAATGGCTACATCGGGTATCCTGATCAGGTCTGCCGGCAGATCCTCGACGAGGCCCGCGAGCTCAATAAGTTCCTCATGGACACGTTCCAGCTGCTCATGAGCACCGTCTCCGTCATCGCGGCCGAGAATGCTTTGACCGAGACGCGCTCCGCCCAGAAGCTCCTCTGGCTCGCCTCCGTCTATCTCCCGCTCACGCTGGTCACGAGCATATTCGGGATGAACATCAGCTTCATTAATGACTCGCCGGCCCCGTGGTGGTCATGTCTCGTCGCGCTGGTGGCGACGGTTGTGTTCACGGTGGGCACCTTGGAGATTTTTGCAGCGTTCGGGGAGAGTGGCAGGGCGAGGGGATGGCAGAGCGTCACTCAAGCACGGACGGGGATGTTCGTGGGGAGAAGGCAGAGCAGAGACCCCTTTGAAGGAGTATGAACGAGTGCAGCTTAGGGTTGGGCTGTTTTGTAAGCAGGATGTGTTTATGGTTTGCTAATTCCCATGGTGCAATAATGGAGATGGTGCGTGAGGCTTTCGTGCCATGCGTTTCAGTGACTACGCCAGCGAAAAATGCCAAATGGTATATCCGTTGTATTTGAGCTTGCATGGTTGATTGATCGCATCGAAAGCGAGAGCTCACTGAGGCTAGCGAAATGGCCTATTACGAGGCACTGCCAACCCGATGACCGCAGCAGCTCGAGTGTCTGCCAACGTGGATGATGTGGCTAAGCAGTTGTGTGTCTCTGAGCAAGGGCTGTCCAATGTGCCGCAGGGCTGGTCGAACCCCAGACCGCCAAAAGCTTGTCTGCTGCAGATCCCTGTGCTAGCCGATGCTTGTTTCCGTGGGCTGCCTCTGAGGCTCTGGGGCTCAGAGACTTAGAGGCTCACAGCTAGACTAGGCACCAGTACTAGAACCGTGGCTGTGAACGGCCCAGCAACACGGGACGTTAGTACTGTAGCTGCCGGCAATGCTCCTTATTTCCGCCAATGGAGCTTTGATCCGTCAAGCGGGAGAATCACTATTACACGCGTATCCAGAAGGGGCAGCAGTTACGCTATGATGGGAACCTAAACCGACTTAGTGCTTACATCATCTGCAGATATATGCACTGCCCCCTCGCACGGATGGGATATCATCGTCACTCGCAAAGACGGCCTTCTGATTGGGCAGTATTGCGAAGTCCTTGAGTTTCGCAAAGATAACATTCGGGTACGAATGTATGGGACGATTCGAGAGACTGACTGTTGTCAGTTTCGAATATAAAGCGACGGGCGACGAACAAGACCCATCATTTTGAGGGATTCGTCACAATCACATATACCAGCTCATAGATATTCAACTCAGTCTGCACAGTCGACACATTCGATACGTTGTCCGAAACCATTAGTCTGAGTTACTTGAAACTGAGCAACCTGGCTTCCGACACGTACAACCTTGCCATCTTCGAGCTCATCATATACATCATCCTCATCTTCGTTGTGGTCTACATTTTGTTCCGCCATGGCAGAAGAGGCTTGGACGCTTGGGGTTTCATGGGCATCTTCTGTCTATTGCGCATCGTTGCCGCCGGCATGCAGATCAGTGCAGGTCCTGAGGGCTTTTCTCTCACTGCTTCCATTGTGAACGCGATAGGGATAAGCGGTCTGCTCATGGGAGTCTCCGGCATCCTGCTCGAGTGGTAAGTCTGCTCATCGCAGCCAGAAGTTTACACTGCCACAGGCTAACCGCATTACCCATTGCAGTGCCCGCTGCAACCCCAGGAACAGCACGACAATGCCACGCATGGTCGCAACAGTCTTCCACTTTGCCGTCATCGCTGGCATCATCCTCGCCGCGACCGGCGGCTCCGACTCAGCCTCGGCCCTCAGCAGCGGCAAGCCCAGCCCTCCATCCGCCCACACGAAACAGGTCGCCGGCTACGCCATCCTGACCGTCGGCGTCATCTTCCTGGTTCTTTACACCATCTTCCAGCTCATCCGCATCAAGTCTGTCACCGGCAGCGGTATGGAAGGCGGCTCCGCGGCCGTCCTCGCCCGGCGTCTGCTGCTCTGCGTCCTCCTGGCGATGCCATTCATCGTGGCCCGCGTGTTATACAGCCTTATCGCTGCCGCTTCACAGCTCCCCTCCCTGAGCTTATTCTCCGGCAGCTTCGCTGTCCACCTCGTCCTCATCACTATCGTGCAGCTTTTTGCCACGCTGTTCTTGCTTGCTGGTGGGCTGCTGTCGATTGGTATCAACCAGGTCCTGCCTCCGGCCGAGGACGGTGGTGAGAACGGTGGCAGTCGCCGCAAATCTGGCCTCAAGGATACAATCAAAAGTCGTCTGGGGGATATCCTCGAGATGGGCGTCAGCAACGGCTCCGCGCCGTATAGTGCGGTCAGGCAGGAGCACTACGATAAGCCTGCGGGTGTGCCTGTCGATGCTGGTTATCACGGTAGCGGCCGTCGGGAGCGTCGGGACGAGCGCCGCCAAAATCGCCGCGCCGATCGCCGCCACTGACTTGAGCGTTAGATCGCGGAGAAAAATAGTCATGGCTGCACGCAAATTCAACGACTCCACAGCACAGTGGCAACCACCAGCATTGTCGTTGAGATAAAGTCGTCTTAAGCCTCCAAGGCTCATCGAGACATCGTTTTGCTTTCCAATTTGTCATAGCTTTATACCCACTCACCAATAGATTTCCACTGTATTTTGACTTGTAATCTACCGTGCCCCCGTAAGGTGCTGCCAGGAAGTAACGCAAAGCCTTCAACCCTGAGGTTAAATTGATGTGGATTGGTTTCAGAGGTGCTATAAAGTGTATGTAATATATCGCATAAGCTTGCTTGGCGAGTAACTTGCCGCAAGTTGGTCGCAGAGTATCTGTATCAGCGAGAGAATCGCCACGTCACAACCTTCTGCGTGCATGCCAGTTTTATTGAATACTCGCTACCAATCACAAAGGAGAACACCAAGGAGAACTAATGTGACAATGAAGTTTACGTGCTCACAGAGTATAAGAATGAGGATACAATGGGGGAACTTATAGTTGCCTATCTCCAACAAAGGAAAGTTATGAATGAGTGACTGTGAGCCTTGATGGGCCATGTATAAGTGCACAAGGAGCTCAAGAACGATTAGTCAGGTACCAGGGATGTATCCATCCCTGCCCTTTGGTGCTCGACCCGATAACTAACGAGTCGTAGCCGAAGGCCAGAGCTCCAAGCAACACCGCTGCACGAGCTACTCTCACGATCCCAACGTACCAGGCCCACAAAACCCATAATATCAAGAACGAACAAGCTATTATAAGCTTCATATACGCTATCCAAGCTCGCAATAAGCGTGTAAATAGATGCCCGCCGTTGTTCTCAAGATGCCCCGGGCCTGTCAGGGTATGCGTGCGACACCAGTCAGAAATCTCATTCGCCGGCCGAAGGTGCTGCATTCGTGCCAGATCTTTCCATACCCCCATGTCGATGATAGATGCCAATCTTGTGACTCTATCGTCTGAATATCCGCCACGATACTCAGCTTCTGTATTGGTCACGTCATCCGGAGAGTCAAGGGCTGGGTCATCTCGTTGCCTAACACGCTCCGCCAAGCGATTAGCAATTCCCTCTGGCTTCCAGCTCAACAGTGCATCTATTTTACTCATGGCTTCCCGTTTCAGGAGCATGTGCAGGATGATCGCTTCGTCCCACCATAAGCGTTGGCCCCCCCATCCTCGGATGAGTCGGAGCATATCCAGTCCACGGACCTCGTTTTGTACAGCATCACGTATCATGAAGTCGGTGATTTCGAATTTCTGCAGGTGCGAGCTCCTCCTCTCGAGCATGCACATGACGCCGTGTAGAGCCTCGAAGTCTGTGGACTGCAAAAGATTGCCAAAGACTCTGGAGGGCAGCGACTCGAGATTGTCGAGGAACGATGATATTGTCATGCTCGGATCACACGGTACGTATGCCGTGCTGCAACCGCAGATATAAGCCGTCGTACTCCGCACAACTTCGGGCTCATCTGCCGTATAATCAACGAGCAGGTCTGTTGGGGAGCCCATACTGGCGCCACGGAGGCCAAGGAGGGCATAGATCTTGTCGCGCTCGTCAGTCGCTGAAGCCATGCGAAAGCTTAACAGTAATTCGTATAATCCCAGGCCCTCCGCATAGTCATCGAGCCAGCTTCTCCGTCGGCCCATAGACAAAGGCATGGCCATCAATATGATGTAGCAATGCTCCCCTTTTAATCGTAAACCGAGCAGTGTCGTCGCAGCGATGAAAATATCGCACGTCACCGCCCAGCTGCCGCAATGAACGATGCCGTCCCTCGCGTTGCAGACCTCTTGGATGATCCAGACTCTCTCAAACCAGTCTCGATTCACCAATTCATGTAGTGTGTTGTGCAGCCAGTCTTGGGGACCAGGTGCCTTCCAATCGAGCCAGCGTCGTACTGCCGCCCAATTATGCGCAAGCATTGAAATCTCATCCTCTCGCTCGAGGTGGCGCCTCTGCAACCTCCACAGACCTTCCATAAGCAGCTCCGTCTCTTCCGTTGGACGTCCGAGATGGAAGATGACGCGGCGAGCAGACGCGTAGACGTGGCTCATCTGCTGCACCTGGTAGCTCTTTTCGACGTCATCGAGTTGGTTGATACAAATGGCGTCTATCCACAGGTACTCGTGCGTCCCGGCCGTGCGGAGGCGACTGAGCAGCTCGAATACGCTGGCCGTGATGCCTAACCAGCGCCCGTCGATCCAGACGGTCTCGCACAGCTCCGCGCTGCCCCAGGCATATGAAACTGCCTCGTATGGCGTCTCGCGAGTCGTTGTTGAGTGGTGGCCATCAACTGAGGTACCGTCGCTGCCATTGTCATCGTGGTACAGTCGTCGCACGATCATGTCGCATCTGAGGAGACCTTGCGTCGCTGGATGCACGCGTACAAGTCGGATCTCATGGTCAGTGGGATTGAGCGGGGTGTACTGGTATCGTAAACAATGCTCTCGTGGCGACGAGCTCGACATGGCGGCGAAACTGAATAGTGCGTGGGAACAGCGAGAAGCTGCACGGGCTACATTCTTCAGACGACCTGAGACCTGCTTCTGGAGGACTGAATTGATGGTGCTGGCTTCGCCGATGGTTACGTCGCGGTTCATTAATGTATGAGTCTTTGTGAGGGGTCGAGCGCGGCGGTCCAAAGCCAATACCGCGTCAAAGCGCCGACATCCCGTCCTTGTTTTTAGACTTGCCACCAGAGCCAGGGGTCTAGTCAGCGAAATAGAGGGGGCTGAGGGAGACGTGGCCCACCCCAAAATACCACCCAAACAACAGTTTTCCACCAGAACATAGGTCCCACAGCTCGAACTGCTATGGCGACATAAGAATATATATAATGAAACGTCAGCCCAGTTTGTATTTTGGTAACGGTTATTCGTGCTGTACTAGGCCGGGAAGTAACTTAAATGAAGCATAATTCTAACCATTTAGTGCATGGATATGCAACGTTATGCAGTTCAGTGTATATGAAAAGACCACCCAGACATAGCCTGCTTACTATAGAACATGTCGATGGTTTGCATTTCCTTCCGGGTGATTCCTTTGAGAACGTATGCTTCTGTAATTAGTTCAGCGAACCAAAATTATGTTGACGCAGTGTCATCTTCAGTCCGCTGTAGGCCGGTTTGTAGTGGCCGTATCTAGGCTGAGCGCACACTGCCATTGACCCATCACAGCATTCTATCCGTCGTGCCGAGAATTTCATGCAAGAACTTCCCGCAGACGAGGTCTGATGGGGACTCTGGATGGGCGCGAGTGTCCGGATCTGCCTGCGCCTTGCCAGCTAGCATGCTCTGTGTCTTGCAAGATGCTTGTTTTGCACTCGATTCGGTTAGTCTAGGGTGGGGTTTCATGAATAAATTACTACTTAAGTCGCGTGTCTGTTGTAGAGTTGGCTATGTCTGCCCACTGTTCAGGTAAGTAATCGAAGAGAAAGGCAAGGCGCGTCGGGATTTTCATGTTGACATCCTCCCATCTACTCGGCGAAGACAATGGTTCATTTTCTTTTCTTTCCTCCTGGTTCTTCACCTAGGCTCTTATTCAATATACCTTTCAATTTGTCCGATGCTGCTCTGGGAGGAGAACTTGCACTTAGATTGCAGTGAGAAACGGGACAAATTGTTGTGGGCACGTCACATTGGCTGGAGGCATGATACCCTGAAGATATCCCTGAACATGGGCAAAGTAGCAAGCTGACCCACCCTGTCTCACTACCACATGCTGATACGCGCCCGAGAGAATCGACCGAGTGTTAGCCATACTTGAACTCGGTCCGCTGCAGCATTTTTGGTGGACCGCCAGCGGGAATCAACAATTGGAAGTGACAACTTACACCGACAGCTTCTTGTTTCAGGACCACGGATCCTGGAAAGCGGGAGGACATTGTGTGGGCACTTTCACTTCAAGTTAGGCCGTGCTCAGTGTAAGAGAATGGACAGGGTGAGAGAACTATCACTCACGAGAGTAGAGGGGTTATGCCGTCAACAGTGTTGCTTGTGAACAGAATTGGGAAAGCCGTTTCTGCGCCAACTGGGCCTAATGTGCCAAGCCCTGGTCAGTTGAACAGGCGCTAGAGGACTCTCGCCTCGGTCGCGGGGGAAGGGGGGGGGCATCTTTCACGCCCCAGGAGGGTCTGCGCGCAGCCGCCCTAGAGTGCTCACTGACCTTGAAATGTCATGCTATCAGGCAGGTTGGGAGCTACTGCTCGGCATTGAAGATGGCCGAATGCGATTGGAAGCACGTCGCCAGCGTACTTGCTCTTGGAGATGACATAGTCGGCATAGTCTCGGAACTGCTCAATCGTCTTGACTTTGTTGCGCCTGTACGAGTCTGCGCACGCAATGATGTTTCCAGAATCTTCAGTCGCACCCAACGAGGCGAATTGTCCAGCGATGCCGGTCACGTTTCCAGTCGTCTCAAACTGATGTAGGACATCAGCGAGTTGGGGAAATAAAGTGAGGGGATCATATAGAGTGTGAAAGAGCAAGGTTTTGATGTCCGAGTACGTCACCATAGATGGCGGTGTGTTCTTCTTCTGTTCTTCGAGGCCAGTCAGGGCCACTGGCTGCTCCCTGAAGCGTTCGATGATGGCGTCGAGTCTTGAAGTGATATCCGCTGGTGAGGGGCCCCAGAACGAGCACCTGTCTGCGCCAGCGGCATGGCACAAGCTGGCGAAGCGCGCGAATGTCTCGTCCGTAGACTCGAGATTCTGGCGCCAGTTATTGTCGTAGTACTCATCAGCATTGACAACGCCGTCGAGAATCAGGCGCCCCACGCGGTCCGGGAACATGGAGGCGAACGTTGTGCCGACTACTGTGCCGTAGCTGCCGCCATATGCCCACAATTTGGCTTGCGCGGGAACTGCTCGTCCGAGACTGACGGCTTCAGCTTCAATGTACGTGAGCAAGTCACGCGCAACGGCCGGGGTGGTCACATAGTAACCATGCGGGAACTTTGTCTTCACGGCATTGTTGCACCAGTCGCCATAGATGGAAGCCGAGAAGTATTGTTCTTGAAACAAGTTGGACGAGGTGTTGGTCACGGCGTTGTCGTAGAGATCATTGAACGCCAGTCTTGCTTCAGTGTTGCCAGAGAAACAGTCGAGGGTGGGAGAAGGGCCACTGTTGTTGACGCCACGAGGGTCGTACGAGACAAAGTTGTACTGTTCTCCCAGCATTGAGCCGATCGAGTCTCGATAACCTAAGAGCTGGTCGACTCCTGAACCACCAGGTCCGCCTATACAGATGCGTGGTCAGTAATGGCCATTTATGCAAACTGGCACCACCAGTCTGACGTTGTCTCACCTGCGATAATCATGACGCTTTGCGACTTGGCTGTAGCGTTCTTTCCTGACACTTTGAGGAAGGCTATTGAGGTCATGCCGAGGCTGGGGTCTGCGTAATCGAGTGGAACCTGCAGTCGAGAGCAGGCCAAACCATCGTAACAGGGCTTCCAGGTCAGGTTTGTCGACGGTTCAATCTGAGAAAAGAATAAAGACAGGCGAGAAGACATAAGTAAGTGCATGTTGAAAAGTCTGAGGGATCGTTCCTGACCTACCGTGCTGAATTGATAGTGCATACTTGGCTCATTCGAAACGCTAGCATTGCAACTCACGCTGGTGGGAAGAATAAACGCAGCAAGAATCGGTCCAGCTTTAGTCCAGTAAGAGAACGCCATTGTAAAGATTCAGTGAAGAGAGTCGAGAGTGCGATGGAGTTGATCTCCAGAGTTGAGGTATTGCGGCGGGTGAGCTACTACTTATACCACGAAAAATGCCTTGCGCGGCTCATCTGGGGGTTCTAGATATGCATGGGCAGATCGGACCATCAACATTTCTGTTCCCGGCTACAATCCACATGTACGATCCAGCCTATGGAGATGAATGGCTTGAATGAAGGACAGTCGGGGATGTCAGTAGTGCTCACAGATTCCTTCTTGTTGGTAGCAAAATCACAAGCCACAGAGACACCCCTGCTCCAAATCTCACCTGCAGGACCGCCCCTAACTTAGTTCGGTTCCCACTTACTTGTACGAAGTGGCCAATTAGAAAATGGAAGCAGGCCCTGGGGTGACAAGGACCACCTCTGCCTCTGTCTGGTTGTCTTTTCAGTCAGAAGTTCTTCCCTGATCTTAGCCAAGCTCACCTGACATCAACCATGCCCGGCGTCGACTTGTTCGCACTCGAAACGCACCATATCGCGACACGACACATAATCTAACCAAAATGACGGCGAAAGATTGCGAAAGATATGCGTGGAGGAAGAAACCCCGCAAGTTCGCTCCCAAGTCCAGACTGGGTTGCATCACTTGCAAGTAAGCCTTGAGCACGACTCCCATCTCCGAATAGTGGCCTGACCGAATCTCGTGTGCATCTACAGAATCCGGCGGATCAAGTGCGATCTGGCTCGACCTGCCTGCCTCAAGTGCTCTTCCACAGGCCGCACCTGCGACGGCTACACTGCCTCGCCCGAAGACAAGCGGCACACGTCTAACGCTGTAATGTTTCCTGGCGAGCCGGGAAGACACAAAATCCCAGAGAGGCAGCCAGGGCTTGCGCTGCATGCTTTGTCCCCCTTGATGATCTTGCACGCTTTCCAACCCGAGCAGGCTGGGGCGATGTCCTTCTTTGCATACGTCTCCATCAACGACCTGAACACATACAACCCCAGCGCTCCATGGCGCACAACACTCCTGTACTTCTCCCAGACGGTACCTGCGGTGCGTGAGGCTGCTGTGGCCTTGGCGCTGATGCATCAACATTGCCGGGCTCAAGCAGAGTCCGGACAGTCTACCGCATCGTATGAATCAGCTCTGTCTCACTACAATCACGCCATTCAACTGCTCCTCCAGTATCAGCCCAATGACAACGACATCGAAGCTACGGCCATCACGCTCCTGGTTTGCTATCTCTTCATCTCCTTCGATCATCTGGCCGGCAACCACGTGCAAAGTAGCAAGCACCTCAGGGGTGGCGTCGAGCTTCTGCGCAACACCTTGAACAAACCCACAGTCACGGTTCAGAGACAGAAAAGCGACTACACCCACAGCAGTTGCGACGGCGGTGCACCAGATACCGCGGCACTGCTCATGCAGGTTACGAGGCAGTTTCGGCGCCTTGATCTCCAGTTTGCGACATACGCCATTGAGTGGACTCCTATGGACCTGGAGTTACCATCCCCAGCCTCGACGTCTTCGGGGTCTTCACAGCCACCACCGCTGCAGTACGGTCCCCACGGACACAGTCTGAGAACGAGCTTCGATTCACTTGATCAGGCTGCAGAAGAGCTTCAGGTGCTTATTGCCAGAGTCATGAAATTGCGCAATGTAAATGCGCAGTGGTCACTCCTCCCCTTCCGTCAGATGCCTTCCCTGTCGAGCTTGTCCATCATCAAGCAACAGCTCGAACAATGGGCGTCGCGTTTTGATGACATGCTCAAGTACTGGACACAACAGAAGCAATTGGAAGAGGACTACCGACCGCATGCGCACGGAATGGTGGACACTTCGGAGCGCAGGCGCATCACCAGCTTGTTACGTCTCCAGTACCAACTCATGTGGATATATCTCTGCAGCCACGGGCCCGGCCTAGAGATGGAGTTCGACAGGTTTCTATCCCACTTTGAACGATGCGTCGACCTAGCGGAAGGCATTGTGGCCGCCTACGAGCACTCGTTGCTGGCCAGCAGCAGTGGGGGCGGCACAAGCGTGCCAACGACATTTACACCCGAGCTGGGTATCGTAGCGGTATTGTATATAATTGGGGTGAAGTGCCGGGATCCCAGGGTCAGGCGGAGGGCAGTTCAGGTCCTGCGGCGGCAGCATCTGCGTGAGGCAGTCTGGGACAGTCTGAAGACGGCGCGAGTGGTTGAGCACGTGATAGGGGTGGAGGAGATAGGAGCTCAAGATGTCTTTGAACCACAAGACAGAAGAGCGGTTAGTTGCATGGAGCAAGTCCCTGTGGAGCGGAGGATCGAGACCTTGACATTTGTCGAGGTTTCAGACGGCCGTGGTAGAGCCATGCTGGATGTCGGATATACATTGTGTGGGCGCGAAGAGTCCTATCATACGACTATACATGGATAGATCCTTCTGTATCACAAAGGCATCAATCATGGCCAGTTTGCTTTGAGGTCGATATGTTGCACATACAGTGAAACTTTTAGCTGAGCCATCAAAAAGCTTAGTCAGTGGTGAACAAACCTGGAATCCAACAAGCTAGAAGGGACGAATATTATCAAATGTCGCATTGTAAATAATACGCGATGAGGCCGCTGCAACGCGAACCATGTAACATTATGGCACAGTGGTAGATTGCCATGAAAAAGAGATCACGCTTCAGGCCGCAGAGGCTGCGCTCACTCACTGGCTGATGTTATCTTGGGCTCGTCGCAACACATGACTTTCAAAGGACTGAGAAAAACAGAAAGGATGCATTTGGATAATTTTAAAGCCATTTGTAGCGCAGCGATGTTTTTGTCTTTGATACAAATACTTGCCTTGTCAAGATTCCTGCAGGTATTTACCCAAACACTAAAGCTAGTCTAGAAGTACTAGACGCACGCGGCGAGCTCCAAAAATCATGCTCAACGTTTATGAAATCGAAGATCGAACTCGGCTATCGTATTCTGCGCTCTGGACGTATGATGTGCGTGCGGGTTTAGCCCCTGGACAGAGCGTTCTTGGATGTACAGAATAATGTTCTCGTGTAGGTAGCGAGCTGTCTTTGCTGCCGCCACTTGGCGTTTTGATTGGGATTTTGTAGATTGGGATCGCTCCCTGATACCGCGCGTCAGCTAGACTTGACATTGAGTGCCATCCACAAATGTTGCAAGGTGGAAACAACGAGATCCAGTGACTCACCCATTCGGCCTATTAGCGGGGTAGTGTGACGACATAGCAGTAGAGTTGCTGCCTATAGTGGTGCTGTCAGGCCTGCTAAATAAGGCTGTGGTCGATATGTTTTGTTTTCGAAAATGCTGTATTTATGTAGGTAAGACTTTTGTACCAATGCCGACCCAAGCTGCAATTCCCTGCAGAAACTCAGGTCAACGCTGCTTATCATATCTCAGAATAGTGCCTTTCATCAATGCAGCGGTAGTGATCTTACGCAGAGGGCGCAACCGTGGCCTGTGTTAACACGAGGCCTCAAAAGATGCTCTACGCTACCAATGATCAGTTCTCGTGGACTGGAACGCGACCAGCTGCAATCTCCTGTCACCCGCATGACATCTGCCTTTTGCGATGTCCAATCCAATGGGCGTTCGTGGTGCTAGCCATCATATGCGGCCGAGGAAGGGGGCCGTTCTCCACCATCATGCATGTCGGAATAGGCACAGATGCGCCTTAAATCGCGACGAGTCACCGACTTGCGGCCATCCCCGTCGAATCCAGACTTATGTTGTCGTGCCCTGGCCCAGCACACGATTCTGAGCTTCAACGTCTGGTGCAATTCCACACCGGACATCGCAGCACCCGGCCACAAGCAGCATCAGCAGCCTGCTGAACAGTCGGCACAATATCACTTTTCTATTGCACACGATCAACCGCAACATGGACGCCTCAAACGACAGCCCTTCGCGCAGTGGCGCGGCCCTTAAAAAAAACGAGGAACGATATCTCAAAGCGGCTCTGGGTGCGGCAATGGAGAGCAGTCGGCCGCAAGTCACTCCGGAAACACTCGTCGCAAAGCCGCGTGTACACACAAACGACGCATCGCGTGCAGCAGGGAAGGGATCAGATGATGGATGGCATTCCATATCGAGGCAACGACCGAGGCCAGATATTCGAGTCAAACTGCCCTCAGATCATCATTCGATATCCTTATATATTGAAATACCGGCGCTACTCGAATGTATGGGACAGTGGAGTCAGCAACACCACTGCCGCAGGCCTGAGAGCCTGCGGGCTGCGCAAGACTTCCGCGACTTGTTGATCCGCTTTCAGGACAAACTCAGGTGGTCTCGTGGAGTGGTAACGCAGCATGACACTGTGCAGTACCCTTACGACGAGAAAGAGATTCTTGAGGGATTCTTCGACCACGGGAAAGCTTTGGAGGACAAGCTCATCAGATTGTTTATGGACTGTGGCGCATTCACGTTGGTAGAACCGGGATTCCTCAGCTTTGCAATCTGGAGATCTTGGGATGAACAGAAGATCGGGCTTTTCACCAGGAACCTGTTTGAAACGTTTTTGTCCAAGGCGAAGAAGATTTCAGCCGCCATGCATTCGTTCTTGGCGCTATTCATTGCCTATTGCGAACACATCGTCATATCCGTGTCATTAGGGGAAACGGACCGTTGGACGAACACAGCGCCGGCTAGTACAAAAGCCTCCGACGAAATACTTGCCACTTTACACAAAGAGACGATAGAGCTGATAGAATCGGACAGTCACCCCAAAACACCACACCGGAAGGATCTTGAACTGAGTCCAAATACCACCAGCGAGAAGATCAGCACTCGGGAATCGACGGCTGCCATCTCCTCTGAAGATACAGACGACGATACAGATCAAGAATTCTTGCCCTTTTCGAACCCAATCGTTGATCCATCGCTACAAGAGAGCCATTTCTTCAGTCTGATCAAGCCCGAGCTGGTAGAAATTGCGGTGGGTCAATTTACATCATGGCGCACGCGCGGAGGGACAGCTAAATCCTCCATAATAGAAGAAGGAAAGCAAGGTCAAGGGCGACATACGACCGACGGCTTGGGAGTGACTGGAAAGCGTCGAAGAAAAGGCAAGGAAATCCACGACAACGACAACGACGACGCCGACGATGAAAACGATAGAGATGAGGACAGAGACCGAAAGCGGACCCGAGGACCTGGATCGGGGGATTCATCTGAGCTCGCCCGGAACAGCCTCACGCTGGCCTGCCCTTTCTACAAGCACAACAAGGTGAAACACGAGCGGTGTCTCTTACTCCAGCTGAAACGGGTCAAAGATGTCAAGCAGCACCTCCGTCGCGCTCACGGGCAGCCATATTTCTGCCCAATCTGCGGCGACACTTTTGCAGACTCCAAGGATGGCCTGGACGAGCACTTGATCGCTCGAACATGTGAGCGGCGGGAATTCGACGCACCAGAAGGAGTCACTGAAAGCCACAAGGCACAGTTCGCACGGCGCGTCGAGAGGACTCTCAGCTTGTCCGAGCAATGGTTCACTGTCTGGGACATTCTGTTTCCTGGGCTGGACCGGCCCGATTCGGCGTTTGTGGCAGGTCCAGTGGCTGAAGTCACCTCAGAAGTCATCTGGTGGTGGGAGCAGCACGGGCAGGCTGTGCTGTCGAGCCACATCGAAGCGAATGGCGGGATGGAAGAGTTCGAGCGTTCGGTCAGAAACCCCGAGAGGGACCTTGCAACACTGTTTGTGAGTGTTGGTAGGAGCATGCTCGAGCGAGTCGTCCAGCGGATGCGAGACGGGTTGGAAGACGAGGACGCGAATCACGCCGACGATGCCACCACACCCACTACGCTGAATACCACAGAAACGTCGGCCGCTGCTCCTAGCGGCTCACTCGTCGCAACATTGGGGACATCGCCATCTGTTGACACGAGCGTAGATCTGGCCAAAGGAGCAGACGTGGATAACACGGAGGATGGCCAGGTGCCACTAAGTTCTACTGAATTAACCTTGGACCTGTCTGACTGGTCCGCGCTGGGGCAGACTGAGGAGACCGGCCCAACAACGTCCGCCATCGCCGCGGAGCAGGGATTTGACGCCAACTTCGACATTAAGCAGAGGCCTGACTCGTCCATGGGTGCTCTGGCTGCATGGTGGGATCTGCATGTCTTTGAAGAGTGGGAGTGATGTAACAAATGCTTGTTTGTTTTGACTTTCGCTGGTTTGCTATCATGAAAAGAGAGTTGCTCTGCACGCCATCTCGTGGAAATGCACGGCTTTCACCTCCGATGAATCCCACTTCTCAGCCCGCGCGGCACCTGCGCGACTCCGCCACTACTGCCTAGCTTGACCGTCGATAAAGGCGGCCTCCTCACCGCAGTAGTGACGTGTGAATAAAGCTCCTCCTGGCTCTCACTAGACGCTAGTCTCTGATGTCCACGACGAGGCTCATCATCCGACGACGACGGCCGCCGCTTTCCATCGCTGCTGCCAGCCCCCGCGGCCTCGCCAGCGACAATCTGCGTCCTGAGTCCGTACGGTATGCCGTCAAAGTAGAAGCCTTCTGAACTATTATGTCGCGGAATCGGTGATACATGTGCTTCCGCGGGTGCGGTGGTGGTGACGATCGATGTCATAGTTGTTATCCCGTCTTTTGGTGGTGGCGTGGAGGGGGAGGAGGGGTTGTTGTAATTGTTGCTGGTGATCCGGCTGAAGCTGCTGCCCCGGTTGTGCTGGGCAGCGACATGTCCGCTGTTATGAGGGAATGCTTTGCTGTCTGGGCTCCGCACGCTGCTCTCTGGCCGGCTCTTGATGTCGGTTCTCGTGTCATTCTCCCTGTCTCTTTCCCCATTCCCGTACTCCCCGTCGTCGATATCTGAGAGAGGGTAGGCTCCCGCTGCACCGCCGAAGACCGTGGCGACGCCGATCGAGAAGCTCCCGCTGCTCCCGCCTCCGCCGCGACGGTGGTTGCGACGCTTGTTCCTGCTGTCCAGTTTATGGCTCGCTTTGTAGCCGCCGGAGTTGACGTCACCGCTTGTAGCGCTGTGACCTGCTCCCGATTCAGTGGACCGCTGTGTAAAGCCGAGATGTTGCATGATGTACCGGTAAAGGGGGCGTGTGGTGGCGAGGTTGCCCGCTGTTATTGCTAGTCCTCCTTCCACGGTGGACCAGATCACTATGTCGACGGTCGCGTCTGCGCAACATGCTAGTGAGAAACGAGGATCGGTGGTCGCCGAATCGGGGAAAATGGGGGAGTAGCCTGCTTACACAAGAAGTCGTCCGTATCTTGGAGCCTCATGATCCATGGAAGTCGGATCACAAGGCCCAGGCTTGCGCTGGATTGGACGTTGTAAGTCAAGTGGCCCCCTTCACAATCAGTGAAATGTTTCAGACAGCGACTTACATGGTCCCCATCGCCATCAACGGGATCAGCATCATCTTCATCTGCCGATTCATGTTTAATGACGAGATCAACAAGACGGGAAACAACGCCATCGTGGCATCGCTCGCGATCGCAAACACGCTGTAGATGTACGCGAGCACGATGATGATGGTCGGATCGATGCACGACCCGCCGCTCGGGTCGTGATACCGCGTCCACCAGTACGAGATGGGCCGACACTGGAGGAAACTGCCGATGAAGAAGGCCAAACCTGCGCACAGAGTGACCGACATGGTGATGTACAGTATCCAGATGTGGAGACGGCGGACCGAGACGCGCAAGAGGAAGTACCCGATCGACAGTTTGGACGCGATCATGACGGAGCTGTAGAAGGGGTAGCAGAACCACCACGACTGTGCGGATACGAACCTGTCAGCAGTGATTTCGAATATGGAAAACACTCCACTGACCTTCATGGCTTTCTCGTAGTCCTCCGTTGACACATCCGCGCGATGACGACCGGTCGCGATCGTAGCCGCATTTATGGACAGAGACAGGTATATCGCATAGAAAACCTGAGAATCCCGTCAGCACGCCCGCCCGCCCTCATCCAAATGCCACAACACCAAAGAAAGCGTTGCAGACACGTACCACGGCCATGGCCATGAGCGAGTCGTCCCAACCCCATGACTTGACGATGCCTAGACGCACCCACACTCGCAGTGCCATCGACCAGAGCATGAGGCCCATGAACGTGCCATTCAGGACGAGGAGAGTCGGGCCGCGGTTCCCCATTTTGACAGGCCTCCTGGGCCGCTCGGGCTTTGTTTCGCGGTGTTTGTGTGGTCTCTAGTCCTCGGATGTCCGGTAATTAACGGTCCGCTGGTCGATCAGCGGCGCGCGCAGCTGTCATGAGAGCATCGCTCCGTTGTCGTGAGCTTTGGTCGACGATGGGTCTAGCGCAGCCAGAAGATGCGCACGAGGGAGGGGTTCTAGCTGCTGGAGAGCATCATCTGAGTGATTTTGGAAGACCAGTGCAGCTCAAAGAGAGGGGACGGCAAGCAAGTGCGAAACATTGTGCTGAAGATCTCTAACACACTACCCCTCCAGCCCTCCCCAGCTTTCGGGCCGGAGGCTTGACAGGGATGCCGTCCGGGGCGTTGGCGCCGTGCAGGGGATGCCTGGAGAGGCAGGAGAGCTCGCACTCAGCAGCAGAGGGCCAAAGGCAGGTGGCAGGCAGTCCTATCAGCCATGGGAGCGGACGGCGCAGTCCGTCCTGGAACGTCGGTAGTCTTGTCAGTGGATAGCGTGCTTGGCCTGGCGTGGCACTCTGCTTCATGCTAGGTTGCAGTTGCGCGCGACAGACTGGTAGTAGGTTACTTGTGTGTTGGTGAAGAAGTGAGCAATGCGGTCACATTGTTGGAGAGACTTCCCGTGGTGGTCAGCATGGTCTGTGTCTGCACTAGCGTAGCCTCTCGTTACTATCCAACGGGAATGGCCTCATCTGGTCGGAGATGCTGGTCACCGCTGCTGTGATCCGAAGCCATGACTGATATTGACCTGGCTGATGCGTGGGGGGTGTGACTGAGCAGAAGACAGTTAGTCTGAGAATAGCTGTCGCTACAGCAGTCCCAGGACCGCTGCCGAGAGCAAGCGAGGGTGAGTTCCCCTTTTCTCACTACCGTGGCTCACATGGATCGAATGTGTAGAGCTCTTGTGCTTCCCTCGGAATCTTCAGCACTGTGAGCGCGAGTGTGCCGGGATCTAGTGGCTGGCCGCAGACGGGCCAGGGGCAAACCCCCTGGATGTTGCATTGGGGATGGGGATGTGCCGCAGGGCGTTGTTGGCGTGGCCGCTTGCCGACCTGAATCCGCCTGCCCGTCGTCGCATGTTGTCCACGCGTGTTATCCGTCCTTGCGTTCTCTTTGGTGAACCTGTGTGGTCGCCCCAGTGAGCAGTTACTGTGCGTAAGTGACTGTGCCTCGTTCCGAGACCTCGTTGACCGGCACCTTCCCCTCTTGAAGGAGCACTTGATGAGGTATCTTTCGATGTTGTGTCGCTCAGCTGCAGTTAGTCATGAGCTAGTTGCAGCCCCTCGACTTTTTGACATGGAATCTGAAGGCTTAATCATGCAGCTACTGCTTTGGGGGTTGCTAGCATGGATCGTGAACTCGCCAGACTGCGGTGAGCGCGGCTAGTTGTCGAAGATAGACGGGATGGCGCGCCATTCTGAGCTGTAGCGCCGCCGGCTCGCATTGACACCAGCCACTTCGGCAGTCTCCCACAAGCCTCGATTTACTTATTCCTCTCTCTTTTGCTATTACGATCAACGAACCATCATCGATGCTAGTGATTTTGTCGTTCCTCTTTGTCATCTCTGCCAGTTACCGCCCCATGAGATCCTCACACTGGCTTGTAACTTCGAACTCAACGCGCTCCCGCAGTGCGCTCCCGCAGTGAGCACCCGCGGCGCATATGCATACCCTGGCCTTCTGGGTCATTTGACGAGCAAGTCAAGTCCCACAGTGCCGAGGTTTCCCTAGGCCGGATGCTAGCCCACACCACCTCATCAATGCGTGTGAAAGACTGCAACTGCCCGGACAGGTCGGTTCTGGCTTTACGTGTCTTAAATGGACAGCCTATCCGAGGCCTGTGTTGGTTGGATCCAGCGGGATCCGCAACAAAGTGACGAGGGATTTTGTCTTTCACCAACTTGGGCTGCTTGGCCAGGCGGGGTTGGCACAGCCCTGCGACGAGGGGACCCCTGCCCAGGTGACGAGCTGCACATCATGCCCCTGCGTCAACATTGTGCAGGAGGTGTCGTGTAATCACTTCTGGACAAGACCATCAAGAGCCACGAGTGCGCTCGTCTGAGGCTGTGAAGGTGGTAACAATGATGACACAGTTTCGTCACAGGTGACGGCTCACTCACTCAGGCCGTTCGTTGTGCATTAGTCCCGGGACTATGCCCGAAGTAATTAATTCGCTCTTGCTCGAACTGCCTGTAGGCTGTGTCTCTTCAAAACCTTCATTGTCTGCGAAGTGAGCAATGGAAGTAGCCGGGTAAATACTATCTGAGAAGGGGCTGAGGATCAGGCTTTCGTTCTGCAGGGGGTTTGCTCTTACACTGCAAATCAGTGCATGGTTGCCACGCGCAAAAGCAAATTGCTGTGCGAGGGCTTATGCACGAGTAGGGATATTCACCGGCAGGGCACACAAATTTATCCCTGTGTTCCCTTTGTGCCTCGGGCCGTGCTGCGTAAGTGACAAGCACGGCTGTAATATCTAATTCTCATGCAACAAAGCGCTGTATAATTCGTAGGTGCGACAGCACATAGTTGAGATTTATCGGTTAGGATCTTCTCAGTCCCGAGCCCGCTTTAGTTGTCGGTAGAACTACAAGGGCCGTTCTGTTTTGCTTCGTCAAAGTGGTCGGCAGAACGTTCGGCATTGCTCAAAGGGAACTAATGGGGATGGGGGAATTATTTTCACGTATAAATTCGTATAACTCATAAGTGATTACTCACTTTCACATGGATAAAGCGGATCATGAACCCCCGCCCTGGCCAACAAATATACCAAGAAGTGTCAGGAGACATAACAATGTATAAAAAGAGAATGAGTAAACAATAAATGGGGTGTGAAACACAACAGATTTCGAGATAGAAAATCAGGTGCGAAACGATAAAGGAACATCAAGCCGCCAGAGGAGTCTGCCACATCGGCATATTGAAATACACGCCGTGGGAAAATTGGAGATAATACTTACACGAATAGAAAAATGGCCAGTTAAGTATTTTCCTACACCTTGGTGAGAACAAATGCAATATGTCTCGATTACATGGAGATCGCACTGTCGCTAAGGGGGTCAGACTCGCTACACGTTGCAGAGTGGCTCCGCAAATTCCCTTGCCCCCGACGAACGATACTGGTCGCAGCCTTGATCTCAGTCTGAAGCTCGCGAAGTGCACCGACGAGTGAAAAGGGGCTGATGAAGGCATCATCTTGTTTGACATTGTTAACAGGACCCTCTGCGGCCAACTCATCAAGCTTGAGCTTGATAGCATCAGAGATATCTTTCCGGATCGCACTGGCAATGCCTTGCTGCTCGACGCTGTTGAATACAACAGCTATGCTGCGCTCCAATCGAAGAGCCCAAACAAGCATCTCCTGTCGCGTTTCGTCGTCGTGAAGTCGCGCTCTGAGTCTCTGGCATACGGACGCTGTGAGGAAGTTGGTTCCGCCGTACAGATGTACGTGGAGAATGAAAAGCCAGCGCATCGTTGTCAAGGTGTCCGGATGATGTGTTCCGAGCTTGTCCTCTTGCTGGTGAAATACTCCCTCGGAAACCTCCAAAACGTTCTGGAGTTGGCTAAACGTGATATCGAGGTAGTCACAAGTTTCTGGTTTTGAATCGGCGGGTCCGACGAAGTCATCGTGACAACTATAGCCCGCTTCCTCGTCGCCTTGGTTAAAAGCACGTCCGGCAGGTCCTCCCATTCTCCATTCGCCGGCCTGACACCAGGATTTGATGGTTTCCCTCTCGGCAACTAGACTATCGGGATGATCTGGTCCAAGAAGACGGCATCTGGACATCCAGACATGTTCGAAATTGACGCTTGAATCTTCAAATCTCGCGTCATCTCGTGCTCCAAGAGTGGCCAAGGCCGAAGCAAGATCGTACTCAGTCTGGAATGTGACAGGGTAGTCAGCGCCAAGCCGTTGCTCTCTGATCTCGTGTAGGTTACGCAGGACAGCCATTGACTCCTCAGTTTCGACCCCCCCACGAAGCTTAATCACAGCAATTATGTGGAGGGTTGCAAAAATGTCCGGATGAGTTTTCTGAGAGACGATGTGCTTGAGCATGGCCATAACACTTATGTCTGGTCGGGTTTGTTGTTCCCCCAGCTTCCGTTCATTGTACTTCTCCAGCTCGTATCCTTCTATGTAATGGAGCCATTGTTGTTGGATCGTTCTTTTGGCCTGCTGCAAGGCCTTGCGAGACTCACCACAGCTATGTAGAATTTCAGCATGCCTGGCAGCGTGGCGTAGAAGCCCGGGATTCATGTATTCAGAGCGACAGGAATCTGTAGGTAGTAGGGTCTCGCTGTGCCGACTAGCAATATGGTACTGCCCAAGGGCAAGGTATGTAGCAGCTAGCTGACCATAAGCCCGAGTCCTCATCTCATGCGAAGTGGCCAGAGAGGTTCAAGCAGGTGTATGCAGCGACTTAGCTGTGGCGAGTGCCTCGAATAGTCTGAACTTGGTCCGAAGCACTTGTACAAAAGTATCGACGGCTTCCAGATGCAACGGGTGTCCCCTGTCGAGCCCCCGCTCGGCTCTTTCCATGGTTATCCTACACAGAGAGCCAGCTTCGTCTCGCTGGCTGAGTTGAACCAGGACGGATGCTGTCACGGTCGTTAATCCCAGCATGAACATCGACGATAACTCGATACGCCGACAGAAGCTCACTTTCGTGCTTGTTGATCACGATGAAGCGCTTGTGAGCCCACCTAATAAGAGGACGAGTACGATTGAGGTCATTCGTCGGTCTAAGACTTGGGATCAAATGAGAAACCGCAGTGCTAAATACCGCACTTTCTCATGGTGCGGCTGGCTGCTGCTATTCGCCCTCGCTATATGCTGTATACTATCAGGGCTCTATGTGGCCCTTGTCTACCTCCTCCTCATGCCAACAACTGGATTCGTGGTAAAGGTGACGCACGGCGGAGAGCGGCGACAGCTAGTCGACAGCGCACCCAGCGAACACAAGCGGATGGTCGTGTGCACGTCGAGCTTCAACGCAAATCACTGGTGGGTCTTTCTGGGGCCTTCTCGGACGGTCAACTAGATGCTCAACAAACCCCTTTTCCGGGCAGGGCCAGTGCCCCAGAAGCCTTACTGGTCGTGGGTCCTTCAGTTCTTGATCGCGGGACAGTGGGCCACCGCCCTGGCCTCTTGCGCGCTCATCGACTGGAACGCGCTCGTCATCACTTTCTGGGTGGTCCTGTGTGCTCTGACGAGCACGTACCTCATTGAGCCGGGACAGTGTGTTAGAGACTGGCTGAGGCGCGACTGTCGCATTAAGACAACTCATGTCACGACGACATTCAGCGCGAGACGGTCGATGCTGAGTGCCATGGTATATCTGAACCCTGATACTAAGGAGCGGCGGACAGACTGGATGAATCCTATCCTCGCGCCTTGTCAGGAAAGAAGTGAATGGGAATCCGCCTTGTTGAGCGCGATAGAACAGGGTGAGTCTCCATCGGACTCCCAGTACTTTCAAAGGGAGATGCTAACTTTACTTAATCGTTAGAAGGGAAAGTCGATGACGAAGCTAAGAGGAAGTACTGGTCTCGATTCATTGTTGAAGGTCTGAATATGGGCAAATCTCTCGAAGGCGTAATCTCTGAGAAAGCCAGAAGATCGAAAGCGACAGGCCAACCCGTTGCAGCTAATCAGCCAGACGCTTCCCAGAAAGTATGATGATCTTGATGGACGCCATCCGGACAGGCGTGATCTTCGCTGTTCGACGCAGCAGGACCGTTCAGGAGAGCATCATCCTACGATAGGAAGTGTGACAACGCGCTGACCTCAAAGGTTTCAAAACGCAATGTCGGGTCGTATTGAGGACTACATGATTGGGTGTAGTATTAGCACGATTTTGTGCCACTAAACATAAGATCCCAACGAGACGATATTCATCTTCCACCCACTGTATCCGAGCCGCAGAATGCTCACTGTGCCGCCATGACTCGGTACCGATTCAGCAGTCTACCCTCCGAGTTATGAGGATCTGGAGACGTTGAGATCACATGTATCCATTGATGATGTGCAGAACACCACAAATCTTATCTACAATTAAGCTTAAAAGACCATGACCCCTCCCCACAATCTTATTACAAGGTATACGGGATATGGCGTGCCATGTGAGCGAGCCTGCGCAGGCATCCACTCTCACATGCGCGGGATAATCCACGAACTACTTTCCATAACAGGAAGGCCGGCACTGGACCCTGAGGTCCGCCCTACTTATTTATGCATGCCAATACCTTGCAGTGGAGAATCGCCATTGATAAACAGCGCGGGTTTGAGCAGTTTTGTTGAGTGAGGTTCCCCGACATCATGGCTTAAGTAGTTGAGAGGGCCATGTGAATACATTCGTTGGTTTTTTTCTTTTGGACTATCAGTCACCAGTACTTGTAGGTTGTTGACCTGACTGCGATGCTGCGAATTGGTCAACATTTCGCACTGCTGGCCGTGCTGTGCGCGTGCTTTGCCTCAGGACTCGAGCCTCCTTCGTATGCTGCTCAGGATATAAATCTCGCCGTATCAACTACTCACACATACATTGTCGAGTACGATGTAGGTCGGAACATTGTTCTCTACACCCAGTCCAGAAAATGTTTGCTGCGATATCGTATTAAGCTCCCGCGATAACAGACCGCCGCTCATATACGACTGAAACGAGACGCAAGCTTCAGAGCCAATGAAATCGAGATCCTCACGCATTTCGACTCACCAGTCTTCTCTGGTGCCCAAGTCACCGCAACAGCAGCCCGCACCGTCAAAGAAATCACCGCTCTACCCGGTGTGCTGCGCGCCTGGCCGGACTCGCGGGTCTCGTTGCTCGCGCCCGTCGCTGTACGACAAACCGCTGCCACCCAAGAAGATGCCGCACAGCATGACGTCCACTGGGCCACAGGCGTCGACGAACTCCACCGCCGCGGTCTGTACGGGGAAGGAGTGAAGGTCGGGGTTGTGGACACGGGGATCCTATACACCCACGCTGCGCTGGGCGGTGGGTTTGGCCCAGGTTTCAAAGTCGCGGGCGGATATGATCTCGTCGGGAAAGGGTGGACGCCTGGATCGCCGCTCAGCCCGAGTCTGGACCCAATCGATGAGCAGGGCCATGGTAGTCATGTTGCTGGCATCGTGGCTGGTAACGACTCGACGACTGGGTGGACGGGCGTGGCCCCGGGGGCGAATCTTTACGCGTACAAAGTTTTTGGCGCTTCCGGGTCGACGGAGGTATCGCTGATCATTGCCGCGCTGCTGCGTGCGTATGACGACGGGATGGACATCATCACAGCCAGTGTCGGTGCGCCGAGCGGGTGGCCGGACAATGCGCTTGCCGTGGTGGCGAACAGGATCGCGGCAGAAGGTGTCGTTGTGACTTTTGCCGCGGGCAACTCTGGTGCCGGAGGGCCTTTCTTTGCCGACAATGGCGGCACGGGGGAGTTTGTCATCAGTGTCGCTAGTGCTGATGTTGGGAACAACATCACGACTACTACATTGCAGCCGAGTGCTTTCACAAGCTGGGGGGGACTGTACGATCTCTCTGTCAAGCCAGATGTCGCTGCCCCAGGGCGAGACATCTTCAGCTGCTGGATTGGGGACGACAACAACACCTTCAAGCTTGTTAGTGGCACAAGCATGGCAACGCCGTATGTTGCGGGTGTTGCAGCTCTCTATCTTTCAAGCCAGAATGGTACAATCGTTAAGGACAGGGAATCGGCGAAGCGTGTGGCCATGCGGATTGTCGCCAGCGGAACTTCGCTCGACTCAGCCAGCCCAAGCGGCCTCAACAAAGACTTCAAGGCCCCAGCATTCCAGGTGGGAACGGGGCTGGTAAACGCGCGAAATTTACTTGACAGTCAAGTCTCGCTCGATCTGGCGCGAATCACGCTCAAAGACAAACGCAGCATGCAGCCACAGCAGGACATCACCGTGCACAACGATGGGGCCGAAGTACTCACACTCACATTCGCGCTTGAGTCTGCGGGTGGCTACGCGATTTTGAAAGATCTTGACGGTACCGAGAGTGTTGACGAGGCTCCTCGGATCAAATCATACCAGGAGATGTCGCCTATCTTGGCCGAGGCTGCGATAGGCAGTCCCGGCGAACTGGTCCTGCAATCGGGCGAGTCCAAGACAGTCAGGCAAGTCCAACGAAATGTCTTCAAAGACAGAGCGTTTCAAAATTGAAAGGTCTCTGTAGAATTCATTTGACTACTAACCCCAACTCTACAAATTAGCTTCACCTTCTCAGCCCCTGAGGGTCTAAACGCTACCACGCTTCTCCTGTATAGCGGAAAGCTGATTATTAGTACGAATAACGGCAACCGGCTATCTGTACCATATCAGGGCCTCGCGTTCGACTTGTACAGCGAGATGGAGTCCATGTTCGCAGGCACATACCCGTTCCTGCGAGCGGGCTTCCCCCCGAAAAGCGCTACCACGTGAGTCTTCGCCTACATAGATACGTCCGGTACCTCGGTCGCGAGACTAATTTTGACTCTTCCCGCTGTCCAAGTTTCAACTTCAACCTGAGCACAGCAGTACAAAGCTACCCAAAGATCTTCTCTAAGCTGAAATGGGGCACACGCGAGCTCCGCTGGGATGTCTGTCTACTCCCCCCCCACCAGCCATGACCACCATCTCCTGAAAGCACAACCTCGATCACAGCCCACTGACACATCTAACACCATTTTCCTCATCGCACAGATCTACGAACAAGGCTTTACTAACGATGACAATCACTGGCAATACCCTCCAGTGGTCGGTGAGCAAGGGTACGTTGGTTCCGCGACGTCCTGGGCATCAGCCGGGCGAATAAGCCAGTTCGATCCGGCCAAACACAACGCGAGCGACCTTATTTCGTTCCCGCTACAAGACGAGACCAGGAACGCATTTGTGTCGGGGAGTTTTACTTCGACGTATTATTGGTTCGGGAAGTTGGCTACTGGGGAGATGGTGAAGCCTGGGAACTATACGTAAGTCTTCTCTTCTTGTTATCGTCATGGAGGATACGAATCTTCAGAGTGTTGGCGGGACTAAAATGATTATTAACAATCTGTCTGTGTGGGGACATAGATTGCGCTTTGCAGCACTTAAACCCTTCGGCGATCCGGCCAAGAGCGCGGACTGGTCTGATTTGACGAGGGACATCACTCTAACTCACACGTCTGCGCCATGAGGCGAGTGTTGTGCGGTGATTTTGTGGCAAGACAAATACAAGTCGACGCTGATATGGTTGTGAACTGTCATATTGGTTCGAAGTAAGCTCAACTAGAACTGAAAGTCTGCCAGGTCACTTCGCTGCTAAGGCATTTTGATATACTTCTTCAATATGCTACATCCCCAGAATAGAGACATTGAGTACTTTTTGCAACGGTCTCCTCCTGCCTCACAACAAAAGCCGGACTCCTGCCTCGAGCAAGATGGTTTGTGATTCTCTTTGTATTTCTCGGCAATCTTCTTCATCAGCACACACCGACCGTTGTGATGGTGATTGATAGCGCATTGTTAAGCTCGAGAAATACGAGTGGCGTTTTGCCCATGCCATCACCCTCGAGTCTTCCTTTGGCCGAGAAATCGTCGTGTTGTAGGTAGGATCTGGCCGTCGGAAAGAGTGTCATTGAGCTCGGGGTACGGAAGAGATGAGGTTGCTATTGATGAAGATTGCTCGTATCTGTCACTGACGTGGGTTTTAATCTGCAGAGCGGCGAGGGGGCCGTCTTGGGAAACTACGATTGAAGTCTGATACGGGTTGTTAGATAAACAATGCTCGAAGAATGGAGTTTCCATGCGTGTTTTGTTAAAGCACTTACTGTAGGACAAGATGTAATAGCGGGCTTGCCTGTACAACACTACTTGTGATGCTGCTGTCTCTCTCGCGCGCAGTGACTTCGTTGATGGAAGGATATCCCCAGACAAAGCCCCACGCGTTCCTCCTGTTTGATGCGAAAGCCTGCGATTTGCGTGAATCCTTGTCGTGGTTGTGGATCTGCTCGGCGGCGCTAAAATGAAAGTCGCGCGTTCGGTGAAGATTACCAGGTGGCTGTAATCGTCTGCATTGTCGAAAGAGCCGTAGCCGGTGCTGTTAGATTTTTTAGTGTGGTCCACATAGTTCTTGCCCACGGCGAGGATGTCCCCGCTCGTGGAAGGTAGGTGGACTGCGATAGAGGGTATTGGAAGGCGGGCATGACTGGAGGTAATGCTGGTGGGTGTCTGGGTCGAGTGCGGCCGATCTGGTCAACGCCCGTGCCTGGCTACGCGAAGGCGATGTATCGTCGCCGCTGGACTATGGTGTCGGTTGTGGTCGGTCTTGCGTGTGGCTGACACGATGTTCAGCAGTGAGCTGGACTGAGACTCTGTCCCTCGGGATGTGTACGATACTGCTTGACAGGAGGACGACGACGACGAGCACGACGAGGGCGGGGCCGACAGTGCCGAAGCCGGGGTCGGAGCCGCTGTCCGGCCGGAGCTCCGTGCCTGAGCCGTCGGATGGCTGCTCTGGCGCAGGAGGTGCTGGGAGGGGAGCAACATGTCACTGCAGTGGTCGACTAAAAAACTTGGAACTGGCAGTTTACGCGGTGTAGAGGCCGTCCTGTATCTATACACCAGGTGAGACAGACAGAAAGACACACACAGACACACGCACACACAGTGGCTGCGTGCCGTGTTGCACAGGGACATGTGTGTGCTCAGCACTTGCGGCCAATGCTGGAGGCGTCATCACTTTTGCACATGCAGCACGGCACAGCCGCTGATGCACCTGGCTGTTTTGGGCAAATGCATTCGTGGCACTCAGACCTGCCTCACTTGGCGTAGGGGCAATGAGCTTCTGCCGTCTCGAGACAGAGTGGAGGGTGGCTAGCTGCCAGTAGTAACGTCTTGTTGAGTCCAATTCACGCCAGTACGTGGCACCAGAATTGTGCTATCTGCAAAGTGCCCAGCTGGATTAATCCACGAGATTTTCCTTTGCTTGTTGAGGGACTCGCCTATCATAGCACGTGCCATTAACCGGCATCGATAGTCTGACTTTATCCGTGTACAATATACAGCATCTCTTTCCGGCCACTGTCCTGTCTGGCGAATGCTGGGACTTCCTCAAACAGTCCTTAATATCAGAGTATCTGCTTCAACACCTGGCAGATAGCATCCCCAACCTCGACTGTCTTTGCACTGCCCCCCAGATCCCCAGTTCGAATCTCCAGCCCGCCTGCACTCTTGGCATCCAGCACTTTGGTGACCGCCTCCTCAATGGCAGCAGCCTCCTCGGTCAACAAGAAGGAATACCGCAACATCATGGCCAGACTCAAGATCTGCCCAACAGGGTTCGCAATGCCTTTGCCCGAGATGTCGGGCGCGCTTCCGTGCACGGGCTCGTAGATGCCATTGCACCGCCCTTGCCCAGGCACACCCGAGATGCTCGCACTCGGCAAGATCCCCAGCGTGCCAGTCAACCCGCCAGAGATATCCGAGATGATGTCCCCAAACGTGTTATCCGTGTGAATCACCCCGTTGAACTGCCGGGGGTTCTTGACCATCAACATGGCCAGGCTGTCCGCAAGCTGGTCCTTCAGCTCGATGTCCGGGAACTCCCGGTCAAACACTTCGTGCGTGACACGGCGCCACAACCGGCCGGAAGCAAGCACGTTCATCTTGTCCGCGCTCCAGACCGTCGCGGGCCCGCCACCGCCTTTACCGTCCAGGTCTTTGCCCATGATGCGCGCAATGGCCGCCGACACGCGCGATAAGCGCTCGACTTCGGAGCGGCGATACACCCACAGATCTGAGGCAAGGTCATCCTGCTCAACCTTTTCACCGAAATACGCCCCGCCGCAGTTCTCGCGCACCACCACGAACTTGGTGCCGAGGACCAACTCGGGCCGGATGGGGCTCGCGTCGACGAGCGAGGGGACAAAGACCTCGCAGGGACGCAGGTTCGCAAAGGCATCGAGTTTCGCTCTGAGTCGTAGCAGGCCAGACTCTGGGTTCGGGTGGGCCTTCGCCCACTCTGGTCCGCCTACGGAGCCGAAGAGCACGGCATCGGCGGATGCGGCTTTGTTGAGGACGGTCTCAGTGATGGGCGTGCCGTGGGTGTTGATGGAGCAGCCGCCTGCGAGGTCGAAGTCGCGGTTGAACTTGAGGCCTGGGCGGCAGGCTTCGACCACGTCGAGGACTTTGAGGGCCTCGGTGACGATCTCGGGACCGACGTGGTCGCCCGGGAGGACGAGGATGTTATAGGCCCGGTACTTGGTGTCGGCGGCCATGGCTGTGGATGTGAAGGTGGTGGATTGAGGAGTGATGGGTGGGAGTGAACTGCTCGTGGGGACAAGTCGTCCCTACACATTACTCTTGGTATGTCCTTGTTTGGGGCCACGCTCGGCTTGGACAATGAAATCGCGGGGCCGAAGTCGGCGAATGTAGAGTGGAAACCCTGGCCAGGGCCGGGCCGCGGGGATAATCAGCAGCCGAAGGACGACTCCATCTGAGGCCCGCCTCTATTGTAGCCAACCAGCTACTCGCTCTCCATACTTACTGAAGTTGGTACACAAAGTTAACCACGGAAAGCCATGTTGTGGTAGCTTGTCACCATTAGTAAGCCTAATACCAGATGGCCAGACGGGGAGAGAAATTCGACAGAACCTTGACTTCTATATAACTTGTCTTACGTCTTGCGTCGTTCGGTCACGCGCCAAGTACGCTACCAATCACCTCCCCGAAGGTTCAGAGCCACGTCCTAAGTCACGTCTCAATACCCCCCACAAATGCAGTTCAGGCCTCCGGTACTTCCAGCGCCGGACATACTAGTCACAAGCTAAGAAAGTCGTCCTCCCTGACATTTTTCAGAAACGCTGCGTAGCAGTAGAGCGCTCACTTTCTTGGCAAGGATGCACCAATGTCGCAACGTAACGTCAAGACATGAATTCCCTTTGTCTGAATGAAAGTGACTGAAAGTTTCACGAACGAACGTAGTGTATTGTATGGTCTAAACAGGACGGAGCCAGCTATTTTCCAGGCAGGTGTCAGAAACTGGAATAAGAGTATTCCAGCTGACGCGCGTCACTTCTTTTGGGGAGGAACAGATATCAGAGGGTTTCAATGCGAAGACGGATTTCCTAGGACAATTCCCATTTCCAATATAGTATTATGATATACCGAGTGCTTGTATCTCCCCGAGCTTGCACTCTACAGACTAAATCTTCTTGGGTTTCATACTCTTATCAACCCCCCGTCAGAACTCAACCTCTCAAATCTTGACCTCAAGCTCCATCAACTCTTCCAGCATCATAAATCGGCTTTCCTCAGCTGCGGATTCCTGCCCGACTGCTCTCGGGGAACCAGTGATTTATGCGGCCATCTTTGAAACATGATTAGCTACCCTTTCGCGCAGACATGAACCGTAGGATTGGTACACTTACACCGGCGCAAGCCATATCGCCGCGAGCAACGCAGGCGAGCTCGTTAGCGACATCTTCAGTCGAGCGCTTCCTGGTGACGATGCCGGCGCAGGCCATGTCGCCACGAGCGACGCACGCGAGCTCGTTGACCTGGTCGGCGTGCTCGGCGGGAGAGCGGGACGAAACAAGCTGGCAATCACGACTGTTTCAGCAAGAAAATCCGAGCAAGAGAGTGCTATCCAGCAGGCCAAGGAGGGGAAACGTTGGAAAGACAAAGGCTTACCCCGGCGCAAGCCATGTCGCCGCGAGCGACGCAGGCGAGTTCATTAACGGCGGTCTCGGAGGTACGCTTGCGAGAAGCCATCTATCACGCGATGACGATTGTTAGTCCTTGTGTGTTCGTTTTGTGTGATGTATCGCAAGAGAACCCGGGGGGAGGGGGGGTTAACATACGCCAGCACAAGCCATGTCGCCGCGCGCGACACAGGAGAGTTCGTTGGCGAGGGGTGTGCTATCGCGCTTTCCGACGAGCTATTTCGCGAATTAGTCCTGCATACTGGGAGAGTCCTGATAAAGGGAGGGAGGCTACATACACCAGAGCAGGCCATGTCACCGCGAGCGACGCAGGCAAGTTCGTTGGCGAGGTCATCGGCGGTGCGCTTAGAGGCCATCTATCAAGGGCATAGAGCACGTCAGTAGGAGTCGGTGTGGCTGTTAAAATAGCCGGTATTGTGTACTTACGCCAGCGCAAGCCATGTCGCCCCGGGCAACGCAGGCAAGCTCGTTGGCTACATCCTCAACGGTCTATTCCCAGAGTTAGCATGAGTCTAGTGATACTGCACGAAGTCTGCACAAAGGGATATTCGGCTTACCCTAGGGGAGGATTCGGTAGGCAGGGCGGCGGCCGAGGCGATGGCGCCAACAAGGAAGACGATGGAGTAGCGCATTTTGGCTGTGTGGAGATATTAAAAGTTTCTCAAAAAGAGGTTAAGCACTTTTATGTTTCTTAGCAGGTTGTTGGTTGTCAGTTGTCAGTTGTCCAGAGAGAATGCCTCAAAAATCAACCGCTTTGCTGCTTCTTATAGCTGATGCGTTTTGAAGGCCACCCATAAGAACGGGCGGCCGCAAAGCCGTCTCATATACTCATGCCTTGCCAACTGGGCCGCTTCTGCAAGGCCGACCGTAAGAACCGTCCACCGTGAATGTGTAGTCTGACCTGATCTCTCACAACTGGGGGCCTCACTCAGTCGACCGGTCATAATTCACAGTGAATGGTCCGGGTATTTCAACGACCGTTTTGGTCAAGACCACCACCGTCGTGTGTACACAGACTCCTCTTCATGCAATCATTTCATCCAATACCATCATCCATTCATTTCCACTTTCAGCAACGTTTCCTCCCAAAGGACCACCCATGCCTTCACCAATCGGAGTCGTCCTACATGGAGGTGCAGCAGATTCCTGGGCTGGCGATTCGGATTCCTATGTTACTACCCAGAAATTCTTAGAAGATCTCGTCAGTAACGCTGAAACATCGCTTCATGCAGGAGCCAAAGCCATCGATGTGGCTGCAGACATAGTCGCATCCCTTGAAGACTTCCCCGACTTCAATGCCGGCAAGGGATCTGCAGTCAACATTAGAGGCTGTCACGAACTGGAAGCAGGCATCGTGAATGGCGATACCGGTGCATACAGAGCCGCTATCTGTCTCCAGAGTACCAAGAACCCGATCAAGCTCGTTCGAGCCATGCTGGAACCGCATGATGGCTTCAATGCCCTCCATGGAGCTAAAATGCCAGTCTTGATCGCGGGAGGTGAAGGTGACCATCTTGCTAAGAGGATGGGCCTCGAGTCCGTTTCCAACGATTACTTCACCACAGAACGGCGCATGAAGTACTTCAAGAAGATCATGGGAGAACGGAAGGCTCCCGTTTCCCAGGCCGATGAGCATGGCACTGTTGGTGCAGTAGTTCTGGACAAATACGGTTGTCTAGCCGCAGCAAACTCAACAGGCGGCACTATGTTCAAGGCCGTCGGCCGGGTCGGCGACACAGCGGTCCTGGGATGTGGACTATATGCAGACAAGCACATCGCCGTGGCATGCAGTGGTGGGGGCGAGTCTATACTCACATCCATGCTGGCCAGTAGAATCGCTCAGCAGTATCAAATCAACAACAACGACCTCGCCGCTGCAGTTGAAACGGCCATGTGGGAGGCGACGAAACTGTGTCCCACTCTGTCCTGTGGTGTCGTCGCCATGGCCGTTGATGGATCTCAGACGGCACAATGCAATAGTCGCATATTTGCTACCGCGGCTGCTGGCGGTTGCCGCAACGACGACCACTCCGTACGCAAGGGCTTGCTGCCATGTACCATGCCTATTATAGCACCTCTTTGCTTCTACGAAGATCATGTGTTACGAGCAGGAATATGCCGACACCCGACGTGGCCGGGTCAGGTCACGTTCCAAACCCACCATCTAGGGCTTACCGCCATGACTTCTGAGCAGTTTTGGGCGTTTTTCCGTCTCATACGACGTATTGCGATGAGTATGATGGCAGTTTCAAAAGTACACGATATCGCCATTGTCATTGCCCCTGGCGGTAGGAGTGGTCATTTGGTCCCGGTCCATTCGGATAACCGCGAGGGCGCAGGTGAGGAACCCAAGACTTATGTGGCGGCCTTTTGCCAAAACTCAATAACTATCAGAGTTCAAGGTGTGGGAAATGAGGAAGGATGCCACCTCCCTCATTCGACAGGATTTCTTGGGGGACCTGGGTCTCAATTCGATGGGGTTGTGGGCGCCTTGTGGGATGCACTAGCAGGCGGCTTACGGGAGGCCTTGCAGAACCAACGGCCCCCGTCGACATCCTGGGCGATCACTCAAGTGCTGACGCCGGCTGAGCCAGGGATAGTGCTGGAAGCAGCGCCTTATTGCGACCCTGATTGGCCCAGTCCTGCACCCGTCGGTACTGGCGGCCTTACGAGCGCGCTGGGTCCGAGGGCGTCGGATGTTGATGCTTTGCATATCATGGCTGCGCAGCTTCGTGGCCTGCTGTGTGAGGACTCATGACAGCAGAGTTGTTATCCCACTCAGTTGGCTGCATGTAATAAAACCACGTTAGGCTCGTTGTTCCCTCATTTTACTAGTGATACTTGTCTGTTTCCGGTTTTCTTCACGCCCCTGACCTCGACAGCATGATGATCCCAACAAGGCCCAAGGTCTCTTTGGCGGGCTACGAAATGCCAAAGATGCCAGCGCTTTATCTGAGCATAGCAGGTATGCGATTTTGCTAAGCTCATCATCTTTCACAATCGAATTTGAGTTACTTACTCCCCTTAATGGTTGCAGCAATCCTCGTTTCCAATTTTGTAGGCTATACCCACTCCACTCACTAGCAGTCTCGTCTGACTCGACCCTAGATCACCGCCGTCGATTCGAGTCTATCATCTTCCGCACATCTTGCCATCGCCTCACATTTTGACAAGACTAACATCTCAACTTGGCCTGTCAATGCGTTCCTTGTCTGCTCCATCACTATTCAGCCTCTATACGCCAGCTTGTCGGACTGCATCGGTCGACGCCCCATCTATCTCCTTTCTGCGTTTTTGTTCCTTGTTGGCACAATAGCAGCCTCACTAGAGCCATCATGGGCGGGGCTAATCCTGGCACGTTGTGTGTGCGGTTTTGCGGCCGCTGGCCTGCTCACGATGGGTGAGTCGGCGTCATTTCTCGTGGCGGGATTGTCCTCGGAGGGCATTTGGATGGTAACATAGCTGATCAGTAAATAATGATAGGATCGGTTGTCATGACAGACCTAGTAGGCGTCAAGAAGCGAGGACACTACCAATCTCTAAACTACGTCAACTACGGCACGGGCGCCGCGTGAGTGTGATATTTGGCATCCCCCCTCTATGCGTATAGCTAACCCGGTTCTGTTCTTTCAGGTTAGGCTCAGTCTCAGGAGGTGCGATTGTAGAACACCTTGGTTGGAGCTACATCTATAGATTGCAACTGCCGTTGTGTGTGCTGTCTTTGATGATGGTTTACTTGTGGATCCCTCAAGCGACAGATGCGCGGATTGGAGAAGATGGCATAAGACGTGGTAACATGGCCAACCTTGGGCAATTACTCACTCAATTCGATTGGCTTGGGTCCTTGTTGCTCGTAAGTCGCTCTTCAAATCTCCGTGGGCTTCTAGAGGATTTGGCAAGAATCTCACAATAATGATACAACTAGGTGATCTCGCTCCTCTGCCTAGTCTTCATACTCGGCACAGGCGGCAATGTTCTTCCTTGGACAAGCCCTCTCATCATAACAGCAATCTCGCTGTGTCCTATTCTCATATACCTCCTTGTCCGCGTCGAGGCTCGCGCGAAGAAACCCGTCTTCCCAGCACTACTCCTCCAGTTCCCATTCCGCAACATCATGATAAACGCATTCCTCTTCTCTATGATAAACTACGTCGTAAGTCTGGCAAGCGACCTGAGCCCCAGTCCCACCTAATCACCACACTAACACCCTGCTCTCTCTCTCTCTCAAGTTTACATACAACATTACCCTCTTCTTTCAATCAGTCAAACTCGAAAGTCCGTCCCAAGCCAGCACACACCTCTTTATTCCCTCGCTCGCATTCACCCTTGTGAGCGCTTTGACAGGCACAACGATTGCGCGCCTCGGAACCCCGCGTCCAACCCTGCGCCTTAGTCAAGGCATTCTATTATTAGGCACGGTCCTCTGCGCAATCACCGCCGCTACACTGCCCGAGCTCGGCGGTACTGTATGGTGGTATAACATCTGCCTGTCTCTGCCCGCGCTGGGGGTGGGTATGATGGCTCCCAGCGCCCTGTTGACACTTCTAAATCTCGCGGATGGGGGCAATCATGCGGTTGCGAATGGCGGTTTCATAATGATGAGAAGCCTTGGGGTGTTCACGGCGACGGCAATCAGTCCAATGGTTGTGCAGAATGTTTTTCAGGGGGTTGTGAAGGGGTATGGGAACTCGAGAGAGAAATCTGAGGTTTGTGTAAACCAGCAGTTCTTGCTCTAGTCGTTGACTTATACATAACAGACTACGCTAACACAATTATCTGTCACCAATGCAGATAGAAAAGGCGCGACTAAATATCGATCTCTTGCAGAGTCTCGATGGCGATGTCCAGAGAATAGGTATGTCAAATTCCACGCTTGGATGGGTAATTGAGGTTGTTTGCTAATTTTCACCCGTGTTGCGATCTACAGTTGTGAGAGCTTATCAGGTCGGATTCATTGTTCTCTTCAGTTTACTCGTTATACTCACGTTGGCTATCATATTGGGCTTCGCCAGAATCCCCACTGGTGGTCAGCTGGCAGAATTCCAAGAGAGTGGAGATGTTCAGCATCGTTATGCCAAGGTTGATGAAGAAAGTGGAGAAGGCGCAGAGGTCGAGATGGCAGAATTACTAGACGATGATGATTGAAGTGACGACGGCCGAGAAGATAGATGAATTTGAGATGACAGTGAATATTTGCACCTACATGGCCCGTTGGCATTTGCAGTTTGTTAGAGTGGTGTTTCAAAACTGCATGCTCCTGTGTATTCAATTAAATTTGAGAGTCCAACGGCAGGTTGGAGCGTGTTGCTATTTGGCAAGCCAAAAGATGTTAAATCACGGACACTCCGAGCATAATGCCTGACTTTGGAACTAGGAGCCAAATTTAAATCCAATTTATGCTTAAGTCATTTTATCTTTTTACTTCAGCATAGTAACTTTTATTTGATCTTTCCGTTGACCTTACCAATTCATTAACCTCAATTTCTGGCGGAAAGCACCATGGTCAATTTCAACATGTAGCAAAAAGTATAAATCACAAAAAGGACGGCCACGTCGGTTGGGATGGGAAGTCTGCCACTTGAATCACTATAATGAAGGAGGGGCCCTACCTACAGAAGATATCGTGTATAAAAGGAATCACTGCATAATTATGAGCACTGGTCCGGTACGAACGATGCACGACACAAACAGTGAGGCGTCACTGCAGGGACAGGTCAGAACTCACAATGTCTCGAGACTCGGACGACAGGATTGCTGGCAGATGTAAAATCGGCATAAATACAGCTCGATCATTCTTTGCATGTAGACAGATCTCTCTTGAGATCCCGGCACCCAATTCATATGTATGCACCACTGTTCTGCCAATTTATGACAGAAGGGGATTCTCCCCGCGCAAGAAGTGAAGGAGCAATTGGATTCCCATGGGCCTACAATAATCGTCGAAAGATTATTTACATTTTAAGCATCACTATTAGAAGTCGTTACATGAGCCCTGGCCACACACAATCTGTAGGAAAAGCTGAGAAAAGATCTATGGCATCAACCGAAGCAGAAATTACTGGGGCTAGCATTCAACAGTCCCGCATCTCGGTGTGCAGTTGGCGGGCAGGATATCTAGATCTCTGACTTGACTACAAGTTCGCGAACTTCGGGAGAAACCTCACAGATATATTTGAATATCCTCCTCGTGGCCTCCTCAGCACTCAGCTGTGATACCTCCAACACCCAGCTCTTAGTATCCTCTCCTTCAAAGCAATGCACACCGACACCACGTCGGAACATGGTCAACAACTCCGCATCGACCAATTTCCCAGACTCCTGCCGCCCAGCCGCCTTCAATCTCGTAAGATGGACACTCTCGTCCTCGCAGCTCAGCACGATAGACACGAGCTGCGATCCCCGCGCCTTGGCCGCGGCCAAATACTCAGCACACACTGCGGACCCGAGAGGATCACCAGACTGGAAGTCCGTGAAGATGTAGACCTTGTCATATGTCGCGTTTGTTGTGGTTGAGGCTGGAGACGAAGACGGAGTTGTTAGAGAGGCAAAGACGGCGTCACGCAGAGCCTTGCGGAGGGCCTGGTAGCCTGGCTCTGTGCGATGCAGGACAGCATCCGCGGGGTTGATGAGGAGATGATTGTGCACGAGGCGGGCGGCAAGGGTGCCGTTGGTTGCGGAGAGCAGCTGGGCCTGCAGGGCACGGGCGATAGTGAGCTTGCCGGTGCCGGGGAAGCCGTTGATATGGATCAGCGGGAGGGGCCGTGCCACCAGGCCGGCCATCCTGTCGGTGGTAGCCATTTGCGATGAATACGATGGCGTTGCAACTGTTGGTGGTCTGGGCGGTGAGGATGTTGTGCTGTAGGACGGGACAGTGACGGGGACCGCTGAGAGGGGCTGGTCGTACAGATGGATCAGGGGTCTGATATAAATGTGCAAGTATGCTGTCGAAGGGGTCCAAGATGTAAGACCTAAAATGGTTTGAATGCAACCTAGAGCTCTCAGCCGCGTCCGGAGACTACCGAGCCTACTACCTACGGCCACGCGTAATGCAAGGCCGCCAGCGAATCCTTCGCGGATGACTTTGAGGCCCGAGCCGCGCAGCCTCGATGGCGCCAGCGAACCAACCCAAATCCCCCCCTGAATGCCAGCAAGCCATGCCCCGCTGGCAGTTCTTTTCCGGTCTAGTGGCCGCCAGCCTTACAGGACGTAAAGCAGAAACGCCGTTACGCACCGGCGTGGATCGTTGCCAAACCTTGCCGAGGAGTGCCAAATAAAGATGCAGTTTTGTGCGGTAGGCAATTCTAAATTCCCATGCCGGACGGGCAGGTCTTACGTGAGCAGGGATCCCTTGTAAGATCAACCCTGCGTCCGTGACACCGCGCCTGGTAACGAACACGATGCGCGGAGCTCGGATCATTCGCATTCGATCCTGACATCTAGACACGGATAGATTACCCGACCACTATAAACACTAGCCCTTTCGGTGGTTCTGTAGACTCTCTTGGCGCCAAATAGATTTGGGGACGACCAGAATGAACTTTCAGCAGCATCAAGAATGGCCCTTCCTCGGGGTCGAGTCTGGCATACCCGCGGACTGCAGTCTTGGCCCGGTTCCTGTCGAGGCCTGGCCAGAGGAGGACCTTGGCAGCTGGACAAGCAGCCACATGCTCCCTGGCGACGTAGAAACGGGTTGGATCACGCGACCAGAGTTTCATTCGCCCACAGCACACATTGGCGGCGCTGGTGATGCCCTCCATGCCATACCAGATTTCCACTTCCCTGAGGACGACATCTGCACTGCATTCTCAGCTTCTCCATCCGACACCTTCGCGAGCACATCGCCACCAGCACCGATCCCATCACTACCTGACACCTCGTCCGTCACCACCCCTCCAGCCACCAATGCCACAACTCCATCCATCGTCAGCGACTGGGTACCCGAAGACGTATACCACATAGGCCGGCTTGACGAGCTGGGCAATTGGCGGTGTAGTTTCCCCGGGTGTCGATCTGAAGCCGTCTTTGAGCGGGCATGCGACTTGCGCAAGCACTACGCTACCCACAGCAGGACGTATTTCTGTGAAAGACCCAAGTGCTCGGCTTCAACCTCTGGGTTTGCCTCAAAGAAAGACTACAAGAGGCACGTTCGCTCGCACGACCAGCCTGGCGTCAAGTGTCAGAACCCCGGTTGCGGGAGGGTGTTTAGTCGGGTAGATAATATGGTATGTTTCTCGATATTCCGATAGTGCATGTTTCTATGCCCTTGGTATCTGTTTTCGGCCGATTACTGACTTTGAATGTCACATGGCGCACAGAGAAATCATTATGTCAAGATGCATGAGCGGAGACAGAACACATTATTTCCGAGGCCGTGCCGTAATAGAGCAAAGAAGCCCTCGACGGAAGCTAGTTGTTGATGTATATAGTTCTACCCACAAAAAGCATATTAATCTTGAACACCATTCTGCGAGTAGGATCGTCCTTCTATTGTTTCCCTACTGCATCTCGTTTACACACTATCAGTGCGTTTCCCTCAGCCCACCCCTGCCCGAATCTTATCACTCAGCATGCCCAGCCTCGTGCCCTGGGACAATCCCCGGATCCTTCTCCTCCAGCGGATGCGCATGATCCTTTGTCCAGTGCGTCAGAGCGTCAAAATTGTTGCACGTGCGCAGGCCGCCGTCACCAGGATATTTGTCCTGGGGGCGCTTGTAGATCAAAGTACCATCTGCATGGCATAGGATCTGCTGGCGGACCACGTCCACGCAATGCATCGTGTGGTAGTACGTCGGGTCAGCGACAGTGAAGGTTGGGTCTTGGTGGAGCTTGATAATGATGGACCGGACTTGGCTCTGGTTTTGGTGTTAGTCAGATCTGCTTTGAAGCAAAACAAATTCTTGGCGACGTGGCCTCTTCCTTCGGAAGGGACTTACAAGACAGTGCAGCTGATGAAATGCAGCGACGAGATATATCGTCTTGGAAGCATCGTTGAATGCCCTCGCCGACTGGATCAGATCCATCTGCTTCACCTCATCGTCGGTCAACTCGATGATACCATCGCCCACTAGAAGTTATTAGCCACTCATCAAACACCCAAGGCTAAAGCGTTGTGAAAACGGACCTGGGAACAGGCCTCTCCAGTATTCCGTCGCCCGCGTGACATTATGGTCCAAAAAGTTGTCGTCATAATCGTAATACGTGCGCGTCACTGTGCTAGGATACGCCTTGCCCGATGAACTTGTCACTAGATGGGTCGTTGAAAACGAGTTAGTTACGTGCCCCACTCTTCCTTCCTGTTCCGGACCTGAATTCATAACAGGGGGGGCATAACTCACAGTAATACCGTGTCGTCTCAAGACCGTCATGATCGTCGCCCTGTTGGCCATTTTGCACTCTTAGCAGAAGCGCCAGAGAGGCAAGGTTGGTGGCCATCAGCAGCGTGAGGAGTATCAGCACGGCCCAATTCTTGAACCGCGAAAGTCTGTCGTGCCCGATCTTGTTGTATCGAGCGACCCATTCCGGTCTGCTGAGGAAGGATTCCACTTCTTCGGAATCATTCTCTGATCTGAACACTGGCGAGTAGGTCCCGCTGTCGTTACGTGGTTTATCCATATCACGTGCGTCGCGTAGGTGGATGGTTGCGCAGGCGATTTCGTAGGAATGTCCCAGGTTGATCTCCCGGGGTAGTGGGACATAGGCTAGATAAAGACGAGGCGAAACTGTCTGAAGTCTGGTGCTGACTGCAGCACGGGGGTGATTATGACTGGCCCTTGAAATACTGGGGGCCTTGTCGTAGATTGTGCCTGACACTAGTTAGAGCGTTCCACCAAGACCGCCAATCCTCACCACTGGCCGGCATGTATGCAAGGCCACCAGTTTCCAGAGGCCACTCGACACTTTTGCCTTTCGATCGACATAGAGGCAATCAATGCATGTCTCTTCACCATCAGTTTCTCATGAGTTTGCGTTTATTTAAGCACGATCCCATCGTCATGGGGCCACCGCTATCCAACTTCCATCTCCAGTGCACTGATTTCATCCTCTGATTAAGCACAACATCCTACAATGGCAGTCGAGGTTGAGAGTTTGCGAGCCTCCGCGCCGCATGCCACATTCTCCAAGCATGGCCCAAGCATCTACGTTAAGCCTTGCGGAGACATCGATGACGAAACTCGCAAAAACACCCAGGCCCCTCGCCAGAAGCCTCTCAGCAAACAGCTCTGGAAGCTGGGAGGTGGTTTCGCCAATGCCGCTTTACAATCTCCGTGGTATCAGAACCTGTTTTCAATTCAGAGTACTTTCTATCACACCTCAATCGACTTCTTCCGCACGCCTGCGCTCGACTACAGATACTTGTTGGTGCCATTGACGACTGGCAGCATCAGCTCGCCTATGGGCCTGGGGTCTGACTCGCAACCCGTGAGCATCAAGTTACACGGCGAAGAGACGTACCTTGCCGACTCGCAGCAGTTCCTACTCGAGTACGCCCTACGATATGATGATAATGTGGCTGGCACGTACTACGTTGGAACAAGTTGTCGTGGGGAGGACCACGACAGCACTCACCTCAACCAGTTCTGCCACGTAGAGTGCGAGTTGCGGGGAGATCTTGAGGCTGGCATGGACGTCGCGAACCGATACATCATCGCACTAACCCGGGCTCTTCTCGACAAGCACAGCGACGCCATTATCGCGTCTGCCGGATCGACGAGCCACATGACGAGCCTGATCGACCTCTTCGCTCGTCACGGGGGCAAGTTTCCCAAGATCACGCTCGACGAGGCGTTGTCATTGCCCGAGATGGTCAACGGCGAGGGCTCACTATGGGAGTACACGGTGCCTGGAAGACCCGAGTGTGGCCGTTCGATGACTCGAAAGGGTGAGCAGGTCATCATTGCGCTATTTGGCGGCGCCTGCTGGGTTATAGAGATGGATCACCAAGGTGTGCCTTTTTACCAGGCCTACGTGGAGGGCTCCGGAAACAGCAAAGCACGCTGCGGCGATTTATTACTTGGTCTCGGCGAGGTCGTCGGTTGCGGACAGAGACATACGACGGCCGACGAGGCTCTTGCTGCTCTGGCTCAACATGAGGTAGATCCGGCTGATTATGACTGGTATGTTGCTATGCGGCACGTGAAGGCCCTGCTTTCCACCGGCTGGGGAATCGGGTCGGAGCGATTCATGAGCTGGGTTCTGCAGCATGACGACATCCGCGACATCCAGCTGCTCCCTAGGTTGAAGGGTTTGACTTGCGCACCTTAAGAAAGATAGTATGTAGTCTTGGCTACTGGCCATTGGAGCTGTTGTTCTTCAAGCTCTTCAGCATTGTAATTATGATGGTGGATTTTGAGTTCATGCACCACCCTGGTTAAATTGTTCCATTAGTACATGTGAGATCAAAGACAATATGCAAAGACTGCTCGCAACACACAGAAAAGTGTGTTTTGACCAGAACTGGTCTTCAGTGGAAATCTCACGGCAATAAGGTGACACCACGCAGGGGGCCTCAAGCCTAGAAGAGACAGAATCAGTCTCGATGTAATCCACAGCCTGCATGGAATAAGGTCGGAATGACGACGTGTGAGCTTACCAGTATCCCAACACTCCATTAGTCTATAGCGTGGTCCGAGCGAATGCCCAAGATGACCTCTGGTGCTCTATGTGCTGTGGGCATCATGAGGCTCTTGAGAAGAAAAGTGTCTTCAGTGGTCCTGATGGTTTCATGCCTAGACGGTCCTTCGTTTGGATTTTCCTGAGGTATTTGTTGACCTCAAACTACCTTTTGCCTCCAGGCATAGGGTTTACGTGGACCATAAGAGTCACGAAGCGGTCCTACAACAGGTCGCGGGCGAGCCAGGCTGTCGCAGTGGTCCATCCCCATCTAGACTTAACGATGGCCTGACAGCGTTCGATCAGGACCTGCCCAAGTTTGACAAGATAGAAGATATCCTTTGTCCAAAATGGCACCTTTTCCTCCTCAGAATTAACTGATGCATCGTTGCGATAGAGCAAGGTGGCGGCGTGGATAGCTCGAGGACGGTCGGTACACGGCAACTCCGGAGTGCTTACCGAGATACACAGGATATTCAGATCGCCTCCTGAACACAGACTAGATTTACACATGGTAATGAAAAGTCTTTTGCCCACAAATAAGGATGTGCTGGCTTGCCACAGATGTCTGCGGAGGTCTTGTCCAAGGAAAGACCGCTAAGTATCTCGACTCGATGCCTGCTTGGGTCCGAAATCGGCACCTGCAAAAGAGGAACACGAGGCGCTACGGGAAATATTAACGGCGAAGGAATCGGGCATTTTGGCAGCCGAGGCGAGCCGCTTCCGATCCGTCCCCACCTCCGGCTTCCCCTCATCCGCTCCGCTTCCTCTATTCTCTCCCCGTGCCACCCTGGCAGTCCTACCACTACTGTTACCCCACTCATGCTCCGGTCCGGCCTCTCATCTTGCTGACACACACTGCTGGAGGGAGTGATACAAGAGGTAAGCTCACACTTGTGTAGGATATCCGCAAGATTACCACGCTCTTCTCGAGACTACAGGCTACAACCACACTCCAATATGTGCAGACTCGACGGCAAAGTGGCTATCGTCACCGGCGGCGCCTCCGGCTTCGGCAAGGGCATTGCCACAAAGTTCATCGCCGAGGGCGCAAAGGTCGTCATCGCTGACCTCGCTGAGGACGCCGGCAAGGCTGCGGCCAGCGAGCTCGCGGGCTCCAGCAAAGCAGCAATCTTTGCCCGTGCCAACGTCACCTCGCGCGACGACTGGACCGCCCTTCTCAAGACATGCACTGACACGTTCGGAGGGCTCGACATTGTCGTTAACAACGCCGGCATGACCTATGTCAACAAACCCACCGAGGACGTTACCGACAAGGAGTTTGACTTGGTGTTTGATGTCAATGTCAAGTCCATCTACCTCTCAGCCAGTGTGTTGCTGCCGTATTTCTTGGCCAGTGGCCGGCCTGGCTGCTTTATCCAGATTGCGTCTACGGCCGGGGTCAGGCCGAGGCCGAGGTTGACCTGGTACAATGCGAGCAAGGCAGCAGCCATCAATGCTACAAAGGTGAGTCTCTAGATAAGAACATGATCAGGAAAGACTTATCAGCTGACAAGCCACAAAATCGTCAAAGACCATGGCAGTCGAGTACGGACCCAAGAAGATCCGCTTCAACGCTGTGTCCCCAGTCATCGGCAGCACCGGCATGTAAGTCATCACTCTATATCCTAATTTATCGTGCATCAAGCTTCCACGTCTCTGCGTTGCATTTTGCAATGTTATAAGCTTTTTCTCGTTATACACTGGCCTGATTTCATCTCGCGTGCACTGGACGCGTCATGAGTAATCTGCGGGCTTCTGCAAGACCCCGAGATGTCACCACTTTTGTCCAGCCTGAAGCCGACGCCACTGACACTTCTTTTGGCAGGACTCATCTCTTTATCGGCAAGGAGAACACGGACGAGAACCGCAAGGCGTTCGAGTCGGTCATTCCGCTCGGTAGGGGCTCTACGCCCGAGGACATTGCCAATGCTACTACGTACTTGGCCAGTGATGAGGCGGCGTTCATCACGGGGGTGAATATTGAGGTCGATGGCGGGAGATGTGTCTAGAGCTGAGAGAATTGAACATCATGATCTTTGCTAAATTGTGCCGTCTTCAACACAGTATGAAGCGTACTGCAAATCATGAACACAGCTGTGTGATGTAGAGCTTTCAGATGTGCAAAACAGTACGTCCGACAACCAGGAGATGGCAAGATGCAACAGGTGTCTTTCTGGATGGCATATGGAGGGCTGTTAAAAGTCCTCAAGATATGTTGCCGATACGAAAGCAGTGCCTACACGAGTCAGCCAGACTAATTATCTTATCATCGAATTTATCGACTGCGACTCCCGCACGCGCGCCCGCCCAGACGTCACTCTGTAGCAGAGCAACATCCGTTGCAACGCCACCTTTCTCTAATCAAGCACGATACCGAACTGTTCATTTAGGCTCAGCATTCCAAGCCCTAGAAGGAAGAAGCCTCATGACCAGAGACCAATCACAACCCAGACACCCCTGGCTTGGCGCCGGCAAAGGTGTACCGCCCACAATCTGGAGCCGCAGCCTCCGCGATTTCCTATTCGGGATTACGCAAGGACCTGGCCCGCCACTGTCTCGAATTTGTCGATCAACCTCTGCCAATGAGATGCGTGATGCTGACTTTTGAACAGGGTGGGCCTGTGTTGGAACAACGGCCCGGAGGACTGACAATGTTTCTACCTGATGCGAGGCACCATGTGGCCCACCGCGTGGCTTTGTTTCCCCTTCGGCCGATTCGGGCAGGCGCCTGCTCGGGGGTACAGTGGTCTGCTCTGAGCGTAGCCATCGGAATGACAAGGAGACAACGTGATGGCGATCAGAGGCAGCCGCCGCTCAGCGTTGCAATATGCGGGCTGTACGTGCGGTAATGCCAAGCCGCCGTGCCGGTTCTCTCACGGACGGCCTCCGGACGGGCCCTGTGCCGACTCGGCGGATAGAACCATACCCGTTGGACACATATAAGACTCCAGAACGCCCGTCGCACTTCTACCCATCTCGCTTGTGCTTCCTCAGGTCCACCCTCTTCAGCCGCATCCAGAGAATCAGCAGCAGTCGCGTCCTCGAACACATCAAAGCTTCAGCTACATCAAAGTCATCATGAAGGCCACCGGAATCCTGGCCGTCGCTGCCATGGCCCTCGAGGGCGTCTCGGCCCACTACATCTTCCAGCAGCTCGACTCGTTCAGCACGTGGCAGAACAGTCAGTCTTCCCTCCCGCCGAAGTTATACATAGGGTATTGCAAGGTAGTACCCAATATGGAGCGTAATTGCTAACTTGGTGATATGACAGTCCGCCACCACACCAACGGCAACTCACCCGTGACCGACCTCACGTCCAACGACCTCCGCTGCAACGTTGGCGCCGTGCCCGGCACCACTGCCTCGGTCAAGGCCGGCGACAGCTTCACTTTCACTCTTGACACTGTACGTTGCTGCCCATGGCTTGAACCAACACCCGCGGTTTCCAAAAGAAACACCCTGCTAATAATGTCTACAGGCTGTCTACCACCAGGGTCCGACCTCGATGTAAGCATCGCTATATACTCAACAAGTTAGAACGGGTCACAACAAGTGGACACCATACTAACAACTCGCACCAACAGCTACATGTCCAAGGCCCCAGGCTCCGTCGCCTCTTACGATGGCAGCGGCGGTTGGTTCAAGATCAAGGACTGGGGCCCGACCTTCTCCGGTGGCTCGGCCTCGTGGAACTTGGCCCGTGAGTCTCCCTGCTCTATGTCACAACCTCTTTCTACCCTCCCTTGATTCCTCCAACATCAATCATCATTACTCTTACAAAACCGCAAAACTAACCTGCCTACCTACCTGCGCTATATAGAGTCATACACCGCCACGATCCCCACCTGCGTCCCCGACGGCGAGTACCTTCTCCGTATCCAGCAGCTCGGCATCCACAACCCCTGGCCCGCGGGCATCCCGCAGTTCTACCTCTCGTGCGCCCAGATCAGCGTCACCGGCGGCACCAACGTCCGCACCCCCGCCACCGTGTCCATCCCTGGTGCTTTCAAGTCCACTGACCCGGGCTACACTGTCAACGTGAGTCACTTCCTATAATTATATCTGACGTCAAATCTCAACAACATCGCGATATGCTGACGTTTCTGGGGGGCGTAATTCAGATCTACAACAACTTCAACAACTACACTGTTCCCGGCCCGACCGTCGTAAGTTTCCCCACTACCCTTGAGGAGTATATGCCGCAGACCAACATACGAAGAATCGACACTGACATGCCTCGGCGGTAAAAGTTCACCTGCTAAACGCAATTCGCAACACGCCTCGGAGAAACACCCGCTCGCTATCGACCCTGAAACATTTCAACGCATGCTTTGGGCCGCGCGGGGACAAGCATCCACACCCGCGCGACTGAGCTTACAGTTGTCTTTGCAAAACCGAAGGAACGGAGGGTCGGAATGGGTGTGGACCTATTCTAGCATTCGACTGTAACAGTCCTTTCCAGCCGTGAAAAGACTTTGGTACTTTGTAGTCAAGTATCGTGATCCGCCAGGTTCGAAATACATATTTGACATATTTTCAACAACAAGAATGCGAATCCTTGTGATATATGATGTCTTGCGGGGAGCATCACAGAGCAGAGACAGGTGCCTCCCTAGTATCTGACTAATCACTGTAGAGCTCCCTGTGCGCATATAGATGGCACAACAGAGCTTGCTGTCACTCGATGATAACTTTTCTTTCTATTAGATTGGTAACGATAGGTTCCCACTAATATATCATCATTTCTATGCTCTGTGAGCTCGTCAACGTCTTCGTCACACAATATGTGGCAGTTCACCGCGAAAGCAAAATGAACCATGCTCCTATCCTGTACCGGGCTCACTGCACAACCTACACTACGCGACACAATGCATCAAGGGCATGGTGCTATGACTAATGACTTGCACGGAACGGTACCGCTTTTCGAACACCGGTATCCCTTTTTGGGAGACTGGTAATTATGTCTTGGTCAAAACGTGGAAGTCAGCCCTGGGTAAGTGTCTAGTATGTCTTAGACTGATGCAGGTCACTCGGGCCACCGGGAGGGCTGTACTAGCGCTTACTTGTTACCGGGATTACGGCAACGAGCGATTGGAGAGTTGCTTTAGCTTGCGATACATTTTTCTTTCCTACAAGATAACGTAGTTTAGGCATTTGTCTTCATAGATCTGAACGCCACCATTCACCCCATTTATATGCTCAAATTTAAAGCAATGAGCGCATGTTTCGTGTCTTGTCCATAGACCAGTACAGTTGAATGTTAGATCTAAGGTGCTAGTCGGTAAACTGGATACACTTTGCCAATCCAAGAAAAAAGAAACAGTAGTTATTCGTTCTCAGAAGGTGATGAGTGATAGTGGAACTCGTCCCCTCGTTTAGCTTCCAAGACCCCCACGAAGGGAATAACGCAAGCTGTCTGGTCTCGTCCGGTGACGACTTTCAAATCCCGCCATTTCTTCCTGGAGGCATCTCGGCCTTCGCGAGCCCCGCCATGTGCGTTGGCACCTGGGGGGCATGAGACGGCACGTAGCCTGACGCAGCGCTGAACCTACATTCTGTACTGATCATGCTGTCGGCTTCATCGCTATGACCATTCTTGTTGCATCAGCAAGCCTTCGGCGGCATTCCGGCGGTATTCTAGCTCGCAGCGTTGACCGAATGCTTCCATGCCAAGCATTACAACGCCATTCATATGCAACGCGTGCTGGCAACTGCTACCAAACCGCTCGGCGTCGGGTACAGTACCATTCCACAGACGAGGCTGGACATCTAGGGCATCACTGACTCGGCTACGGCAGTGGCCCGTGCCCTCGGGCCCCGTCTTCCGACAGCTCTAGCCCTAGGCAGGGAGGAAGGCAGGAAGGACGTCGTCGGGCTGCTTAGTCTTTTGCTAACGGCACCGGGCTGCATCTCATGGGCGTCAGCACCCAACGGCGGGGCACCAACCGCTTCCTCAAGCTGCATATCATCGTCAGTCATCCGGCAGAGGACGTTCCTTCCGACGTGTGGCCCACTTACCATCCGAAACAAAGCCGACAAGAAACCCCTCGCCGCCTTTGAGGACCGCAGAATGTGAGGGGGAAAATGGGACATAGGCTGTTTCAGGGAAGACATCTGGGTCATCACCACAGGGCAGGCTTGTACGCCTACGCTCAAGTATGTGGTGAACCGGACTGACACGAACCGCATCCCCATCAGTATCAACTATCCTTGTAAGTCAATCAGAACCTGCCATGCTTGGTGGGCTGGATACTTGCAAGAAGACCAGGCGGGAGGACATCAAAAGCTTGTTGAAGCTCTACAGGCACCACGACTCGGACGTCGAGTTTCCTGTGTGAGCTGCCATCACACAAGTCTTTCGTCCCTTCACTGTTTATAATATACTGTTATATGATATTTTCTACCCTAGATACACTTAATCCTCCTCTTTTGCTCAAGACCTTGAGCGAGTTCAGCTTCACATCTTGCCAACGCCCGCGAGAAGGGGCCCCGATATGCGCAAGAGCAATGACATCGGGCAATTACAAGGCTCTGCACCTCAACTTCGGTGAAAGACGGGACTTCTTCGATCTGTCGCGCCTACACGCTGCGGTACGCCGAGTCTTGCCCTGTTGTAGCTTGACCTTCGAAGAATCCTTCAAAACTGCAATCTCATTTCCCCTCCGACTCGAAAGCCTCAGCCTGCATAATAGGCCCATACAGTGTCTCAATGAGCTGTCAAACAAGGCTTGTTAATAAGATGTGTCTACTTAGAACGGGAGGTGATTTGTACTCTACGCACCCATGCATCCATTTTCATATCGTCGTCAAGCAAATCAGGATCGTCGAGTTTGCCTGTAATGCGTGAGAAAGGTGTCCAGAATGATTGTTTAGAGGCTCTAGATCAAGGAGAACTTACCTGAAACGACATACACGATGTCTTCTATTTCCTTCTCCTTACGAATGCTTTGAACAAATGCCTCTGCCTTCTTATTTGAGCCAACCTGTCCCACTAAAAATTTTACAGCTAACAAGACGGCAATAGTCAGGAGCAATTCCAAGAGATGGCAAAGAACAAGTCTCAAAATATCTTTTCTGGGTGGCGATGGGAACTTACTCGAGCGGGGCAGGCCACATTCTTCAAGCCTCTCGCCGCATTCGATGATGTTTTCAACAAAGGTTGACACCTCTTCTCCAGAGGGCACTCCGTCGGTGATGACTGATATCAAAAGAGGCCTTGTGAGACTGTTGGGTAGCTTGTTGTAGACGAGGGGCTCAAGGATTTTGCTTTTTAGATTCGTGCCAACCGGAGTGAAAAGGCCTATTGGTTTCATCTTCTGGAGGACTTCGCGCAGGTCTTCCAACGAAAGACTGTCTGAATTGTCGACATCCTGGTTGATATATCGCAAGTACGTGCCTTCGCCTTCGGGCAGAATTCTGGTTGTGATTCGCGCGATTCGGTTGATCAGGGTGGTTTGTGAGTCCCAGCGGCCGCCAGAGTTTGCAGCTGTCTTCTCACGCTTCATAGATGTGCTGTCATCTGCCACCAGAAAGAACCAGACACAGTAGACCTTGTTAGCTTCAAGCGCAGTAGAACCCAACTCTTCTCCCCATGTTTACACTTACCGCAATAGAGAACCTGCTGGTGTAAGGTGATCTGAACTGTCTTGAACAAGTTGTCACCAGCAATAGGCTCATCCTCATCATCGGCGAGAGACATTGCCTTGCTTGCGAGCTCTTCGAAGAATTTTGGATTTTTCTTGAAGAACCTGCCGTTTACTGACTCCTCCCCTTGAAATTTGGCTTTGATATTGGCGAGAAACTCGTCTGCGGTTTTCGGCTGCTTGCCATCGTGGACATACTGGGATATTATTTTCTCCAGTTAGAGTGAACAACAGGATAACTTTGATTGCTTGCTTACCTGATTGGTCTTTTCAACAAACTTTGGATCCAGCCCAAATCGTTTGCGAATAACACCGCCCACAAATCGGTTCAACCAAGCAAGGATGTACTCGACTTGCGAAAGGATGAAACTCACGATCGCTACGATCGTGTCTCGAGACTGTCTCGGCATCTTGAGGTCTTGATGTGTAAGATGAAGAAGCTGGAACTCAAATATATCGGCGGCTTTGGTGTCTATAAAAAGGTCGAGTAGAGGCTGGCTGTTCAATTCTGAAGCGACTTAGTCAATCTTCAGAGCCGGCTTCTCAGAGATTTCCTGCGGTTCACAAAGTATTCATAGTCGTGAGATTACAGACGACAGCCTCGTTTCAATGAAAATTCTACTGCACGGCCAGCACAACTTCGATTCTACCTAAAATTAGAAAATTTTTCTAGCCACGAGGTACTGCTCAAACGATTAGGCAAAAGGAGAGTGAGGCTGGCGTGCAGCATGCGTTGGCGTCTGTGTCCGTCTGTCTACTACGACTTTCTGGGGAAGGCTATCCAATAATGCTAGGACCAACCGGCGAGGCGATCAGATGACCAGGCTATCAGATGACCAAGTGACCAGAAACCAAGCTAGCAAGCGGCTGAAAGACATGAAGACCAGAAGATTGGGCAACTATGAGGCAACAAAGTAAAGAGGACAATTGGGCGGCGAAGGGGCAACCAGACTGCAGGGGAATTAGGCGACAAGGCAACCAGACAGCGGGGGGATTAGACGACAGGGTAACGACGGGGCGACTAGCTGATCGGTTAATCCGGCAAAGTACCACCACGAACGAGGAGAGAGGGACCCCTGGGAAAGTTGCAAGAGCCTGAGGTTCGGCCCCCAACGAAGCCTACACTGGATTGGTTGGGCAACATGAGATATGCGGTTAGTCATTCTCTTCTTACCCCAGGTCGCGTCGTATCCAGCCTGGGGCACAGTGATAGTCCAGCGGCCTAATTCTGTATGGGTGAAAGAGGTCCTGCAAGTGCTCACCGCACGTCCCGCGTTCATCCTCCAACTTTCCATATCGGCTGCATGGAAGGCCACAAGGTCGCATACTGCAGGATGCAGACTGGACTAACTGTGGAGTAATTGGTTGCAGGCAACCTATCAAACAATTTAGATAAGCCAATCTTTATTACTCATCTTCTCGCTGTATGCAAAAGAGACAACTCTGCATAACAACCACCCGGTCCAATCATACGATCTTGTGTATCGCCACGGATGACTAGGAAATTTCTTCACTCGAAATGAGCGGCGAAAAACGTTGCAAGATGAATTCGGCCTCGCCGGTGCTGTGTTACAACTTATTTATATCTATCTGAACTTGTCTTGCTCTCGTATGGTGCTTATGTGCGCATATTTGTGGCAGGTGAAGGTCACCGCGGAGAACACTGCGAGGATGAAATAGGTTGTGACCAGAATTGAGAGAAATGCGTAGTAAACTTACCCCGCGTCGTATGCAGCAATTTTTCCCTCACGCCGCCGCTTGGAGCGATCTGCATATCCGGTTCAGTAACGTTACCACTACCGATACGCCGAGCACTGCGCCTAACACGACGGGTGCCTAGAGCAAAGTGTCAATAGCGTAGCCTGTAGCTCTACTTGAGAGTCATCTCGCATTGCGTGGTGCGAGGGCTCGCCAAAATTCTCTTGAACCCCCTCATCTGGCCTCTTGCGCATCACAAAATCCGCCCAAGCAGGTGGTTTTCCTTGATGTGACAAGATACGAGGCTTCGACAACCTTATCCCCGACGATACGGCTATTACTTTGACGATGGAAGAAGCGCGTAAAGAGTTCGTTCAAATGGGGATCCCGGTCTTTGATCCTCGCGGCGTCGACCCCAAAGAGTACGAGAAGTTGGTCGTCACTTCAAATCTGCTCTACCGCTTCACAAGGCCGCCCTACGTTGTTCAGCCGCTGAACACGGAACACGTGCAAACCATCGTCAAGCAAGTCAAGAAACACCAGCTCCGACTCACCATACGATGCGGTGGTCACTCGTACGCGGGGTTTTCCACGGCGCTCACTGACAATAGTGTCTTGATGGACCTCCGCAAGATGAATAAGGTAGAGGTCGACATGAAAGCCACCATAGTTACCATGAATGCTGGTTGTCAATGGGGAGAAGTATACAGAGAGCTCATTAATGGGAAGCACGATGGCTTCGTTATCAACGGAGGTCGATGTCCATATGTAGGAGTTGGTGGTTTCATTTTGGGCGCTGGACTGGGCCCCTTTACTCGCCAGTTCGGCATGGGGAGCGATACTCTTCTGGAGGCTACCGTCGTTACTGCACAAGGAGAGGTTGTTACGGTGAAGAGGCAGGGTGAGCAAGACCCCCGCAAGGAGAGGCTTTTTTGGGCACTCCAGGGTGCAGGTCAGGCCAACTTTGGTGTTGTCACCCAGATGAAGCTCCAGATACAGCGCCTGAACAGCCCCAATCGTAAAGTAGTCAGTGGGAGGTATCTCTGGTATCCAGGAAAAGGTCAAGAGAAAGAAGTGCGAAAGACGATGAACGAGTTTTACAAAGCTCAGTGGCCGAACAACATGACAATCGACAGCACCTGGCTTTGCGACCTCCGCGACCAAGGGTCCGGCGACGGCATCCGCTTCACAGCGTACTTCGATGGGACAAAAGAAGAATTCGACGCAGAAATCGACAAGTTCATGACAAACCCTCTTGTCAACAAGCAACTGAAGAGACGGTCACTGCCTGAACAGTCAACACGATTCCTCTACGAGACACTCGAAGAACAATGGTTCGACGAGAGCAAAAAGTTCTTTGCAGAGAACAAGACATACAGAGTCTTTGCTGCCTTCGCGTTCGATAGGACACGAATCGACAAAAAGGTCGACGAAATCACCCAGATCCTCCAGAACGAGATGAAGGCTTTCCGAGAAATGTACATGGGAGAAGTCGTCAACCTTGACTTTGTCTGGATCCATACCGGCGGGAAAGTATCCGAGTTCAAGGACGAGGCCACAGCGTACTATTGGCGTGGGGCTGTCTATCACATGTATGTTGAGGTGCTTTGGAAGGACAAGTGGATGGAGCTCAACATGCGGGGATTCATGTCTAAGCTGAAGCGGAAGCTTCGCCGGTACGCAATGAACAGAGCTGCTGCCTTTGTCAACTTTCCAGATAGAGAGTTGGCCGAGGGAAGCTACGAGAGGGCCTACTATGGTGAGAATCGCCACAAGCTTCGCGAGGTCAAGAAGGAGTGGGACAAAGACAACCTATTCCGGTGGTACCAAGGTATCCAGCTGCCAGACGGCGCCGTCGATAACCCAGATGAGCCTGTCGACAAGAGCAACCCCAGGGAACAAACGGACTCCATCGCGACGAACCTTTGGAGCATAACGAATTGGAAGCACGTGGTGGTTGAGGACATGCCTAACGAAGAGGAGCGCATTCGTAAACTTTGGACCAAGTGACAGTACCAGCGGCAGCCTTGGGTCGATCTCAGCGCGCATGTTATCATTTCGAGGGGCATTCGCGCATTAGTCCAAGTTGTAGATAATTTTGAAGGCACACTCATCATCTTATTGGTCTCAAGGCCTATGTCTTGTCCTGTTCATGCTTTCCACGTGAGACCAAGTCGGGAACTCCGCAGTCTCACGTCCTCCCCTTGTGAAGATCATAAGAAATAGTTGCGCAATATTGCTGTCCAGCGATCAGACACCCAGTCAGCTAACGTAACCACGCAGTCAGTGTCCAAGAACGGGACAGTGCTCAAGCAAATTCATAGAGGCTAGGGATATATGGATGAGCCCCTAAATTGCCCACTATCGTGCCCTGTGTAATCGTTACCGTCGAGGTGTGATAACTGCATACTGGCGTGTTATGCACCTGCTGCCCTGGGCTGTCGTAGTCATACGAATGAAATGGCTGTCTAAGCTCGAGCTTCGTCACCTGCACATCCACAGCCAGCATCATGACGCCCATAATCTCCTCGGGCCGGATATTCACGCTTACATCCCAGGTGCCATCGACCTGTCTCTGACACTGGCTCGAGGATATCTCTCCCGTGATGGAGTCGGACTTGTACCCATCCACCATCGACTCGTAGTCCGGCCTCGGGGTGATTATCTCGAGCTCACCGAAGTAGGGGTCTAGCTCACACTGGGTGCTGAAGTTGACGGCGCCGGGGGACTGGAACTGCTTGGTTTCGACACGGATTTGCATCTGTTTCTTGAATTGCAGGAAGTTCTCCCGATCTTGGGCGGAAGGGAGGGTAGTCATTGGGATTTCTGACTCGAGAAGGATGCTGCATTTGGTAGGGCGGACGAGGACGGCGAATTTTGCGGGGACGTTGTGGTGAGTGTATTTGCCATTAAGGAGGGGATCGTTGGTTAGAACTTGGTTGTCCACGATGAACATGAGGACTGCGGCGGCGCAAGGTCTATTGATGGTCATGCGAGGATGATCCCAGTGCTTGGAAGGCCAGACATGATCGAGCCGGAATGCGCCTTCACTGAAGTTCCCCCGGATGTGGTAGGCGTGCTGTCTTTCAGAGTAATGAGACTCGGATGTTGTGTCTGCCTTTTTGATGAATATGAGTTTGCTGACTGCGTGCTTGACGAGATGGTACGGGATTATATCGTAGGCCTTGTCAGCTTCTTCAACACGTCTGGCTGAGGACTTGCTCTTCTCTCCGCTTGGAGCCCGAGTGTATGTGGCTTGGCCGATCTTGCGGAGGCGAATGGCAGACGGTCCGGAGAAGTCGCTTGTTTGGGAGCAGTTGAGGATGCCGAACACTACGCCCGTGCCATATAGTGAATGGTCGTGAGGGGGTTCTAGGATAGGTAACCGAAGATGCAGACCCCGGTTGGTCATCTTCCAGTCTGATACTTGTCGGTCTGGATCCTCAAAGTATCTCACAAGAGAATGCGACAATGTAAATGCCCTCGGGTGGGGGGCCAGGGCGCCAGACAAGGCAGAGTCAGCATAGGGATCCGTCCAGGCAAGGATCGACTCGTCGTCAGTGACAGCAAGGATGGCTTCTTGTAACCGGTGGAAGGCGTTTGCGCCTTCGCCGTATAAAAGGGGCATGTTAACACCAAAAATGCCTAACAGGCAGTACGCTATGTCCTCTTCACGCGTTGTCTCGCGTGACGCGGCCCAGGCCATCTTCTGGGCAGTCAATGTGGAGTCGAGGCTGCGCTTCTTGATCAGCACGTCCTTGTTGATCAAGGTGAAATGTGCAATCTCGTCGGCAAACTGAACTTTGGTTCCAACGAAATCTCAGTATTTGGTAAAGAAGCCGACAAAACTGGGCGCGATGAGTTCTAGAAGCGTCCACCCGCGTGCCCACCACCGACTGTTGAAAATGGAGTTGATTGTGTGCTCCCCCCATATTGTAGTACGCATCTCGACATCTGAGAGGTACACGTAGCAGAGGCTCGACTTCTCGTACCACTTGTACATGGAGTTGATGGCCTCGGACAGCTCGGCGCTGCTCTCCTTGTCGATGCAGCACGTGTCGACGCAGCCATATTTGTATTCGTCGCGAGCGGCGAGGGAGCAGAAGGTAGAGATCTTGTGGTAGCCCCTGCGGCGCGAGACATCACATGCTCGCCACTCTTTGAATGTGACTTCCTCGTCGCCCCATGTGTGCGAGAGGATGGCGTACTCGGCGGGGGGTGTGATGAAGTTGACGAGGGCGAGGGTGGTCGTGTCTAAAAGCCACATGGTTGAGCGGGCATGAACAGCATCAGCAAGCAGTGGTGGGAGACCCAAAAGAAAGGATCACACGCAGTCATGACGCCTGGCCTAGGGAGTTGACTCCCTGCGGCTGAAACTGGCGAGTCTGCCTTGCCGCTTCAGGCCAATTGTGATTGGCCAGCACGTGTGTTGCCTACAATGAGGAAATGTGCCATGACTCTTGTCGAGGACAGAAGACAAGCAAGAAAACCACCTCAATATCATACTCTCATGTCCACTTTCAATGGTTCGGCGACATACTCCGTGATCCGGAGCAAGGCCCCGCCTCGACACGGCGGATGCCGGGCCCGGGGCTCCGTTGCCGGGCCGCCGACACCCGCGCCGGCGTCTGTCAAGTGCGCCGAACCACGCCAATGCTCTCAAGACTCTCGACCTTGGACATTTACAGACAACTCCCCTCTGGAGACAAGACAATTACAGCCTCGAGTACCCCCCCAAGATAGACGGACGCCCTCACCAGAACTCGCGCACGACACGACACGACACTACACTACACCACATCAACCATCGCCATGCCACTCATCCCCGCCTCCGCCCCGCCAACGCTGGACGCCAGCTCGAGCACCCCGCAGTACATTGTCTTCTTCGCGTCCGGGGAGCCGTCGTGGTGTCCAGACTGCCGGGACGCCGTGCCCGCGCTCAAGGCCGTGTTTGGCGACGCCCAGTCGGCCGACACGCCGACCGCCCACTTGGTCACGGTTGGCGAGAAGCCCGAGTGGCGGGAGCCAGATAACAAGTACCGCGCGGCGCCGTGGAAGCTTAGCTGTGTGCCCACCGTGGTGAGATACGAGAAAGTGAGTTGCACACTGCGCCGTTTGCGTGACGAGGCTCGAGACGTAAAATAGAAGCGAGGCTGACTTGACTTGGGGCGCCGTCTGTACAGGGCAAGGAGGTTGCCAGGCTTGGAGATGTCGAGAGCCAGCAGGAGTCGGCGCTGAGGAAGCTCATTGCGTAGAATTACGTGTCGCAGGGGACACTCTCCATCCAGTACGAGATGATTAGGTGTCCAGTGCAGACGAGAAAGAATCCTGAACAAGCCGGCTCAAAGTGGTTATTTGAATTTTGTGACATCGAGCACAAGGCCGTGTGAATCCCTGATACTTGCCTCAATATACCCGACTTGAAGTGTTGCCCAGATGCTGAGTGGGTGGTTTGATGGCTACTCAAGTAAGTATTGCCCTACCCGGCAGCTGCTTTGCTGGCTGGGGATCAGAGTGCCGGGCCTGACCATCAGTGGGCCTGCGATTGGCGGCAGGCGCAGGCAGGAGTGGGGCCCGCCGTGGGAGCTGCTCGCGCCGGCTCAGCCAATCGACATTTCAATGAGGTCAATTTGACAGCAGCGGGCACCACCACCACCACCAGGACCAGCTTTTAGCGACGGCCAGCCCGCAACCATCGCAGTCGACGACGACACCATCGCCATCGCCATCACCACTTCCCGGCACCCGGCGCCAGTGGCAAAGGCCTAGCGAGCAGCGGCTGCGACAAGACCTCGAGGTCCAACCACCAGGACGACAGCTCCCCTTCTCCACTCTACCAGATTTCACAACACTGCACATACACATCCGCATACGCATACGCATACGCCTACATCTCTAGCCATGCAGAGCCTCACGGCATCCTCGGCCGTCATGGCCCGCCACCTCGTCCGCCGCCCACAGCAGACTGCCGTCGCGCCTGCCGCCGTCATGGCCCGCCTCCTCGCCCTCCACCAGCAACAGCGCGGCTATGCGACACCAATGGGCCCGCCGCCCAAGGGCTTCCGCCTCGAAAAGACAAAGACCTGGGAGGACGACACCGAGACTACTCTCGACAAGGCTGGCCGCTACTTCTTGCTCAGCGAGATGTTCCGCGGCATGTACGTCGCGCTGGAGCAGTACTTCCGACCACCGTATGTCAACCGCCATCCAAGGAGGATACTTGGAGGGAGGGATGCAGGATGGAAAAGAAAGGAAGCTGACTAGGACCGTTGCAGATACACCATCTTCTACCCGTTCGAGAAGGGTCCCATTTCCCCGCGTTTCCGTGGCGAGCACGCCCTGCGCCGGTACCCGTCTGGCGAAGAGCGTTGCATCGCCTGCAAGCTGTGCGAGGCTGTACGTTGTGCCCTCTCGTTGTCTCCAGTCCTCATCCGTTGAGACATAGTCATTCATGCTGACTTGCCCTTTTCTGCATAGATCTGCCCCGCCCAGGCCATCACAATCGAGGCTGAGGAGCGCGCTGACGGCTCTAGGCGGACAACGAGATACGACATCGACATGACCAAGTGTATCTACTGTGGCTTCTGCCAGGAGTCGTGCCCTGTCGATGCCATTGTCGAGTCGCCCAACGCCGAGTATGCGACCGAGACGCGTGAGGAGCTGCTGTACAACAAGGAGAAGCTGCTGGCCAACGGCGACAAGTGGGAGCCGGAGCTTGCTGCCATCATCCGCGCCGACTCGCCGTACCGATGATTGGAGAAACCGAGGGAAGAGTTGCCAAGCTCAGACGAGATGAAATGGGCGATTGGGTGGGATGAGACGTCGGGTCAAGTCGTCGCCACCATATGTACATAAGCAGGATGCGGATCGAAAAGGATGTTGCCGCTGTGTACAAGCATATTCCATTTGTACCATGGCCAATTAGGTGCTGCGCGCACCGTGTACCAAGATGGATATCCAAGGTGACGAATATTGCTGCTTGATGCTTGATGCTTCGACATACATGCCAGGGCTTTGGTAATTGCAGACACACACCTTGGTCGCTAACCTTCGGATCTGGGAATGAAAGCTTTGGCCATGACAGTGCCTGTTTGTCCGCGCCGTCTCCCCCCCCCCCCTATTACCCCCCGGCAGCATGTGTACTGAAGTAACAATGGTAGAAGGGTAGTGATGCTGCAATATCAAGCATGACGCCAGCACACGCTCACTGACTGACGAGAGCACTGGAGGAGCAATGGCGCACACACAGTGCAGCAGCGCCCCACAACTGGCTGCCAGCTGCCTGCAGCCCAGCGCAAGCTCCCCCACGCACCTTCCCGCCGAGCCTCGAGCGAGCTTCGTCGGTGGATTGCACCTGCACCGCACCCGCACCAGCAAGCCCACCTTCGCCCAGCCAATCAGCACCTCGAGAAATTTATCACGGCCCGCACCCGCCGCAGCAGCACCTCCAACACCAACACCACCACCACCATCACCATCGCTCATCTTCAGCATCGTCACTCCTCGTCACAACTGCTCTTCACCACAAAGTAGTCCGCCCTTCCACCACCGCTGCCGACCACATCAGCGCTTCTGCCGCCCCGAAGCCTCTCTCCACGTCCCTCTCGACGACTACTCAATTACCGCAACCCACCCCGCGACCCTCAGCTACCGTCATCAACGTCACCACCATGTTCCGTACCGCCATCGTCCGCTCCGCCGCCGCCGCGGCCTCCCGCGCCGTCGCCCGGCCCGCTGCCTTCCGCGCTGTCGCCTCGCCCTTTGTCGCCAAGGTTGCCGTCCCCGCTCCCAAGTTTGCAGCTCTACAGACGGTGCGCATGTACTCGGCCGCCTCGGGGCTAAACCAGCAGGAGGTCGAGGGTCGCATTATCGGCATCCTCAATGGCTTCGACAAGGTCAGTCTTCCATGCTATATGTTGGAAAAATGGCGCGGCCTGGCAATGGATGATCGCGGCTGCCGATGCTTTGGGGGAAGAGATGTCGACTGGCTCTCTTGCCATGCCTTGACACCAAAAGCTGCCGGCAGCACCATGATGGCACCAGCAGGCTTTATCAAGCTAGCAGTACATGAGCAGAGCGCTTGCGCGCTTGCGCAGACGAGTCATACTCTGCCATGGCTGAGCCGTGTCTTTGCTGGTTGGCAATGCGTCAAGTTTGCGCTCTAAGCTTTGGTGCTCGGCGCATCGAGCTCTTCCAAGCTTGCGGCAACATCCTTCTTCGACAGCCGACTACAACACTCTCAACCGCCACCGCAATTCTATCATTCTAAAACCCCATTGCTAACTTTTGTCCGTGTCCAATAGGTCTCTGATACGAGCAAGGTCGGCCCTACCGCCCACTTCTCCAACGACCTCGGCCTTGACAGCCTTGACACCGTCGAGGTCGTCATGGCGATAGAAGAGGAGTTCAGCATTGAGATCCCCGACAAGGACGCCGATGCCATCCACAGCGGTATGTCGACCCTCCCCTGCTCCGTCAAACCCAGTATCTGCTTTGGCTTTGGCTGCGGCTGTGATGCTTTTAGACCTTTTCTTGCTCGCAACGTCTGCAGACAGTATGACTAACATGACATCGCCGCATCACAGTCGACCAGGCCGTTACCTACATCCTCAGCCAGCCCGACGCAAACTAAGCGCCTCTGATTCACGAGATGCATTTTGTACAATAACAAAAACAATACAATCTTATTGAACCGCCGCTCTACCTTATTCAACACCTGCTAGAATCCCTCCCGGTTCAGGTAAAATGTTGAAGAGGACGACCAGATGCGTGGAAAATCAATATAGACGGGACATGTATGATTCGGACTTGACCAGGGTTGGTGGGGGACATGTCTTCTAGGTGGGAAAGTCGCGGAGACGACGTAGTCTTCCATTATGAGTCGATGTAGATTTGAGAGCAAATAAAACACAGCTCGAGAGGAGATTGATTGCGTCAAGACCATGGTTTGCTATCCCAGATCAAATCGTACCTGTCGTGACCACATTGCGAATTCGTAGACTGCTGTGGAAACCCATTTGTCGATCCCGCAGTAGCTTACCGTCCCTGATCTGCGGTCCAATTTCAACACTGCCGCATCCCCAAGCGTTTAGCGCTTGCAGATATCACTTCTCACCTTACAACTCGCTGACATCGTTTCAGAGAGCATGTCCACCTCAATCCCATTCTCTGTCCGCACCGTCAAGAACTAGACTAGGCAGTCTTACACCTTAGAGTACGGTGCAAGGACCACATCGCTGCTGCTTGGCGCCGGAGTGAGGTGTTTGTCGTTTCTGTCAACTAGATTGCGTCCATGTGCATCAGGGACTGTGTCGGCTAGTGCTGCGACGCTGTGTATCACTCTATAGCTCAGGATATAACACTTACTGGTTCCATTAGTTGCTGCTTTCATAAGCAGAAACATGAGACTTAAGCACAGTGTCAGTGGGCTCCTTCGGATCAAGTGGCGATCGCCACGCCTCTAAGCACAAGTTGAGGTGATTTTGTAGGTCTGCCACATTTCACCTACTCAGACCTGCATGTATCACTCTATCCTGCTCCAGTACAATAACTTATTCCTTCTTCTCTATTTGTCTAAAGTTTGATCCAGACTTGTCGCTCCTTTCTAACCTTCATACGTCTATCCTTTTCCACGACTGCCTCCCGGACGACCTTTATTCCAAAGTAGCTGCGGCATGCCGCCAAGCTTTCTTGTTCTCTTGTAGCCTTGCTATAACCGCCTTGGCCACGGAGTCGACAGTAGTATACTCATGTATCTTAGATTTTGTCCTAGGTGGTTAGTCACGATTCGTGCCGACAACTGCAGTGATGTCAAAGGAAGCTCACGCTTAGCTGTAGCTCGTATGTGGTTCTGTCCAAAAATGTGACACGGTGTATCTCCGCGACGAGCTCGAGAAGGGGACCCATGCCCGTGATAGAGACAGCATCGGCCCCCTCGCACAGCCGCTTCATCTCGTCAAAAACCGTACTCATGTGTTCTCGCTGTTGCTCGCGCTGTTCCATTGAGAGCTCTGCCGGCGCAGTACGTTCAGCCGAGGAGGATCCGTAATGGTGCCAGAGGACGAGATTCGGGGTGCAGGGAAGGTTTTTGAGTTCGTGAACTACATCGAACGGGAGCGGTTCCTCTTCAAGGCGCGGGGTGGTGTCCTCGGGCTCATGGGCATCCTCAGGTTCAGCTGTGTTTGTTATTTCCAGCTTCGTGTTTGCTTCGGCGTCGACGGGGTGCTGGAGCTGTGCAGGTGCGAGAAGCTTGCACCATGGGCGCACTTTTCTTTCGCTGTCTTTGTCAAGCATCGAGAGCGGGAAGCTGTGTCGGAGACCCCACGCAAGAACAAACATTCTGTCGTGGAACCTAGGTAGACGCCCCGGTTTCGTGTCCCGAGCCTTTAACAGCATTACGCCCATCCATTCTGATGTATCGTTGCCGTTGAAGACGTATCTGCTGTCATGATCGCGAAGAATGTTACTGGCTGATATGAGAGAGTCGCCATCTCTGTGAGGCATGGTAGAGACGATGCTCATAGAAATGTGTTGCTGCAGGGCGCTGGGCGCTAGGCGGACTGCCATGATCCTAACCGAAGAAGATCGAGCCTCAATCGAGTTGTCATACATTTTGACCATAATTCGTGCCCTCGAAGCTTTGGCGTACTCGCTCTCAGGGACTACCGTGAATCTGTATCAGCACCAGGAACCTCTTACAATGGAGGTCGCCATGCGACGACGAACTCGAGGACTCACCAAAGTATGAGGGATACAGTCTCCCTGAAGCGTACCATATGAGACTTCCATCATTGCGGAGAACTAGCAGAAGTTTGGTCCGCGCCATCTCGTGGTCCTTCTCTACGACCCGGAAGCGGCCGAGATGGCCCTCGGCGCGCTCAATCAGGAAGGCTAGCTGGCCCAGGCGGTCGCAATCATCCAGTGAGCATCTCAAGACAGCAAGCATGTAACGCTCTTGCGTCGCTGACCTTCCTCTCTTCTGGCATTTCACTAGAAGCACATCAAGGGCCACATCTCCGTCAGGAGATATACTCAGGTCGGACTTTCGAGAAGGGTACGTGACCGAGACATTCTCGCGGAAGTGACTCGGATCCGAGGACAAAAGACACGGTTCTGTGTGCACAAGGACTGATTGGTCTCCTGAATGACGAATGATCTCCTCTTGGAGGCGCAAGAATGCACGGCTGGCGCCCTCGCCGTGGAGGAGCGGCATGGTGACGCCGAAGATGCCCAGCAGGCAATACGCATGGTCCTCGGGACGCGTTGTCGATCGTGACTTGGCCCAGGTCATTCGTCGAGCTATGCTGGTCGTATGCAGCGTCTGCAACGCTGCCATTTCCTCCATCTGGGTGAATCGATCCACCAGAAGCGTTTCTGGGATTTGGGTGACCTTGCGGATCATGGCCGCGTGGTGACCTCTTGTGCCCAAGAATGTCCAGGTCTTGCTGTAAAATCTAACCTTTCGTGGCGCAATCAACTCTTGCAGCGTCCATCCTCTTGTGAACCACCTGATTCGGTAGAATCTCATCTGTGTATCAACATCATGCAAGTAGGCATAGCAGACACTTGCTGAGCTATACCATTTGTACATCGAGTTGATGGCCTCGGAAAGCTCCGAGCTGCTTGATTTATCAATGCCTACGGGGATGTCAGCCCGGATCGATTATTTTGCCATGGGGACTTTGGGCCTGCTGACAGCAGTTGTCAATCCAGATATATGCGTGGCCGTCCCCATGCGCAAGTGCGCAGGCACTGAGGACTTTGGCCGCATGCTTTTCCTTCTTCCACGATTGCTCTTCGTCGGACCGGGCGACATCGCTGTACAGGACCTCTCGATCTCCCCAAACGTGTGACAAGATCCCGTACTTCTTCGTGCCAAGAGCATGGTTCTCGAGACGATGCGTTGTTGTGTTTAGCAGCCACATTGGCGGTTGGAAAACTTAACCTTTGTTCTCGAGAAGGGTTGTGACCCTCAGCAGATCTGCGGAGAGTCGAGAGGCTGCCAACCCCGCTCACCGCTCGGCTCATGCGTGCTGGACCAGCCGTCTTGACGAGTCTGGGCGCAGGTCCCGTCCTGGAAATGTCTCGAGGTGGTTGGTTCACATCAGTATTCTTACAGGGGTCCCACAGAAATGGCTGCAGCCTGCAGGAGTGGTTCATCAAACATAGGAACATCCTCGAGCAGCAGTAGGGTACATTTTCGCACCCCTCACATCTCCATCGAAGCCCAAACACAGGCAGTGTGAATGTGGTTGGGCAGTATTCATGCGACGCCGTAGGATAATAGTCTAAGTTGAAACTCTAGGTCTAGTATGGGAGAGGGAGTAGCCGTTGTGGATTAACTACACTTGACAGGATATGGGGTTGGCCGATTTGTTCGACGTGAGATAATGACATAACTACATGAGATTTGAACTCCAGCAATATGGCGCACAGGCATTCCTTGTTGTGACCAGGTCAACGTACGATTTGCCTCGGAGATAAGAACGCCAGTCTATTTCCTCTCATCATACGCCCCGATCATTACGACTTTTGATTATCTCGATAATTGCAAGCTGATCTGAATCACACCAAATACCTCCCTCTACCAGGAGCCTAAACCTCGCCTGAGCTGCATCTACCCCACAACTAAGTCGGAGTGTGCTCCAGGGTAGCTAAACTATACACTGCTATTTGCACAGCCGATCTCCGAACATAGTCCTGCATACTTGTAGTCATGATAAATTATGCCCTGGTTTAAAGTTTACATAGAATCGCCCATTTTAAATAATGTACTCTGCAAGCGAGTGGGTAAGTGAGTCGTCCACATCTTTATCACGGTATTCAGCCTCCTCTTTGATACCTTGGTAATTCTCTGAATTTAAGACTTATTGACTTCAAATCTTTTCCGTTGGTACGCAGTAAGAATAATCTAGTATTTGTTACTGTTTAACTCTACTTAAAGCTCCTCTGTTGTGAAAATAGTGGTCTGGGGCGATGTCACGCGTGGGCGTTCCGCGTATACAGAGGGCTTGATTGTAAGCAGTACCATACTTAGAGTGCGATATTCTGACCTTTTGGCATTGGCGTAGTGGTAGCCCACCTACTGCTTGCGACAGCGGCCCACGTGGGATAGCATTTCGCTGGCGTGATTAAAGACCATTGGCGAAATTCGAACACAGAGGGGCAACCGACTTTTTCCCCTTATACTGCACTGTATAACCAGTCACGGTATCCTTTCCCCCCTTGGTGCTGATATTAACTAGATATCACTCTTCATAGCTATGGGCTTGTTGATTCGTCACCAGGCAGACATGTTGTAACAATGGGACTTGAGTGCTAGCAGATGACAGAAATGAGGATGCAATAGGAAGACTTATGTGGTTGACTACCTACAAAGACAGAGTCTTGGATACGTGGTTAGGAGCTGCAGCAGGACCATTCATATGCTCGCAGAGAACTCCTGAAAGCTTAAGTAGTCATATACTGGGTGATCCTAGTTCTTGAACTTTAGTGCTACATGCGACACATCTTTCCTATATTTTGAAACTACGGGACAGGTCACCAAGCACGTAATGAACGGCAAATACAAAGTGGTCACTTCGCACACGAAGCTTTTCATTAGGTCGATCAATCTTAATATTCTGGTTATGTAGCGTTTAGTAATCACAAGTCAACATGCAGTCGTGTTTCCACTGAGCGTGTAAAATCGAACGTAATTCCCATTCGAGAGCACTACGTATAACAATAGGCAAATAAAGAGTGCGATGCTCCGCGTGTAAAATCCGCGCAACCGATCCGGACTATCGACCCCGATCATCCTGTTCGACCGTCTTTTTTTCCGTCTCGCAGAGATTTCAGATGGCCTTGGTTGAGCGCCTCAGCTCCTTGATCATTTCATCCGCGCCCGCAATCGCGAAGCACATAGCCGTGAGCGTTGGGTTGCACGCGTTGGCTGTCGGGATCACACCGCACCCGCCCACGACGAGGTTCTTGGTACCCCAGACCTTGCCAAACTTGTCACAGACGCTGTCATCGACGCGGGTGCCCGCGCGAGTGGTGCCGCAGATATGCAGCGCGCTGCCCGGGGTGAGGAACTTGGGCTCCGCGCCAGGGAGGAACCCGCCGAGCTTGCTCGCGACCAGACACATGTCCTCCATCATCTTGTGCGCACGGTCAGCATCATCGCGGGGGACCGCGAAGTGAAAGGTCGGCTGGGGCATGCCGAACTGGTCAGTGATCTTGCCAGAGAAGGTGACGTAATTGGTCTCGACGGGCGTGACAAGGCCGAACCAACGCAGGTCGACGATGAGGCGCTGGTCGACCGTAGGCGGAACTTGGCCGTACGAGAAGGCGTCGCGGTGGATCTGCGTATGCCACGGGTACGCATCCGAGACAGGCGTGTAGACCTGCGGATCTGGGTCTGTGAAGGGGAAGGGCAAAGGGTCGCTAGGGTGCCTCTTGTGGTGCTCCTCGATGCGCTGCTTCCAGGAAGGATCTGGGCGCTCGGCCACGCGGCCGACGAGGCTCCGTGGGAGCACTACCTGGCAGAAGGCCATAATCTGCTCGGTGAGGTACTTGCCAAGGGCAGGCAGCTGGCCCTGCTCAGGGGTCCAGCCCGAGTTGTAGAGGATTCCGGGGGTCAAGACTGCTCCAGCACAGATCACATACTTCTTGGCCTTGACCAGAAACGTCCGGTCGGTCTTGAGGTCCTTGCATAGCGCACCCTGAACGACGCCATATTCAGGACCAGGGTCCCGGCTCGTCACGAGCCGGGTGCACCGCGTTTGCGATAGAAGCGTGAACAAATCACTGCCCGGACGGTCTACGGTTCGAGTAATGTCCCCGAAGACAGTCGCCGAGCACGACCACTCCGTGTAGGTCTGGTTAGGCAGCTTCTCCGCGGCCAGGGGCATGGGAATAAACTCGCGCGCGCCATGGCCGTACTCGCCAGCTCGCAGAGTTTCAAGGACCAGTTGCTGACGGATCGAGTCGTCAAAGAGTGTTGAATTGGTCTTGATACGTTCCTCGGCCTCCGCGTAGAGTGCACTCCACTCCTGGTCATCAAAGAGGTCAGACCGCTCGAGTTCAGGGTGCTGACGGGGCGTGCAATTGGTCCAGTGCGAGCCCATACCACCGACGACACGGGTCGCGGCAGCTGCTGGCAGATTGAAATAGGTATCCTGGGTTGGGTTCTGGCCGTTATGGATGGTGGCCGTGGTCGCGTCGATGGACCATGCTGAAGGGTCCAGGCTCAGGGACGTGGAGTTTTGGGTGTCAGTGGCCACTGAGAGGAGGTTGAGCTCGCCTTGGACGACACTGCAACACGAGTTAGCAACCAGTAGACTCGCTTCTTAATGGTCTGCCGTACTTAACAAAGCTGCTGATGTCCTTCTGTGCAACGTAGTTGTTCTTCTTGTGGTCGCCAGGGATTAGAGTCTCTCTGCGGCGTTCTCCTATCAGTTCTGATCAATGGCGGACGCTGTATGTGAAAACTAATTGAGCACCAATCTCAACCATCAACACCCGAACTCCGGCGTCAACGAGCTTGCGGGCGTAGGTTGCACCGACTGGGCCAGAGCCAACTACGAGGACTTCGGTCTCGATGACGCGGTCCTGCTCAGGCTCAGCCCTGTCGTTAGTCATGATGGCTGCTGTTGATGATCTTCAATAAATATTTAGGCTTTGGGTGGAATGAAGAGTGTTTGCTGTCAGCCTGCAAATTCCAACATGTTCAAAGCGGACTTGGCGGTCGTACTTATACTCAAGATGCAACTGTGCTTGTCGACAGAACATGGCGTCGCTATCAAAGCAGCTACGCGGCCACAACACTACATTCCTCACAATGCCCATACCAGTGACCCTCCACAACAGTAACAGGCTGCAAACTCGGCATGCCATCAAGAAAGGTTAGATACCTCGCAGATGGCTTGCCCGCTGCCGCTGGGATTGTTGAGACACGGATAAGCGTGCCATTCACGTGTGAACACGACTTAACACATCTCCAAATGTTCAGCCGCCGCCTTCAAGCCACCATAACGGCCCAGGTCAACGACGCGTTGTTTGTGGTTGAATGAAGGTCCAATCGGACACATGGCTGGGTTGAGCGAGAAGGCAAATGTCGTTAGTGAGCGGCAACCGGAAGTTGAGATCAAGGATACTGTACAGCCCAAAGGGCGCGCAGTTCCTCTCGCGCTCTCGCATTCGCTTCTGCTTCTGCTCCCGCTCCCGCTCGAGCTGCTGCCCCAGCTCCACAGCGGGAGCACATTATGCTTGCGCTATAGAGTGTGCTCGACTCTTTTGCATGTCTGATAAAGACATCTACTGGACGAATAGCTCGCCACATGCAGGAAATCCCGTTGGCCTAGTTTCTGCCGTTCTATAATCTCAATTCAAACTCACATGTGCATCATGCTGACGCAGGGTTCAGAATTCTTGGAGAGCCAAGCACCAGCACGCCACAGGCATATGCCAATCCCGCCAGCTCATACGCAAGGCTTGCATTCGTTTTGCAGCTACCCAGGTACACATTTACATTAGCTTGTGCTTAGTTGGCTCCAATCATGATCCCTGAATCTGCCATGCATATGGACGAAGACGCCGCCCCCCCGCTTCGTTGTCTCCCCGTCTACGCAAGCCACGGCGACAAATCTGTTGAAGTTTTAATCGCTTTGAGCACTTGTCTCAGTCGTGCTCTGCATATTCTTACGCACATTAGGTTTTCGGCCTGACCACCTTCTCTTCCAACACTTGGCAATTGCTCATAGTCCCAACGTCACACCGTTCTGACATGCAACGGAATTCGCAGCGTAGAACATTCGTCGTCTCGTAAGGAGAGGATAACGGAGCCGCGTATTACAGCCTGGCCAAGTTTCGGGCCCTCCGTTTCTGGCGGGCGAGGGGTGCATGCATAAGCGGCTGGCGAGTGAGACCATGACGAATCAATCTGGCAATTCGTGAGCCAATCGTGCCAGCCAACAGGACTCGTGGCCGGTGACCACAGCCAATTAGGCTCGTTCATCTCATTATTAGTATAATTTGAGGCAGTAATGCAGAAAGAAGGGAAAGGGGCGGTTTCCTATAGTACAACTTCGCACAATACGAGCATGAAACAAACGTTTCGAAATTACTAGATGACAAAGTGCTGGATTTAACAGCTGCATTATAATGTATAGCTGCGCAAAACTAGGCATGAGACCTTCGCGAGTCACTTTCAGTCAGGATGACGAACCGATCTCGAAATCTGTAATCTTGTGTTCAGGCTGTCCACAGCCTAATCTGATCCCCCTGAAAGGAACTCGGCCAATTCAAGGCACCATACCATTACACTGATTGACTTTCACCCTTGGTAACAATCCCTGAAATAGAATATGACCGTGCGAGAACCTAGAGACTGATCTACTCGCCAGTGAAGTACGTTGACTAGTTCGAGCAAAGAATGAATAATAGCTAGATTAATTGCTAAAGTGTAAAGTAGTAACTACACTAAGGAGATCCTCTCTCCTATTTATCTTTTGTCCTTCATTGTACAGTAAGCCTGTTCTTAACTCATCGTGAGCGTGGCTACAGATCACGATGATCTATGGGTGAGTGTAAGGCCGTGCTGCTGCGCAGCGCGACCATAGTCAGATGGTGGCCTTCCCGGCGGGGAAACGGTACAATGCCGCGTCACGGTGCAATACTAGTGCTAGCTGCAGAACCAGAACTATATGGCTTATCGATACGCTGCTATATCGGTGCTAGACCGCCCGCGAATGGATGAGGAAGAGTCTTCCCTCCCCAAGAATTACTCTTGCAGTAATCCGGACCCCTTCAGCCATCCCGGCTACATGACTTCCATTCTGTGTGACCCTTATAGTGAGGCTCACTGGATCGATAGGTGAGCTACTGATCCGCGCCTTTCCTAACAGTGTCCATCCTGCCAATATAAGAAGGTTGATTACATAAGAAATCACGGAGTGTGTCTTGAGCTGCGTGTATGAACTGCCCTTTTCCCTAGTTCGGTCTTGTGATCTGTTGGTCGGTTCGTCACATAGCTCTATATAAATTATATATCGAACAGGTCTCTGATGTTAGTATCTGTTTAAAGACAGAATTTAGGAATATAGACTTATGTCATATATCTAGTGGCATCAAGGTACGGTCGTTGCGATATCGGGAGCTTAGTCGCAGTAACCTGAATAGGGGCTGAGCAAGCTCGGAGAGGTCGCGTTAAGCATTCAGGCTCGAGTGCGATTCAGATTTGTCTGCGACTTCCGATGATACCGCAACTCTGTCTCCCCATACCGAAGCTCGAATTCCTCTTTCAAACTTGACCTACTCATCCGCCATCGCGGCACCAGCGTTGGCCTTGAACTTGCGCGCGATCTCCTCCTCGGTGAACTGCCGCGTGTGGTCCTTGAGGAAGGCGGCACGCTCGTCCATGGTCATAGCAATCTGCTCAGCACCGATGGGCACTAGGCACTTTGCGAGAGTCTTGTAGTCCTTCATCAGTAGGCGGACGGTAAGAATCATGTAGTCGATGTTGTGGAAGACCTATGCCAAAATGTCAGCAAGCACTAGCCAGTTTTCCATTGTCCATCTTGCCACGAGCAGATATTACTTACCAAAGCACCCTGTGAAGCATATTGCTCCTTGCCCTTGAGGAAGCTCTTGGGATGGTCACGCCAGTGCCGCAGCGGGTTCAGGTGGTGCGAAGTGTGGTACCCATCGTTGTACGAGTGGCGGTTGCTCTGGACGTCCACAAGCGTGATACTCGAGCGGTAATCCGAGTCCGGTTCGTCGTGGTCCACGAACGCGTGCTGTGCCCAGTTGCCCACCATCAAGCCCAACCGCATGAGGAAGAACGGCATCAGGAACACGCAGAAGGTCGCGCGGGGGTTGATTTTAAGCAGGGTGGCGAAGAAGGTGTAGTTGGCCATCTCCCAGAAGAAGGCCTTGCCTGCGAGGACGTACTTGCGCGTGCGCACAAAGTACAAGGGCAAGTCGAACCAGATGAAGAAGTAGAACCGGCCTAGGTACATGAGGAAATGGGCCAGGCTGTCGCGCTGGAAGCGCAGGGTGGACGACAAGTCGTTGGGGCCATTGCCCTCAACGTGATGGTGCTTGACGTGGTGGTAGTAGTATGTGTTCCAGGTGTGGCCCATGAGGGGGTCTGTGATGTAGGGGAACAGGCCGTCGAAGAGGGCAAACTTTTTGGCGAGGATGCCGCGCATGTGGATGTGCTGGTGCATCATGAGGGTATAGGTACCGACAAAGGTCGCCTGCATGATGAAGTGGGCGATGCCGTGCAGCCAGTGGAAGCGCCAGAAGAACAAGGCCAGGGCGGAGGGCACCGAGGTGGTAAAGTAGAGCAGGATGTGTGTGAGCATGACGACGTCCGTCTCCTTGCGTACAACGCCCTTGGCAATGCGGACATAGGGGGCCAACACCCAGGCGTTGAAGGGCGTCTTCCAGTCGATGTCGGCATAGTCCCAGCTCGTGAAGACGGTGGGCTCAAATTCGGCGGTGCCGGGCGTGTTGGTGCTCTCCATAAGGGCCACGAGAGCCTCATCATTGCTGGCCGATGTGGGTGGTGATGAGCTTTGCTTCTTTTTGTCTTTGGTGGAGGTGGCCGCCGCCTCCTGGGTGCGGATGTCCCCCGCCAAGCTGTCGAGGACGAGCCGGTCGTCCCGGGTGAGCTTCGGGTCGAAGTAGATCTCCTTGTCCATGGTATTTGGTACTGGCATGTCCACCCTGCTCGATGCTCACAGCTCAGTGATGTGAATGCGAGTGAGTGAGTAAGTGAATGAGTGAGCTGTCAAGCGTGAATCGGTGAGCACACAAGCAAGCACTGAAGTTTGAAGGGGCCACCGCCACCAAGGGGACCAGCTTCGTGGCCTTGAGTGGGCAGACGGAATCCACTTTCGACAAGCTGGGACCAGGTCCCTGCGTCGAAAAGGGTAGCCGAACAATACTGAAGCTTGTCCACAGGCGGCTAGACTACCTCAAGGCACAACGTGGGCTAGCCATCCATCTCCCCGGTGTGGATACGGAGAATGGGCCGCGTGAAATGCGCTTTTGGATCTGCCGACAGTTGTTCTCTGCGATCCCTTGGAGAGTGCTGGCATCGGCATGCTGAACAGGGGCTCGGTTGGGGGCACTCGCGGGTGCGCCAAAGATGCACTGGTGAGTGCAGTCTCAAACCCGTGCAGCTCGACACATCACACAGCACAAAGACCTGTCGTGCATGTTGAGACCGATTGAGGAAGGCCAATGTATGCCGCGATTCGAAGTGCTTGACGGCATGGTCCCAGCAGTTCGCAGTACCTACTTCACGCATCACCCCATAACAGGATATGGTGCTCCATGCAGGTAGGTACACTAGCATTCAGACTGCCCCTGGCAGGTACCAATGGCACGTTGTCCGACCATCAGCTGTTTTTGTTTTGCTTGATTCTTTTTCGAGATGGTCCAGAAGCCCCCTTTGTGGAGGCAGGGGTTGGTCCTGCCCCCTGCCCCTGCATTGCAACCCCTTTCGCCCGCTGAACGGGCTTGCCGCAATTGATTGGGCCATCTGGAGCCGGGTCTCTGCGGATCTGGGATGACTAAAAGCTTCGCCCAGCTCGAGGTCGCATGCCACCTTGGAGACCTCCCACAATCAAGTTATGATCATGACCTCTAAATTTTAATTGATATCTGGTGATAGATTTCCTTACTAGGTTTTATTTCTTGGTTTTTTATTCCTCAAATCTTTTATGATTTTGTGTTTTGTTTTGTTTTCTCTGTTCTTGTTTCTTTTCTGCAACTGAGAATGTGCGTCACGCATGGACGTTTCACGTATATACAAGATTTGACAGTGGGCAATACCATACTTAGAGCGCGGTATTCTGACCATTTGATATTGGCGTAGTGGTAGCCCAACTACTACGTGTGATGCGTTCCTTCGTCCTGAGTACACCACATCTAAGTTCCACACCGCCGGGAAACTCGGTGTTCTCCTTTATACCAAACGACTTCCGACATGAACACATCCAATCTCTCTACTGTAATGGGGCAGGGCAGAGCACTCCGATGCACTTCACTAGTCCGCGTCCGGAATGGGCGCCATGTATTTAGAGAAGGCATCGTTGCCGTAGTTAGACATCAAAACAACAATCACCGCACTTTTTACACACCCACCAGCATTCAATTCAACTTTATTTTATTTCCCAGATGGCTTTTCAAAGTATGATCAGATGAACCCGCATTTGATTGAGCTGTACAGAAGTACGTTTCCGACTAGCCGTTAGTGTGAGAGCACCACAGAAATCAAGATAATTGGTGCCAACTCCATCTCGCCTGCTACATCGCGAACACCACCTCACCTCACTTTTGACCTCACCTCACTTTTGACCTCGCCAACCCCCCCCCCCCTTCCAATCGGCCAATCTTTGCCAGGGAATTCGATATGCTGTGGTCATTCCATCCCTCAAAAGTCCTAGCCTCGTAGAGCAGACCCTCGAGCTAGGCTGGCTCCCCTCACAACTGCCGACCTGTAATGATCCGCCCGGATCACCACGCCGTGGAATATTACCACCGCACCCCGGTGAACGATGAGCGTGTTTTTGGGTTTGGTTTGAGGTTTGTTCTGCCCTGATCATTCCTTACCTCGCTCGCTCTAGAGCACTATATACCTGCAGCTAGCACATTACTTAAGTTTTCCCTGCGAGTTGCACTAATCGCTTTGATAGCCGATCTTAGTCGCTAGTGCGGGAACCAGCCAATTTGTTATATAATTGCAGCAGTGGCACTAGGAGCACAGCGACAAGTTTCCCAAGGGTGCCCAGGGGACCGTCCAAGTTGTACGTCTATTTCCGGTTAGTAAAAAGAAAATGGTTTGACAATGTCAGGGAAGGCTCATGGGGTGGAGTGCAAGAAAAATTATCCATGACTTACTGGAAAGTTCGCACCGCCACTTTTGCGGACCCAGTTGAATGCTCTCGGAGTCATGACCCGCTCATACTCATTGCAAGCCATCTTTACATCTGCATTACTCACACGGCGCCCCTCTCTAGAGATTGCCGCGAGATTGAGAATATTGGGCAGAGCGTCGGCGCAATCCGACATAGCTTGGTTTCCGCCTTGGCCACTGTTCGTGGAAATTTGTAGACAGTGTCAGAGCGACTGTGGGTGTTGACTAAACTTGGCAGACAATGGAGGGTAGGGGGGGGGGGCTGCTAGGGAGGAGAGCTGCCTACCAGGAAGCTATCATGGCGTGCATAGCGTCACCCATCAGCCAGACACGCGGATTCCCTTGACCTAGACCGCGCGCCTGGGCATTTTCTCGCCAGTCGGCATCCGGCTCAACGCTTGCTGCAGGCGTTGCGACGTGCGCGTCAGTTGCACCGTCTTCGCCAGTGCCCAGTGTCAACATGGTGCGACTAGGTTATGTAAGAGAGAGCGAAACGTTAGCCCACACGCCCGAATTTTAGCAAGCACCCAATTCTACAACTGCATCTTGCAAAATGGAAACATACTATTCCGGGGCCCAGTCTTTGATAATATCCAGATAGATTTGCCGGCGATCTGCCGACTCTGTGAACGTCTTCTGGGGTATCTTTTCGACAGGAACGTATAAGGACCAAAAGAAAGACGCCTCCTCCTCGTTGTAGGTGAGGTCTTCAGCCTTCCCAGATTGGACGACAAGCCGGTTTTTGCCATCGGGCAGGTACACTAGAAGAGATGTTCAAGCTAAGCAGGTGTGGTTCCCTATGACATCACTACCCAACTACAACGTGGTCGTCATCCACGGCGAGTACGAAGTGTGCCAGTGCGGTTACCCCTCTCGCGGGTTCGACTAGACTTACAGCTGTAGAAAAATGCAAATCCGCGAGCAAAGGTCAATATAGGTCCGCCCAGAAGATTTTGGGGCAATTTGTGGACTCCATCTTGTGGGAGCGTGCCCTTCAGTAGGAAATCTTTATGGGTATAAATGGTCCTAAGACTGTTCAGACCGAGTCGAGCATTGATCTGTAAATGACGGCGTAAATTAGTTTAACATTCTCGCTAGTGCTTCTTCGTTCAGAGCTCGATGGATGATACACACCTTGGATCGACTGCCGTCAGCGCCAATGAGTAGGTCGCAAGTATCGATGGACCCGTCTGCGAAGTGTACAATGACTTGCTCGACGCCATTTACTGAGGAGATCTCGTAGTCGACAAATTGCTTGTGGTACTGGATATGGTTTGTTGCCTTGAGTGGCTCCATGAGTAAGTCTCGTAAGACGACACGATTGATAGCCGCACTTTTGGTGTATGCTGGCACTGCAGAGAAGTCGATAATCTTCTCGAATCTGGAGTTGTAGACTGCGGGAGCAGTCTGAGTCCTTCCTGATGATTTGCCTAGCTTGCCAAGGATACGGGCTTTGTGGGCGTCGGTGAGACAAACGTCGAACCCCCTTAGTGTGCCCTCAGCAACAAGGGCAGGGTATCCTCGAAGCTGCAGATATATGAGTAACCCCTCAGCAGCTGGGCACTGACCCTTACCCTACCCTTTTGTACTGCCCCACGAATTCAGCGCCCGAGTACGCTCGCTGTTATTTCAGACGTCTTGTTGCTTCTTTGGACCGCTTTCGCCACCTTCGACGGTCCCTCCTCCCAACCATGTCTTCGAGTGGCTCGACTTTGGAGTGGTTCGGCCTGTCTCTCTGAGCTCCGACCCAAGCTCTTTGTCCTCTGCAAGCCTTCGCTGATGTCGTATGAGAATTTGTAGCTAACAGGTTGCTTGCCGTTTCCCTCAACTAGGAGCCACCACGTTCCGTATCCGAGTCCATGGCATCACAATTTTTCTAGACGCGTACCTAGACCGTCCATCGGCTCTACCTCAGTATACCTCTATCGACAGTGTTACAGAAGCAGACTACATCTTCATTGCACACGCCCACTTTGACCAGTAAGATATGCCCGGCCGCTTTTCCCCGGCCAACAAAGCTCCTGCTCGATGAAGGGAGTGCGTATTCCACCAGAAGCCCGACCAACATGACTAACACGAGGCGGTAATTCTTCGCAATAGTTTGCCCGGGGCCGACCGACTTGCCATCAAGACGGGAGCCATAATTGTGGCCAATTGCGAGGCCATCGGTGTGCTCCGAGCCGTGGGAGTGCCCGAGGAACAGCTGGTACCCGTTCAGGGGAGCGAGCGCATCCCACTCTTCACGGCCGATGTTCGTGAAAAGGCCAAGCGCGGTGGGATGCCCACAGCCTCATTTCCGCCTGGAATACCTCCAACGCCGCACCACACACTTGCGGCAATAGCCGTTCATGTCTGGCCGTCGCTGCACGGCCTCCTCCCTCACCCGTACCCGGAAACAATCGACACGAGGACCGTGTACGACAAGGATGAAAATCCTTACGAGAGCACCCTCGACATCACCTACGCCTTCCAATATAGTCTTTTCCATCTTGACAAGATGGTGCCAGTAGACAAGATGGATGAAGGCATGAGGTCACTGCATGAGTATTTGGGTGACCGGAAAAAGAATGTCATGTCCCACTGCGATGGGGGCATACGAGTGCTGGAGCTCAGCCTCTTGTCGTTGACGGCAAGATGGTTCCTCCTGGGGTGAGTGAACCTTTATAATTTGTAACGCAAATTGCTTTTCGGTCCCTACCACTTTTTCTTCGCAATTCCATTTGTTCTTATGAGAGCATGGTGTATTCTATCGGCAGCGATGTCTCCGCGTGCGGCCATCTGTTGCACGTGTAATCTCATACGTGTAAGAAAGTGAGACTAATTTATCATGTGCCTTTTTGCAGACCATCATTAGCCTGTGTGCATACTTAGTTCACCGAGATGTCGAAATTTCGGGGCGATAATGTTGATATTTTCGAACCGGCTCGGTGGTTTGGTGAAAAGGGAAAATCTCTGGAAAGGTGGCAGGTCGCTTTCTCCAAGGGTGCCAGAGCATGTCTAGAAATCAAGTGAGTTGATGAGATTCTGACCAAGATTGGCGCATCGGCCTGAAGAAGCACGAACATTTTCGGCTGCAGTCTCGCGCAAGCAGAGTTGACGCTAGCGCTGGCCCTTTTGATTACTAGATTCGACTTCGCTCTCGACGAAACTCTCTCAGACAAGGACGTAGAGATTATAGATGGCTTTACAGCTGGCTTTCGCGTGTCCGGACCTCGCTTCATTGTGCCTCCCGTCAAACCGGGAGCCCTATAAAGAGGCTGCAACAGTAGAATTGAAGGACAGAGCGAAACGACAGGGCAAGTGTAACTAGAAGGGGTTACAGAGAGGCGAAGACCGAAGTGACCACTCTACTGTTATAACCGAATTAACAGATCACATAATTGGAGCATGGACAAGGGGAGATTTGCTATGTGAGTTTAGCACTTATTGGAGGACAAGTCATGTATTTTATTTTGTTCTAGATTTGCGAGGTCGTTGTAAATGAAGTTATACAGAATTGTGCAAGGTTTTTGTTTTTATATTAGAGCGACGGAAAAGTACTCTAACAGCTTTCAACATGATGAAACAGATGTAGCAAAAGCGATACCGCTATTACTTTGCCAGCATTAACGCCTATTTTAACGCCACAACAGAATTAGGACCCATTCCGGTGATAAGGACTTCAGCTAATATCGTTGTTTTGAGACCTTTCGACGGAAGTGTGTGTGAGTAGTATGTCCCTGTTCTCCCTCTTGCTGTTGCTGCTAGTGGAAGTCATCCACTTGCTAACTGGTAGTCTTTGCTCTAGAGACTCTCTTGTGCGCCACGCCGCTACGCATTCTGCTCACGTATAATGCCGCGATCCTCCACGTCGCACGCTACAAGCTTGTGTCTATTGCGCTCGTTTCAAGCAACGCTGCCAGGGCGGTCTCCCTTGTTTGCAATGCGCTCAAGAGCAGATACGCTGCGTTTACCCGCGCAGCGTCGCCTAAACACAAAGGGCCCGCCATCGCCGTTATAGCGAGCTTTTGTATTTAATAGTCAAGAAGGCCAAATGTAGATGAGTGTCGAAATACTGAATAGATCGCTCAAAGCTAGGAAGGTTGGGTGAGGATTATCATAAAAAATAGACAGACTCTTGCACTGCGCTTGGGTGGTTGAAATATAGCAACTTTGCGTTCGCTGCGTTTCACAATCTCAACAGAATCAAGCAGTAAAATTATCACTATATCCTCCTCTAACACACATATACAACAAAAGAAAAATGGTATCAACAATTAGTCTGGTCTTTAGATTCCTCAAAGAATGTTATTGACCATAGCGTCCAAGATAGACTCCAGGCTCTCAGGAACACCGTTGAGCACAGTAGTATTGATGTCCGGGTTGTTCTTGTTGACATTGATGACCGACACAATCAGCACACGGACAGGTTGCAGGAGCGGGCCGAGGCTGGACTCGAGCGAGTTGACATCAGGGCGGATGACCTGCTTGACCGGTGGTGCCAAGGACTGGAGGGTGACGGTAGTGATGTCACGGACAAGGCCGAGCAGGCTGGCCAGTTCCTGCAGAGAGGCGGCGAGCGCGTCGATGTCGGGCTGTGTGAGACCGCGGCCGATGCCGAGCATACCGGACTCCGTGGCATCGATAGTCACTCGGATGTGTGCGACTGCGTGCTGAATGGAGGTCGTCATGCCGTGAATGGCGCCCTCGATCAGGTGCTCGCCTGTGATAAGAACCTGGTTGACGCCAGGACCGGCGGTGGTGTTGGTGACAGTAGCAGCAGTTCCCCCTATTTCGATGGATGTCAGTCACTTGGGGGGACTCTTGGATTGTTTGCCTATGGATAGGACACTGCTGGACTGCTTACTGATGATCTCGGCGTTGGCACGGATCGAGGTGCCCATCAGAGTGATCGTTGTCTCCATGGTCTCGAGTATGCCAGCCGGGCCCGCATCATTGGGTTCCGCACGACGATCAAGCCTTTTCTTTTCCACTTGATGTTCTCTTGGATGTAGGTCGTACACTTTGTGCAGAGCTCTCGTAGTTGGTGGCCTGCCGACACCTGGACCGATGCCAGGGCCCGGAAGCCCATTGACCAAGCCAAGCAGGCCAAGGACGGAGAGGAACCTCATATGGGGAGAAGTATGATTGTGATGTACAATGTTGTTGGAAGAAAAGCGATCGGCCTAGCAAGTGAGATATGCTATCAGCGAATGACAGATTAAGAGGAAGCGATGAGTGGGCGATGCAGGAGGCGGTCGAGCAGGACACAGCGGGTGCATGATATACGACGCGAGAGGTAATGCGGGATCAGCGAGCTCGCAGAAAGTCCGACCACGCACATGCGAATTTCATTACTAGATGCGACTACGAGAGAGCATCCATCATGATCTGGACCATGAGGTAGTGGGCGCTATTATCGTGCGTCATCACGCGTTGTTTGTATTTCCTTTTCCGTCAAAGGACTTGCGGGTTATGAAGTATCTGCGGTGTGATATTGATAGCGGTGCGATGGATTGTCTAGTTCCTTTTTTCTAGGCCAAGTCGGCCTTGCCCATAAAGGGAAGTACTGTCGAGCATAAAGAAAGCAAATTGGCGGGTCTGGGGGATATGGATTTGGGGGACGGCGTGCGTGGAGAGCATTGCGCGTGAAGCTGTCACCAACAGGCGGAAGTTATGGAAACAAGCTCTGCTGCCACATCTTGGCAGGAAGATGCGATGATGGCTGCCAAGGCCCGCAATTGGCTAAGCTTATGCTTTGACATTGCCGACTAGTCTGCCAGGAGAATTTCCCGTTCGAGATGGTGCGCGCAAGAAAGGCAGGCAAACCTTACTGATGCGGAACGACCTGTCCGATTCGAATTCTGCTGAAATACAACAACACTGAACTTTGTAACCATGTTTGCACTGTGCTGGGTGTACCGAATGCACCAATATGCTGTCTCTCATTCCTTCCCCCAACCATCACATTGGATACAGAACAGCACTTCACAACTTCTGGCGACTGGCGACTAGCGGCTGGCGACTCATGGTGTTTGTGCTCAGGTGAGACTTTTCACTTTCGGTATCTACTCGATCCCGCTTTGACACCTCTGTCAACAAGGATTGCCAAGCGCTTGGCAAAGACAGCCAAGAACCTCAGGGCAGCCAAACCTCTGACTCGTTCTGAGCTTGGTTCTGGATCGTCATGCTGCAATTGCTTGGCTTTGCTCATCATCGAGCTCGACACCGCATCTTTCTGCAACGTTTGGTCTCGCACGATCGTGATGAAATGTAAATTGCGAGCCTTTGCGGTGTGCGTTGAACTGTACTGGGACATGAGGGAAGGCCATGCCTAAACGTTTGACAGCTGCAGACCACGGCTAACGGAAAGAAGTACAGTGCCTGCACATTACCAACATGCCATCTCCCCCTCCCTTCTTGATCCATACGTCTACCCGCTCAATCGCACAACAGGCCAGAACGTCCATTTCCGTCCACATGGCAGTTACGACAAGTTAAACATAGCACCGCCGTAACGCCCACCGACTTGTGTCTGCACCTTCATGGCGTGTTCTGGACCTGTCTAGCAAGCCACCCACGCAACAAAGTTGTTCGCATCACACTGAAATCAAAGATCTTTGGCCCAGAGCACGTCCGGATTCGGATCAGTGGTACGTTATGGCAGCCATAACAACTTCCCCGTGCGGGACGAGGATGTTCTGGTAAATCCCTGCCAGGGTGAGAGAATGGAACAAGTGATATTTCTATCCGCTAGGCTGTTCTGGCATGGGTAAGCTTTAGGACCTGTACAACGCGCGCCTTAGAAGCTTTGGGTGGCATTTTTCTCTACGTAGATCGCCGCCTTGTTAGTGTACCCAGAGCGTTCCGCTCACCTGACCACAGGCTTGCCAATTTTGTGACGTCACGATTCTACTTCCAGATTGGGGTGATACTCATTCATAGTCATAGCACATGGGTGATATACATCTATAGCCTTCGTATTTTGGCATTGTCCAGTTTTGCGATATGTACTGAGTGATAGTGACAGAAGGAACAAAGTATGTACACAAGATAAAGCAGCAAAGGGGCGTCTCGACCACACTTCTCTGCCTTGTTGAAGACTGGAAAACAAAAAGCTTCGTGTATCAGTAGAAAAGCTCAATGGCATCAAAGATCTACAACAAAGCTCCGTTAGTATATCATCCACTCGCACTTCCATCATCACTAACACCGGTCGGGTACATACCACACTAGGGCTCAAGAACGTCGCGCCGTCACTGCCCGAGATGACATTGATAGTGACCGTGTTTGTGCCAGAGATAAGCGTTCCAGCGGGGACAGTGCAGGTGTACACTTCTCCATAGCCTCTGTATCCACCCCTCGTTACTCCACGAGAGTCAATCTTGACTGGGGCCGCGGGAGCGGCGCAGGTGAAGCCGTTGACCTGTGCCTGGGGTCTGCCGCCCGCGAAGGACAAGGTCGTGGCGATGCGAAGAGTGCTAGCCTGGTTCAAGGAGGAAGCGAGGGAGAACGAGATTTTCTGCCCATTGTTGACATCTTTGAACATTGCCATCGGCCAGTTGCCGGGCTGGTTGGAGGGGACTGTGCCGGGGGTCCAACTTGCCATGCTAGAGAAGAGAGGAATTGTGTTAGGAGAAGGCATCATACGGAGGATGATCTGGAAGGGGATGGGAAGGTCATACCGAGTATCAGAAGGGTGCATGCGGAGCTGGTTGGCAGCGTTGCGGAAGCCAGTAGGCTGTCCATCATAATCGCCAAGCTGGAAGATCTTGGTCCGAGTCTGGGTGATTATGGAGTTGGTGGCAGCGATGTTTTGGCTCGTGGTCCTGCCAGCGGTAACAGATACAGTTGCGGTGGCAGCGAGCAGCTCATCCTGATACAGCTTCATGGTGTACGTGCCCGCAGGCATGGGAGGAGAGCCAAAAGCGCCATTGGAGCTGGCATATGTCCAGAACTGAAAATCGTTGTTGTACCAGTGAACGACGATGGGCAATGCCGTTGAAACCCCGGATGCAGTGCCAGAGACATAACCACGCTGACCCTGGACCGGGACGTAGCCCTGAAGACCGAGACTATCGAACCAGGACAGGTCGAAGGCGCCCGCGCTGGGGATGCCGCTACGCGTCATCGTGAAGACATATGGGCCATGGAAGCCCTGGCGATAGGCCTCAGTCTGGATATGACCTGAGTTCATGTAGTAAGTGAGAGCAGCATAGTCGCCACTAGGATTAGTGTCGATGTCGCGGAAGAAAGGCCCTCCCGAGCTCTTCTCGGTGGCTTGGTGATTTGGTCGTACGAAGCAAGCGTGGACACTGGCGCCGCTGTCAGCGAGGCAGTAGACGCGGTCGTCAATGAAGCGCTCCGAGGAATAGAACTTGGACCGCGTCTGGCCGTTGACGATGAATACATCGCTACCCTCAACGGTGGCGGTGCTGCCGATGGTCACAGAGGCATCGCCAAAGGGGTAAGGGCTGAAGAGGCCGGTCAGGCGAAAGATGTAGCGCAGCTCGCCAATGCTGGGCTCTGAGTTGGTCTTGGTACCCATGTAGATGGTCGGCTCGCCATTGCGAAGGACCATGTAGTGTGACAAGTTGAAACCATTGTTGGTCTGGTCGCAGCGGACAATGACGGTGGCTCCAGACGGGCTCGTTGAGTACGAGACCTGTGTGCCGCTGCCGAGGCCTGAGGCGATGTGACTGCCCGCCGAGGTGGTCTGGTACTCAACGCCCCGGTACTTCAGCGAAGTGATGTCGCAGGTGCTGCGGCTGATGGTGACAACAAAAGCATTGCTGCTCTGCGCATCGATCACGTACGAGGCTGTGCTGGTCGTGACAGTAATGGCGCGAACCTGCGCCATGCAGGCGAGGAGGGTTGTAAGAAGCACCTGAAACAGCATCGTGTCGTGGCAATGTGGTTGCGACGAGGATGATGCTTCCAACGAATGTTCTCGCTGGAGGTGAATAAGGTCTTGACAGCCAGGCGATGGAGATGGGCACAGCCGGGATATTATAACACGGCTGCCAAGCTGTGACGGCGCCGAAATCCCGAACACAGGCCAGGAAAAGCCTCCTCAGGTCGATCTCTCCGACACTGGACCTGGCACGGGACTGGCAGGTATACTTGCCTATAGCAGACACGCTATAGCCAGCTGCCGACGCCCGTGATGCCAAAGGAGGAAGCTCCCGCACAAGCGCCTCCACTCGCAACCCTGCTCTCTCATCTATGCAGGTCGGCAGGTGTTGCGGAGTAATTACATCAGCACTACTACAATACAGATACAACGGTCTTTGCGGGGTTTGTGAGCAGGTTCCGTGCCTCTGGGTGCTGGCATCAGTGCGAGAGCAGTCTTTTTAGCTGAGAATATGGCTGGTGCCGCCGGCCAGCCCTCTCCTGTTGTATCGTATCTCTCTCGAGCGATTACTCGAGCAGGTGGAATCACGGCCGAACCGATGGAAGAGTGTTTGCACAGGTGGACAGGTACACAATCTGGCACAAAGACGGATGTTACTTTGAAGCAAGCACCAACCCAGCACCAACCCCTGGTAATTTCCCACCAAACGGCATTGACAGCATCAAAATCGGGACTGGGTCGTCGATCCCCTCCAATTAGGGTTGTATTTCGTGGAGACAGCAAATTACTGCCAGGTACAGTACTGGGTCGCACATGTGGAGGTGCTGTGTGGTTGGCGCAGCCGTTTATTCGAGTGCAGCCCCGGAGCGCCTTGCTCCGCTGCTCCAGAAAGAGCAAGGCCAATGCTTAAATACAAGCGAGTCATCAAGCTTGTTTTATCCTCGCGCAAGCGCTTCGAGTGCGTGGGAGGCGTCGGCACCAAGGTCGGGGACCTCGATCACATAATCCCCGATGCACCCAGCGAGGTTGCATCGGCACAACCCTACCATCGACGTAATTATCTTAATCGCACCAATAATGACTACCTTCGCCTGTTGCAATTCATGTTTAGTCTTATACAAACGCACGTCAGCTTGCATGAGTTGCACGACGGATGCTTACAGCCTCCGAGGTGCATCATGACGGCACAACCACAGTTACCACACTGGTAGGCCAAGTCACCAACATAACGATTCTTTTACTAACCGGACACAGGCTGGACACGGGAATATGCAGAGATAAGTATGGATATGTAGGGCATATCTACCTGGTGAATATCGTGACTGCCATGGCGATTAAAGTCGTGTCCTTGACCTCGGGGGCCACATCTAGTGAGCACCAAAATCTCTGCTGTAGTACTGCGACGTATTCTTTAGCGGCACCATCTCCATCGAGCTCCTGCCCGCCCCTTGCAACGCAAGCTGATCATCCTCACCAACATTCGACGCATCCGCCGGCTCGTAATAAGTACACTCCTTCATACCCGACAGTTCAACCCGCACAATCGCCCTGCACACCAGTGTGCTTATGAAATACCGCCCCACGATGAGCAGGACGTCCCTGACGCTGAAGAAGAGCAATGATGAGAAAATCATGCTTCCAAAGACCAGATTTGCCAGTGTGCCAATAGATAGTAGCCAGATGAGGAAATTAACGAGGATGGTCTGCTTGCGCCAGCGGAGTCTCTTGGGCTCTTGGAATGCCGCAGGTGTGACTTCTTGGCTTAGGAGTGTTGTGCGTCTGCGTAGTGTGCCGCCTTTGGGAGACTCTGAGCCTGTGTAATATGTTTGCTGGTCCTGAGGTTGACTGATGCCTTGATATGGCTGAGTGTTGTGCATCATCTGTGAGGGATGCGGTTGATGTTGCTGGTGCTGCTGTGTCTGACTGTCGTTAGGTGCCTTGTGATCGATATGCAGCTTGAGATACAAAATGAGCACACCGCCAAGATGAATAATAATACAAATGAATGTCCACAACGGTAGCATGAAGATTGTTTCAGGGGCAAACATGACGACCGCATTGAAACCCAGCTGACAGGCAAGGTACACGACATTGGCCACAGCAACCATGGTGATGAAATACTCGCCCAAGCTGAGCACCACGCGCCACCTGCTCGTCACATAGCGCCACCGAAACGCTGAGATTGTCGTCGGCCGCGTATCGCCGTGTTCGACCAGCTCGTGCACCGTCGTCATGAACTCGCTCGTCTTCATCGTCGCGACGGACGGGCTGCCCAAGGCCAGCAGAAATGCTAGGACGGGGCGACGGATTGACAGCAGGGCTGTTTCGGCGGGTGTGCTGCCCAGATTCTGCAAGATGGTTGGCAGAAGGCCGAGGATGACACCGCTGGCAGCCAGCTCGGCCTTTTTGTACTCGGGGAGGGTCTCGAGGATGCAGTTGATGACCGGGGTGATCAGGGAGGATAATGGCGTGTCGGGCACCCGCTCGCCTGTCTTGTAGGTGGCGTACACGTCTGAACAGTTGTCTCGCAGAATGTCCTGCAGCATTCTGGGGATTGTTAACAAGTGTTGGAGCAGGATATGCGGATCATGGCTGAAAGAGGGTGACGCCAACTACTCACGGATTCCAGAAAGGGAAAAACTGATCAAAATTGGTGGTTGGCGTTGCCTGCGCCATACCGATGACCAACACTGCAAGCACGAGACATGATCGTGCGAAAGCCATTTCTTTCCACCGGCTTTGGTAACCGTGTCTCGTAGGTCGTCTTCGTGAAGCGTGGTAAAGATCGTGCAGTATTTGAGACGCGCGGTTTGCACGCCCCCTGCTACTGCAAAATCAGCGGCGTGATAACGGTGACATAGCGACCATGTTAAGACACATCTCGCAAAAGGAAATATGGGCTCTTATTTCCTAAGACTCACCAAGCACTACGGCAAATCGGCCGAATCGCCAAGAAGGGCGCTGCTATGTATAGCATCAATACATGCGCAAACATCACGTTTCTTGGCCTATCTCCCTGCAAAACATGCTTCCATCCGGATTAGCTAGCCTTGACTGCATGCTGTCGTATCCTCAAGAGCAAGGGAGAGGGGCCAATAGATCAATCACCTCCACTCTACATCGCCAGTGACTCGCCAAAGAGAGAGCTTGATTGTCACCTGGTCCGGATGTATTGCCTATAAAGTGGGACATAGCCGAGACTTTGGGGGCTGACTACAGGGAATGTTGCAGTAGCGCTTACAGTTGCGGACACCAGCTGCAGCAAAATATTCTTTCTGTTTAGCCTTATTTTACATCACAGCCTTGCCATATTGCCATTACTGGAGAGGGAAAGATGGACTCGCATCTGCAGATGACCTATGAAGCGCGCACTTCAGAAATGATGATGATATGTCCTTGAATGAGTGCGGAAATCGACATGTATCTTCGAAAGTCAGAGGAGACTTGCTTTCGAGCCCGCGTCAATCTTCCTCTGCCCATCTTCCCAGAGCAGAATCCCTGGTGGGATCGACAAATGCTGCACTTCAGCCGCAGTAAGACGGCACACACTGTCTACTCTGGCTTGAATTCGGAGTGCTCCGCCCCACCAATTCTTTCAAAACACCACCCAATTTAGGTGGGAACCCGAAAACCGCCACGGCGCCGGGCATCAGCAGGTCAAACCGATATCGATAGCAGCTATTCAACAGCTATAGCAGCCCGATCTCACGATAATTTATAGTATTAAGATGTCGTTAAACTATATAGTACCGTCTATTCAGCCCTCGTCACCCCTATTATTACTACGTAGCGATACGCCGGCGCCCCTATCCTTACCGCGTTACCCCCCTACGTTCCCGCGTTCTATCCTCTGTTGAGACGGCTAACCTCTTCGAAGCTGAGAGGTTACGATATCGCGTTAATTACGCTTATCCGGACGCGTACAGATCGACGAAACGGCGAACTAATATAAGATTATCTCTCTAAGAGAGATACCGCTAAGGAAGCGCCTAGCCGCTACGCCTTTAGGCGCTAGTACGGCCTCTTATATACGGGCGAAGAGATAGCGAGAAAACTCGGTAGCGCGTTAAAGCAAAGCGGCGAACAAAGCGAAGGTACCTCCTACTAAAAAGACGCCTAAGAAGATTACACTACGCGTAAAGAATAGGCTATAAGTCTCCTCTAACGCGACTTCACCTAGGTCGAGTAGTAGTATCTCGATAGCCGCTTTAGCGCTAGTAATATCTTTAGCGCTAGTAATATCTTTAGCGCTAGTAATATCTTTAGCGCTAGTAACCTCTAATAGCGGTATAGATATAGAACAAGAGGCTATCCCAAGCAGCCTACCGATTAATCTCGTATCGCTAACTCTAATTCCGCCGTTATTACTAGTACCGATTCCGCCGTTATTACTAGTTCTAAGCCTACTAGATCTATTTAAAGAAAACCTAGAACTCCTATTTACGTTCGAAGTAAGCTTAATAATTAAGAGAGACGGTACTATCTATCGCGATAGGCCGATTCCTACTACCGAGAAGGCTTTAGTCTCTTTAATAGCCGGCCTACGAATATTAGTACTTCGCGAGTTCTAGAAGACTTATAGTACTTAGCGCTATATAAGATATACTATACGAGTTGTAAGGTTTGCTAACGTATAGTAGGACGGTTAATATAACTTTACCTTTATAGATGGAGAGCTTATCGTCGCTATCTATAATTCCGGCGCTAAAATAGAATACGTAGCGGCCGTCCTACCGGCCGCCGGTAACCCGTTAGGAGAGGAAGTTAATATAAAGCGGGCGTTTAATAGCTTAAAGAGTATCGTTGACTTAAAGAAGCCGGCAATCATCCGTCTAATCTATCGATTTAGGGCTATATCTATTCTACCTATAACTTCGCAAACTCCGACTATATCGTTAAAGCTACGGCTATACGGTCTCCCTCCGGGTCGACCGCGGATTACGTAGTTAATTAAGTAAACGCCGTTAAGAGGCCCATTACGATTCTCGTTATTTAGATATAGTACTCTAGTAGTCCCGGGCTCTCTATTAATAATAGTAATACCGCGAACCGATACTACATCGAAAACGAAGCTAAAGAAGACGAAGTACGAGTTAATAGATTCGTAGGGTATCTACGCCGTTAACGGCTTCTTTTATAATATATTTACTCAACTTACGGTAGCCCTCTTATATCCGAAGCAATAGAAGTATACTAATAGTAAAAGGCTCCCTAGTAGCGATACGCTATTCTACTAGATTGAAGATAGCGTATATTACTACTTTATAAGCCCTCGGGCCGCTATGCAGTAGGTAAAGAAGATTACTCTTAGGTAGGCAACGTATACGGAGCTACTACTCGAACTATATAAGTAGATAATAAGTAAGAAGGAGAATAGAGAGTACGATACTCCCTCTTTAAATAGGATATCGTTAAGCCGGTAAGGTCGATAGAGGGCTATAGACGGGTAGTATTATAACTCTAATAACGTCGTCTTTAATATTAGTAGTATAGAGTTCGCAACCGACCTCCTCGGGGCTACTATTCAATAGTAGGTCCGATAGTAACTAAGCTACGTTCCGATACCTTTAATTAATACTATCTCGAGAGCGCTAACTATCGAGACTATCGTACCGAGCGACCTCTCTTTTACGATAGGCTAGGAAGATCTCGGGCTAGATAGAATATAACCTCTATATCCTCTACTACCTCTAACCCCTCCTCCGCCTAAAGCTATCTTTAGTTCTTCTCTAGCGTAATTATCGTTATAGAGGGACTCGCCTACCTTACTAAAGACCTTCTAGAGTACGCTTTAGCTATAAGGTACCGTACTAAAGTCCGATATTAAGCGTTTCTTCCGAGCTCTTAAGTAGGATAGAATTATTATAGGAGGAGTTCGCGACCTCCCTAAAGCGTAGTACTCTTATTATAGCGTTAACCTAGCTCTCCGGCCGGAAGTCCGTAGGCTTTCGAAACGCCTTATCTAAATAGAGGAGGAAGAAGAAGAAGAAGACGAGTTAGACTTAAGTAGGGCGATAGTAGACCCCCTCCTCTATCCCCTCTAATTACTATAGCTAACTATTTATTATATATATAGCTATAATACTACGCCCGAGCGATCTCGACGATAATAACGAAGCCCCGCTACCTCCTATTATTAATGAGAGTTGTGATTTCAATTCCTTATAGTTCTACCGCCTTTACGATACGCTCGACTCCGATATAGGCCTCGATCGAGATTAGCCTATATACCCCCCCTAAAGGCAACGAGGTTGCTAGGAAGGTAGGTGAATATTTAGATAAACGTTTACCTACCTCTTCGTAACCCCTATTATATATAATTACGTATATATATACGGCTATCGAGGAGGCAGGTGAACGTTCATCTAAATATTTACCTACCTTCCTAGTAACCCCGTAAAATAAGGAGGGGATATAGAGGGATAGGACGTTCGATTTCCTACAATATAACTAACTATATAATTGAACTACCTTACCTTATTAAATTAAAGTCTTGACCTATATACGCTCGCTTGAAGAACCCGTAGATCTACTTCTTATAAGTTCTAATCTCGTTAATATACTCCTAGAGGAAGTTTCCGAAGTCCTCTAGGCTACAGAACTCCGTGTCTCGCTACCGAGCCTGCCGTCTAATATACTTCTTAAGGTATCTAAACGTAGCTTTAATTAGGTTAAAGTCGGGCGAGTATAGCGGTAGATATTAAAGCTTAATTTACGTAGCTTTATAGGCGTTATAAATCTCTATCGAATAGTAGAACGATACGTTATCCATTACTAGAACCGACCGCGGCCTAGGGAACGGATTTATTAATAGTAAGACCTCCTATAGAAGCTAGTCTATAAAGCCTATAAGATTTATCGACCCGATATATAGAGTATAGGTAATAAAGCTATTAACTATTAACGTAGGTAATATATTAAAGCGTTCGCCTCGATTAAGTAGTTTTAACTAGTATAGAGTATATCCTTTTAGTACCTAACTACGTTAACGACGACTATCCCTCCTATCGATTCCGGACTTATCTACGAAGACGAACTAGTTAGAGGTTATCTCGCAGGTATTATAAAGATATAGCGCTCGCTGCGAGTCCTACGCCTAGAGGGCCTTCGACTTAATAGCCTTATTCGACTAATCGCTCGACTTAAGGCGCTTCGAGATAGTAGAGATATCGATAAACGTATTAAATTGCTCCGCTAGGAACTATTACATCTCGTTAAGGTATAGGTCGTTATATATCGTTAGCTCCTTAAGGAGGCCCTAGAAAAGAAGTTATCGTTAGCAAGTTAACGGAGTACTAGCTAGCGCGAACCGCCGCTATACTTACGTCTATAGCCTCTAGCGATATCTTCTTACGGTTCCGCGGAATATTATAAGTTAGGCGATTAAGCAGCTCGCCTCTCTTTAGCTAATCCCGCCTATATTAACGCGCCGTCTAAACGTAGTAGTTAAGCTAACGCGCTACGTCCTCGTTTAACGCGCCCTCTGTAATAAATATACGTATCTATACCCTCTATAGCGCAGTTAAACGCTTCCTAGGGTTCTTTATTACGACGCCGTCCTCAACACCAAGAAGTATCGTGAGATTTACGAGGTTATATCGCCTAATTATCGATTTTGTAGGTTAACGCATCGGCGCTGTAGCGGTTTTCGGGTTCCCACCTAAATTGGGTGGTGTTTTGAAAGAATTGGTGGGGCGGAGCACTCCGAATTCAAGCCAGAGTATGCACGAGCCAGCAGCACAACACCTTTTATAGCGAGCAAGCGACGTGAGGAACACAGGACGAACGAGGCGAGCCGTCCCGCGTGACTCCACAACCCTCAGCCGACGACCCTAGCAGTGGGTTGACTCTCAGCCTACGCAGCCCGCCGCTTGCCGCTTCTTGCCGGTGATGTAATCAAATCTTTGCTGGAGACACTTAACCAGAATCTCCGCGATCGGAGCAAAGCATACGACATCCGGATCGGCAGCGGGTCTGCTGCACACGATTACCAGCAGTCCTGATGAATAGATATTTTGTCCAAGACAAGATGCAACTACTAATACAAAGCACCCAACATCTATGAGAAAGATCCGACTGGCTCACTCTTCCAAACACCACCCGATCCCAGTGGTCGTCACAATCACGTCAGCCATGGCCTCCACGCAAATATCCTACAACGACAAAACCTTCCGCTCCGCCTCAAACACAGACAACGGAGAAGTCTCGTCTGCGACAGTCTTCCAGTACCACCAGGACGGCAACATCGTCTGGGCTGAGTACAGCGGTGGTAGCATCACCAGGGGCTTTCTCATTGCCACCATTCAGCCCAATCACGACGACAGCGAATCGCACACGCTTGATGCGCGGTATCAGCATGTCAATGTCGCCGGCGAGCTCATGACGGGACAGTGCAAGAGCACGCCAGAGATGCTGGAGGACGGCCGGATACGGCTGCATGAGGAGTGGCAGTGGACTAGCGGAGATAGGAGCAGCGGGCGAAGTGTTGTCGAGGAGGAGCACAGGACCAGCGGCCGGCATTAGATGTACCCGAAGGGCGCCCCGTGGTAGTACGCCTGACAGTTTGCCTGATGTGCTTGCGGCCGTGAATCGTACGTCTACTGCTGTGGAACGGGTACTTTATCCGATGCAAGCAAGCGCGCGCTTGGCATTTCGTCGACGTAAACATGGATGCATCCGCGATCTTCGTGGATGTACATAGCGCTTTTCCGTTCCTGTCAGGCACATGCTATGCTGGAGGAAGATATTTGATAGATTCTACGGGACACAATGTCATGTCATCACTGTGATCCCTCATGATTCCTATCCCTAGCATCAGTACTAAGCGCAGCTAAGCAATGTAACAGCAATCACATTAGTTGTACTGTCACTCATGGGGCCTCGCGTGGTAACGTCGCTCTCCAGCTGCCTACAGCGATGCTATCAGAGCACTTAGCATCGTCACCCAGGTCAACACGGCCACTCCGCGTGCACCCTCACCAATCCTACCAGCGATATTCGTTTGGCTCCCAGAGGTCAGGTCCTCAGTTGTGTTCGCCAACTGCAAGAAGGGCGTAGGCTCGAACGATGCGACAGACGTGTCGTCCACGGTGCCATTATAGCAGAAGCTCGTGTAACAAGACTGGCACGCGGTGGGGATGGCGCGGGACGAGCGCACGAGGCTGCGCTGTAGGATCAGGCAGCCCACGCAGGTTGGCCAGGAGGCTTCGAGGGTCCCGTTACCCATTGTCGCGACGTTGTAGCCATTCTGGATGATTTCGTTGCGTTGCGCATCCGAGTATTGCAGGTCGAGAGTCGAGACGTTGCTCAGGGCCGTGTAGGGCGTGTTGGGGATGTACACTATCAAAGGGTAATCGGCTGATGTGCTCGAGTTGGTGTTGCAGCCGAACGCAGTAGGGCGGCGGTTGAGCCCGAGATTGATAAAGGTTTCGGCTGAGGGGATTGCTGGGAATTGGGTACCATTACTGATGGGCGCGAGGCTGCGCTGGTAGGTTGCGCGGAGGGCCGTAGCGTTGGGCCAGTTGTTGGTGGTGTCGGCGGATGAGTCGACGGCGAAGACGACATCGAGGGCGCGCTCGGGCTGGATAAGCGGTACGAGAGGGATGTTCTGCAGGTCCTCGCCGCCGTCGACGAGGGTGAGGTCCGCGCTGAGGGCGCTGGGATTGGACGCGCTATTGTAGTGGAAAAAGGGGTTAGGTGCGTACTGGGCGATATCCTCGTTGCTCTCGCTCAAGCTGTTGGCGATGGATGTCAGCGCCGTGGACAGCTCCGAGGGCACGTTGATATCCGCGATACCGCTAACCAAAAGCGCATTGAACAGGCTGCTGCTTGTGCCCATGACAAAGCCAAACTGGTCGAACCCGCGGACACACTGCTGCCCAGCCGCGCTAGAGACACTGCCGTCGGCAAAGTTGGAGCCGATATACTCGAGTGGTGCGAAGCCAAAGAGAGTTGGGTCCCATGAGCCCATCTCCCAGGGGTTGAACTCGAAGACAGTCGAGTTGAGAGACACAATGTTGGTGCCCGGGCTGCGTTCGTCTGACACGAGGATCGGCAGCGGCTGCTGGGCATCGCCGAAGCCAGGCGTCCGGGCAATGGACGAGAATGTGTAGGCGGGACCACCCTGGGCAGCGTTGATGAGCTGGAATGACAGCGCCCGGCCCCAATAGTCGGTAATAGATATGTTGAACCCCGCCGCCTTCTTGGCGTTGACGTCGCTGGAGATGTTTTCCCAGTAGTCAACCGTTGACAGGAGACTGACGCCCGGAGCCGACGGGCCCTCGAGGATATTGCGGTCGAACGCCCATAGGCCCGTTTCGGGACTGCCGGCCTGCAGGTCCGGTACTGTTGAAAAGTTGTTCGCATAGATGGAACCCACGAGCCAGCCACCGCCAGACAAGGCGGAGAGATACGTCGCAGACTGCAAGAGCCCTCCAATGCCGCCTGTTCCATTAGAGCCCGCCACGCGACTATCGGCTGCGGCAATGAAGCCGGCGCCGTTCATGAGGGCCCGGTAGCCGCCGCCCGAGACGGCGATGCCAATGTTGGGCAGCAGTGAGCTGTCGCTGCCCGCGCTCGCCATGAAGTCGGCCACGTCGAAGCCGCTGATGTTGACACGCTCGAGAAACGCTGTCATCGGCGCGACTGTGTTGGGCCGCCGCGATGCCAGCCATTCCGTCTCATTAGGTGATACTCGCGCGGCGCTACGAATAGTTGGAAGTGACGCTGGGCAATTTACTCTCGCCGGCGCATAACCGCCGCTTGGATTGTCTGGAAGCGCTCTGCCAACCTGTGCGGAGCTTGACGAGGCAGTGCAGAGCAGACTGGCCGTGGCCAGAGCCCCGAGCATGGGTTTCGCCACACCCATAATGATGGTGATGACGATGCTGGTAGTGGTAGTGGTGGTGGTGGTGGTGGCAGCGGTAGCGATGCTGGCGACGATAAACTGGAAGATAGAGATGCTCATCTATTAAGAATGCTAATACTGCCGTCAGCAATGTGACGAGGATGTATTATCCGCACTACCAGATGACGCATGAAGCAACGGCCGAAACGAATAACCCCTGCCCCTGTCGAGACCAAATGCCTTCCACGACGCGCAAGCTCATATAGTAATAAATCATAGCACCGGCTGCTCCGGCATCTCCTAGCGAATCGTGCGCGAGGTCTTGTGCGCGCGGGCTTCCACACGAGTAAATGTCACTGTACTGGCTGCACTAGCCTCGAGCTAATTAGTCCAGAAGAGCTCTGAGGACGGAACTTGACCTGCACTGCGGCACATCGACCGCAGATCAGAAAGTGGCTGAGGCCAACACCCTGCGGCGCTGAGCCTCGCAAGAGAGCGAGCTTCGCCTATCAGAACCTGCAGCAGCTGCGGGCGCATCATGCGCTTGACATCAACCCGTGCCAGCGCTTGAGTATTCGTCAAGCCACTGCTGACATTGGTGGAGGCGCGTCAGTTGATGGACAGGTCAGTTGACACGGGCAAGAATTGTCCGAGGCCGCGTCACCAGGGGATGGGGATGAGCCTCATGGGTACCCGGGACGGGCATGTGCACCACGATGGAGCCGAGGCGCGTCGACCATAATCCTCGTTACTGCGAAGCTACGCTGAGAAGGCTCTGCAGCTCAGCATTGAGAAACTGCTACACACACACAGTACAATGGAAATATAGATGCTGATCAATCATCCCCTGTGCGATGTTCCCTCCCGGGGAGGGATATTTGGCGTGTGGCGTGTTGTGTGTGGCGTGTGGCGTTTTCAAAGTTTAATGGGGCAGCCCAGGCCTCCCGAGCCCGATCCTGGATTCGCTACCGTAGAGGTGGTTAGACATGATTAAGTAATGTCTATCGTGCATCCCAGGCAAGGACCGCCTATGCGTCTGTGAAAATGAACTAGCCAACAAGTGAACTATCAAATTGATTGAAGCAGCTGAGCAATGATCAGACTGATCTTACCCTGACTCTACAGGGTAAATCAAGTCCACATACGCGAGACGCTCTTGCCCGAGCGTGTCTACTCCGGAACTAGCTCCGGAGGTCGGACGGCCGCGGCTCAACACCTGCTGCATGTCACAGTGGTTTTTAGGCAGGTTTGAGACGATCCGGCTGAAGTGACCCCAGACTGTAAGGCCTGGAAATGAAGATTGGCAGCGAGTGATGGCACATAGTAAGTCATGTCGCGACCAGCACCCCGTCTCAGCGAGATTGGAGAGATCTCGAACCGAACATGACGAGAGAGACTGCATAGAGGCTGGCAAGAGCGTGAAGTGATGCAGGGCCTGCAAGGAACCCGACTTTCGCACGAGAGTGGACACGACGGTCGGGTACAGGAACAAGGACACCCTTGCTCGAAAGACGGGCCATCGACATGACGGGACAGTTTGGTATTGTTACAGGGGCGCAAGAGTCAGTCTGAGAAGTCGACTTTGATTGTGCGTGACTGGGTGCAGCCGGTCAGGGAAGCCCACTATTAGCATGACCCTGTCTGACAGTACGGAGAATGAGCTGATGACTATGATGATCTCCACAAAGCCCGAGCTCGTGCGAATCTGTCGGACAGGTTCCTGGTTGAGTCTGCCGATGCCCGAGAAGAATATCGCCAATTGTCACCAATCGGAAGCTCTTGTCTGTTTTGTTCCCGAACAGGTCATTGGGCTTTTTTGCTGCAACCAAGCCAGACCAAGGACGGCTGCCCCTACCTACCAAGCTGCTGAGCAAAACAGGCAAGGTACTTCAGCCCTGCCAGGGCGAGGAAGGATTTGTCCCACATCAAGGCTCGCTGTAGCGGAGCAGGTGTAGCCTGTGAACCTCAGCTGCCGTCTCCTCGTCCGGGCCGTCAACCGCCAGGCCGGGCACGACATCCTTGATCGGTATGTTCTCGATGCGGTTGACAATGCCTAGCTCAGTAGTCCACTGTACGTACTGAGCTGATGAAGAGGCAAATACGATTCGGCCGAGGCCCGCGTACCCGTGCGCCGTCGAGCACATCTGGCAGTGCTCTCCTGACGTATATACCGTCGACGCCGCGCGCTCTTCAGGGGACATGTGTGTTTGCGCCCACACGACAATGGTGAATTCTGGGTGCCATGTCACGTCCTTCTTTGTGTACACGCGGTTGCGGTCCGTGTATCGGACCTTGCCGGCCCCATCGACAAGCACGGAGCCGAAGGCGTCGTCACCAGCCTCAACAGCCTCGCGGGCCAGGGCGACGCATTGGCGGAGGAAGATGCGGTCGTTTTCAGTGATGCCCATGGTGTTCTTGGGAACGTCCTCTCTAGTCGTGTTAGTCCTCATTAATATGACAGTGTGCCATGAGTATCGGGAGTAGTCGCCTTACGAGTTGTGTGAAGTATGACTATGATGCTGTGGTAGCTTCTAGTGATGCAATGACCCTGCACAGGAAACAGTTTGTCCTTCAAGACCTGGGGCCTTTGGCGTCTCAGCTCAGCCCCTCTTTCCCTGTCCCTGTCAAGCTGTGTGGCACAGCATGGCGCAGCATAGCATAATAGCACGACTCCCCACCAGTCTCGGTAGCAATTTGCACGAGGAGCGGAGTACGTCTCCCAGAAGTCTTCCTAGTCTCGAAGAGGACATGGATTAGTCATTCGGCTTCTTCCGCACATTTGGCCTGAAGGTACTCTTAAGTACGCAGGCACAATAGCCCTGAGTGCATGGGCATGACGGCGCTGCGGTGTTTTGCAGGTGTGAATCTGAGCTACGTACCAGTATTGAGATCTTGCTCAGACCACCTGACTGCGCAATTGCATTGTTTGGTAGTTCAACAGCACACACGGGGGGGTCTTCAGCGACGCCTGATTCCATATGGACATGGATGCTTCGGGGACTTCAAGCCGATGTGTTGGAGAATGCTTTCACCAAGAGCATCGATCCACACTTCTAGAGCCCTCGGGGTTAAGACAATCTACAGGGCAGGATTTCTAATCCAACGATGGTGAAGCCAGCGCCCCGAAAGCCGACCAAGGCGCGCGAATCTGGCCGTCTTGGCGGTAGTATGTCCGAAATTCCCCTAGGAAATCCACGGTCGTGCATCTAGAGGAGCAGGGGCTATGTATGACTGCGGAACACATTACCGAAACGATCCAGGCCCTAGAACGGACCCATGACGCTTACCGTATCAGGATCGGACTGCGACGACGAATCAGATTGACTTTATGCGGATCTCCACGACGCATTCATAGAGTGATGGCGATCACACCATGGATATATCGAATATAATCGTGCTTATAAGCCATTTCAAATGGATGGACTTAGCATGCTCAGCAGATGGAGACTGGCGGAGCTGGCGAATCACAAGCTGTCAGTCGACGGATTTGAACACAGGTCGCTTACCGAGCATGGACGTGAACAGGCAACATCGAGACGGGAAAAGACCTCGCTGTTGCCTTATTCGGTATGCTCGATGTAACAAGGATATATAATTGCGCGCGGGGGGATCTTTGCCTCTTGGAGATATGCAAGGGGTGCCTTGTATGATATAATCAGAGCCGTTGACTAAACAGTCGCAGTAGGGCTGAATGTGCACTTTGTCGCACTATGTAATGTAGTAGCGCGTCCTTGGACAGAAGTCTTTTTGACTTCTACGGCTGCCAAGCTGAAGTTTAGGGTACGCATGCTGACCAAACCCGCTTGTTGCCTAAACACAGCCGGTAACGCATAGTCGTTCTTTCTAGGCGTCACAGGCTTGTTCAGTGGAGCGTGGTTGCCACTCACCCCTTGATTAGCGGTCCATCACCGGTTTCAGTAGGCGACAATCCTCTGCATGCTGGTTTGGAGCAAGGGGCTCTTCGCGTCCAGAAGTGGCAGTGCCATGCAGCATGCGCGGGATACGTCTCCCGTCACAGTCATGGGCGACGTGAACACTCAGTCTATTTTTGTTGTCTGGCAAAAGCCCGATCCGATAGAGCTCTGATCTTGGTAACATTCCACAGCAAAGCGCGCGGACTGCCAGACGGTCAGCAGATATTGATACGCTAGTCTGCTTTCTACCACTTACACGGGCGTGACCCATCGCCCTTCGTCGCCCTTTGTCCAGAACCCAGGGTCATGTGGAGTTTAGCCGTCGTGCCGCCGCCTCGCCTGCCGTACCCGAGGTCCCGGCACAGGTGGGCCATGCGAGGGCATACGTCTTCTCTGGAAGGCGTCCTCGATCCAGAGATAGTCGTCACAGTGCTAAGCTTTCTTATGCCTTAATCTTGCCAGAGTATGTGAGCTTCGGCCGACTCCTCTACCGATTTTTATTCTGGCCATCGGGGTAATTCATGCTACAGACAACTTATTTGAGACTAATCCTCTGTGGTTGATATCTGAGTAAGACATGCTCGGTTCTTGCAGTCGATTTTGTATGTAGTGTCTGTTCAATTTTCAGGATCATGGGACGGCTTTCGTGTAGTTCGTAGCCACCAGTCAAGAAAAAGACACTGCTGACCAAGTCAGTCGAAGGTGCGGAGCGCATCAGCCATGACTCAAGCCAGAAACTGCTCGCTGTAGCGGGGAATGCTACCTGAATGGCAGCAGCCTAGCCCTACGCAAAGTAAGAGTGCAACCAAGGTGCTGGGGTATATGCAATGCATGATGTACTCCAGCTCCAGGTCCGGAAACTGCACGTAGTGTGTGGTGGCCAAGCCGGGAGCTTCCTTTCTGTTCCGAAGATGAGCTTACTCCTACGTTTTCATACCCGCTTACGCATCCTTGACTACTGTCCTCTGTGAGCCTGGACTGCAACTCTGTAAGCCTCTGCTACTCTTCCGTGGCCCAGGTAGGGATAGGGACTTGTTCTCCACCTTCAGTTCCGGCTCGGGCCCGAATTCTGCATGATGGTAGGGTGGTTTTCACCCCACTGTTAATCTCCGCCTACTTGGCAGCTTCATAAGTCATAGTGTGCAACTTCACGAGCGGATAACCGCCTCAAGTAGCGGTCGGTCGAGTTTCCGGGCATCTGGACCATGCTCCCGATGGCACCTCATAGGGCTTGGTGGACGCAACGGTCATAAGGGCCGCTGAGCCTTGCAGGGCTCCTGACCTGGACCTGATGCTCGCAGGACCCATGAGAGCAGGCTCATTCCTCAAAACGGCTTAGCACGCTCGAGAACTGCCAGGGTCTGAGGCAACCGCGACAGGGCGTTACCACCTCCACGCTGAGCACAAGCACTTTGAGAATGACTCTAAGCGGCGCACCCTGCCAAGTTGAATCGGTCGACTCGGTCCAAAGTATATCCGGGGTTCCAGATTATCAGCTAGCCTTCAATTCTTAGTGGTTGACGTACGACGGCTCCCTATTTATTGCGCGGATGTCTTCTGGTTGCACCCATCCTTGTTCCTGGCCGGTGTAAGGGTTGTGCACCCCACAGCTTCGGTTCAAGTGACTGAGGTATGCCATCGCGGTAAGCCCCGAGTGGTGCCTGGGAGATCCTTGAAAGTGGCGCTACACCGGCAGTGCTTGGTCGATGAGCGTCTTTATCCACACACCTGATATGGGGTATTTTCTTCCCGTTCAAGTCTCCTGTGGTACTTCGTGCTTTTGTCACCTAGATTCATATATGTAATCTTCACTGAGGTCACAGTTTTTGGCTCACGGCACAGCTCAGGTTGAGGCAAGCCCAAACTCTCAAACCTTCATTCAACGCAAAGCTCCTACATTTTCGGCAATACGACAAAGCACTTCAGAATTTGACCAACAACAAGCTTGGTGTGGTGTACGCCATGACGCAGGCACAATTCCCACGTGTGCGTTGTGCACATAAAAAGGTCACCTCAGGTGAGTTAATTGGTCAACGCGCCATTAGGCTGATTGACAGGCCCAAACGAGTTTCCATGTCATCTAATAGCTGCCTGACGTTTTGGCGCTGACCACAACTACGCATACACTACAGGCTGTAGGACCTGCAAGAGAAGACGCATTAGATGCGATGAGACTCGGCCAAAGTGCCTACGATGCCAGCGATCAAAGGTTGAATGTGATTATGGCTCAGTCGAGTCGTCAGTGTCAACGAAAACGACTCCTGCGACATCACGGAACGTGTCCCCGCAAGGAAAAGTCTCAGTGTCACCACAATCACGACCGCCAAAGTACTCCAGCAAATTTGCCGAGGATGAGGGCAACGCTTCGCCTACCAGAGAGCAAATCAAGCTTATCTTAGGTAGCATAGTAGAGCCATCCTCACTGGACTTGATGCCAGAACACACCGCATTTCTCGACATTTTCCGAGGTCATGTAGTTGACAGTCTCAGCATGTTGGCCATCAACAGAGAGAGAATTGCCGGGATTTTAATGCAACAAGTCGAGGAGGACGAAGACATCAGAGCTAGCGCTTTGAGTATAGGCGCACTACTGCACGTACACAACTCGCGGACACACAGCATGAAGCATCGCGGCGGCGAACCCAACTCCCCGGGAAAAGAGTCTCGAATCAATGAACCGTATGCTATGGCTGTGCGCCTGCACATGAGAGCATTATCCAAGTTCAGAGCACGAGTCACTGCGAAAGACCCGAATTTGACTAAGCTTCTCGTTCTCGTGTCTTCTATTCTCTTTGTCATCTTCGAGAACATCCTGGGCGATGTCAAGTCAGTCGACCGTCTGATGGCCATCACTGTGCAGATGCTGCAGCGAGACCTCCACTACTTGTGTCAGCTGGGCCTACAGATGCCGGAGACGGGTGAGCTAGAAGAGAACGAAGGTACAAAGGAGATGTATATGCTCTTCTTCACAATGGCCACTGCCAACAGCTGGGCCATTCCTAGCTACCCGAGGCAAAGAGCCGCCATGGCACAAATTGGTATTGGGCCAACATCTATGCAGCCTCCCGATCCTGCGATGCCACTGCCTGATTGGTATGGAGCCTACCGCATACACCATTACCGTACAGCCATCTGGGCATTTCAGGCATGCCAAACAATAGAAATCTGGGGCTTTGTATCCGAGGAGATGCATTCCCAGCAAGAGGCTATCCTTGCACATTTCTCGACATGGTCACAGATGATGCGAAACCGAGCCCAAAAAGCAGTTCTCGGAGCAGAGAGGCGGGCGTGGGGCATGATATTATTCACAACTTTGGGGGTGTACCCGTGGTATGCCTGCTTATTCGACAGAGAGGAGATGATGTACGACCTCTACGCCGAGTACTTCAAAGAGGCTATTCATATTTTCGAGTCCGAAATCTCTAGAACGGAGACGATATCCCACCTTTTATTCAACAAGGCAACAGTGTGGAAACAGAGTCACTTGCAGATCTTGCTTTTCATCATGGTTGCTAGCAGAGACGGAGAGATACGGGTCCGGGCAGCACAACTCTGCAAAAAGTACGTTACAATTAATTTCAGCTGGGACGAGAAGGCGATGTTAATGGCTGGCACGGAACTGGTCAAACTCGAGGAGGCACAAAGGAATGAGGCCGGCGTTATACCTAAGGAAGCTCGTTTGCGCTGGATACGGCTTGATTGGAACGACGGGCATACAGAACTCTCTGTTGACTTGCTCAACTTCTCAAGGCAAGAGATAACAACTGTGCGCTTGCAATGTAGCGGGGAGTTTGCTCATTTGTTCTGGCCCACGTAAGCGACGATCACAGTTCCTAGCACTGCCAACCACTCGACCTTGAAGATCTCCGCCTTAGAAATCATGTTGAAATCTTTTTAGTGTCCACAAACTCCAGACTTGAGTCGAACTCCAGCTCTGACATCTTTGACAGAGGGCTATAGGTCACCAGGACCGTCGCGTTGCCGAGCGGCTTCCTAGTCTGCGACCCTGTCGCCATCGCGTCACGGGCATCAGGCTGCCAACTGCAATATAGCGCGACAGCGCGTCAGAGGGCTCCGTAGCCAAGGGTACAGTAGGGAGACTTCGGACTCCGTCCATGTTCTGCGCGGAGTGCGAAGTCAGGGGTGGATCGGGCCGGGAGCTGTGCAGGCTCGCCAGGTTCTCTCCTCGCCCTCGTCTCCCCAGATCAGACTAGTTGTTAGCGTAGAGGCCAGCGAACAGGGGCTCTGAAAGATCGACCACAGTGGCGACCAGACTTTGTGGTCATTGGCCTGCCAGCTGGTCACTCACCCTTATCAGTGTTGGGGTAGCTTGACCATGGATCTGCGAGGACGAATTAGTGGTATGCACTTCGACTGAGGGGTAGATAACCACGCACCGCCAGCGTGGTCTCTTATCTGGAACTCTGTTTCCCTCTGTTCCCTGGCTAGAGGTGTCTTCCCGATGCTTTGCGATTTTGTATATTTGCTCCTTCTCGAAATCGACCTGTTTGGGACTACACCATCCTTGGCATCAAGCAAGTACACATTTCCTGACCCCTGCCCTGCCTCGGATCATGCCGTGCGGCGACACATATGCTAGCCGTGGTGCATGGTAGGGAAGCTTCGACAGCGACCTTCGATCCATAACAAGAACCTCCCGTCACCCTCAGGGATCATCGGCAAAAGCCTCACCGGAATGCCGCGTTCCGTAGCGCACGGACAGCAGAATACCGCTGGCACAGCCCGCCCTTCCCGGCGGCGAACAAATACCCCCAAGACACGATCACGGAATGGCTGTTCTGCGTGTAAGACGAGGCGGGTGCGTACGGATCTTTATCCCTTCTGGCCTCCCTCGTGCGTTTCATCAGCTCAGGATCCAACGTCGAATTGAGTCAGGTGCGCCTTTGCGATTTAACCCCGCGACTGACATGCGACTATCTTCTCTCACAGCTGAAATGCGACGAGACAAAGCCTGCATGTACCACCTGCGTCAAGAGCAACCGCCCGTGCCCAGGATACCGTAAGGCATTCCGCTGGTCCACAAAGCACGAACCATCCCTAGCCACTGGAAACAATAGCGTCACCGAGCTGCCGACCGACGAATTCAACTCTGCCCTTGACGTCCTCGCGAGCACGGAAAGCCACGATGAGGCCCATCGCAAGATCTTGGATGCTGCACGCGACATCATCACATTGTCCACGACGTCCGAGCACACGACACACGAATCTGAGACCAGAATATCACAAGGCACGTCGACAACCGACACCGAAGATGCATCGCCCAACTTCGATGACTTGTTGATGGACGACCTGGATGACGTGCTGGGAGACGCTGCAAATACTGTATGGAACGTGCCAGGCGACGGTATCATGCCCGTGTTGCCGTCGAGGTTTAGTGAAGACGCTTGCATTACCGGAGCAGACCTTACGATTGTCCCGTTCGGCGATGCCAATCTCGATCTCTGTCTTCCAGCAACAGGCAGTACCATACAGCTACCAGAGACCATCCCACAAGGCCTGCTCAACTACTCCTCTCTGCTGGTTGAGGAGTGGTTCAAACATGTGTGCCCAATGTTCGCCAGCTTCGACTCGGAAGGCAACCTCCACCGTAAGCTGGCACAGGAGAGCTGGACCCGGTCTGCGGCCATCAACAGCTCACTGCAGAGCATGGCTGCCATCTGTCTGGCACCACAAATGCCCTTCATGCGACGTATTGCCGCGTCACATCTGAACAACGCCGTCTGTGCCATCGAGGCAGACTTGCAGCTGATCCGTAACACAGATGCAGTCCAGCTACCTACAGATCTCCTATTCGCATTGTGTTGTGTAGGCACTACTGCGTGCTGGGTGAATACGAGTGACACGGTCACGCACTACTTCCGCGAAGCCAAATCGCTTTTCCGACGGGCCGTCCAAAGTTCGACGAGCTGTTCACCCTCAGAGACCCAGCGATTGAACTTTTTTCAAGACTGTCTCGTGTATTGGAACATGCTCGTCTCGGTTGTTTCTGAGGATTCAGACGATGGCGAATTGAGTGCCACCGCCGTAACAGGCACTCTCCCGTCCAAAAACGAGCGGAGTCTCATAGTCCCTCATCCTTGGGCGGGCACGTCAGCTACTGCCCAGGCGCTCCTGGGCCGTGCGATCCGACTATCCAGATTGTTCCGGCTGCGTTTCAAGCGCCAAATGAAATTGACAGTGTTCAATCTCGAAGCCGCGCTCCGTGAGATCCGACAGGCGCAGCAGATAGAGGAAGAGCTCCTGGCTCTCGAAATCCCTAGCATCGACAAGATTATGGAGACTGGGGACAAGCTCTCGCCACGAGCGCATTTTTATCACGTGGCGGACGCATACAAGCTTGCCTCTCTGCTTCAGCTGTATCAAACGTTTCCCGACCTTGTCACGAGGCGTCTGCCTGAACAGGCAACGGACCTATCTGGATGTGTGCCCTGGGATAAATGGATCGTGCCGCTTTGTTTACGCCTGGTCGAGGTGCTCCGCCAGATTCCCGTAAGCTCAGGCACGCGCTGCATTCAACCACTCTTGTACATCACCGCCAGTACTGGGTTGAGGTTCGATCAGAATATCCTCGCCCAGTCTCGCCAATCTTCCCAGTCCGCTTCTGTGGCAGATACGTTTTCTTTAGTGTATGAGTCTGGCAATCTCAGCACCATGAGGTCCATCCTCGGGCTACATAATGACTCAGCATCGACTGCTGCAAGTATCACCGCGTTGTCCATGGAAGTCACGCACGCGCGGCAGTTCATCTTGGGCCGACTAGGTATGCTTGAGCACAGTCTGCCGCCAGCCCCCATCCGTGTGGCTCAAGATCTTGTCAAGGCTATTTGGCAGGCTTATGATGCCGATGTGAATCCAGCCAAGTATACGCACTGGATCGATATCAGTAAGTCGCATACACCGGTGCAGATTCTCAAGAATCCACGCTGACGTTCGAGTTGCAGTGGAGAAATCGAATCTCAGGACAATATTCGGTTAAGTTTTGCGCAGAACATCACAGCTCTTTCCAGTCGGGAGGACTTCCAGATAGTGTATCAGTGCGTTGCACAAGCGTATAATTGGGTGTCTATTGTTTTATCTCGAACTGAACTACCTTGAGATCTACCATTGAATTTGATTTTGTGGTCAGTAAATCCTTGCGCCGCCCCTTCAGGTGTTCATTATCAGCCGGCTCTCCTGAATAGGATTAATCTGAAAGCAGCCACTGCTGGACCATAATATGAACTATGCCGTGCAGTGGATGCCTAAGATACTTTGCGGCACTTCGATCTCAATGCTCTGTGGTATGAGCATGCGTCGGCATCATTTTGCTGGCGACGAATTCTATTAAAATATTACTCACCGCGCTGCTTAAAACTCGCAAAGAGCCGCTCCTGGACTTCTCATATGTGTTGCACGGGGCCGCCATGTTACCTTATGCAATAAATGGGCCAATTGGTAACTGTGCCGGCGGTACTTCACTTATTGGTATCCTATCAATCCATTTGCTTCATGTATACGGAAGCCAAAGGGACGAAAGAAGGAAGAAACCTAGATATCACACAGCCATTGAATTCCCAATTGCCCTCGATATATTCTGCGGTGTTTCCGCAGTTGTTGCCGTCGGTAGAAAGTGCGGTAGCGATGCTGAGAGTATCTTGGACGGGAATTGTCGGTGTTTTTGTACCAAGGATAACAGCACTGGCGCAGAGTGCAGTGATGAGGTAGTTAGACAGGAGCATTTCTTAGGGGTGTCGAGCTGTCAACGTTGCATGCAATATTATGGAACGCTACGGGCCCAGTCCCGGCGTGAGCGAGAGGACCAATGGTGATGTATTTGCGCCTGAGAGACGTTGCCAGTGACTAGCAAAAACGGTCAAAATGAAAATATGAGTTTTACGAACAGGATGGCAAGTTGTCAAATGCAACATAGTTTTCTTCGATGACATATTATGACAGACGACTGGCCCACGATAAGGTTTGGATGTCCCGAGCGAAATTTAATCCACGATACTGCCACATGCAACATATTACAATTATTGTGCATAACTGAGATCACTGCACAACTCTGAGCGCTGATCCCTTATGAAGGACGCATTCGCATGACTCAGTAAGTAAGGCTGCAATGCATATATGCGATCCTTCATTACGCGTACACGACGATCGCTGCCAGGTGCACAAATGGGCACAAATACTGCCCGATCACTCCTTTCATATAGATAGATCTCGTTCGAGATTACGGCTTTCAATATATACATATGCACCACTGCTCTGCCCAAATTATCACAACAATGTTACCACCAGCAGGATTCAGACAAAAAGAGGCGGTAATGTCTTAATTACATGACCAAATTGGTTTCGATCCCCTTTGCGATTGTTTAGTATTTGTGGGTTTGTTCCAACATATGCACTATATGTGAGTCTTTTTATTTGTTTACATGGACTGTTCATGATGGGTACATCGCTGAAAAAATGCATGGGCAGAGTTATGGTGGCTGATGGCCATTGTCAAAACGACTATCAGTACTGGTACGACACGCATTGGAGCCGATGTATGAGGATCCAATCTATACTTTGGTCCGGCATCAACCTATAAGTGCAAATAGCTATCACAGCATTTCATTGTCAAACAAAGCCAGGGTAGCGGTAACCCTTGAGCAGTTTCGTGTCGCGTTTGCCACGATCCGGCTCGCAGATCAACCATATTACTTGTCATCAATGGCAGAATCTATAACAAGCTTTCGACTCATGCAAAGAGTAGAGAGTACATAGTGCTCCGTTTACAACTTATATAAATAGGCTTTTCTTCTTCGCCTTGTATCGCTCTGCTGATATTTCTGCTAATCTTAACCATTTAGTATTATTTTTGATGAATCCCGAGTCACTGGTGAACACTTCAAGGGTCCTAAAGTTGAGCACCCACGTATGTGTTGTGCAACCAGTCGGCCCTATGAGGCGACCTTGGTAAACAGACATAGCACACTGCACTATCGTACAAAGCAATCTGAAAATATCTTATATATATTACTTTCTGCAGAGTTTCGTGGCAGTATCGAAGCAGCGACCGGCAATGGTGAAAAGGTCTCGACGGACGCACAAAAAGCTTCTATGAAGTGCCTGAAATAGCAACGTTGTGGGGAAAATCGTAGCGTCTCATGGCTGAGACTAGATGCACTCACAGCATGTCGGGATAAAGATATACCGCAGAGTATGTGCCGGCTCCTTTTGTGGGTCATTGCGAGACAATTCGTCAGCTTTTTGCCGGGGTACGCGCAAATGAACTCTGAGATAGAGGTCTTGGATCAACAACCAACTGACAAATCAGCGGGAATACGTGAGCACTTGTGGAAAGAAGTAATCTCTATAACAACACTTTCGTAAATTTCTTTAGTACAATCGATCTGCTAATTATCATATATAAACGCGAATGTCTCTCAATCGGGAAAAGTTTGAGTGCGTTGCCCACATATCATTGATTTGCACCAAAAACCAACGTTCTCTATTTAAGATCATACAGAATCGCTTTGAAAACTCTGCACCATGTCTTCACGCCCATTACCTCACCCACATCGCATCCTGTCGCAGAATATCATTCCAACGACAGGAGATCGTGACGAGCCCATAGTAGAGACCACTATACAGACAATTATTCTCAGCGAGGTCCCTGGTTTCAACGGCAGTTTGAGGAAAGGGGTTGTGGCTAATAGCACATTTCCCGCGGTGAATGACGGCAAGTAAGTAGGGATATTCATGCACTGCTCATATGATCACCGTGGCCATTGCATTACTACAAGTGTGCAGCGCTGGCACCTTTTACTCATCCGTACTTGGCTGCAGACTCGATGACATCGCAGGGTCTGGCATCGTGCATTCTGGCGGAACAACCGTCTACTACCTCGATATAGCACCTCAAAGCGCGACACCAATGGCAGGACTAATCAGCCCGTTTCTCTTGACGAACTCAGATACCGGTGTAGTCATTATCGAGTCGTGCAACCAGAGGAAGCTGACACTATTTTGCCAATGATAAAAAGCACCGCACAGTATCCACAGACTACATGATCGTGGTGGAAGGCACCCCCACTCTAGTGACGCCAAAGGGAAACCTCGACATTGTTCATGGCAAGGCGTATTACACAGAAACCGTCGATACCCTCATTCCGACGGGCTCAACTATCGTCCAACGGGGACAATTTCATGCGTGAGTACCCTTGGGGCCGTCGCTTCGTCCTCATAAGGCAGATACTTCAGAGGAGTCTATACTGACTGTTGTCTGTTTGCAGCTGGGAGAACCGGACCAGCAACTGGGTACGCTTTGCTGTCGTGGTCGTGGACGCGAGGCAGCAGATTATACAGACGAACTCAGGCGAGGTCCTACTCGAGGAAGCCTGGCTATAAGCCACTTACCGTACCTGCGTTCCTACAAGCTAGCGGAGATTCACGAGCAAGAGTAACTTTTCTTTCGGTTACGTATGTTTAGTGAGACTATTTCGAAATCAGATATCCATGCCGCGGACAATTATGCTCCAGCGCGACAAACAATCTTACAACTCGCATAAGCCATGGTACATGTCAATTTGTCTTATGGGGAAACGGGGCGCGCTTGCGCATTATCTACTAGTCCGCGATGATGCTCCCTTTCAGGCTCATGCAAGATCATGGACTGAAGACGAGAACTATCCAGAAGCCGCGGGAAGATGTAGCTGAGCAGCCAGAAATGGAAAGAGGGGGCCCCCGAAATGCCAAGAGCGGGGGGAGGTCGCTGATCCCGCGGAGGAGGCCCTTGGAAACTATGCACCTCTCCACTTCCGCTATCAACCAATGCGGCCTGGGGTGCATAAAGTCCCGCGGGATCGGCAAACGCTGTCAGTTTTCGTCGGATGTGGCCATCCTGGCCGCCGATGCTAACTATCACGTGGCGGTCCTGCTGTGAGTGTTGGCCGCATTCTTTAGCCCATCGGGAGGGTGACAAGCTTGTTAGAATTTCAGCGCAATGGGTGACCGCTATAGAGGTACGACGAGAGAGGACGCGACAGTTTTGACTGATAGCCTGTGGCGCTGAGCCGGCCTTCCCGTGCACAGGACATGCAAGCTGATTTCAAGCAATTCGGAGGTGTCATGCAATCGAGCAACTATGGGATGCGGCACGGAGGAACATGCGCGACTGTTGGGTAGAACCATCGTCCCACGTCCATTCCACAGATCATGCGGAGGCGGGCCCAGCTCTGGGGAAGATGGCACCACGCCCGCATGGGATCGTCTGCAATACTACCATGATTGTTCAAGTCGGATTACATTCCCCGCAAAGTCGGAATCTGGGGTTTGGTTTCTGGCACGATCCACATTCCCCAGCCGTGCCCGGAGCCGTGTCTGTGGTGCTCCCGTGACCGAAGCGTCGGGACGCGGCCACCGAGCCTGGCATGCCCGGAACCCGGGCGAGTGGGAGTGAGGAGTCAGGCGAGACAAGACAAGATCCCGCGGCAAGCAGAGGTAGTTGCTGATATGTAAAGAGAGGAGGGTGGCCGAACATACTTTTAGCCCACCACCCGCCTGTCTTGGCTCCCTTCCTCATTTCTTGGCTGTCTCTTGGCTGTCTCTTGGCTCACGCGTGCGGCTGATTCATGCTGTCCACTCTGGCGACGCCTCTGCTTGTCAAGCATGTCCATGCGCACCAACTCGACTGTTTCTGCCCACATTTGCCTGCCATGGTCGCTCTAGACTTGCCCGTGCGCCCTGCCGGCTGGCCATCACTCTGCAAGCTTTTGCTGCCGTGCTCGGCGGCCAGACCTTGTTCATCCTGGGGCCCCAGATGGACTAACGTCTTGGCAATGCTCCCACGACACGGGGAACAGCTTGGGTTAGTCGTTGGAAGTTGCAGAACTTTTCAGGTATAAAGAAGGCAGCCCGTTGGCAGATCCAAAATCTAGGGTCTGTAGCATCTCCTCAGCAGCAGAAGCAACACCATCCACATCCACATCCGCATCCACAACTGCAGCTCGATACTACTTGAACCGTCACAATGGGTGCTCCCAGCGATGTCGACGCCAAGGGCCGCTCCTCTGACGATCTTGCCCGGGTCGAGGAGGCCGAGCTAAAGGGCTATGAAAACCCCCAACCAGGTCAGGCCACGGCCCTCGAGATTCAGGCCCGATTCGATAGCCTCCGCGACCTCTCCCCCGAGCAAATGGACGCTCTGAACAAGAAGGTCCTCAGAAAGATTGATTGGAGGCTCATGCCTATGATCACCATTATGTTCCTGCTCAAGTAAGTAATAACCTACTGTACTCTGCTCCTAAATACGGCATGGAGCCGAAATATCTGCACAATCTGAAGCAGCGTGACTAACTTCCCAACTTTAAATTCAAAGCTACCTTGACCGTGTAAATGTCTCCAACGCACGCCTTGCTGGGCTCCAGTCCGATCTGGGAATGTCCGACACTGTCTGGAGCACTGGAATTTCGACATTCTACGTTGGATATCTGATTGGTCAACTCCCTGGGAATATGATCTTAGCGAAGACGAAGCCGAACTGGTTCTTGTCGCTCACCATGCTGCTGTGGTCCGCTGGTACCCTCTGTATGGCCGCTCTGACCGACGGTGCCGGGTTCGCAGTCTGCCGCTTCTTTATTGGCTTTACTGAGGCCCCCTTCTTCCCTGGTATTACCCTGATGACCTCGTCATGGTACACCAAGGAAGAGAACCCGCTACGTATGGCGATCTGGCACGCCGGCAACACCGCTTCCAACATTCTCTCCGGCTTCCTCGCTGCCGGCATACTGGAGAATATGCAGGGTGTGGCTGGTATGAAGGCCTGGCAGTGGTTTTTCCTCATCGAGGGCGCTGTCTCCGTCGTCGTTGCCATCATCGCCTATTTCATCCTGCCTGGCTGGCCTGAAGACTCCGGTTTCCTGAGTGACCAGGAACGCGACATGGCCAAGTACAGAATGCTTGTCTCTAACGGTGGTGTCGACGAGACCGAAATAGGTGCCTGGGCTGGCCTTAAAATGGCTGCCAAGGATCCCTTCACCTGGATCTTCTGCCTCATGCACTTCGCCCTCGTTACCGCCCAGAGCTTCAAAGACTTTATGCCCTCCATCATGGAGACATTCCACTTCAACAAGCTTACCACCTACCTCGTTCAGGCACCTCCATACGCGATCGCGTACGCCGCGGCTTGCGCAATCGCCTACTCTTCTGGTCGCTTCCAGGAGTCCTTCTGGCACGTCGTGATTCCCATCATCCTTGGCGGTGCTGGTTGCGGTATTCTTATCGGCACTCTCAATGTCGGTGCGCGCTACTTTGGCCTGTGCCTCCTGATTGCAGGTACCTACAACGGTCTCAACTTGCAGCTCTCGTGGGAGACTACTGTCGTGCCCGCACCTCGCTCCAAGAAGGCTGCACTCGTCGCTATTGCCAACTGCATCAGTCAAACAAGCCACTGGTTCACACCCTACTTCTTCCCTCGCTCTCAGGTGCCTTACTACCGACTGGGAGGTACCATCATTCTGGTGGGTGTTGTTCTTGTTGTCGTCTCCGCTATCCTCGCCAAATGGCGAGCTACTGTTCTCAACAAGAAGCTCGACGAGGCCGAGGGTTGGTCCAAGACTAGCGGTAACGAGCGTGGCTGGAGATACGTCTCTTAAGTATTTCGAAGAGATATACAAGGGCATCGGAGCTAGGTTACAGTAGGATGAGCGCTTTACCATCCGCGAGGACATTTACTGGATTGTATTCACAAGGATCGAGGGATGCAACTCGGTTTTCACTAGATATGAGAAATGATTTTATGATTTTCAGCAAGTATAAGAAGGCGTGGTAAAGTAAGTATACTAGTGCAAAATCCACCACTCTACAAATGGCCTCAAATGACCTAGTAGCACGCCACAGGACGTACTTGGTACTTCCAGTACCTTGTTTGTGGTTTGCCAGGCCGCACCCTTAACAATAACCCCTGAACTTGCGAATTACCAGGTACAAGGATCGTGAGGAGAAATTTACATGTTGCTGTAGGGGGCCCCTGAGGGGGGGGGCTGTGACGCTTTGAAGATGGTAGAGAGGCATTCAAGCCGTAACCTTTTTCCAGCTCTCCCGTGCCACAAGGCCGTTGAACCACGCTGCGACATGCGGGTATTTTTCAAAGGCGCTGGAAAACCCAATCTTCTGCAAGTTTGCACCATACGGGAGATGGAAGAGGTCGGCAAGAGTCAACTCGTTGCCAGCAAGGTATTTTTGCTTGGAAAGAATTCCTTCATACACGGCGAGGGTAGTATCCAGCGTTGCCAATTTCTGGGTGACGACAGCCTCGTCTGCAGCGCCCCGCCCAGTCAAACTGTTGTCACCTGTTAGTTAAGGCGCACTGAGGGGTCTTTGGGTGAGATTGTGACTATTACCCTTTGATGAGCTTCTCGAAGACCAGCGTAGAAGCAGGTGGCTCAAAGGAGTGTCCCTCTAGGGAACAAGCCTAACACAAGTCTCTGTTAACATGTATTTCCCAAATGCAAGGAAGGAATTTTGCACATACCAGTTCAAATTGCGCGTATGCCTTGGTATCGTCATCGGCGGGCATAAGTGAGGTCCCGTGACTGGCATACTTCTTTGCCAGGTACTTGGCAATCGCTCGGCTTTCGTACAGGATGAAGCCATCGTCCTCCAGGACCGGGATCTTACCGAAGGGTTGCATCTTCAGGTAGCTCTCGGTCTTGTTTTCCCCGGTCATCAGATTAATGGTCACTAACTCATAAGGGATTCCCTTCTCCTCGAGCACGACGAGGACCCGCTGGGTGCAGGTCGCGTGTTGCATGCCGTAGAGCTTGATGGCCATTGTGGTTGTTGTGCTGTGGGTTCCTTAGGGGATTGATGGGTAGAAGATGAAGAATTTCAGGAGGTATGTGAGAGTAACGATGATCTGTGTGGGAAAATTCATCGTGAGTTTCGAAGGAGAATGGTTTAAATAGGCACAATTATAATACAATTTGTTTGGAAATATGTATGTCTTTCAGAGTATAGAAACGCTATATCAAACTCGACAACCAGCGCGAAGCTCCGGTACACCAATCAACTCAAAGAACTGTACGTTCTATTTGTGGATCCGCCGGTGACAAACTTCATGATGTCGTGTCTCGCAGCACGTGCCAACAGGGCCCGAGCACGGGGGCACGGTTCTTGATTGGTCAGTCGGCGCGGGGTTCCATCTCACTGATCTAAAACAAGCAGAAAGAGACGGTCTGCAGCAAACCAATCAGATCAGAGAACTGCACCATTTATTTGCGGGGCCGCTGACAAACATTCTCCCCGAGCACCATAATATAATCCAGGGGCCATCCGGATTGTCTTCGTCGTCTGGAACGGCACCTGCTGTTCTGTACACTGCCATCAATCCGCATCAATACACCCTCATACGACTGGAGGCTGAGCAGCAGCCCGTATGGTTTCCCCTGCACTCGAAGGGTCTGTGCCCTCCACATCCCAACTACCCGACTTATCACACATGTTTTTACATCTGCCACGTTACGGGGTCCTCATTTGTTCGGAATGCCGGTACGCAGTACAGCCCACGGCCGTATCCCGCCATCTTAAGGAACGCCACAAAATATATCGCTCTAAGCGCCAGCAACTGGTTGATTATGCTACGTCGTTGGGGCTTGCCAATCCATCGGATGTTATATATCCTTCTCACGATGAGCCTCCAGTGCCATTGATACCTGTCGAGAATGGCCTAGCCTGTACAAATGCGGGGTGTCCTCATCTCTGTGTTACTGCCAAGCGCATGAAGAGCCATTGGGCCACTGCACACCTTGATATTGTTGCCAGTGGTCCTCAGGGGCGCCCCGTGGCGCTGCAGACCTTCTTCAGAGGAAATCAATTGAAATACTTCATCGTCGATCCGAACTGTAGCGAACAACACAATTTCACGACAACAGGACCTAGCCCTGTACTCAAGGATCAGCCAGATTGGGACCTAGAGGACATCACTCTATTCCACCATTTCACGCAGTCCACTTACCACGACATGGGCCAATCCCCAATGAGCAGGGAGGCCTGGCGGTCTGTCGTCCCACAAGTAGCATTGCACCACGAATTTTTAAAGCATGGCATCCTGGCATGTGCCGCGTTGCACATGGCGCAGGGGACGCCACCGTACCGTCGCACCTACCAAGCCACGAGTGCGCGGCACCTGGCGTGCGCTCTGTCGCTTTTCCGAGCGCTCCTGGTTCCGGTGGAGCCGCGGATGTACCACATCATGTTCGCCTTCACCCAGCTGCTCGTGGTTCAGTCTCTTGCGGCTGAGGAGCAAAGTGAGGCTCTTCACCTCGTTATAGATGGTGAGCAGGGCAGTCGAGGACTGCCGGTCTGGCTCCAAATCGTGCGCAGCAACTATAGTACGTTCTCGAACCCGCCGCCTCACATGGTCGAAGGCCCGCTGGGCGCACTGATCCAAGAGATGTCCTCGGACAGGTCCTTACGCAGCGCCGGCAGTACTAAAACCAAACCGGCGTTTGACGGGGCGGAGTACTCGCCGCGCCTTCAGGAGCTCATTGGACTCCTGGGAATGTCTGCGGGGGATGGGTGGCTCACAGGCCACGAGCCACCCTCGGAGTGCAGCACCGTGTGCTTCGGCGCCTTAATGGCGCTCCCGGCGGCTTTTACGCACGCTTACGATGCAAGGGATCATGGTGTTTTCACCGTCTGGACTGTCATCCTTAAATGGCCATCCCTAGTGCCGCTCCGCTTCCTAGACCTGCTACGGGCCCAGCAGCCCGAGGCGCTCGTGCTGCTTGCATACTACTCTGTCGTGCTTGGCCCTCTCCGGGACGCCTGGTTCATGAATGGCTTTCATAAGAGACTGCTGGAAACCATCTACTGGCGACTGGGAGAGGCACATAGATGCTGGCTGGAGTGGCCGTTTCATGAGGCTGGTATTCCGGTTCCAAGCAGGCCTATAGGGGTTGTAACATCACCTGTGTCACGTTCCGCCGAGATCTGATCGACTTTGGTTGAAATTCTGAAAAATACAAGAAGGCAATAGACTTACAGAGCCTGGTTGTTTCCGACTTGCCAATACCACGCCAAGCCCTTCGCAGAACTTTCACTTGTGACGAAGAATGAATGGAGGACAGTGCATAACTACTCAAGCATGAGTGCGTGGATAACTCATTTAGCCCTTGACTCTCCACAGTCGTATTATTGCGACTTTCGTCTGGCCGAATTCTCTCAAGATTAGCCGGAATATTGGAGACATATAGAATAAGCTATGTCTCAAATCTAGCATTTATGGCTATCCTGGTTGTTGAGATAGTAGGAGGGTTGGGTTTCTAGATTTTGCACCTTAAATAGGGTGCGTCACTTAGGTGACTGCGTCATTCAGGTGCAAAGCACTACTTTAAGGTGGTGGAGGTGCTTTGACGCCGAATCCGACTAAAGTAGGACGTGGCACGAACACTGTGATGGGGCAGGGCAAGAACACTACGGTGCACCGCACTAGTCCATATCTGGGATAGGCGCCATGTATTTAGAGTAGGCATTGTCGCCGTAGCTAGACATCACGACCACCACTGCACCTCACTTTTCGACCTCACCGACCAACACCGTTCCAGCCAGCAAACATTTTATCAGGAGATTCAATATGCTGTGATAATGTCATCCCTCAAAAGTCCTAGTCTCGTAGGGCAGATCCTCGGGCTAGGCTGGTCCCCTCACAATCATCGACCTGTGATGATCACTCCGATCATTACGCCGTGGAACACTACCACCGCAACCTGGTGAACAGTGAGAGTATTTTGGGTTTGGTTTTGGGGTTGTTTTGCCCTGATCACTCCTTACCTCGCTTGCCCCAGAATAGTACTATAATTGATAATACGCTCTATCCTATCTAGGATTTAGTGGTGCAACAAATCTATCGGGATAAGTAAACATAGAGGGCCTGGTAACCGAGCCTCGTGGAACATCCACTGTAAAGTAGCAGAACAGTGGTGCATACATATGCACTGAAGCGCCGTGATCTCAAGAGAGATCTCTCTATGTACAAAGAGTAATCGGGCTGTATTTGTGCATATTTAAATACCTGCCAGCGATCTTTTCGTCCGTGTCTTGTGAGATCGTAAGTACTGACTGGTATGTGCATTGTACCCTCACTACTTGAGTCATGCGCGTGCATCATTCATAAGGGATCAGTGTTCATAATTGTGCAGTGATACCCATTTATATACGGTAACATCTTACCCCGCGGCGTATTCATAGGGACCCCTGCTATAATTATTCTCCTAGCCTAGTAAAGAACCCCCTAATCCGTTTGATGTTTCGGTATATATAACAGTCTAGTGACAGGTCGAATAGATAGACCCCTCACAAGTCTAGCTAGTACTACGCGGGTAAAAATCGCGTCGTTAGCGACGCGTATACGCTACGAATATACTACAAAATTGCTTCGTATTTTCTCGTAGTAGTCCTTTGGCCGTATTCTCACTGGTAGGGTCGGCGAGGCAGTCGCGCGTTTCGTGTGCCGTACGCTGGCAGGTTGCATAGACGGCCAGGGGGCCTTGAGATAGGACCTCCGACCGCGTAATAGGCGCGAATCGCTGGCGGTACGTTAGCGGGCACGAATTGTTAGGGGATGCCGAGCTACTCTGGAGTAGGCGGGGCCCGAGAGGTGACCTGAGCGTCGTAAAATATTTGCCACTATTAGGCCAGCTTTGGGTAAGACTAGCCCCTGGGTTGATGATTCTCTATTTATCCTCAATTTTGTAATAATTTTATGGCCGAAAAAGGACGCAGCTGCCTCTGGACCTGTCATCGTGGGTACCCAAAAGGCTACTAGGAGCTATGGCGAACGGCTCTGAGCCTCGTCAGAAGTATATAGTGTTGCGTCCGATGCTTCGCTACCCGATTTTCAACGCTTAAATTTCGTACAATACGCGACAATACAGCCAGTTCTCCGCTATTTGCTCTTCAGGGTTCCGTAAGGGAGGTGCAGCTTCACCTATGGGGTAATGGAAAATACGCGAAGGTGATAGAGCCTAGCGCCGGTGGTCTGATCATGTGGTGTCCCTATGCGCCAGTAGGTACAGAGATCTCCTGTACACTGTGGGCCGCAGGATAACGATTGAAATGCCCGTCAGCGACGCCATAAATGAACGGTGCCGTTCTCCGAATTGATTGGCATATTCCCAATCATTTGTGATTACTCCGAGTCAGTGCGGCAATCTGGATTTGTGGGCCAAGGGGTTGACCGACTGCTTGAAGGTGTAGTTGCTCGTGCGCCTGTGGATTTTTCCATCCAATTCGAGCATGAGAGCTCCACAGTTTCAGAATTGTGACCATGATTCGGAGCCGACAAACACCCCGAGTTCTGTGCGGCGGCCTGTCGAAGGCTTACCAATATCGCGATGCCGTAAGATCTGCCAAGGAGTAGACGTGGCATGTCTCGATACTACGATCAACGGAGCTTGTGGAGTGACATTTCACAGCTCCGGAAGCCGTTCGGTCAACCATTGGCCTTAATGCGTCTTATTCACGCATCTTGAATGGTAGCGACCTCGGGGTTTAACGTCAATTGGTGGAGTCAGATTGCATTGCGGCCTATATATCTTGAGCTTCTCTCGACCTTCGACCCCAATAAATTCTATTCAGAACCACTCGCAACCTACGCTTCTTCCACATTACTATCTATACACAACCGCAAGCGATTATAGCCTCTTCCAGATGAATGCTATTCTACGCTTCACGGGCCTTTCGGCTGTCGTGGTAAGGCTTCCTGCCTCAAGTAATGCGTCGATAAGTAGGCCAGTCTCAAATCCTCCCATCTAACTCACCCCTTTCTTCTTTCACAGACGCTGGCCTTCTTCATCGTCCAGGGCATCTATCGAGTTTCCCTGCACCCCCTAGCAAAGGTGCCTGGCCCCAAGCATTATGCCGTCACCGACTTTTTCTATATGCGTCGGCAACTCAATGGTAGCTGGGACCGCCATCTAAAGACACTCCATGATAAGTACGGCCATGCAGTGCGGATCTTACCCGATCGAGTTTCCTTCAACAATGCGGAATCCTGGAGGACCATTTACGGCCATAAAAAGCACACAGACCAGATCTTCAACAAAGACCCAGTAACTTATGGGCAGACGAACAAGCGTGTGCACGACATTATCGAGGCCGACAATGAAAACCATCGCCGTCACCGCCGCGTTCTTGCCCACGCCTTTTCTGAAAAAGCCCTCAATAGCCAAGAGGATCTTATGAAGGGCTACATTGACCTCTTGATCAACCGTTTACGCGAGAAAGCCTCTAGCGCTGAGCTGGTAAATATTGTACTGTGGTATAATTTTACGACTTTTGACCTCATTGGCGACCTCGCTTTTGGTAAACCATTCGGCATGCTTGAGAGTGGGGTCTATCATCCTTGGGTCTCTATGATCTTCGAAAGCGTAAGTATGTTTACATACGGAGAGTTGCTAAATCGCTATCCATTCCTACGGCCTCTCTCTACGCTTTTCACCCCAAAGAAATTGATAGAAAGCACCGAGGACCACAATCGTCTCTCCCGGGATACGGCCCTACAACGTCTGCGATCGGGTGACCAAGTTCGAGGGGACTTCATGTCTTACATCCTACGTAACAACAATAGCGACGATGAGAAGAAACAGGCACTGGGACTCTCTGAGGAGGAGATTATCGCGAATACCCGAATCCTCATCATTGCCGGAAGCGAGACCACGGCTACGTTACTGAGTGGTACAACATACCACCTGCTTATGAACCGGGATAAGTATGACACTCTTGTTGCCGAAATCCGTGGGAAATTTGCTTCTGAGGACGAGATCACGGCGAATTCTGTCAACAACCTCCAGTACCTCCTTGCCGTCTTTAGTGAGGCATTCAGAATGTGTTAGTTGTTCTCCCCTACCTGTGATACATTACGTCACTACCAAAAGTTCAACCGTTCGTGAGTATTTAAGCTAACAGTCCAAGACCCTCCTGTTCCAAGCACTTTGTCACGCGTCGTCCCAGCAGGTGGTGAGACTATCGGTGGTTATTTTCTTCCAGAGAAGGTTTGTATCCTTTTACCTTCCAGTCTATTCGTTGATATTAACTGGAAGTATAGACCGTTGTCGGCGTACACCAATGGTCTGCATATCAATCGACGAAGAACTTCTTCGAGCCCCAGCGCTTCCTTCCCGAGCGTTGGATTGCAAGCACAAACACTACCGATCCACGCTTCGCCAATGATCAGCGCGATGTCGTACAGCCTTTCTCCGTTGGCCCTAGAAACTGCATTGGAAAAAAGTATGTAATAACTATTACGCTCGTCTCAAAGAGATATACTAAGTAAAGTAAAGAAATGTAAACGCTAACAATTTATTCCAGCCTGGCTTACGCGGAAATGCGTATTATCTTGACACGCCTGTTATATAACTTCGATCTAGAGCTACAGCCAGAGAGTAGTGATTGGGCTAACCAGCGTACCTTTACACTATGGGACAAGGGTGAGCTTATGGTTAAACTAATACCTGTTAAGCGCTGAGTACTATAATTATAAGAAGTCGAATTACTGATAGAACGGAGGATAATTGAGACGTTGAACTGATTGTATTAAATGCTTAACGATCTTGTTATGATCTAGAATCTACTGTAACTCTGGTGTTGGATAGATACTACTATATCTACCTGCACCTAGCGGAATGCCTACGGAACGAGTACGGAACGCTCCCGCGCCTTTAGGGCGGGTGCTGAACGCCTCTGAACCGTATAAGGTTGTCCCTTATAGATATCTCAATCGAGATAGCCTATCCGGTAATTACCGGATAAGCCTACCCTATAATTAAATAGTCCTAAAAGACTAGTACTTACCTCGTCCTCTTAGTCGGAGGCCTGGTCGGCGGCCTCGAGCATCGCCGCTACGCGGGCGCGAACCATAGGATCTATAGTGAGCTTGATAGGTTAGCATAGGAAACGATACGTAGCCGACGCGCTAGCGACGCGCGGGAGGAGCTGATATTATAGTACGTAGGGAATATATAAGGTAGTTCCGGTATTCCTCGTAGGACACCCCCTACTATATATAGACCTTATATAGGGTATAGGGTACTATATAAAGTACTAATCCTATACGCGTATACGAGGTCCCCCCCTTACCCGTACTATCCTACGCTATATACGCTATATAGTACTATATACTCGCGTATAGATACTATGAAAATCCTATACTCGTACACGATATATTATAACTCTACGATTAACTATATAAAAGTATATACACCCGTATAAGATTCTAGATTTTTTATATTATTAATTCGAAAGTAACTTAATCCTACCTCTATACAACTTGGTACCCTCCCAGAGTACCAAGTAAATTTGTTAGGAGGGTACTAAGTTTAACTAAACTACTATGGTACCCTCGATTTCTTCTATGAGACCGTATACCGAAACTTTCTAGGCCTATAGAAGAGAAAAAACGCTACAAAATGGCTTATTTGATTTTTCTCTAGCGTCTTTCCTTATCGAGTAATTTAGTTTTTAGTACTTCCGAGACGAGTCGGGGTAAGGAGTTAACCCCTACCCCTAGGGTAACCTAGGGTAGGCGATAACTCTATAAATAATAGATGTAATTAGACTATAAGGTAACTATTCTCAAGCGATTTATACGTAGATTACGACTAGCGTAATATACTAATTACGTAAGCTACGACTAGCGCGGTAGTCTAGAAATAGGGTAACGCTTAGGGTAGGGAATAACTCCCGAACTAGAAGCTTTCTAACTTCCGTTTCTTTGATAGATTGATTTATTACTATTAGAATTAGCTATATACGGAGTTTCAGACCTATACCTAGTCGGAGGGCGGAGATATCTTAGTTTACTTTAGAGAAGTCGGGGTACTAAAAAGTGGGTCCGCCCTAGCCTAGGGATAAACGATTTATCGTAATAACTCTACGAGTAATCGAGGTAATTAGCTAGTTCGACGTTT